>JAJJWW010003300.1:1200000-1800000 GCA_023531295.1 Papaver armeniacum | reverse complement strand
CTCGTGTTTTGTAGGTTTGAAGAAGCGAGCAAGTTTTGAAGTGTTAACTCTTGCATTACTAGTAGAATCGTAAAAAGGTAAGAGTTTAGAATTACCATTTTGTAGACGTTTGCATCTCGTATGAATGGTATACTGAAGTGAAGTATTGTGTGCACGTTACAGCTACTTTGCAAGGATGTCTGAATCTCAAGTCAATGATGCTTCCAGAGATGATACGTGTGTGGACAATGATGCTTCCAGAGAGGATTCACACATAGACAATGATGCCTCTAGGGATGATTCATGCATGGATAAGACTTCCATTGGCGAAGATGAAACTCCGGGAATCAATAAAGTTCCGAACATAGAGGATACATTCTTCATAGATCAAAGGCCTGAAAAGCGTCTCAATATTCCAGTATTTCATCTTCTGATAAATCCCAGAGAGGTTACTCAGAAAAAATTGGTGACTCCTCAGGCAGCTATTCGGTTTTGTCTTGAACGAGGATATTTTTCTGCATCAATCATTGAATTAAAGCTTTCTTGACGGCCCTTGGAAAAGTTTTCTGGATGGGCGAGGTACATGCTGGGTTTTCCTCGTGTTCGAGCTAAGTTGCATGACGCACGAGTAATACGAGCTATTCAAGCTTCTGGAGATTTATTCATTTTTCATGATGCGCAAGGTATTGTAGATTTACTTGCTCGATGGTTTATTCCAACTCACTCTTTCATATGCAGATGGGGAGAGTTTACCATTACTTTAGAAGATGTAGTTGCTTTGTTGCATCTTCCAATCACGGGCAATTTTCCTGAAAATCTTTCTTCACCAGAGGAAGTTGCAATCTCTAACATCTTGACAACCACGATGGAGGAGATTAATAAAGCATCTGGCAGCAAAGGTTGTTATGCTCATTGGTTAATACACTGGTGGCCAAGAGATACTCCTATGGAGTGGCATGTTGATGGTACATTATCTATTGCTGCTTTCTTGTGTTTATGGCTGTCCAGAGACATATTTGGAGATGCTGGAAACTTGTTGAAGCCGTCCGTGATTCCTTTTGCGATTAAGATGGCTCAAGGCGAGCAACTCCCAATAGGTAGCTTGTTCCTGGGTTCTTTGTATTCTAACTTGGACTCCTTGATCATGGACTCTAGTGTCTCGAACGGTTTTATGAAGATTGAATGTTACGCCAATACAATATTTCTTCAAGCCTTGATGTGGGAGCGCTTCAAGAATTATGCACCTATTCCACGTACCATTTTGCAAGGATTGAATACTGATGCTCGTCATGTTTTCTCTGAGAAAGTTAATGCCATGATCATGCGCTGGTGTACAAAGCAACCTCGACTGAAGACTCGCTTTGTTGATGTTCTGGATTGTGAATCTGAATTCAACTTCCGCCCATGGGTATCAGTTCCCCTTTATATCTCTCAATTGAGAACTTTTAATGATGAAGAGAGCATGACTTTGGAATCTGGCGCCGACTTGGATGACGGCGAGAGAGCTTTTATGCTAAGTTGTACTCCCGGTTATCTAATATCCATAATGCATGGCGAATTCTCAGTGGAAGAATACAATATTGATAAGGCGGCTCGGCAAATGGGTATGGATCAGTGTGTTCTAACTTTTCGAAGAAGAAAACCCTCAGTTGATCAGCTTATGACCCGTCTGGACCGCACACATGTGGAAGGAAGCAAATTCTGGTTCCCCACTCTCTGAAAGAGTTTCATATGTAACTCCGGGTTACATAGACTTTTGGGATCAACAACTCAAGCGCTTATCTGATTTTGTAAGAGTTAATCAACCTTTAGTGAAGGAGCCCCCTTCTCCTAAGATGATTGCTACTCGACCAAGATTGAAGTATTTCCCTGGTAGTGACAAACGGAAAACATCTCCAGGATGTTCACAAGTAAGTATTTTACAAAGTCTTCATAAGATTATGATGATTGTATTTTGATTATCGCATCAAAATTTTCTTTTCCATGAGGCGGTCGTAATGTAAGACCACGAATTGATGTAGACCTCTCGGAAGGCTCGGGCGATCGTTCATGGCGGAGAAGGCAGGAACAAGAATTATAAGTTGTTGCCTAATACCACAAAGTCCCCGGTTATTTCTTTGGTGAGTTGTCAACACTTTTCCGCTGTAACTTATTTCATCCGTATTGCTAGGATCATGAAACCAATATTTGTTATTTGATTACAGAACTTTGCTCCGTCTAGTATTGATGGTCTTCAATTCTCTGCTGCTGGGCAGACAATCTCTGATTTGAGCGTTGAAGAAGAAAATATTGTGAGTACTCTCCTTCATAGCCAATCATAAATGCCTCACGTGAAAATGCTAATTATTTGAGAATGTGTCTAGGAGGATGTTGCCATGGAATTAGAGAGTGCTGATACTCGGTCATCTCCCGAGAATAGAGGCGAAGGAAGTTCCAAATATTCGGAACCGAATGAAAATGATGAACCTCTTGATGTTGACACGGGCAATCCCAACTCTTTGAACACTTCGAAGACCCCCCAAGTAAGCACATATCTTGTAACCTCTTCATAGAAGTATGAAATTGCTGATTTTTGAGTGAATGAATGAGAATCCATGTGAGTGTACAAGTAATTTTGGCGAAATACGTCGTCAGAAAATTTCAGATTTCAGCTTTTAGCAAAACTCCGTAAAACCTTCATATGAAGTCGGATTTTCATTATCCGCATATGTATCTTCAAGCCCAGAGAATTTCCAAGCTTTAGCATAAGAATATTTTTGAATTTTGAGCACGTTTAGGACCTAAAAAAGGCGAAACAGTAAACTTCCAGGAGACTTCCAGAATTTTTTCAGATTGCATGTTGCCCGATGTTTCGACCACATATTTTTGCTCGTTCATCGGATTATCATAAAATTTTGACATGTGGTAGAGGACATCCATACGAAGAGAATGGTATAAGACCCATCCTCAGATTCCTTGTAGGTTGCTCCCAGTTCGTCTTTTAGTGCAGAGTAGAGTACAGTTTTTTCAGACGAGATTACCGTAAAACGTATTTTCACGAATTTTATGTTATTTTCTGACCTCTAGCATGTAGAATGAAGAACCTTGATGATGCTAGACCAATTATATGCTGTAGTTTACGATTTCTTTTGGTTTCATGCTTGGATGATCCTAATCTCATGTAATCTTCGTATTAGGTACAAAATACCGAAGTTGAGAATGAAAGAATCAATAATGATGAAACGAGCAACCCTGGGGTTACTGATAAAGAAGTAACTATCCCTGCACTTCTAGGCCATGATAGTGTTGTTTTTGAAGCAATTACGGGGGTCGAGACCTCGATTGTTGTTGCTTCAGTG
The DNA here is from genome assembly GCA_023531295.1 of Papaver armeniacum. Taxonomy (NCBI): domain Eukaryota; kingdom Viridiplantae; phylum Streptophyta; class Magnoliopsida; order Ranunculales; family Papaveraceae; genus Papaver; species Papaver armeniacum. The sequence continues at coordinate 1,796,683 of JAJJWW010003300.1, read as the reverse complement.
ATGAAAGAAACTGAGCCGCAAGTAAGAGAGACTGAAGAAACTGTTGTTGTAGAGATTGTTCCAGTGATTGAAAACCGTATAGTGGTGCATGAATACCCAAGTGCAGGAGTTTCTTTTGATTCTCCGTTTGATGCATTACTCCCATACCATGAACTAGTTGGTGGATTCGGCGTTCCCATTGGATATGCCAACTTGTACGAGAAAATATGGAAGAAATTTGGTCATATCGTCGTTACTAGAGACCCAGAGCGTGCTTATTCCTTAACCATGCAAGTAAGTGTTATCTTGTGTGTTGTAAGATATATATTCACTAGAGCTAGAAATAATGTGACTCCAGATGTACTCTTTGATTGGGAGTTCAACTTGGAGAATTCTGAGAGACTTGGCTTTAATGTGAAATGGCTCCGTAAGAAGATGAATGCTATTAAGGACTCATGTGAGAATAACATACCCTTTCCCAATGATGCTGTGATGGAAAAAGAAGACAAAATTGCCAGACTAACTGAAGATCTGAACATGGAGAAGGCGGCTTTGCAAGTCTTGAAGGATGCAGAGGAGCAAAAATCTTTCTTTGCTGATTTCCTTTGATTTCTTTTCATAATCTCTTGAATTTCTGAACTTCTGAGAGATGTGAGGTTTTATTTTTTGGTTTTGATTGGTTTTGGATCGGTAGATGATTGAGGATTTTTTTTGGGTTTGATAGGATTTTCTTTAAGCAAACTGAATTTTGATAAATTCCTGGATTTAAATTACTGAATGCAAGTATTGCAAGCATTTTGGAGGAATTGAAATACAATGAAAGAAAACTCTAAATGCCAAATATTTTAGGTGTTCGTGCCATGAACATCCAATACCTCGAATATCCAAAACCTTAGACATCAAAGGCCTTGAGCCAATTCTCATGTATCACGACCATGCTTTCCTTGTTATCCATGTTGATCAGCTTGTAGTATCCACCAGCAACAGACTTAGAGACCATGTAGGGTCCTTCCCAGTTGGAATTCTTTGCAGAATGGGAGTTACGCTTAGCTGCTTTGAGAACCAAATCTCCTTCCTGGAATTTGTTAGGCTTGATCATTCGTGCCCTGAATATTTTCTGCTGGTTTGGAATTCTTCGTGCAGTGGAGTTCCATGGCTGTGGTATGTATGGACACTCATGCAGAGGAGAATATTTGAGGTACTATTTATCATGCTTGGCTATGTCTTCAGCAATAAACTTTTTGATGATATGCTCAGTTTGAAGTAGCTCTGAACTTAACCATTTGGTGAAATATTGTTGGGACGAGGTTATCCATTCATAGCATTTTGCAATTGCTAAGTTGTTGGTGGAGTAAAGTCCTCGGACCAAATAAGCATATTTGAAAACTGATGATATAGACACATGAAGAGGAATAAGACTTGCCTGAGTACGAAACCTTCTGATGAAAGCATTTGCATCTTCTTCAGGTTTTTGTGTTAGCTCTGCTAGGGTTCTGACCTCCTTCAAATACTCGAATGGTGAAGTATCTTCTTTTTCTTCTTCCGAATCAGAAGTTTCTTCAATAGAGATATGTGCAACTGAAGGTGTTGGTGTTACCTTTCCAGCGTGAATCCATGTTCATCCAAGAATCATATCATATCCCAGATCTTCTCGAATTATGAAGAATTTTGTTTCTGTCCAGGCTGAGTGTATGTTCACCTTGAGGGTGATGTGGCCATGAGCATCTCTGGGTGTTCCTTCATGATCTGTGATTGTTACTGGAGCATGAATGGCTTCTTGTCATGTGATACCAGCAGCTCTGAGAGTTTTCAGAGGGATAATATTAACAGCGGTGCCGACATCAATCAATGCTCGTTTGAACTCGTTTCCCTTGAGATGGACTGTGGTGAGGAGTCACCAGTCGTACATTTCTTCATCTGTTGTTGAGGGCGGCTCAGGGAATGCTTCTTGAATCAACAAACGCTTTCCTGACACGATGTGGTTCAGTGCAGCGAACATGTCTCCCCTCCGGGCTTTTGATAAGTATAGCAATTCACAGATATGTTCAATTAAGGATTGAACTGCTTCTTTGACAGGTGGTTCAGAATGAGTGAAGGTTCTGACAGGTTGAGTTCTCCTGATTCGATCTTTTCTTTGAATATGCGCTTCAAAGTTCTGCAATCACTTGTGGTATGGTTGACAAACCTATGAAAGCGGCAGTAACGAGGATTTCCCATGGCTTCTTTAGTTGGTTCTTTCTTGACATATAGGAGCTTGATCGCGCCGTCTTGAACCCAGGCGTCTAGAAGTTCAATAACTTCCTCAATGGAATAGGGGAAGTCAGGCGCCTCTGGATCAGCTTCTGTGTGTTGAGCAGAAACTTGCACATTATCCTTCCTTTGCGCTTTTGAAGGGGTTGAGGAAGTATGTTTGCGCCGTGGTTATGCTTTTCATTTACTCACTTCTGCAACAGCATTTGTGGAAGGTTGGAGGTTGTATTGTTTGTTGATTAAACATCTGCTACCTCGGGTCTCCCGTGGCTCTTCAGCTTTTGTGGTCTTAGCTCTCTCCAATAGAGCAGGTGCAGTAGTTGCTGATCTCTTGGCCGCTTCATGGAGTTCTAAGAAAGTCTGGAACCTGAGATTTTCCAATAAAGCTCTATAGACTGAGATCATTTCGTTGATGCACAAGTCCACGAGTTGTTGCTCTGTGACATTCGGATCATGGCAATCCAAGGCCTGAACCCTGAATCTTTTCACATAATCGTTAGGATGTTCGTTGCTCCTTTGAAACATCCTTCCGAGATCAGAGAGGGTGACTTGCTCTGAAACGAAGAAGTATTTCCTGTAGAAAGCATTAACCATTTCTCCCCAACTTTTGATAATTCCTGGTGCGATGTTGTTGTACCAGGTATATGCTCTACCCTTCGAGAGACTTTGAAAATTCCTTCGAGACGGACGGTATGGTTGTGCTCATGTTCACCCAGTGCTTCCAAAACCGAGAAACATGTTCTCGAGCGTTGCCTGTTCCATCATAAAGTGTGAAGGTTGGAGAGGTGTAACCTTTTGGCGAGAGGAATTCTTTGCGTAGTAGCAGGGTATGGAGGTTGGTGACGATGCTCAGAAGGCATTTTTTCTTTTCCACGATCTTCCAAGAGGCGCTCCAGGTCCTCACGAGTGATGAAACTGGATGGTTCTTTCATTGGTGGATCATCTGTAGCCTTGGGAACTTCCTCATCATCTACTACATGGATTGGAGTGACTTCGGGATCAGCGTCTGAAGACTTTTATTTAGCTTTTCCTCTCTCTTGAGTTTTCTCTGACATCTTGTCTGTAAGAGTCTTGAGATAGTTGAATAGCTCCTTCTGAGTAGCAGCCATGTCAGTCTGATTTTTGGCAAGAGTTTCTTTACCTTCATGAGATCACCTATGGTAGGTGGATTTTCTCTGACTTCTTCGGGATACCGACCGACGAGTGGATTATTGATGGCATCGGCGCTGCCGCTTGTAGGGGTGATCACTGGAGCACCAGTGCTTGGAGGAGTAGTAGTGGCAGGTTGCACCGGGGGAATGGTAGTGGCAGGTTGCACCGGAGGAGTGGTGTTAGCAGTACCACTAGAGCCTGCAATATTAGAACCGGGTGTTGAATTCGGGTTGGTAACTGAACCGGACCTAAGACCGACCATCTTTGTGATAAGTGAATTTGCAAACGAGAGAATGATCTCCCACTGTGGTCGCCAATCTGTAGATGGGGCAAAACTATTCGCTGGTTTTTACGGAATTGAGGAGACGACCGTGCGGAGGAGACTCCTTGAACCGAGCGAAATGCTTAACCTCACACAGATGCACTGCAAGAAGGGAGTGCTTTAAATTCGAGAGATCAATCTATAGTACTCCGGCCTAAACCAAGACAATGGCCGTTCCAGAGTAAATTCGGTCACAAGAGAGGATGGGTCGGTCTGTAGGAGGGAAGCTGAGAAATGTGCGAGATCAATGGTGATCGAAGATTGTAAGTGTGTTGTGTATTCTGAAAATAAGATAAATTCTGAATGACTGAAATTGCTCTATTGAGAGTTGGATTGTTAATCTCGTGTTGTCGGTTTGACCTGAGATTATCCCTGTTTCAATCATGATTCAGAGATTTATTTATATTGCTGGAATTAAAAACACCATGATCTCATGAAGTGTGACAGTTGATGGAATCAAAGAATGGGGAAGTGGAAATCGTGTTAAAACCGGTTTGCTCAACGTGCGGAGACTTGGTTGATTTTCCATCCACTACTTTGTTAACTCCTTCAACCGATTGCACGACTTGCTCACATTCTCATCGTGTGTATGAACACACGTGCCGTAGACCGCCGACCAAAATCCTAGTTAATATCCCCATGTAACACGATTGATGTCTCGTGTGATTATGGAGTCTGCAAAGGCGAGATGTGTATTTAGTTAGTCGATTCTTTGACTTCATGACTTCATGGGACGATGAGTCCTTGTATTGTTGAGTCGAACGTGGTTTGGAAATGTTCTGAGACTCATGAATTGAACATGTCTGTTGAGACAGAGATATGATGTGTGAATAAGTTAACGTGAGCAAATATTGCTCATTTGATGAATTGTTGAATATTGATAGTTGAACCGATATTCTTTGATTTGAGCAAGTATTGCTCATCTGAGCAAATATTGCTCGTTTGATTATGTAAGGTCCCTCAAGCTCGTCAACGCTATTAGACGAGTCAAGAAACGACTAAGCTGCTAATGACTCGATTAATTAGAGATGAACCTTAATTAATAGAAATTAATCTAACAAAAATCTTGATACGAAACTAATATCACTAGATAGATCTCGAAAAGTTATGTGAAATGGGCTACTCAAACGTGTCATTCGGATACCGGACAAAGAAGATACGAGACTCGGAAGATGTAGTAGAAATTAGTTAACCCGCCGTTAACCTTGCCGCGGACTTTGGTCGTTGACTTGACATGACTTTTAACGGACCTCTTATTAGTATTTGGATACCCCTTAGAATTTAGGTCAAATTGGTAATAATAATGAAGTGTAAGTTGGGTGTAAGAGTTATTTATTTAATTAACTTTTAAAATTAATTTCCATGCACATCTCTTCTTCACGTGTGCTAAGTAGGTGGTGTTGATGTTTTAGATTGTAAGGTGGTGGTGGTAGTTTAGGAAGAAAACAGAGAGTGAGAGAGAAAGAAGATTGTCATAGTATTAAGAAAGAGTCTGGAACTCTATGTTTTTATTTTAAGAAGCAATGGTAAGAGTTGTAGTAGAGAGTTAACTATAAAGAGTTAGGGTGATGATGGAGAATAAGAGAGAGTTGGCTGTTATTTGAATTCAATCAATGAAGATATGTAAGAGAAGGTTACGGTTGTGATAGTATGATTAATATAGGATTATGATAAGCTTCTGATGATGATGGTTTGTTAATGGAGGATAGAAATATATATGGTGTTCATGGTGATTATCATTATATGGAGGGGATGCAAACTAGCAAAACCAACCAATATAACTTTTAGATTCATTTTCTTGTGATGAATGATGTTTTGAGTATCGGTTAAATACTGGGATTAACTTAGAGTCATTAAATTACGTAACTTGATTATTCATGAATTTTTTTATGTATGGTTTTGTGTTCGCTGGCCAACATGTATACAAAATTATAGGTACCTTAGATTATGATATGGTCTTGGGTTATAAGTTGAGACTTGTAGATGAGTCTCTAACCTTTTTATAGAACTTTGATTCACTCAATTTGTGTTAATATTGAATTAGTTATGATTTTTCAAAGTTGCGTCGTTTTGTCTGAAAGTCTGGAAACAGCGGTGACTAAGCGACTAAATGGACTCCGTTAGGCATGTTCTAGTCGGAATTAGCTTCCAGTCATGGCTAGAAAGTTATAGAGGGCACCGTCATCTTTCTAAAGAGACATTAGGAGCATCATTTAGATACAAATTGTGAAATTTGTAGACCCAGAAAGACTGGTGCTTGTGCAGTGTACAAGTAGGTTATATGTCTGTCAAGTATTTGTAAAAATGACTGAGTCAAACCAATAAGTTAGTGAGTCAAACCTAGTTGGCCGTGTTGACTCGGTGAGTCAGATTAGCTGATTTGTTTTTCAGATCGAGTCAGTTGGACATGATTAGTGGGCCGAACCAGATTAGAACGTGGGCTTGGGCTTAGGGCCAGAAGTAGTATTTCGAGTTTTTGGACCACTTATGGTCCGAATCAGCTTTCGGTTCCTTCTGTAAAGTTGTAGGGTTTTTCGAGAGCTTTCCGATGACACCCAATTTTATCCTAATTGGATAATTAGATATTGTTTAATACCAAAATTACTTATTATTAAGTTATAAAGCCATTAATAAAATTAGAACCATAAATGAGCTTAGAACTATTAGATATCATTGTATGATTCTTGTGTGAGTCATTTTGGTTAGATTCTTAGTGTGCTTGTGTGATTAACAGTTAGTCTTTATTAACAACGATCGATTCAAAGGATGAACCAGTGGATCGTGGATCTCGAGGTAGGCGTGGCTTGTCATCAAAAGAGGTGGGAATTTATATTTAACTCTCCTGTGATTATTGTTGTTTTCTTTCACAAAAGTTTATGGTTAACAAATTCATGCATTATTTGCTTGTGTATTCCTTGCATTGTTTTATTTTGAATTCCGAAAGTATTGTTGATTCTTTTAATCTTTCCATTGCTTGGAAAGGAATTGTAATGCTTTGTATGTCTTTATGAAATGTTCGGGAAATAAGAATTTCCATTTGTATGCTTAATAGGTGTGTAAGGAAGTGATCAACACTTATTAGGAAAATGATAGGTGTGTAAGGAATTGGTCGACACCTATATGGAAAATGAGAGTTTTTCCATGCGTGGTATATAGGAAACTGCTCCTTCATTTATATCTACATGAATTCGAGCTTTTATGCTTAATAGGTGTGTAAGGAATTGGTTGACACTAATATAAACTAATAGAGTGTGTAAGGAATTGGTTGACACTTGATATATACATTGTTTGAAGAAGGAGTTAGTTCCATATACATGATTGCCTTTTAATATTTAGGAAAAACATGTAATGTTTTCTAGATCATTTCAGTGATTACTTGAAAGTTAAATGTTATTCCTACTGGGCACCCCTTTTAGGGATAATGTGCTCACCCATTCCCACTTTCAGTTTCAGAGACAGATCAGAGTTGCGCAACGAAAGCTTCGTGGAGTCGAATCCGTAGTTGGTTAACTTTTGCTATGTTTATTATGTTGTATATTCTATTTGTAAACTAAATGACTATTGTATATGTATCATTTGAGAGAAGTTCTTGTATATATATATTTCAGAGCGGGGCTGGTTTTGGGATGAGTTTTGTAGCAGATTTCTTAACTAAATGCTTAAGGATATGATTTAGATTATTAGTGCCTCTTTATTTAGTTAATCTCTCAGATTAGTCAGCTACTAGCTTAGGGGGCGCTACAGATGAATTATGGTAGCATGACCAAATAAATTATTAAATCAGAATACTGGCAATTGAACCGAGTATGATAAATAAAATGTTGATCACGGGATCAACGTAAAATTATTAGCGTTTGGATCTGGAATCATTAACCTTGGACTCAAAACCCTAATTTGATCAATTGATGATTTATTGAGAATTAACCACAGAAAAGGAGGGACCGGCTACATGTGATTATGGGTCGACCATGTAGTGCCCAGATGCTCACGTGAGCAAATATCAAGATCCCCTGAAGACCAGTTAATTTGTTGATGAAAGGATGATTAAATGCTGGTTTAATCATTTATTAAAATAATGCTGAACCTTAGGTGATAAAACCCAATTAATTATGAAGAGATAAGGGACCGACCAAGGGGTCATGAAACCGGCCCTGGGTGTTCATGGGATCAAATGATGATCGTTCCATGAAGTTCAAGTTGTTTGGAAGAGTTTTGGACCTAATACGTGCAATTGTGCAAATTAGGTCAAATCATGAGAATACGTGGGACCGGCTTCTTGCAAGCCAAAGATCCAACCTTGGTCGGTCAAGGTAACATTCTCACATCACCAAAGTGTGGGTATCTCAATTCTGAGAATTTTGATATTTTCTGGTGTGCGTTTGAGCAACATTTTGAGAAAATATGAAGAAATCAGGGTTTTTTGCTGAAACCGTCAAAACTTTCATGAGATGAAGGAAAATAATAAAAAATGAGGGAATCATGAAGTTGGGACCGGCTATGGCCAAGGCGTAACCGGCCGGCCAAGGAGACCGGTCCCACGGTGTTTTCCCTAATTTTTATAATATATTCATGATTTTAGTAGGGAAATATGATAAAACCAAAGAGTTTGTTGAAACCAAGGAGTTTTGTTGAAATCAAAGAGTTTCCATGAGATGAAGGAAACAAAAATATTAATAATAATAAAATAAGGGCGTGTGGGACCGGCTTGAGCATGGTTGGCCGGCTAGGGCCCGGTCCCGTGAGTTTTCCCTTATTTTATGTATTATTTCATGATTTGAAGGGATTTTCATAATTTTGAAAGAATTTTCATAATTTGAAGGAAATATCATGAAATCAAGGAATTTCATAAAATCAAGGAAATATAAAAACAATAATAATAAAATAAGGGGTTTGTGGGACCGGCTAGGACATGACCGGCCAGCTTGGGCCTGGTCCCGCAAGTTTTCTTAATTTTATGTATTTTTTGTGTATTTTCCCATAATTTGAAGGAATTTCATAAGTTGAAGGAAACATCATGAAATCATGGAATTTCATAGGATTAAGGAAACATGAAAAATATAATAATAATAATAAAATAGGGCATGTGGGGCCAGCTAGGGCATGACCGGCCGGCTATAGCCCGGTCCCACGGGTTTCCCTAATTTTATATTATTTTTCATGGGATCAAGGAAATAGCATTAGATTAAGGAGTTTTCATGAGATTAGGAAAATAATAATAAAATAATGAGGAACCATGAGGTGTGGGGCCGGTCGGGATCAAGGCATGGCCGGTTGGCCAATAATCACGACCCCACAATATTTTCCCTAATTTTATATTATTTCCTCAGTGTGAAGGAAACACCATGAAACTGAGGAGTTTCCTCAAAACGAAGGATATTTGTTCAAATGAAAGGATTTTCATGAGATCAAGGAAAATAATAAAATATGATAAAATATAGAATTTGGGCGTGGGGGCGGGTCACGGCATGACCGGCCCGGCCGGTGAGCCAGTCCCCTAGCGCCTTGACTATTATTTTATTATTTTCTTTCCTATTTGTATAGGTTCATCGTCTCGTCGTATTTTGAAATACTTGTTTGTTCATTCAGGTGTTTGTTAATGCATTATTTGTCGAATACATTTACACCATTTTGGTCGGGGCTTACTCGAAGGTAACTCGGACGCCCTGTGTTGAATATTTATTACTAACCCATGGAATTCTCACAAAGAACCATAAATTGAAGTAACGAAATATTATGAAAATATTGAATATTTTCCAGGGATTTGAATCTATTGATTTTGAGAATAATTAATTAATGGCTCTATACTAGTACGATCGTCTAGGAGCGTTAATTATTCAGGAATTGAGTGATATGAGATTGTTGAAGCGTCATACTTCTTTCATATAGTCAGGGAAAATATTGTTACATCCTGAAGACGTTATTGCTCTATACTAGCAGGCAAGCTGTCTAGGAGCCGTGTAATCTTTCGATTCTATATAGAAGTAAGTACTGAAATTGCTCAGTATTCATGAGATATGCCGTTGCCTCAGCTGAGAGACTACATATCTATATATACTCTGAGAGACAAGTATTCTCGGTCGAGAGATTCTCATAGCATGATCTTTCATGCTTTCGATAAGAGACATGAGCTTCAATATTCATCTGATTGCTGGATCAGGAATACATATAATTATGGGTTTACGATTTTAGCCTTTGTCGAAAATCCACCATCTACAACTGGTCAATCTCATCATAGGACTAATCCTAGACTTTAACTGATTCACACCCATATCTACTCTGGACAAACCCTTAAACTCAAAACACATTGCAGTGTTGATTGCATGCTTAACCTTAATATCTATGGTTGGAAACATGTCCTGTTGAACCTCATTTATAACCTCTTGAACCACTTGCTTTCTACAATTAAGAACAAACTATATCAGATAAATTCTGGAAAACCCTAGAAAAATCATAACCATTTTGAAATTAAGAACTTATAATCGAAACCCTAGAAAAATCATTATCAGCAGAACAAATTCGAACAAAATCTATAAACAGAGAAAACCCTAGAAAATCTAAGGAATCAAATCACAGACGAACCCTAAAAAATTTAATCACAAAAAACCCTAGAAAGAAAACCCAATACGTATATCATCATTACAATCAACACTGAACTTTTAAAATCAGATTAGGATTTTTTCTTACCTATCTGTAGAACGCTTCTTTCTTCTCGTTATCTTCACCACCAGCAAAGATTCAATTCAATGTTCGAATCTCTCCAAAACAAACACTGTTGCACTAATTTCAACGATGATACCCTCCCTGAAGAATAGATTTTAGCAGAGAATAAAACCCTCTCTGAAGAACAAGAGAGAAGGAGAAGAAGAAAAAAAAAATTTGATCTCTCTCTCTTCTGATAATAAGATGCCTTTCCCACCAACCGCCACGTTTGTCGATAATTACTATGTGCATCCATCCTAGCCGTTTAATGGTCATCGAGATGTAATCGATCTTAGATTAGGCATTCAGATCGCCACACGTGGGCGATAGATCCTATGTAACTGACACACGTACATGAAGGTTATTTTAGTAATCTTTGCATACCCACGATATATCGCTGAATGATATATTGACGATAAATTGACCAGTCAACGCGATAAATTGACTGAAATAACTAAAGTGGACGGAATCCGTTAAAGAGGCTTAGATTTGTAAGGAATAAAAAAAAGGCTTAAATTTAAAAAAGAGAACAGACCTAGAAGTGTATATATTCCATTTTGTATAGCTAAAGTTCTTTTTACCGACTCATAATTAAAGCTCAATTTGATGGGAGTGGTTGCACTTGCATCCCACTAGGCACTACACTTCATATAACAGCTACTCTGTGATTTGTATCCTCAAGCACTTAATTTTAGAACTTATTTTTATTCCTTTGAAGATTTCTTTTTACAATAGGTTAAAAATAGTTCCAGATGGAAGAAGCAAAAGTCAATAAATCTTTACAGAAGGCATTTTTTTTGTGTCCGCGGCTCAACCACTACCACAGACAGGCTGATTTGGAATTTGTCTTCTTGTAATACTCATATTTTTTTTTACTAAATATAAATGGATTAGTTAATTAATTAAATTTTTAACCATGGCGAAATTGGGATATACCCAGATTAATTGGGGTATACCCAATAAGACAAAATAGGGTCATTTTGAAGTAAAAGAGGTCACCCCTTAACCATATATTTTCTAAATGGCTAATATACCCTTGTTTAATTAACACTAAAAATCTTAGTAGGTTAATTAATTGAGTTTAGATTAAAACTTTTCAAATTATGAATTTGAGCAATGAAATGTTTGATTGAACTTTGGGAAGTTTTTTGATGAAAAAAATTTGTTTTGAAAAAATCTTTTGGAACGGAAATGAAAGCACACTACCCAAACACTTCTAAAGAGGGGATTGCAAAGCTGTTGTATGAAATAATACTCAAAATTAGATCAAAAATCAACACTTTCAGTTCTGAAAGTATGAAAAGTCGGCAAGGTCGACGAATGAAGATCATGTCGACTTTATTTTTTAACACAAGGAGACGACAGAAAAAATTTATTAGTCGGCAAGGTCATCAAAAAAAACCCTGCCGGCTGTTGAAAATACCCTGCCGGATGTTGAGAAAAATGTATTAGTCGGCAAGGTCTTCAAAAAAATACCCTGCCTTCTGTTAAAAAAATTTAGTAGTCGGCAAGGTCTTCAAAAATACCCTGCCGGCTGTTGAAAAAATTTGTTAGTCGGCAAGATCTTCAAAAAACCCGCCGCCTTGTTGAAAAAATTTACTGATCGCCATGGTCATTATGAAAAGCTCGGCAAGATATGCATGTTACGACCTTGCCGACCAAAAACACAGAAATCACAATTTTCGATTTTTAACCTAATATAACAATCAAATCACACAACACAATGATGGGTTTGAGTTTAAACATCACTTATAGTCTTTTTTTTCGTCGGTAGAGTCAACAATTTTTTTGGAAAATCAAAGTTGAATATTTTTATATGGCTTTGGTTGATGGAAGATGCAGATGATGAAGAAGAAGAGAAGATTAAGAGTTGTTTAATTTTTTAATTTTAGGATTAATGAAATTAAGAAATGGATTTATTTTTAAGATTTAATTAGTTCAAGGGTATTAAAGTAAAATCACCCTTTTATGAAAATGCCGACTAGGTCCCTTAAAATTGGGTATAGCCCAATTAATCTGGGTATACCCCAATCTCGCCAGGTTTTTAACGGAGTATCTTTGGAAACCATGAAATCTTTATGGGCTGGTATATTTGGACCAAATTGCTTTGTTGGTAGGGTTGAAATCAAACCGGGAGGATCTTGAGACTAATAAGACGAGGGGTGAGCATGGACCGGACAGGTTTTCACCCTATCCGTATCCAATCAAATACATTACGGATTTCAAATTTGGCATCCGCATCCAATCCACATCCAACGGTTTTGCAGCTAATGGATACACGGATGGACGGATTGGATACGGATAATCCAATGGATTTGTTTTAGTTAGAATTTATAATAAAGAAAATAAAGCCAACACAAATGACTCCTCATAGAACCTACATATCCTATATATGTATAGGAAGATAAAAATGCCATGTACGACACCCCAAGCAAACACCTTAAGAATTCTTAAATGATCCATAGTATTTTTTAGAACTATAGAAATGCACTTAATTTAACGGATGTGGATGTCCAACGGATTTTCAAAGTTGCATCCGGGCCCGATCCGTAATCCGTTGGATTTCAAAAATTCCATTCACATCCAACCCATTAACGAACGGTCCGCGCATCCATCCGCAAATGAACGGTTGGTCCCGGTTAAATCCGCGGATTACGGGTCAAATTCTCACCCCTAAGTAAGAGTATAATAGATAAGATACATGGAGTCTCAAGGTTGCCTTGCCTCAGGCGGGCTCTGCTCTTGAAAGTTAGAGAAATTGGGTCAATTGCACAAATATTTTTAAAACATGGTTCTAATGGACGAGTAAAAATTAGTATGGGTGAAATGGACACAAAAAAAAAAGCAAAAATGAATCTGGATTCATCCTGGCTTAAACTTAAAAAATAGCGAGGGTGAAACTGGATGCATCCAGATGTAAATTAAAAATAAGAAAAAGTATTTGAAAATAGGTAGGATGAAATTGTTTACATCCTGGCTATTTTTATATTCTCGTCCATTTAAACAGTATCAAATTTTACATGTCTTTTTCACCCAGGAATTGTCGTTATTGGATTAATTGAACAATTTTGTGTTCCTGATAAAGGCGTAGGACCTTCTAAATTAGTGCCCCTTTTTTTTCCACAAAATTGGTTAAAAAGACCAAAATTAAAATTTCCTGGGTGAAAAGGACAGTTAGATTTTGATACTGTTTAAATGGACAAAAATTTAAAAATAGACAGGATGTAACCAGTTTCATCCTGCCCATTTTCAAATACTTTTTCTTATTTTTAATTTACACAGGATGCATCCAGTTTCATCCTTGATATTTTTGAAGTTTAAGCCAGGATGAATCCAGTTTCATCCTTGCTATTTTTTTTTGTCCATTTCACCCATAAAATTTTTTACTCGTCCATTTGAACCGTGTTTTAAATTTTTTTGGACAAATGACCCATTTTCCGTTTTTTTTCTTCTTTTTCTTTGATGGGATAGTGCAATACATAGCACCTTGATTAATGATTAATCCATGCAACGTATTAAGCAGTGACTTTTTGGCTTTTGTGTTTCGACAAATTATTGTGACCTTGCTTAAAGTCTCTCTCATTCGCTATTTGACCTGCTCCCATGAACATCAAATTCCTATAAATATATTTTCATTTCATTCTCAAAACATCATCACTACTCAACATGCAAAACTAAAGACCAGAGTCGGATCTCTTCATTCTCAGCGAACCCTTCACAATCTCTCCATATCCCTTCCTCTCTTTCACCAATGGCAGGTTACTATAATACGTATCTTTCTATTTTCCTCTTACTAACAATAACCAGCCTTGCGACGATATCTGTTCACGGACAATGGACTCAGTTTGGATTTTATTCCAGAACATGTCCTCAAGCTGAATCCATTGTCCGAGCTACTGTCCAAACCCATGTTAATGCGAACCCTAAACTAGCCCCAGGTTTACTGAGGATGCATTTTCATGATTGTTTTGTTCGAGGTTGTGATGCTTCGGTTCTTATCGACGGACCTTCCACAGAAAAAACTGCTCGACCTAATCTTTCACTGAGAGGTTATGAAGTCATCGAGGATGCAAAGAAACAAATCGAAGCTATTTGCCCTGGTGTTGTTTCCTGTGCTGATATTCTTGCCTTAGCTGCAAGAGATTCTGTCGTATTAGTAAGTAACTCGTCACTGAAATTGAACTAAAATACTGAGATTCTAATGTTTACGTATTTAACTAAGTTGCAAATTAAAATAAATAATTAAGTTGATAGTTATTTACCATGAATCTTGCAGAGTAATGGGCCAAGTTGGCCAGTAGCAACAGGACGTCGTGATGGGCGTGTATCATTAGCATCTGAAACCACTAATCTTCCCGATGTCACGGATTCAGTCGATGTACAAATACAAAAATTTGCTGATAAAGGACTTGATATTAAAGACGTTGTTAGTTTAGTTGGTAAGCTTAACCGAACATGCTAGTTAATGAAGAGTACATAACTGTTGAGTAGAAATCTAATATACATACGATTTCTTTTGCCAACTACAGGGGGTCACACCATAGGGACAACAGCTTGCAGCTTTGTCAGATACAGGCTTTACAATGTCGATTCAACCACCGGGGCTGACCCATTGATCGATCCGTCGTTCGTTCAAACTTTACGTGATCTATGTCCAGCAGATGGTGACCCAACTAGGCGTATCGCATTCGATACTGATAGCGGAGATATATTTGATTCAAATTTCTTTGATAACTTGAGAAATGGAAGAGGAGTTCTAGAATCAGATCAGAGATTATGGACTGATTCAGCGACTCAACACGTGGTTCGGCGTTTTTCTGGTCCCTTTAGGGGTTTGAGCAGGTTGTTATTCAACGTCGAATTTAGCCGATCAATGATGAAGATGGGTAATGTGGGTGTGAAGACTGGTTTGGAAGGTGAAATTCGAACAGTTTGTTCAAAAATTAATTAATTGGATTGATTTATCAGTTTAATTAATTCAGTTGAATTGTGGATAATTTATCTGCTTATTAATTTCTAGCATTAGCTAGCTATCGTTTGTGGGTATATTCGTATTAATTTGGTTGTTTCAGATTGTTTCCCGTTCATTCATTAAATCACCAAAATGTATAATAATCGGAAGAAAAAAAAAATTAAATCACCAAAACTATTGGTTTTTATAATTTCATTTAATCTCGTCTTACCTTTTAATATTATATTTTCCATATTTTTTTTTTTTATAACTAGGAAATGAGATTCATTGATAGAAAATTTAGAGAACACTGTCTTCCTCTAGAGAGGATTTTAACCAAATAGGAAAATCAGAATCAACTAATAATCTAACTAAATTATTTGTAGCGTTATCCTTGGCTAGTAGATGAGCCATATTAGTTGCTTCTCTTGGAACATAGCTACATTTCCAAGAGTTAAAAGAAGAAAGAAGAACTAAAGTTTCACCAATAATTGAACTCGTAGTCCACTTCACGGTCGTAGATGCACCATTCAACGCAGCTACCACGTTTGAGTTGTCACCCTCTAGATGTAGGTGATCAATATTATTTTCTTTTGCCCAAATGACTGCCTGCAAAGCACCTAGAGCTTCAGCCTGCTCTTCATCAAAAGCAGTTAAGGGAATGCTTGCCACACCTCCACATTCACCTGCAAAAGACCTCATGATTAGACCAAGTCCACATTTATTACAATCATTTTTGAAGCTTGCATCAAAATTAATTTTCACAAAAGGGTTAATAGGAACAATCCATCTAATGCTTCAGTCTGCCCTGCCCTGAACATTCTGCCCATTAATAAACATTGAAGCTAGATTGTTGTCCCAAGTCAAAATAAATTTCTTTGCCTGCAGGGAAAGAGTTACAACAGGAATGTGAATATTATCAAATACTGCACATGGACTTCCAAATATGCCAGAGTACTATTCCTGCAAGTTGAATGCTTTTCTACATCTGAGCATTTACACCTGATAGACTAACAAACCATTCCCTAATCCAATCAAGAATTTTTTTTGTTTTGCATTCTATTATATAAATCAGGATCAAGAGATATCCACATTTCTTTAGCATAGTTACACTCAATGAAGAGATGTTGAGCAATTTCAGAACAGTTCCTACCAAAAGGAAAGAACTGTCTATATTGTTCATGCCTTTATGAAGATGATCTCTAACAGGGATACATTCTTGGATACATTTCCAAAGGAAACAGAATCTTTTGAGGAAACTGCACCTGCCAGAACCTAGTCCAAGGAAATTGGCTATTAGGAACAGAAGACATATCAATTCTGCTATTTAGAATAAACCTACAAGCAGATTTCACACTAAAACAACCATTATTAGTCAAAGTCCATCTAATCCTATCAACTCCATGGATGGGAATCCTGATTTGGGTGATCTGACTAACAGTTTGCTCATTAAAAAGAGCACTCAGCAGATCAACATCCTAAGATCTTGTTTCATTATCAGGTCACTTACATTGCCAATGCTCATAAACCATATACTAGAGTCAACTGTGTTATCTAAACTGGGAACCCACTCATGTTTCCAAACACTAACTCTAGGTTCATCCCCTATTTCCCAACAAAAATTTGATTTTACTATTTCTAGACCCTCCTTAATACCTCTCCAATTCTAGGAGCCATGAGTAGAAAGGTTATCAGTAAAGGGATCTAGATTCATGAAGTATTT
Source organism: Papaver armeniacum (assembly GCA_023531295.1). NCBI lineage: Eukaryota > Viridiplantae > Streptophyta > Magnoliopsida > Ranunculales > Papaveraceae > Papaver > Papaver armeniacum. The sequence goes on along the minus strand of JAJJWW010003300.1, from coordinate 1,779,607 downwards.
ATGTTTAAGAATAACATCCCAAGGAGCATACGGCTGATCTAACATCCTCCAAGCTAGCCTGGCAAGCAAAGCAATGTTAAAAATGTCAGATTTCTTAAAATTCAGACCACCAAACTTCTTAGGAATCGCAACATAATCCCATTTTCTAAGAATTAAATCTCTAGACTCATAGCCTTGATTCCACCAAAATCACATTTGGTAAGAATCCATTTTCCTAATCAGGTCCTTAGGCATTGGAAATACAACCATATAATGAGAGGCTAAAGATCCTAGAATAGTTTGAGACATAACTGCTTTACCAGCTAAGTTTAAATGTTTTGGTTTCCAAATACCTAATCAGTCTCTAAACTTACATATAAGGTTTGAACGACTCCATTTTGTTCATCTGTAAAAGTAATGGGACACCCAAATACTTATCCTGCAGTCCAATTCTTTTAATACCTAAAATGTTTGCAATGTCATTCTTGGTCCTATTATCTGTTTTAGGACTAAAATCTAAGCCTGATTTTTCAATGTTAATAGATTGTCCAGAAAGGTTACTAAATTTCCTTATGATGTCATGTGAAACTCTTGCTTCACTAGACCTAGCATTTAGGAAAATCAGACAATCGTCTGCGAAAAATATATGACTTATAGGAGGACAATCAGGCGTAACTCTAATGCCATGTAAAAGACCCTTTCTTTCAGTAGACAACAAACATTTTGAGAAAAACTCCATGCAAAGGATAAAAAGATACGGACTTAGAGGGTCTCCCTGACGAAGACCTCTCTCTGGGTAGAAGATATCACCTGGTGATCCATTAAGCAACACTGAGTTAGAGATTGTTGAGATACATTGCTTAATAATTCTGCAAAAGTCTTTATGAAATCCAAGTTTAAGTAAGGAATGAATAACAAAACACCATTCAACACGATCAAAAGCCTTATACATGTATAACTTTATATCCATCAACCCTTTTGTCTTAGTTTTATTCTTTTTCATAGTATCTACCAATTCGTTTATCAGACATTTGACAACCTTGCAGAAAAGCTGCTTGAAAAGGGTTTATAATTCTGTTTAGAATGGGCCTAAGACGATTGGCTATAATTTTTGACACAATTTTATATGAGGTATTAAATAGGCTTATAACTTTTAAGACAATTATCCATCATTTTTAAGGCAATCATTTTCCACAAGCTAATTTTACGAGTATCCATATGGAATCAGCGTTCGCCGGATTGAATTCGTAACTTTTGGGATTTTGACAAAATATCCCTAGTGGGATTAGCAACTACCAAAATATACCCATATCCATATCGACTGAAAGTGAACAAAATGGATTGAATTTGTAACTCTTGGGATTTTGATAAAATACACCTTGTGGGATTAGCAATTATTGGGAAAATTGGCACCCTGAGCGCAGCGGAACACAGAATCACAAAGCGCAATTGGCGATTTGAACCAAACATGGGAGAAATAATAAGAGAGACGGAAGATAAACAAATAAGCACATAACCACAACACAAGTTATACGTGGTTCACATTTACAGGCTACATCCACGACCAACACCACCAGAAAAACTTCCATTATAATTACAGACCATTTCATGCTCTTTCCGCAACCCAAGACAAGAACCAAAGAGTAAATAAGACATACCCGAGAACACCGTCGAAGAAACCATGCATAGAAACCAACTCTCTATACCATTCGTCAAACCAGCCTCGTGTCTTCTCTTCTACACCATCTTCACAGCTGCCAGTAACAAAGGAGAAACATGGAGACACTAGAAACTTGGTTTAGGGCAAAGCCCAAAACCTTAAACATTAGAACACCAAAATCCTCTATATACAAGTTTTTCTCTCACAAGCACACGATCCTCCCTACCAAAGAGACCAAAATCCTATGCAAAAGCATTTACCATTCTTTCAAGTTGGATTATCTCTACACCTCTAATTCTATTCCTTTATATAGAGAAACAAGCTTGGGCCTTAAGAAAACTTTACTTTGGAAACAAGTTTTCCTAACTTGGCCTCTAAGTTCTTAAACTTTAGGAACAAGTTTGTGTCACTACGGTTTGACCAAAAGTCAAACTTATATCCACTGACATAACCCCAAAATTCTCCACCTCGGATCATGCTTTCAAGCATGAGACGATCAAACAAAGAATCATATCCATTCGGTCGCATACGATATCTATATACCAAAAGAATTACTTTGAAGCTCACATCCGAACTTCCATCCTCATGGAACCATCTCTTCGACCAAAATACCATGATGTTGATAAAAGTCTTCAAACTATCTTCTTCATGAAAAACACTTGTGAAAATAAACACGTTTCACAAACACTATGAAAAATTTTAATCACCATCAACGAATCATTCCACGGACTCCACCATTTATCACCAAGAGAACCATCTAGAAGAATCACCGCTAGCTCCACCTAACCAATAAGATAACCACATATTGAATTCTAACTCAGAAAGGAAGAATTAGCTTCAATATCATACTCCAGCACATGTCTTACTGTGTATCTGAAACAAACCATCAGACACCTTCACTGTGATTAGCAGGCTTAATCCTTTGAGCGATTCTCAAAGCCATCACCAATTTGACATACTTTATACCACCATCACACCCAACATACTCGCTCAGAATATATACCATGTGAATGCCCATATTACCGCGGTACATGCTTTCGAGATCGGGCACATTCTTGATATTACGTGCAAGCCATCAAGAATACTTTAACACAGACTTCAAAAAAAAAAATATAACATCTCGTGCATACCTTCGAAGCGTTGCTGGATTTGCATCTACATGAGACTTCACAGCCCCATCCTTTCTTCAAATTTTGTAACCCATTCTTTATAGTGTATGACTACTAACACTCTTCAAGAAGTATATATGTATTCCACCTCATTCGGCCTTAATTCATCCATACTACATCATGAAAACCAAACGAAGAACATACACTTCTACCAAGTTGAACCTCTCTGATTTGTAAATCATATCACAAACCCATATTTGTGTAAAAACCGGTTGAAACATTACCTTCATAACATATTTCTCCACCCGAACAACAAACTACCATTCAATTCCAGGTTTAATCACACCATCCCATCCTTGGGCTTTGATACCAATTGTTGGGAAAATTGGCACCCCGAGCGCCGCGGAACACAGGATCACAAAGGGCAATTGGAGATTTGAACCAAACATGAGAGAAATAATAAGAGAGACAAAAGATAAACAAACAAGCACACAACAACAACACAGGTGAAAACGTAGGGGGCACTAAGATACACCACCAACTTTTTCTTAGGCAATCTGTATGGACAAACTCAACACAACTCCGAGAGTAGAAACTCAATCAAGGAAAGTGTCTAGATTTATATATCTTTCTCTCTCTCTCTTGTTGTTAGAACGTTTAAAGAATTGAATCTGTGAACCTAACTACAAAAAGAGTTCTTGGACGGTATGAAAGACCAATGTTCAAGGATCAATCAAGTCTTTTCCAACTAACAAGGTTGGACCTAGATACCGTGATTGATCAACGCACAACCCATGATATTTCAATTATAAAGATAAACAATATAATGCGGAAAACAAATAATACATACATCAGAAGTTTTGTTATCGAGGAAACCGAAAATGCAGAAAAACCCCGGGACCTAGTCTAGATTGAACACCACACTATATTAAACCGCTACACTAGCCTACTACCAATTAACTTCGGTCTTGAATGTAGTTGATCCCTAAAAGGAAATCCACCGATTAAGGTACGGTCGCGTTCCTGATAGAAGCATTTATGTGTCTATTTTGATCTCAATTATGTATATTATTAGTGCTCGATTTTGTATTTATTATGGTTTTTTATGTCTTTTTAGGTGTTTTGGATAAATAAGCTTTTGTGGAGAAATTAGCTCGAAAAGGTGGCATTTGAACCTCCGGAGGAAATTACTACAGGCACCCAGAAGATGTACTAAAGGGACCCAGGAAGTATGTTGGAGACGCCACAGAGGAATCGCTAAAGGCACACCTCAGTTGGATAAGGGGCAACCCCATGACAGCTACTATCCGCACTCTACTCTGGTTAGGGGGCGACCTTTCTTCTTAATTCAAATTTGAAAATGGTGGGAGAAGAACCATCCAGCTGCATGAATTTCAGGGAGAAGTTTCAGCAAGTTTTAGTCGGATTTTCTCGCTGATTCAGACTTGGATGGGCCTGTTAGGATAAGACATGCAGTGTAATGATCTTTGTACCGACAAGAAAAGGAGATTTCTTCGTATCACGATTAAACAAGGAAACTATTTCTACGGGATTATTTTTGTGCTATTGTTAGAAGTTACGTGTGAATCTGGGAGAAGATAAAATAGAATGTGATTCTATATTTGGGAAGAGTTTCACAGGGAGACACGTGAGATAAAAATGGAAAAGGAAGTTACGGTTTTGTTAAACAGGGAACGAAAGAGTCTCGGAGTTGGTTGCTATTTGGAAATTTCTTGGCATTTGGGGGAAGATATATTCTTCTAGGATTCGATTCTAGCAAGTTAGGGAAGATTATGTAATAAATCAAACGCGTGCAGAGAAGATTACAACAATATTCTCGTAACTTGCCATGAAGGATAAACCAAAAGATTGACTCGAGATTTTTGGAGTTGTGGTATATAAAAGAAGTTGGTTCGAGTCCCAGAGGGGGATCGAGTAGTTTGGGGTCGATATGAAGGCTTAGGGAGGTGCAGAGGTGAAGAAATTAGGGTTATAGGAAAGTACACTGCTGATGCTGAAGAAGAAGGAGACGAAGAATATTAGAGACACATAGACAGTCGCAGTTCTGCTACATCATAATACTATCGTTCTTCTACAGTCTTAAAATATTGTAGCATTGACTTCGTAACGCTTATAAATGTTGCGATTCACTAATTTGTTTATTTTTCATTCTTTTCTTCTTCTCAAGCACTTTTGAGCTATATTTCTATCTTTTGAGAGTGTTTTGATCCTAATGAGCTGAACCCCATCACTGGGACGACGAAGGAAGCCTTATTTCACAATTTTTTGGTAATTATATTTGATTCTTTATGACTTTTTGCACTTGATTCAATTGATTTATGATTTTCATTAATTAGTTGTGATTTCGTTTGATGGTGTATGCTTAGACGTAAGAGCTTTTGATATACCATGCTTGTGATTTACATCTAATATTTTAGATATATACCTTGGCAAAGAAATAGAGTCCATAAAAGAGCTATAATTGTTATGAATCAATATATGAACCAATTGAATGTGATTAATGGTGGAATATTGAGTCCCAGTTTCTTTCGATATTGCTACCTTCTTTGTATAAATTTTATATTATTAAGTCTTAAATCATATCTACACAAGTCCGAGTTGAACGAATCTTATTTACCACTATCTACAAATCACATCATTTCCTTACGCCTCTTGAATCTCGCAAGACTCTGCGCACTTGATTTCCTTAGATGATGTCACCCAAAACTAAGAGTTGCTTCAACCTCAATTGAAGACTTTAAACCAAATCTTCCTCCCACAGATTAAGCCTATATTTGATTTTATGATTTACGATCTAAACGGATGATCAGATCAAACGATAGATCCAGGTGATAGAAATCGATAGCAACTTCTTTACGCCTTTGGTATTTTTCGATTTTTTTCAGATTTGGAGCAAAGCTACAAGGAAAGAAAAAGTGTTATAAAAGGAAAGCAAAGCCAAAGAAGGAAAGAAAGGATAAATCCGAAAGGAGTGAAGAAGAAGATTTTGCATATAGTTATTTTTTATTTTTATTTTTAGACTTTATTTATTTTTATTTTTAGAAACTGTAAATAGGATTTTATTGTTGTAATTTTTATTTTTATTTTTGGAACACTTTTAGAACTTTATTTTTGGGACATTGGACATTAATATTTTTAAAGCCCTAAGGAAGGTTTAATTTAAATAAAACTGCTGCAGGGAAGGACGTCAATTACGATACTGTCTCGGCCCCTCAGGTTCGTACACTGACATATGAGTCGGTGGCATGAGTCGACTTCAACGGTTTATCGTCCGTCTGGTACGGGAGGTAAGACTCTATCCACCCACGAATCCCATGTCAGTGGGTTTTATTTTGTGTGACAACTCATACCCGTGCATAAAAGAATGTCTACAATAGCCAATATAACGAATATCTGACTGATTTTCAAAATGGACATTACTTTGACCATAGTGTGAATAGTGGTTGGGAACATTAAACTTTTGAAGGTTATGGTCCATACCATGGTGAGCCCAATTACTATCCACATGCTAACCGGTCGTACGAGCAAAATTCCTCTCTACTAGAGTCCGCACGTAAGTTATCTGAGTCGTCACATAAGTTACTTGAGTCGACACGTAGTTCAGCTGAGATGAATAACTTAGTTATGGACGAAAGAACCGCAATCATGAGTGGACCTTATTTCTTAGATACCATAAGGAAGTCATGTGAGTCGACTCAAAAGCTTTTGTTAGAGGCCCAGAACAGAACTGCTCGAAATAATCTTAATTTCCAATATAGTGTTTCCAATAGTACCCTTGAAAATGAGGATAGTCATTTGCATAATCAAGATGACGAGTTTAGAATTGGTAACACTACTTGTTTAGATGAGGTTCGACCATTTTCATGTCATTATAATGATGATTATGATGAGGATAGTGTTGATGAAGAATCGGACACATGTAGGCATAGTGATCAGGAATTTGTTACTCCAATTGAACTTTACAATGATAATATTATTTCAAGTTCAAATCCAAATAATTTTAATAATTATTCACCTATTCAAAAGGACGAGGATTTGACTAGAGATACCACCGTTTTAGACGATGTAGTATTCCCTTATGATTACGAAGTCGATGATAGTTTAGAGGAGCGGGTTTATCATGAGAATATTATTTTCGAGTGTGGCGATTTAGAAACACTAGTCTTAGATAAAGAAGATAGACTCGTAGAGAATTCAAATATGAGTGAGGATGCGTCACCTGAGTATAACCTAGAAGAAGCAATTGACCATTTCCAAGAATCCGAAGACCTAGAAATTAGGGAAATTGTAGTTAGTCTATCTAGAGACACCCAAAATTCTAAGTTTGGGGGTGATTATCGTTCTCCACGTACTTCACCTTTGAATCTAACAAAAATCCCTCACTTGGGACTTGATATATGTGCCTCAACCATTGTGCCATATTACCTTCATACTAGCTCTCCCGAACCTAATAATGTCTAGGAAGAAGTTCAGTTGTTAGAAACCCATCCTCTGGTTGATGTGGTTTACCCAAGCGATAATACCCAAATTGACTTTGTTTTCCCAACAAATATTTTTCAACCAATTGTGGGAACGTATAAGTTTCAGATGTGTCAATTATTAAGTTTTGAGACTAAACCTAAGAACTTTAGGATATTAAAATCGACACATTTGTTTAAGAATGACCACCACTTCAATTATGGTCATCTATGTAAGTGAAATTTGATTGACTTAAAGGATCCGAAATTATCCAGGTTATTATTATGTGCTTCTAAGTTATTTGATTTTTTCCAGATTCTAATACCTGAATCGGATCTTAGCTACGAGGAAATACAGTCCATGGAAATATTTTATCTAGACCCAGTTATAGAACCTGAACCACAGCTAGATGTAGTTGCCTTAAATAGGAAACTAGACAAGGGTGTGCTTTATTTGTTCATTTTCTTGGCATGTTGCAAATTCCTTTTATTTGTGATAGCTTTATTTGGTTTTGATGACCCACAGATATTTTGGCTATTACTTTATGATTTTATTAGGTGACTAATCCTTCTTGGTCTGGCTGAAGACTTTAAACTTAGCACTTCTTGGGAGGTAACCCATGCTCATGCAATACAGTAATATCTTTCCTTAACTCTTTTGCTTCAAATGGTAACAGTTTGTCCTTGTTCATGCTTTTAATTTCATCTTTAGAACATTGAGGACAATGTTAGATTTAAGTTTGGGGGTATGGGAGAAACTTTTTAGTTGCAATAAATAAACTCCAGAGCCTAGAAATTTATGCTTATTAAGGATGGCACTAACCAATCTAAGTGGATGAAAGCATCCTGGTTGTAGGAGTTGAGGAACCAATCTGAGTGGATGGAAACATCTAAATAGAGTCTATTCATAAAAGCACAGAGCTCAGGTGTTAGAAATAACATGATAGTTTCACTGTATCTCGGAATCATCTTATTACTTCTGTTTTTATTTTTGCACAATTTTTATGTTGATGTCTTTTGGGTTGAAATAGGGTGATTGAGTTACTAATTACCAAAAAAAAAAAAAAAAAAAAAAAAAAGTTGAGACCAGACCATCAGACCAACCAGAATAAATTGTTCAATAAAATCGACCGATGGTTCCCTTGTATATGCCAGACGAGTTGATCTAGAATTAGGATTATCGACCACTGGTTCCCTTGTATATGCCAGCTGTATTGATATTAGTCAATACCAGTATCTCAATCCATTAGGTCATAGGATTCATCTTGGCATTGACGTCCATTCGCAACCATCTATTTGTATTTTCATCTTCTTAATCTATTCATGTGATTTGTTTGATTCCGGATATTGATGTCCGTAGTGCGACTATCTGAGTAGAGCTTTGTTACTTATATATGAATTTTAGTATGCTTGAGTGCAAACTCGTGTACAATAATTGGAATTTCATATCAGGATACTTCCTCCTGTAGTCAATGAGAGTATGCCAACCAAGGAGGTTCTTAGTGCTATTCTAAGGTTCTGCGTAGATAACTAGGGTCTGGAGTAAAGGTTTTGTGGGTACACCTCTTGTAAACCCTCCCGAGACTATAACTCGGCCACTAAGGCCACCTAGGGGTTTAAAGGCTTGTTGCACACGGTAAGTGCAATCGTGATGCCTGCGACAGTAAGTTAGGATTTTATTTTAGATTTGCTTGAGGACTAGCAAATAATAAGTTTGGGGGTATTTGACAGACGCATTTATGTGTCTATTTTGATCTCAATTATGTGTATTATTAGTGCTCGATTTTGTATTTATTATGGTTTTTTATGTCTTTGTAGGTGTTTTGGATAAATAAGCTTTTGTGGAGAAATTAGCTCGAAAAGGTGGCATTTGAACCTCCGGAGGAAATTACTAGAGGCACAAGAAGATGTACTAAAGGGACCTCGGAAGTATGTTGGAGACGCCACAGAGGAATCGCTAAAGGCACACCTCAATTGGATAAGGGCAACCCCATGATAGCTACTATCCGCACCCTACTCCGGTTAGGGGGGCGACCTTTCTTCTTAATTCAAATTTGAAAATGGCGGGAGAAGAACCAGCCAGCTGCATGAATTTCAGGGAGAAGTTTCAGCAAGTTTTAGTCGGATTTTCTCGCTGATTCAGACTTGGATGGGCCTGTTAGGATAAAACAGGCATTGTAATGATCTTTGTACCGACATGTAGGGCTGGCAAAGGATAGCCGAAGTCCGAGATCCATTTCCGAAAATCCGGCATCCTATAGGATTTAATCCGACATATCGGATATCGGAATCAGAGATTTTATCGGATTTTACCTCTAAACCGTATCGGAATCGGAAGGGTATATTAATTAAATACCCTTAGTTTTGACACCCAATAAAAATACCCTTATACAACAATATAAATACCCTTATCATTTAAATACCTTATCCCTTAAAAAACAAATTACCTTAATACCCTCACTTACAATATTATTTTCCATTTAAAAAACTTATCCATTAAAAAATAAATTTTTCTATTATTTCACATCCACCAGCAGCACCATTTCACCACCACCTACAGCACCACCGCCACCACCACTCCACCACCACCACCACTCCACCACCACCACTCCACCACCACCACCACCACCGCCACTCCGCCACCACCACCACTTACTAAATACAACCACCAATAATATTCCACCAACGTCACACACCACCACCACTGTTGTTGCCGCCGCCACCACCGCTGCCACCGCCGCCGCCATTAATATTAGGTGTCAACAACTGAAGTTGATCCAAAAAATCAATAGTTCAAAAATATTTGTCAAATTTGGTTGTTGATTCCATTTTTCCATTGTCGATACACAAACATTGGTTGTTGACTCCCTAAACTAAGGTCAATTTCTATTGTTGATACACAAATATTTGTTGTTGACTCCTTACACTAAGATTAATTTCTATTGTTGATACACAAATTTGGTTGTTGATTCCATGTTTCCATTGTTGATACACAAACTAAGGTTGTTGATACACAAATATTGGTTGTTGACTACCATTTTTCCATTGTTGATACACAAACTAAGGTTGTTGATACACAAACATTGGTTGTTGACTACCATTTTTCCATTATTGATACACAAACTAAGGTTGTTGATACACAAACATTGGTTGTTGACTCCCTAAATAGTTGATGGAGTAGTATTCAACAACTTTTCGTCCAACCTCACCACCACCACCGCCAAAGAACAGTACAACATTTCGAACACCACAAACAACCAGAATCACTATTATCTTCATGAACAGCTTTAATTAATCATTCCAACCACAACCAACACAATCTTCATCATCAAAATTCATCGTTCCAACCTCACCAGCATCACCACCACCACCAGCACAAAAAAACTCCACCAACACCACAACAACCAGAACCACCACTATCTTCGTGAATGATTTTATTTCATCATTCGAACCTGAACAAAACACAATCTCCATCATCAATTTCATCGTTCTAACCTATTTACATCTACATACTACCACCACCAACAGAAACTCAAACTAGAGAAAGAAGATAATCAATTGATAGATTGAAAAATACATACCTCCTTCATCGCTGCCGCCACCACCATCATTGTAGATCTGGTATCTTCCTCCATCACCACCATCATCTTCTTCTAATAAAACAGAGATTTGATATCCTCCTTCACCACCGCCACGACCTTCACCTCTATTATTTGAAACTAGAGTTGTTTGTTGGATCTTAAATTCGAGCTTGTTACTCTATCGATCGAGAAGAAGAACTTTCAATTGAAAAGTTAAACCCATTAAATCTATAACAAACATCAAAAGAAGAGGAATATTAACAGTTGATAATGATTATCAAGCTTGAATTTACGAATCAATCAGTGAAAATCGATCTAAAATAAATGGTGATCTTTCTTGCTTGTGATGGATTTCTTTGGAAGCATAAGAGGTCTTCATAGGAATCGATGACGAGATCGGTGGAGGTGATGGCGGAGGCGACTCTGAAGGATGGGTAATGAAGAAGTTCAATGTACTGGCGGAGATGACGATGAAGAAATAGAGTTTCAGTTTAGTAATGAAGAAGAAGAATCGAGTAGATTAAGGGTATTAAAGGAAGTATCTTCTAATTGAATTTCCTTGTTTTTAGATTAGGGGTATTAATATAGTGGACAAGGGTATTTTTGAAGCCCATGAAAAGGAGGGGCATTTATATAATTCCCACGAATCGGAATAGGCTGCTTCCGTTAGGTTAATATCCGACATCCGATAGCCCAAGGGTGTACTTGTAATTTCTTACCCTAGGTATTATCTGTCGGGAGAATAACCATTCAACAAAAGTCTGTTTACTAATTTTTTCTCATTCTCTAACACAGAAACCCGGAAACTAATTTAGGGTTTGATCCAAGGTTTGAAAAAGCGGGTCACTCAGTCACAGGACACTAGGTGTGACCGTTATAATGCGTTTTCTCGGTGTGTGAGCACGTTTTGGGCCAAAAACGCGTTATATAGTCAAAAAACGCGTTTTTGGACGTTTTTTTGGAAATAACGGGCGTTGTAACGGTTACGTAGGAAATAAAAAAAATTATTGATCTGAATTTCCTATGTAACGGTTATAACGTGCGTGAAAACGTTTTAACGAGTCTAAAAAACGTTGTTACAAGGTATTTTAATTTTTTAATACTCCCCACGTCCCTAAATAGATAACCTATTAATTTTTAAATTTTGTCCAACTAATAGATGACCTATATCATTAAGAAATTCTAATACTACCATTTTATTTGATTATTGTTAGTATAAGAAATGTATATAATTCGATAGTCATGTTTATATTCTTTACATAGGTGTTTTAAAATGTTTTTCACTGTACAATTTACGAAAGTTTGATAAAATTCGTGTCGGTAAAGCTTTTCACTATGCATTTCACTATACAATTTACGAAAGTTTGATAAAGTTTGATAAAATTCGTGTCCAAATCATGTACCCATTTTAGTCTTTAAAATTCGTGAATCCAACATATGATTCTCGTTACACTTCCGATCGCTCTGACCATGGTGTTCAACATATGAACAAAGGATATAATTCTAATATTGATAATAATAATGAAGTAGGTAACAATAATGATGATACTGAAGGAGGTTATGATAACGATAATGATGGTTATTATGATGATGATACTTATGCAAACGAAGATAGTCAGTACCCCGACAACGATGACTATGATGTGGAAAGGAACCGTCGAGAAAATAGAGAATACTTGAAAAAAGGTGGTGGTTGTAGTTGGTTCGTGTAGCTTTTTAAATGATGAATACTAGTTTAACAATCCTATGTTTTTTAAATTTGTAGTTTTAATCCTATAGTTAGTTTCCTTGTATCATTTAAAAATATTTAATTCGAAGTTTTAAGCTTTCAATCCAGAGAAGAAAAAAATCAAAAGAAATGGTAAGAAAGTTATTTACACGGTTATAACGTGCGTGATAACTGGAAAACAGTTCTAAAAAAACGCACGTTAAAATGTTATTTAGAAGAAAAAAACATTCAAACTAATTTTAGAAAAACGGTTACAACGTGTATGAAAACGAAAAACGGTACTATAAAACTGCTGTTTTTTCCTATTTATCGGCCTAATAAAGACACGGGGTTCGGGGACCCTCACGGCCATGGTATATGGGTGTGACCGTTTTAACGGTTGTTTTTTCGGTAAAAACAGACGTTTTTAAAACCTTGGTTTGATCTGTTTATTCGTGATTTGATCGAGAGAGAGGAACTGAGTGATCGATTTGATCGTGATTTGATCGAGAATATTGATGATCAGAGACTCTCACTCAAGAAGTAAGTCACTAGTCATGAATCTAATCGATTGTTTAGAAGTTAGGTTTTTCGTTTCCCCCAAATCGATTGCGTATTTGCATGTTTGATGTTTGAATATATCTGTTTTTAACTGTTAGAATCAATCATGTTCTTCTTTTAGCTTTTTCATTACAACTGAATTCAGATGAAATTAGGGTTTTCGATTTTGATTTTTATTATTGGGTTTTCGATTTGAATAGAGATGACGATTGATGGGGGTTTATTTGATTTGAATTTAGGGTTTTGAGTTGTTTGATTGATTATCAATTTATATCAACCAACGACACCCTTAAAGCTGCTATATATTGTTGTTGCTCCAAAGGAATTCGAATCTTCCTTTTAGCTGTAATCTTTGGTTGGCTGATTGGCTCACTGAGTACACCTACCCTTAGTTTTCATATCCAATTTACCAGCACTTAGAATACTTCCCAACTTCTCAGCTAGTTTTACAAGCAAGTTCAAGGTGAAGCATTAAGAGAGCTTCATCAATGGTGAGAACTGGTTGCACTAGTATCAAATACAACTATGCATAAAGTGAAACAAATATCTACGTAAATGTTAATTAAAAAAATTAGAGATACAGGGGATTTTGTTCGGAGATTTTAGTGAAGCTTTTTTGTAGTGAAGCTTTTTTATCTACGTAAATGTTAATTAAAATTCAAACTAGTTCAGAGATTTTGGCACTAATACGCCTGTGGGCTTAAATCTCTAGGAACCTGCACTAACTTTGCACAGTATTGTTACAGATTGTGCTTTATATTACATGGTTTTCTAATCTCATACAATGACGAATATATGTCATCAGTGTTGTTGTTTGCTTTATCATCACTATGGTTAATGCTTATCCAGAACATTGAACTTTGGTAGTTTGCTAATCTTTGATGAAAGCGGTAATAGGAATAAGTCTAAAGAACTTGCTTAAATCTAGTGACTAAAATTTCTTGAGCTATTCAAGAATTAAGATAAATCTAGTTTAAGCTTGAGTCTGTTAGAATCTCAATCTGGCTAAGATATCTACACTTATTCTATAAGTATGGTTTTCTGTGAATAACTTTCCTATTGGAACTCATGGAATATTTTTATGTTGTCTGTACCTCACATCTGTTGTCTTGGGTTCTAGTTTAGATCATTGCATTTTGGTCAATTACATAATTCTTTGCTGCAAGTAAGATTATGAACAGAAAAGGCTTGGTTATAGACATACTATGATTACACTTGCAGTGTTCTGTTTTACTTTCTTTATGTGTTCTGCCTTTTAGAAGTTTGTATGTTTTGATACACTGCGTTTATCTTTTGATGTGAAAGCGCTGGACATCTCTTCCATATACCTATAGTTAATTGACTAAAACTCTAAAATCTTTAAGACATTTTCTTGTGTTAGGATTGTACCGATTTCCTAAACTTTTGCATATCTATGGTAGTAATCCACTCTGATCTGTACTTTTAATACATAACTCCAGATTCACTATATATGAAAGAAGGGGGATGCAGTAGATATTGTTCAGCGATGGTGAAAGCGTTCTAACAACACACAGAACTTCATTAGCTCCAGATTTAGTCCAAGCATTGCTATGCTTAAGTGATTGGCTGCCAGACTTCTTTGATGGAGGTAAATCTTCTTTTCTTTTCCTTGGTTCTTTGCCTTTGCTTTTCTTTGATTAAAACTAGAAAGTATTGTATGATCCAAATTAGTTTTTATGTAGAATCTTTAGCAGTGCATTGCCATGTATCAGTAACTGTTAGAATAACAAACAGTACCTAGGTCTTATCAAGTGATTATGGTAAAGACTATTCTAACTCGACAAAGAACTTAAAGGTGCAGCTGGATAGAACCCAATTGGTCAGAGACCAGACAGACAAGTTTTGATTGGTCCTAGCATTTAGAGTACACTGGAAAAATGTAAGAACTTGAAACAGGCCTCAATTTTTGAATTGGTTAAGTTAAAGTGTTGAACTATGTTAAGAAAAACTTTGATACAGTGCTTCGGCTGCCCTGAAGAAAACATGGGGTGCATTACAGATGTTCATATATTTTTTTGCTTTACCTTTTTAGTAACTGGCTTTGATGCTTTTTCTTGTATGTAGTTTGTATTAGTAACTTGCTTTACAGAAAGTCAATATTTATGTACAATCTGAATGGCAGGCCAAAATGATGATCATTTTTACAAAGCCACCTTGGATATTATTAGAAATTATGTGATCAACTGTTGCCTTGAACTGCTTGTGAAATATTTTTTTGTTTCTTGAATTTTCTTATCAAGTGATCTTTGTGAATGCAGATATGGAAATCGTGGACTGAAGTGAAGTTGATGCAATGATGCAACATGCCAGGCTGCAGCCAAGCAAGATCACACTACTCACTAGCGTGTTGACATCGTTAGCCTCTGTTAGACATTGTTTTTTCTTTTTGGTTTTGCTGTAGCCTGTTGTGTACTTTCTTTTGCATTCACTAGACTTGGAGTAAACTCTAAACATTGTGCTTGTGTGGGTTTGTACTTTTCACTGAACATTTTGAACTCAAAAAGACAAAGACTGTTTTTTTTTTAAGTTTTTAGTTTTTTTCCTAGTTACCGGATTTTATCGGAAAAAAATTCGATATCCTATAACTTAACCTTAACCTTATCGAATTGGAATTTTTGGATTTCGACGGATATTATCGGATACCGGATATCCGGTAATCCTTAACCTTAACCTTATCGGTACTACCAATATCCGCCGGATATTTATCCGTTGCTAGCCGACAGGAAAAGGAGATTTCTTCGTATCACGATTAAACAGGGCAACTATTTCTACGGGATTATTTTTGTGCTATTGTTGGAAGTAACGTGTGAATCTGGGAGAAGATAAAATAGAATGTGATTCTATATTTGGGAAGAGTTTCACAGGGAGACGCGTGAGATAAAAATGGAAAAGGAAGTTACGGTTTTGTTAAACAGGGATCGAAAGAGTCTCGGAGTTGGTTGCTATTTGGAAATTTCTTGGTATTTGGGTGAAGATATATTCTTCTAGGATTCGATTCTATCAAGTTAGGGAAGATTATGTAATAAATCAAACGCGTGCAGAGAAGATTACAACAATACTCTCGTAACTTGCCATGAAGGATAAACCAAAAGATTGACTTGAGATTTTTGGAGTTGTGGTATATAAAAGAAGTTGGTTCGAGTCCCAGAGGGGGATCGAGTAGTTTGGGGTCGATATGAAGGCTTAGGGAGGTGCAGAGGTGAAGAAATTAGGGTTACAGGAAAGTACCCTGCTGCTGAAGAAGAAGGAGACGAAGAATATTAGAGACACATAGACAGTCGCAGTTCTGCTACATCATAATACTATCGTTCTTCTACAGTCTTAAAATATTGTAGCAGTGACTTCTGTAACGCTTATAAACGTTGCAGATTCACTAATTTGTTTATTTTTCATTCTTTTCTTCTTCTCAAGCACTTTTGAGCTATATTTCTATCTTTTGAGAGTGTTTTGATCCTAATGAGCTGAACCCCATCACTGGGACGACGAAGGAAGCCTTATTTCACAATTTTTTGGTAATTATATTTGATTCTTTATGACTTTTTGCACTTGATTCAATTGATTTATGATTTTCATTAAT
Organism: Papaver armeniacum; assembly: GCA_023531295.1. Classification (NCBI taxonomy): domain Eukaryota; kingdom Viridiplantae; phylum Streptophyta; class Magnoliopsida; order Ranunculales; family Papaveraceae; genus Papaver; species Papaver armeniacum. The sequence goes on along the minus strand of JAJJWW010003300.1, from coordinate 1,762,933 downwards.
TAGTTGTGATTTTGTTTGATGGTGTATGCTTAGACGTAAGAGCTTTTGATATGCCATGCTTGTGATTTACATCTAATATTTTTGATATCTACCTTGGCAAAGAAATAGAGTCCATAAAAGAGTTATAATTGTTATGAATCAATATATGAACCAATTGAATGTGATTAATGGTGGAATCTTGAGTCCCAGTTTCTTTCGATATTGCTACCATCTTTGTATAAATTTTATATTATTAAGTCTTAAATCATATCTACACAAGTCCGAGTTGAACGAATCTTATTTTCCACTATCTACAAATCACATCATTTCCTTACGCCTCTTGAATCTCGCAAGACTCTGCGCACTTGATTTCCTTAGATGATGTCACCCAAAACTAAGAGTTGCTTCAACCTCAATTGAAGACTTTAAACCAAATCTGCCTCCCACAGATTAAGCCTATATTTGATTTTATGATTTACGATCTAAACGGATGATCAGATCAAACGATAGATCCAGGTGATAGATATCGATAGCAACTTAGACAAAAGTCTGGTTAGCCTCAAAATCCAGACTTATGCAACCCACAGTGCAGCCTAGATTATTATTCACCCCACAAGTATAAAACTTGCGGAATCAACAAAGTAAGAGACGAAGAGACTATATTGATTACTATCTATCTTGATCGTTAGAGAAAGCTATAGAAACAATCAAGTTCAAGATACTCAAGTTATCAAGATAAAAGATAACTGTACCTGGCTTCACGAATCCTTGTGAAGTCTTTATAGTTGCAAAACCCTAAAAGGGTTTCTAGAGAGGACGACTCTAGACACAAATAGGACACACCAAAAAGTAGTGTCGGGATTCAAAGATCCAAGTTTCCAAGAGTTCCCCTTATATAGACTTCGAAGCCTAGGTTGCTTTAGGTTTAAACTAAGATACCTTTGGAACCAAGCAAACAATATTCATCGTTAGATGAAAGCTTTGAATCTTAATCACATATACAATATATACACTATGGTTAGGTAAACCGTAACCGAACCGTGTATAAAGACTATGTTCAACATGGTTAGCTCAAACTAGCTGATTTGAACTTAAAAGCTAAACACTCATTTTCACTTTCACTAAGACATTAATATTGAGTCACAATCATGTGATCAATTGAGTCTACTGTTAATTAGAGAAAAAATCAAATGCAAATTACTTCATAGAAATAATTTAATCGCAATTGAATCATGATCGACATAATTTATAAATGTACAAGGTACAATTACTTGAGCTGTTTGTGAATCGGCTGAGTCACAGTTTGCGGACCGGTTTGCAAACTCGTATGTAATTACCGAGTTCCGGAGTCAACAAAACTTTTCAGTTCATAAAACGGTTTGCACACTTATACAATTACCAAGTTCCTGACTCTTAAAGAACTTTTTAGTTCACGTACCGGTTTGCAAAATTTGACCCAATTCAATGTTCCGGAGTCAACATAACTTTTTAGTTCATTTACCGGTTTGCAAACTCGTAGACCTTTGTCGGTTTTGGAGTTTACAGAACAATCAGCTTGCGTACCGGTTTGGGTACTAAATTGGTTCTAGAACATAGAACTGTTTTGGCTCACATACCGGTTTGATTAGTTTAGCCCGGTTCCCTTACCACAGTTCCACAATTGTTTGTATATGAACATACAAACCTATCTGGATCACAAAACAAACAGATTTTCCCATGATGTACATACGAATATGCATATCACACAAATCTGAAAGTCGATATATAGCTACTCCGCTACGTGTACGAATACATGTAATACGGCTTCAGATATATTCCGAATATAGTAGTTCTACATTTCTCTAAATTAATTCGAAACATTCCTGAGTAACAACAATGACACTTATCACTGTTCCAGGCTATTTTCGAATGATGAACTTGAATCATGATTTGATTCCGAATAATAAATTATTCTCCACCGAATTTGATCAAGTATGAACAAATGTTCATTAAGCTTAGTCATTATATCTCGAGAAATTCGCAAACTAAATAATTAGTTCTCGACTCGAAATTCTTGTTTATGCAAGCTTAGTCTAATTAGTTATGCGACAATCCTCTCAAGATAGAAAAGTTAATATAACTTGAGAAATAGGCGATTTAATCTTCACTTACCTTTTGTTGATGAAGTTCTCCAAAAGCTTCGGTTGATCTTCGCCTTCAAACGGTAGAACGCAAATGATGACTGGCACAATTCTCAACTCCACTATCCTAGACCGAGACTTAACTAATTGTAGAATAGAAATCAAGATATAGTTTTGACAACTAAATTTGGCAACAAGCTTGATATAGAAACACTTGTGAGTTCGACCGAGCAATTCTCTAACAATAAGTTATACGTGGTTCACCTTTACAGGCTACATCCACGACCAACACCACCAGAAAAACTTCCATTATAATCAAAGACCATTACATTCTCTTTCCAAATCCCAAGACAAGAACCAAAGAGTTAACAAGACATAACCGAAAACAACGTCGAAGAAACCATGCATAGACACCAACTCTCTATACCATTCGTCAAACCATCCTTGTGTCTTCTCTTCTACACCATCTTCACAGCTTCCAGTAACAGAGGAAAAACATGGAGACACTACAAACTTGGTTTAGGTAAAAGCCCCAAACCCTAAACACTAGAACACCAAAATCCTCTCTCTACAAGTTTTTCTCACACCGATATTGACCTTCACGGTAGCACACGATCCTCCCTACCAAAGAGACCAAAATCCTAAGCACAAGGATTTGCCACTCTTCTAGGTTGGATTATCTCTACACCTCTAATTTTATTCCTTAATATAGAGAAAATAACTTGGCTCTTAAGAAAACTTTACTTTGGAAACAAGTTTTCCTAACTTGGCCTCTAAGTTCCTAAACTTTAGGAACAAGTTTGTATCAATACTGTTTGACCAAAAGTCAAACTTATATCCACTGGCATAACCCCACAGCAACTACAAAAATATACCCGTTTTTTTCTTCTTCTTCATAATTGATAAAATACACCTAATTTCACCTTTCCATCCCTTTTCCCCATAAAATAAACGGTTAACTGCCGTTATGTGTACATCTGTTTTTGATACATCTGTTGTATATCAAAATGTTGTAAAACCCATGTTGGATGTGACCTAAATTAGCATTGTATCCAAAATTTGTCTCTTGAAAAAAAATCCACTACCATGACCAAAAATATGCCATGACACGAAATTCATACAGTGGCGACAAATTTACTCAAAATTTAGATTATAATTGAAAATATTCTTTGTAACTCAAACCTATAATATATATAACTTGGCCAAAACCTTCCCATATACCCAAATTATAGTCCGTGAGTCAAAATGCTCAGTAACCACAAATCTTACAAGAGTTGGATGAATTAAAATCATTTAAATTCATTTAGGGGTTAGTATGCAATATTTTTGGGGGTTGTTGTGTGAGATAAAATAGGATCATAATGGAGCAAAGGTTGGTTACCCTTTGTTGAGGGTGTATTTTTGACAAAGGCAAAAATCGTAAAATCGCCTGTGAACCCGTATCAGAAATACATAGTCTATGCTTACAAGCTCCATCGATGGCCATGGTAGTTCTATACTGGTCCTTATGACCTATCTATGTATATATGTGCTAGGGATCCACCTAACTAAACTCTCGGTATTTCATATATATTTAATATATTTACCGAGTATCTCAATATTTATATTGTACTCACTTGTGTATCGAATCTACATTAATTGGAAAGCTCCTAGATGGATTCACCACTAGTATAGAGTAACATTGATCTCAGAATGACACTGGTTGCAACTCCTCTCGATATTCTCTGACTATACATATTATACATTAAAGACGTACTCTTGTTCTTAGATGAATATCAAAGCTCCTCGAGGGATATCCATTAGTACAGAGCAACTTGATTTCCCAGTAGCAATAATTCCACAACTGGATTCCTTGACTCGTTCTCTATATATTTACATTAATATGTAGACTCCAACTTAGTAATACTTATTTGCTACTGTGCTCACAATATCTCTGTATGAACTTGTTCTGAATACAAGTTTATGTGCATAACCCTTCAATCCTTGAAGTCTACTTACCAGTTATATATACGTCGACTCGAATGAATCACTGGACTATTTCATGACTATTCCCAGGTGAATGCCATGAATCTATCTAGTAAAAAATCTAATATATTTTACATGTTTGTCTCATGAATACACGAAGTATGTTAAGACACACAAAAATATTTAGAGGCTGAAAGTGCCACTAAGAGCTACGTTGGGCGTGGCAACAATTTGAGGAGCTTAGTGCAGTCAAGCACCATCTTTTCCATTAAAGGATGGCACATATAGCGCCAACACCAAACTCTCATGGCAGCAGCCAGTACCATCTTATTCCAACGCGCACAACTTACTCATGGCATTACCTACTACCAGCGACATCCATTCTGACTCTGTCGCTAGCCTAATGCCATCAAACCTTTTGTCTCTTTCAGTTTTGAGTGTAAAAGCGACAATTCCAAGAACAATGTGCCAAATTAGAAAATCCAACTCTACTTCGTCGACATCTTGTTTCCCAAAAGAATTTGAATCATTTGATGATGCCATGGGCCGTTTGGGGAATGTATTTAATTTATGAGTGAATGCCAATGAATTTCTATCTTAAGTTTGTCTCAATACTTATTTGCTACTGTGCTCACAATATCTCTGTATGAACTGACCTGCCACCGACCCAGCGACCCATCAGTCTTGTCACTTCCCTAATGCCACCAACCCAATAACCCTTCTGCCTTTGTTACTGGCCTAATGCTAACGACCTTCTTTTGCTAACATTGGCTATTATCTTGCTTCATGTTGAGAAAACTTATCTTTTGGTGTTATTGATTACTAGCACCAACACCACTCTTATGCTTGACTTGATGCACCAGCAAGAGCATTTGTATCGCTTTCGTCATGAGCTCGAACTACTTCACTTGATGTCCCGAGTCGCGAATATTCTACAAGTGAGCTTCTAAACTGAGGTCACCTAAGTACCATTGGTAATTTACATTATCAGTGAGTACCCATCTTACTCAAATGCCTGCGACTGGCATCACTACTCACAACTCATTGTTTACATCCTATTCATGAGAGTTAAGCGCTTAGGACATGTCTACGACATCATCAGAACTCATCTGCCATGTCTGGGATATCATCAGAGCTCAACGCTTATGATATGTCTACTATATCATCATAGCTCATCGCCCAGAACATGTCTACGTCAATGCTCGGGGCATGTCTACTACATCATAAGAGCTCAATGCTTACGACATCTTCAGACCTCAATGCTCAAATCATATCAATACAATCTACTACTAGACTTACTATTTCCACTAGACTTGACACTGATTTGTCACTTAACCACTTAGTGAACTAATCCAATTGCCTCACTAATTTAGCAAGTTATTATCCTGACTCAACCAAATTAGTAGTATCCCATGAATTTATTATTTTCTTATGAGACATCAAATATGTCACATGAGGAGATTCTCATTAGGGTATTGGTCTGGTGGTGTACAAGAACGTGCGATGTGGCATTACATCCATGACGAGAAGGTAACAAGTAGTTGGACGGTAGAGAGCAGTTAAGAGAATGAAGGGGTAGTGGTCATACAGTCTTCCTTCACATAGCAGACATTACTTCCCCACTACCTCCTCGATCATCACTTCTCTACTTCTTCACAATCTTCACAACTTATGAGGAATTAGTGTGTTCACTACAACTATAAAATGAATGACTTCATTTTTCAAAAGGGCAGATCTCTCAGATTCAGTTGCAGACTTCCATTAACAAGTTTATCCTTCACATCGTAGTTCAACAACTCCACACCGCAAAATTCATTATACAATAATTTTTCTACCATTTATGCACCACCTCAACCCCCCTCCCCACCCTACCCTTAAGATCAGCCAATCGTCTCAACCTTGGTGATCGAAGCAAGACGTAAACGACCATTTATTAGTTTAGGCTCATCTTGTACGATTTCTAGATCCTAAAGAAGTACTTTTACAGTACATAGTTTTTCACCCAAAAACACCCTTATCAATGTATTATATATCAGTAGTGACCACGGTGCTCTCACTAATTTAATAAATTAGGTTGAAATTTTTTTCACTCATTTTGTTGACTGAATCGTGAAAAGCTAGAAACAGTTTAATTTTTTCTTTTTCTTATTTTTTGCCAGTAGTATGAGTCACGAGCATTAGATTCAACAGAAAAGTAAATCAGGAAACTTCAACCTGTTTAGGACTTTAAAGAATCTAGAATCTGATATGAGAGTTTGGAATAAGAAAGACTTTGGTAACATCTTTAGGAATATCTCTAATATCCTTGAAAATATTTAAAATGAAAATAAGAAACCATATAGTTTAGAAACGAAAATCAAAATAAAACAGCTTCAAAATGATCTAGCCAACTGGTACGAGATAGAGAAAGCCTATTGGGTCTAACATGTTAAAGAAACTTGGATTAATGAAAATGAAAGTAACACTAAATTTTTTCACCAGTATGCTTCTGATAGAAATAGATATAATAGGATTCATGCCTTAATAGATAGTACATGTCTTTGGATTGAAGGTCAACAACAATTAAGTCACTTACTAACTAACCATTTCAGGAATATAGCCAGTAGAAATGAAAATGTCATAGATCCCATCTTTAATAAGATTCTAAGTCCTTCTATAGATGTCGACGATAACGAAAAACTGAATGAAATTCCCGGTGAATCTAAAATTAAAGAAGCTTTATTTATGATGAATGCTTGGGGGCTCCTGGGCCTGATGGCTTTCCCCCTGGCTTTTACCAACAACATTGGGACCTGCTTAAAGATGACATAGTCCTTTGGGTTCAAAAGGTTTTTAGGGATAGATGTTTTAATCAGACTGTTAATCATTCGTTTATTACTCTGGTACCTAAAACAAAAATGCCAAAAACACCAAGTGATTTCAGGCCTATTAGTCTTAGCAATGCCCTTTATAAGATAGTGACTAAAATAATAACCAATAGAATTGAACCAATGTTAGATAAGATTATATCTCAGAACCAATCGACTTTCATCCCCAACAAGCAGATCACAAATAATATTATAGTGGCACATGAAAACCTCCACACTATGAAAACCAGTAGAAGAAAAAATGGCCATATGGCCCTTAAACTAGATCTTTCGAAAGCCTTTGATAGGCTGGAATGGAACTTTGTGATGTTTGTGTTAAATAAGTTCGGCTTCTCTAAATATTTTTGTGATTTAGTTTATAATTGTATATCTACTGTCTCTTTGTCTGTGCTTGTTAATGGTTCTCCAGGGGAAACTTTTTTCCCTACTAGAGGAATTAGACAGGGTGACCCTATGTCACCATATATCTTCATTATATGTATGGAAGCCCTTTCTAGACTCCTTTTTCTTATGCTGAAATTAATGGAAAAATTTTTGGTATAAAAGTTACTAAGCATTGTCCCTCTATTTCTCAATCATTTTTTGCGGATGATTCTTTTCTATTTACTTATGCTACTATAGTTCAAGCTAGAAATCTACTTGATATTCTTAAAAATTTTAGTGATTCTTCGGGCCAGGTTATAAATTATCAGAAATCATGAATATACTCTAGCAAAAAGGTCGAAAACAAGCATTGCAAACTGCTAGCTAGAATTCTCAAAGTAGGTAGAATCACAAAAAATGACACTTACCTAGGGACTCCTCTATTTTTTAATAGATCTAAAAGTTTTAATTATCAAAATTTGTTAGATAGAGTTCACAATAGAGTTCAAGGTTGGAAGGCAAAATTTCTTTCCCAAGCAGGTAGAACTACTCTCATCTGTTCGGTCACTAGTGCTATGCCCTTGTATCAAATGATGTACTTCCTTCTGCCTAAAAAACCTTAGATAAATTAGATGCTTTGCAAAGAGATTTTTGGTGGCAGAAAAGTAAAAGTAGTAGAGGTCTGTACATAAAAGCATGGGACTTCATATGCTCTAGTAAAGCTAAAGGAGGCATGGGCATAAAGAGTCCTTATAAATTTAATCTTGCTTTGCTTACTAGACTTGCCTGGAGATTAATTAAGAATCCGGAAAAGCTTTGGTGCATCATTCTCAAACATAAATATTTCCCTAATTCAGATCCCCTGAAGTACAAGAAGAAGTTTGTTAAGTCCTGGGTATAGACCAGCATATGTAAAGGTCTGGACATTATTAAATAAAATCATTGTTGGTTGTTAGGAAATGGTAGAGATATAGAAATTTTGTCTGATAAATGGCTTCCTAAAGGTGATACTCCTAAACCAAAAAACAATAGTTGCATTCAGTTAGTTTCTAGAGTGGCTGATATAATTGATTAAGAAGGTAGATGGAATCTTAACCTTATCAATAGAGTGTTTGATAATGATACTATCAAAAAAAATAGTTTGCTTGAACCTGATTGTGACCCTGCAAAGAAAGATATTATGATGTGGATAGGCACTAAAGACGGCTCTGTTTTAGTTAAGTCTGCCTATAATTTTTTATGTGATAGAAACCATGTTAACATACTTGTAAATTGGAAAGGAATATGGAATCTCAATATATTGCCCAGGGTTAAAAAATTTCTTTGGGAAACTTTAAGCGGTTGCTTGCCTGTTAGGGAAGTCTTAGGTAAATATACCCCTATTGATGTCAACTATCCCTTATGCAATAACTCTGTGATTGAAACAATTGATCATCTATTTACTGAATGTGCGTTTTCTGAAGCAATCTGGAGAGGGCTATCTTTCTATCAAAACTTCTATTCTGCTGCTAATATATCCTATAAAAATTGGTGTCTTATGTGGTTAAAAGATTGTGCTAACAGAAATTTATTTGCTTATGTTCTATGGTATATATGGAAATACAGGTGTAAAGTTGTTTTTGATAATATTGATAGGTGTCTAAAACACCTAATTTACTATCTAGTAGTTACGCTTTCTTTGCTATTTTTCTTGTGAATTATGTACTTTACGCGTGTTTTGAGTTCATTAGGTATTTTGGAGTCATTGGAGCAAAAAGAAGTGGAAGTCGCTCAAATCCTGTATTTCTTATTCTCATCTTGAAGAGAGCGAAAAGGCGAAGCTATCGGCGAAAGAACGAGGCTATTCCGGTTCCGTAAGAGAAGGTGACGAGCAAAATCAACATTTAAGCAGTCGGTTCCGCGAAACTGACAAGCCAAGTATCACTGTGGTGGCCCATATCGTAAGTGGGGTGCCTGTAGCAATTTCCATCATTACCAAACCCAACCAGAGAAGTATATTTCTCCTTTCAATCATTTCATTCTCAACTTTAGAGGCGCTGTGAGAGTTGCAGACGCAGAGAAATTCAAAGCTAGAATTAGAGATCGAGAAGATGAGTAAAAGAAGAGACGAACGAGGTCTTGCTGTGATTATAAGAAGATAAAGAAGATGTTGCTGCTGTTACTATCAATTGAAGCATCAGGAGAAGAAATTAGGGCTTTCCTCGATTTTGGGATTGTTGTCGATTCATGGGAGTATACTGAAGAAAACGAAGATACAAGGGTTTTGGTTGAAGAGCAGAGATGGGTTTGTCACGAATTGATGATTGAGACAAATTTCACAGGGAATGAAGAATCGTTGATGTCGAGAACCTAAATTGCAGTTAGGGTTTTGATTTCTGAAATTGAAGAATGAGCAGCAACAGTTGAATTTGAATTGCCATGGATCTGAGAGAAGAAAAGATGAAGAACTAATGAAGAATGGCGAATTGGGCTTGTGGAGGATTGTGAAAGAATTAAAATTTCAGTCGAGTGAGAAATTCAGGGAAGAACAGCTGTTGCTGCTGCTGTTGGTTTTGGAGGTAAAGAAGAGCACAACAGAGCTAGTTTGGATGGTGTTGCATCTGAGGAGAAGGTGGTGTTGTTGCTGCCAGGGGTTTAGGCAGAATGCAGAAATGGTTGCTGCTGCAGGATTCGGTGTGCCGATGGAAGACTGTAAGTCTGAAATGGTGATGTTCGTAGCCAAGAATCAATTGCTGTCACGGGTAATGTGGGTGTTGCAAGCCAGTAAAGATGGCCTGGTTGATGCTGCAGCTGCAGTTCAAGATGTTGTGAATGGAAGGGACTAAGAATGGTGGTGATGCTATTGTTGAATGCTATTGCACCTGCATTTGGAGCTGTTGAATTGGCATGTGTAGCTGAACTGAAGCAAGAGATGTATGAATTGCAAGAGCTGCTCATATGACAAGAAGCTTCAGAAAATGAGTATTGCAGGTTGTGCTAGGATGGAGTTTGAATGAATAGTGGAGTGTGAAATTACAGTGGTGTTTTTGATTGGAATGTGGTGACTAGATGTATGTTAGGGTGCAGGCATGAATCCAATGGTTTTGTGCAATAGTAAGTTGTAACTGAGCAGGGTCGTAGCTGGTGTCGAGTTGCAGTTGGTGGTGATAAATGACAGGCAAAGTAGACAGAACTGCAGATGGGGGTTGAAGCCTGGATGTTTGTTAGGCTTATCTTGAAGGAGTATATGAACTACAGGGCTGTTGGAGGTAAAAACTGAGCCTGAGAATGGAAATGTGCAGATTGGTGGTTGCTGCTACAGATTTTGAGAAGGCGAATAAAATGATGGAATTGTTGGCGGTGATCTGTGATGGCAGTGCGCAGCGTTGGATGGATTTCAGTGATGGAGTCTGGTGGCATTACAGACTGTGGAAGTGCAGGATCGATTGGAGTCTGGAGCTGTGTTAATGGGTTTTAAATTGCAGTTGTGGCAGTCTAGTGTGTGCTTGGACTTGCAGCTGGAGATGATGGGCTGCAGTTGAAGAGGGCAATGGTGTTATTACTGATGGTCTGGCGGTTGACGCAGCTGGAAGTGTTGAATCTGTGACTGAGATGGAGATTGCAAGGATTCTGGTGCGGCTACTGAGAGTTTGTGCTGGTTATGTATGAAATTGCAGGATGCACAGCCATCATGGCTGGATATGAGCCGTGAAGCACAATCATGGTGCAATAGCTCGGGCACATGTGCCTTTGGCCTAGAAGGTGAACCAAGTCACCGAGTAAAGATCGATTCGGTCTGACTAGACCACCTGATTCATATGACCCGGTTCTGACTCACCGATTCACATTGATTTGACTCATTGACTCGGAGCTGACCGATTTGACTCGTTGACCGGTGACCGGGTGGACTTTGCCGGTCACCTGAGCCGTTTTCCGGTGACTTTCCCGACCGATTTCCGGCCACAATCCCAGTTCTCCGGCGACGAATTTTGGACATAATTTTACATGGGTTTTTTCTCACACATGGGCTTGGTGGACCACTTGGAGATGGGTTTTGAGAAGACCTAATTTTAGAAGTTGGAGAGCTATAAAAAGGAAAAGTCTTCTACAACTTGGAGAATATATATCTTTTATCTAATCTTTTTGCCTCTACTTTGTTTTCTAGGGTTTAGAAACATGAAGTATTTTCTCTTTCTTCTTGTTATGAACTCCATGAACATGAGCTAGAGTTTTCTATTGGTTAAAGATGTAGTTGGATTTTGAAAACCAGTTATGGATTTTTATGAATTAGTTTTCTCTCAAAATCATTGTTTGATTTCTACGGTTTATAATAATTGCATGATTGATGTATTGCAATATGATTGAATGTTTGTTTAGTTAAGTCTAGAATTGATTGAACTCACATCCATATCTATAGCTATTTTAGGGTTTTTCATCAAGCGATAACCTTGAATACGAGTAGCATGATATGATTCTAGGTTGTAGTGATACATCCTTGTAGTCATATGTAGAAATTGACCTTTGTCCGAATTGTCATGCGCAATGTGTGATAGTTGCATTGATTAGCCTATTTCTGAAACTTAATGCTCCTAGGAATTGAACTTAATTAGCGCAAGGCGTTAGGTTATTCTTTAGGTAGAATTCACATACGCAGCCCTAATGTGTGTGTGATGAATTAGGAAATTAATAGATTATCTTGCTCTCTTGATTCTCTAGGCTTTTGATGATAGCGAGATTAAATACGAATTCTATTCATATATTCAAAAACTTGTTTACAATTGAAGATGAAACCTTTATCCAATATTTTCACCTCATTGATTTGCGTGTTTATTTATTTGCTTTGCTTTTATTTTATTTTAGTATATAAAAATCAGCAACCCCCCGGTGTTTTATATAGGAAACCGAAACATATTGACAACCAAAACCTCTCTGTGGGAACGATCCTTTCTTGCCCTTGCTTCATTATATATTTTGAGTAGTAAGAAAGTGTAATTTATATTTGTGTCGGCTGACAACCGGTCAAATTTTGGCGCCGCTGCCGGGGAGGCAGCGGTTGTCACTCGTTTTTGGTTTCTTATTTTTGTATTTATTTTTGTTTTACTTTTTCTTATTCTTTGGTTCTTATTCGAGTTTTTAGAATCTCGTTTCAGGTACCAATTTCTATGGACGGAGCATATTGGAGCAATCAATACGGCTTTCAACCTCAACAATATGAAAACTATCACCCTTATGGGGAATACAATCAAAACCAATCCTTTGGTTATGGTCAATATTCGACGTACCCTTTTATTTGTTCTCATACATTCCAACCTTCTTACGGTGGGGATGTAAGTGAGCAACCACAAGGAGGGGAGACTAGTTGTACTCTTATTAATATTTCCTCTAGTTTGATAGATGAAATGCAACAATTTATGGTCAGCATGGAGTCAGTTTGTGGACAACCCAGCGTGGAACCAATTTCATCGATCGAATGTGCTCATAGTATGTTTGGCCCAATTTCTGATCGTAATTATGATCATTCACCCATTCAAAGGGAATATAATTGGCCTAGCAATACTGAAGTAAGTAATTCTACTTTTTCTTTGTCGAACGAGCTTTACCAACAAATGGAACACTATTTTCAAAATTTGGATGGATCACTCCAAGAGCTTCAAAAAGGTGTTTCCACTTTAAGACAAGGCATTGAAGAATACAAAGAGGACATGCAAAATTCTGCGAAAGACCAATCTTTGGGAAGTGGTAGCCAATTTTATGATGACTATAATAGTGATGATGATTATTATGCAAATACATCGCTTGAACCAATTTATGGTGACATCCCCTAGGAGTGTACAATGGAGTCTTTTTGCGATCAAGATGATTGTGTTGAAAAGGACCAACCTGTGGAAATATTTGTTGACATTAGTGTAGTTGACTCAACTCATGGTCTTTATAATGATCAAACACCTATTCAAAAGGTACTTGAGTATGATGAAACTAGTGTGGTACAAAACTTCCTTGCAACAAGGTGTGAGTCTAATGAAGAGGAGTATGTTGAGAATGAGACCGGTATGACCAATATTGTGGAAGACCCAATTGAGCTTGCAAATGATTGTAATGATGATGTTTATGTCGAGATTTTGGTTACGGCAGAAACGGAAGAAGAATGGTTGCAAGGTTTGATAGAGGACCATGATATACAAGAGGTGAATAATTCACTTGAGTTTTTCAAGGATGAAGAGGATTCCGTGATACAAGAGATTGTGCAAGGCTTATCTAACCCATTGCCTATTATTTCTTCTCCTTTACCTCTTATTGGTTTGAATGTATGTGCTTCGAGAATATTGTTGAATGACTTTGTTTCTCGTTTTCCGCCATTAGAGATACTTGATTCTCATACTATGCAGGTTATGGAACAAGAAACCGTGGAAGTACCCGACTTCTATATTCTTTACACATTTCCAAGTGTGGACAAGAATAAGTGTGGGGGAAGCTTTTATCGGTTCTGTAGTTGCAGGAAATCCTACACTACACCCCTCACTATATTTTGATAATAATTTCTAGATCTAAACATATTAATCATCTAAATCTCAAAATATAAGTGCTAGAAATTTAAATAGACACATAAGATTTTTTACATGGTTCGATCAATGTGATCTACATCCATGGTTCTTCACTATGATTTTTGAGGTTACATAAGAATTAGATTTACAATCTCCATTAATGGATATTTTGTGGAGCTCTAGATCTAATTATTTAGGAAAGAAGATGATAAAAGAAATAAATCTCTCTCTAAAAATATCTCTCTCCAAAATATCTCTCTCTCTCTCCTACCAAAATTATTCCCCTTTTCTCTCTCCTGCTCTCTTCTTTATATAGTGTTTACATAGTGGATGACAGCTCATGTACAACTAATATTTCCCTTAATTTCGGATTTACCTTGCGTCATTTCGCAGGAGTATAAATGTTAAGTCTCGCAGACACTCTAGTTTTCGCAAGATCTTCGCGCTTTCTTCATATTTCTATCACCACTATCTATTGCGTCATCAGTCTGCGACACTCGCAAAGTGTCATTGGTGAGGATTTCGCAAGTATGTCCTTGCTGCGATATTCTGCTCCTACATCTTGCCTCTTTTTCCTTGAATATTGCTTGAAGAGCGATCTTTAAGGAAAAATCCGTTGTTGTAGCAATCTTTGATCTTTGTTGATGAAAGAACGAGCGAAAGAATACTGGACTTGAAAAGTACGTACTTGCCTCTATTCTTTTGCGAAGTTCCGAAGCTTTACGAATTAAATAAGAAGTATCAACTCTTGAAGTACGCGAAGTATGAAGTATCCTTGAAGTATAAGAAGTATGAAGTATTTAATCCTCTAAATATAATAAGTATTGCGAATCCATCATGCGAAACTCTCGCTCCATGTTCTTTACCTCATGCTATGCTCTATTCTTTTGCGAAGTTCTGAAGCTTTGCGAAGTGAATAAGAAGTATTGCGAACTAATCATGCGAAATTAGAAGTATGAAATATTAGAAGTATTAATCCTCGGAATATAAGAAGTATTTATCCTTTAATGAGAGTAGTAAGTATTGCCTCTATTCATGCGAAATTATTGCCTCTATTCATGCGAAATTATTACTCCATTTTTGGTGAGAATTCTTGATGTTCATCGGTGAACATCTTCTTTGGAAATGATTCTTGCCGAGAAGATAAAGAACATAAAATGTTTTCTTGGTAATACATAGTTGCCTCTGTTCTTTATCTATGAGGGTAGAATCCTTAAGAATGAGCGAGTTGTTTTTTCATTCTTATCTTGCCTCTGTCTCATGCTTTGCGCTCATGCAATAGTATAATCTCTTCAAGTTGCTTATCTTATCTTGTAAAATAATCACATTCTGCGAGATTCTTAATAATTCTGCGAAATTCTGAATATCTCTGCGAAGTTTTGAATAATTCTGCGAAATTTTGAATAACTCTGCGAATTTTTGTAAAATACTTATGCGAATATAATATTTATGTAATGATTATGTTATGAAATGTGTATGCGATGTTTATGCCATGAAATGCTTATGCGATGCTTTCATGATGCGAGTATGATGCTTGTATGATAAGAATGTTTATCTACTGCAATGTATAGCTAATGTTTGTGTTACTTATCTCATTCTGCCGCTTTAAAATTGATGTAGCTTTAAATTGCTTCCATTCTTCATTTCTCTGATTTTGTCTCTAGTATATGCATTCCTCTTTGCGTATTTGTTGTTCCTCACGAGTTCTTTTGCTTGTGCTTCATTTTTTTTCTTATTCCTGCACTATTAGTATCGCATAATAATATGATCATAATATCAAGTATGTGGCATTTGCATTGCCTCAGTCTCATTATTATGTACATGTTCGCAAGTTTATCATTTAATCATTTCATCAAGCTCGCAAGCTTATCATGTAATCTTTTTGC
The DNA here is from genome assembly GCA_023531295.1 of Papaver armeniacum. NCBI lineage: Eukaryota > Viridiplantae > Streptophyta > Magnoliopsida > Ranunculales > Papaveraceae > Papaver > Papaver armeniacum. The sequence continues at coordinate 1,747,232 of JAJJWW010003300.1, read as the reverse complement.
AATGAAAGATCTCATGTTACTTACATTCAAAATGTTTATGTTGAATTTTGTCATTGCGACAAGATCGCGGGACGTCTTTACATTTTCATGTAATGACCCATTGGTCTTGCCTTATCAGTTTTCTTGTGTGGTCTTATTTCGCCTTCCTAGTTAAAGGTCTTATTTTGCCACCCCTCGTTTTTGCGACAATATGACAGGCCTAAATATTCTTGCGAACATAAAGCCCCATGACATTTTCGTCTTTGCGACAAAATCGCAGGACGTCGTTACACTTTCATGTAAAGACCCATTGATCTTGTCTAATCATTTCTTTAGTATTTTTGCCTCTTCAGGATCATCGCACAAATATGACAAGCCTAAATTTTCTTGCGAAAATAGAGCCTCATGACATTTGCGTCTTTTGACACTCTCCCTAATGGAGGGTGTCGCCCTTATCATCTCCTGGTTTGCCCCTTCAAGGAGGCGTACATCGGCCATACAAGACTAGCTCCTCCCATCCGGTCTTAACAAACAGCGGTTGTTTTTGTGACCTCTTATCCCTTATACCTATAGGGCTTATGGTTACGAGACTGCACCCTAAGTGGAGTTTTCTTAGGGCCGAGTGCAGCATGTGCCAAGACTTGTCAAGAGTGGTAAGGAAGTTCCATGATCCCCGCACTCTTGACTCAACCGTGTACCTCGGCGCCTTGGTCATACGGCGACTCCTTGGAAGAGACCCTCGGTCGTCCAACCGGTATAACCTTATATAGTTGGAAATCCAAGGTATCTCTCCCGGATGGATGTTATTATCCCCAATCTCCATGACTCGGAGTTCCGGGAGTGGTGTAACCTTTTCCACCGAGCCGGGTTAAGAGATACCCCCTTATATGACGCACTTTAGGTCTTACATTTGCCTCTTACGAAATATCATTCGCGAACTAGGGTGTACGCCATAAAGGTTCGTCCCATTCACTCACTCATTCATTTTTGTCTCAATCATTCATTTTTGATTATCTCTTCTCATTATCTTTGCGAAATTATCGGATTTCCATTATCTCTGCGAAATTATCGCATGTCTTCATTCTTTCATTCATCCTTTCATTCATTCCTTCATTTCTGTCATTTTCTTTCATTTATTCTCATAATATCATATCATTTGAAGTAAAGTAAATATTCAAGAGGAATATATAAATTAATCTGCGAGATTTTTCTCGAATCTTTGAAATTTTGAAATCTTTGTAATTTTGAAATAATTTTTTTTTTTTTTTTTTTTTTTTTTTTTTTAAATCTAGAAATCTTTGTAATTTTGAAGTCTTTATAATCTTGAAATCTTAGTAATATTTTTAATCTTGCGATTGAATCGCTTTTTTGTAATCAAATCAAAAATCTTTTATTTTACGTAGAAGTTAAATGTTCAAGGAAAGTGGTACTTAGCTTTTGTGGTTTCTTTCTTGTTGTTGTCTCTTGCGAAGTATATGATTTGCTTGCGAGGCTAGCATCCTTGAAATGTATAAACATCGCACAAAATATAATTATCTCGCAGCAAAAAAAAAAAAAAAAAGTGTGAGAAATGAGATTTGAACCCTTGACTTGCTTCTTGCATATTCTCGCAGTATACCCACTGTTCTAACCCTCTCTTGCGAAATTAATTTGCGAAATAGTCATCAACTTTCTTCTTTGAGAAATAGGCAAAGTCCTTGCGAAATTTCGCATAACAAAAATAAATATGCGAGAAGCAAGAATCGATCCCGCGACCTTCTGCTTGCATTCATGCCTCCTAACCAACTGTGCCAGCCTTGCCTCTGCGAAGTGTTTCTGCGAAATAATAACCTACTTTCTTCTTGCGAGATACCCTTGCGAGATTATCAAAGACTGTGCGAAGTAAACGTTTGCATGAAGCAAACGAACATCTGCGAAGTGTTCGTGCTGCGAACGTTCGCAAGGTAAACATTTGCGTTGCGAAGTGCAAAAACTCTTTGCGAATGGGGAGATTCGAACTCTAGACATCAAACTCCTTCTATTCACTGCTGACCATCTGGGCTATTTGCTGCTTGCGAAAGAAACATACAATACTATAACTTTACTCCATTTCTTCGCTCTTGGAAGTTCAAAAATATGCAAAAGGTGGGATTCGAACCCGCGACCTTAAGCTCCTCATGTTCGCTCGTGACCAATTGTGCTGTCTCTTGATTGCGAAAGGATCGCAGAATGCTAATACATGACTTATATTCACCCTTTGATACTCAAGGAAAAAATTGACAAAAATTCTATGCGAAGGGGAAGACTCGAACCCGCAACCTTATGTTTATACTCTTCGCCAGTGACCAATTGTGCTAGCTGCTGTTTGTGAAAGAAACACATAATGCTGTACTTGAGTTCATCCACCCTTTACCGTTCTGGAAAAAATATATGGAAAATATGAGTGATGTGAGGGCTGAAATCGCGACATCCACCTAGTATACCTCGCGCACAACCATCTGTGCTGGCTACTGTTTTGCGATAGAAGACCATATTGCCACTCTATTATTCTTCCTTTCTTTTAGCAGTTCCAAAAAAGTGTGAAAAATATTGTGCTTTGCGAGAATTGATCACGCGAGCTCTAACCCATACTCCTAATCCCCGACCATCTGCCAGTTTCTGTTTGCGAAGATTCGCATGTAACCACCTCTTATTCTTTTCTCCTCTTTAGGCTGTAGAAAAAAAAAAATGTGAAAAAATATGACTGTGGCGAGATTTGATCTTGCGACATCAAGCTTCTTCGCTCCAACTCAAACCATCTGTGCGAGTTTCTGTTTGTGATAAAAATCACAGTGTTTTGTTCTTATCCTTTTCTTCATTCTTCCTTTATTTCCTTCAACAATTTGCCTTTTTCTTTTTCTCCTGAATATGAAATCTTCCATTAAAAAATTAGCTTTCTTCCTTGAATTTCATCACAGCAACCTATATATTTTTTTTTCTCTTCCTCTTTTCATGTCTTTGAATTGTTGACGGTGTTTTCTCCTTAAAGTTTATAGATCCAATTGAATTCGTCACCAGCAGTAGTCAATTTTTCTAAACTTTCTTGAACCAACAAGATTAGGTCCCTGTTTCTAGCGCATATGTATTTGCAGGAAATCCTACACTACACCCCTCACTATATTTTGATAATAATTTCTAGATCTAAACATATTAATCATCTAAATCTCAAAATATAAGTGCTAGAAATTTAAATAGACACATAAGATTTTTTACATGGTTCGATCAATGTGATCTACATCCATGGTTCTTCACTATGATTTTTGAGGTTACATAAGAATTAGATTTACAATCTCCATTAATGGATATTTTGTGGAGCTCTAGATCTAATCTAATTATTTAGGAAAGAAGATGATAAAAGAAATAAATCTCTCTCTAAAAATATCTCTCTCCAAAATATCTCTCTCTCTCCTACCAAAATTATTCCCCTTTTCTCTCTCCTGCTCTCTTCTTTATATAGTGTTTACATAGTGGATGACAGCTCATGTACAACTAATATTTCCCTTAATTTCGGATTTACCTTGCGTCATTTCGCAGGAGTATAAATGTTAAGTCTCGCAGACACTCTAGTTTTCGCAAGATCTTCGCGCTTTCTTCATATTTCTATCACCACTATCTATTGCGTCATCAGTCTGCGACACTCGCAAAGTGTCATTGGTGAGGATTTCGCAAGTATGTCCTTGCTGCGATATTCTGCTCCTACAGGTTCATAGCTTCACTTTTGCTTTATTGTACTAATATTTGTGTGAAGCTAGTGTTTGCAAAACTGGTTCTATGGAAGGATCCTCAACTTTTCAGATTGTTGATATACGGGGAATGACTTTTGCAAGGATATAGTCGGGCTGACGACTTTAAACCAAGCGCTACATGGGAGGCAACCCATAGGTTTTGTATCTCTTATCTTTTAATTTTTTTTTTCTTGTTTTTATTTTTTTTCTTGTCGCATATTTTTATATGATTTCCCACCTTGACTTTCTTTGGACGATTCAATTTACATTGAGGACAATGTAAAGTTTAAGTGTGGGGGAGTGGTTAAGCATTTGCGTTGTAAATTTTTGAAAATTTTCAACTTTTTTGTAAATTAGTGAATAAGAAAACTCCAACTTGTAGTTAGTTTAGAGTCACATAGTATACATGTCGCTAAGATTACATCAAGAATCTCATAATAGTGACTGAACTTAGAGATGACAGAGAACATGATCGGGTTTCTTAATTGTATGAGAGTTAAAGTTGGATTTAACCATGCCAGTGGCAAATAAGGTGCAGACTGAATTCGGTATTAGAGTAGTGATCCCCTATAGTGGAGACAACCCATGTTACATAATGTGAGGCATCGACCTTCAATTCTTTGTACCTGTCTAAATTTGTGCTTTTAGAGTGTGTGTCACCGTATGTAAATTCCGGGCAGAATGGTGAGCTGTCCAACCTCCCACCATAGAAGCACTATTTTGATCTCTTGAGTGTTATTTTTATCAACCATGATGGTGACATCGAATTGCTAACTTACATACCACTTGTAATCTTGTTCGCAGTTAGCACCATCCACCTTATCTCTCTCTACACCAACAGGTCCATAGAAACACCATCATCATCAACAAGAGGAGCATCACAAATTCGAAGGAAAGTTGAAGACGTTCAAGGTTTACAAGCAACAATACAGAAATGGGCAGATTTCAGATTCAAGTATAGCAACAAGACAAGGAGCAGAATTTTTATAAGTTGAAGACTATTGTACAAGAGCGAATATTCGAGAAATTTATGATATCGAGACATATGAATTGAAGAATCAAGCGGTAAAGTACTTATACCATGGCCTTTGTACTTACATTTTTATCTTATTTGTATTTTATTTTCTCTTCAAAAAAAAAAAAAAAAAAAAAGACAAGAGAAAATTTTTAGGTTCGTTACTAGTTTTTATTATTTTGTTTTGTTTTTAATTTTGTATTTGTTTTATTTTTCTTGTCTCATAAAAAAAATATTGAAAAAAAAGAAAAAAAAAAGAATATTGAAAAAAGAAAAAAAAAATATTGAAAAAAGAAAAAAAAATATAGAGAGACAAGAAAAATTTATTGTAATATATTTTGGGTTTGTATAGTTCGTTTTTAGTTTTATTCTTTTAATAAAGCCAATGGAAAGAAGGAATATCCATGATGAAGTTTCAAGCAACAAGGAATTTGAGGGAAAGAATCATATTGTCAAGATTCTACGAAGTTCAAGAGTTATCATCAAGAGTTGAAGACCGAATACGAAGATGAAGACATCGATTGAAGACCGAAGACGTTTCTATGGATGCTGTGAGAGTGGTGCTAGCTGCACGCCGAACAAATAACGAGGTAAGTAAGCATATTCCCACCTTCGTTAAGTGGTTGATTTCCTTTCGTAGAGATCGTCAGAAAAATGGGTTTTCAAAAATGAATAAAAGATGTGGGTTTTTAAAATACTTCGGAGGGTTTTGCCTTCCTACCATTCAACGTGTCGCAGGATTCTATCTTCATTCCTACCTGGACACATGTGTGACCCATAAAAAGCTGTTTATTATTGAGAGCAACTTCATAAAACCTTTTCTTGTGAGGCAGAGTCGAGACTTTTGATCACTCCGAACCCGAATTTTTGTCGAGAAGGGATGGTTATTTCTCTCTCAACTTTTAAGGATGAGATTGTGTTCATTTATGTGTCTAACTTCTTATGACTAGTGTGCAGAATCTCTATGTCTTCTTAGCGCGTTGGATGCTATCATTACGGAGAACTAGTAAGTTGAAAAAGTAGGTTTTGTGGGTATATCTCTAGTAAACCCTCACGAGACTATAACTCGTACACTAGGGACACCTAGTGGTTTAAAGGCTTATTATTTATGCTAAAAGTGACCGTAGCCTCGACGACACAGAGTTGTATGTATTTTAGAATTGTTTTGTTTGATTTGCTCGAGGACTAGCAAAGTCTAAGTGTGGGGGAATCTGATAGGTGTCTAAAACACCTAATTTACTATCTAGTAGTTACGCTTTCTTTGCTATTTTTCTTGTGAATTATGTACTTTACGCGTGTTTTGAGTTCATTAGGTGTTTTGGAGTCATTGGAGCAAAAAGAAGTGGAAGTCGCTCAAATCCTGTATTTATTATTCTCATCTTGAAGAGAGCGAAAAGGCGAAGCTATCGGCGAAAGAACGAGGCTATTCCAGTTCCGTATGAGAAGGTGACGAGCAAAATCAACATTTAAGCAGTCGGTTCCGCGAAACTGACAAGCCAAGTATCACTGTGGTGGCCCATATCGTAAGTGGGGTGCCTGTAGCAATTTCCATCATTACCAAACCCAACCAGAGAAGTATTTTTTTCCTTTCAATCATTTCATTCTCAACTTCAGAGGCGCTAGTGAGAGTTGCAGACGCAGAGAAATTCAAAGCTAGAATTAGAGATCGAGAAGATGAGTAAAAGAAGAGACGAACGAGGTCTTGCTGTGATTATAAGAAGATAAAGAAGATGTTGCTGCTGTTACTATCAATTGAAGCATCAGGAGAAGAAATTAGGGCTTTCCTCGATTTTGGGGTTGTTGTCGATTCATGGGAGTATACTGAAGAAAACGAAGATACAAGGGTTTTGGTTGAAGAGCAGAGATGGGTTTGTCACGAATTGATGATTGAGACAAATTTCACAGGGAATGAAGAATCGTTGATGTCTAGAACCTAAACTGCAATTAGGGTTTTGATTTAAATTGAAATTGAAGAATGAGCAGCAACAGTTGAATTTGAATTGCCATGGATCTGAGAGCAGAAAAGATGAAAAACTAATGAAGAATGGCGAATTGGGCTTGTGGAGGATTGTGAAAGAATTAAAATTTCAGTCGAGTGAGAAATTCAGGGAAGAACAGCTGTTGCTGCTGCTGTTGGTTTTGGAGGTAAAGAATATCACAACATAGCTAGTTTGGATGGTGTTGCATCTGAGGAGAAGGTGGTGTTGTTGCTTTGCCCGGGTTTAGGCGAGAATGCGAGAAATGGTTCTTCTTTGCGGGATTCGGTGTCTTAGATGGAAGACTATAAGTCTGAAATGGTGATGTTCGTAGCCAAGAATCAATTGATGTCACGAGTGCTGTGGGTGTTGCAAGCCGATAAAGATGGCTCTGGTTGATGCTGCACTGCAGTTCAAGATGTTGTGAATGGAAGGGACTAAGAATGGTGGTGATATTATTGTTGAATGCTATTGCACCCGCATTTGGAGTCATTGAATTGGCATGTGTATCCGAATCAAGCAAGAGATGTATGAATTGCAAGAGCTGCTCATATGACAAGAAGCTTCAGAAAATGAGAATTGCAGGTTGTGCTAGGATGGAGTTTGAATGAATAGTGGAGTGTGAAATTACAGTGGTGTTTTTGATTGGAATGTGGTGACTAGATGTATGTTACGGTGCAGGCATGAATCCAATGGTTTTGTGCAATAGTAAGTTGTAACTGAGCAGGGTCGTAGCTGGTGTCGAGTTGCAGTTGGTGGTGATAAATGACAGGCAAAGTAGACAGAACTGCAGATGGGGGTTGAAGCCTGGATGTTTGTTAGGCTTATCTTGAAGGAGTATATGAACTACAGGGCTGTTGGAGGTAAAAACTGAGCCTGAGAATGGAAATGTGCAGATTGGTGGTTGCTGCTACAGATTTTGAGAAGGCGAATAAGATGATGGAATTGTTGGTGGTGATCTGTGATGGCAGTGCGCAGCGTTGGATGGATTTCAGTGATGGAGTCTGGTGGCATTGCAGACTGTGGAAGTGCAGGATCGATTGGAGTCTGGAGCTGTGTTAATGGGTTTTAAATTGCAGTTGTGGCAGTCTAGTGTGTGCTTGGACTTGCAGCTGGAGATGATGGGCTGCAGTTGAAGATGGCAATGGTGTTGTTACTGATGGTTTGGCGGATGACGCAGCTGGAAGTGTTGAATCTGTGACTGAGATGGAGATTGCAAGGATTCTGGTGCGGCTACTGAGATTTTGTGCTGGTTATGTATGAAATTGCAGGATGCACAGCCATCATGGCTGGATATGAGCTGGTGAAGCACAATCATGGTGCAATAGCTCAGGCCTGTGCACTGGCCTAGAAGGTGAACCAAGTCAGCTGAGTAGCATCTGATTCAGGTCTGACTAGACCACCTGATTCATATGACCCGGTTCTGACTCACCGATTCACATTGATTTGACTCATTGACTCAGAGCTGACCGATTTGACTCGTTGACCGGTGACCGGGTGGACTTTGCCGGTCACCTGAGCCGTTTTCCGGTGACTTTCCCGGCCGATTTCCGGCCACAATCCCAGTTCTCCGGCAACGAATTTTGAACATAATTTTACATGGGTTTTTTCTCACACATGGGCTTGGTGGACCACTTGGAGATGGGTTTTGAGAAGACCTAATTTTAGAAGTTGGAGAAAAGCTATAAAAAGGAAAAGTCTTCTACAACTTGGAGAATATATATCTTTTATCTAATCTTTTTGCCTCTACTTTGTTTTCTAGGGTTTAGAAACATGAAGTATTTTCTCTTTCTTCTTGTTATGAACTCCATGAACATGAGCTAGAGTTTTCTATTGGTTAAAGATGTAGTTGGATTTTGAAAACAAGAAAAAAATCATTGTTTGATTTCTACGGTTTATAATAATTGCATGATTGATGTATTGCAATATGATTGAATGTTTGTTTAGTTAAGTCTAGAATTGATTGAACTCAAGTTTTATTGATTGAATTCATAAAGTGTTTACACAGGAAAATAGAATTACACTTAGAAGTTAAAGCGCTCTTAAACTTTCTCTCTCCTAATGACTTGCCTAACAATTCTCAAGAGATCTCCCTCTTTACAGACTCACTCGACCCTTTATATAGGGTAATACATAGTGGATGACAGCTAAGCTATCCTTATTTTCGGGAATGTCTCGCTTACAACTATTCAATCTCATGACACTTCTTATCCCTCGCCAGGCTCTTCATGTCTTTCGCTATTTTGTGTGTCGTTATTTCCCATCGCTAGCGGTACCGCGTTTATTGATCCCGCGAGCCCTATGCATTATATGATTATGATCCTACATCTTGCCTCTTTTTCCTTGAATATTGCTTGAAGAGCCGATCTTTAAGGAAAACTGTTGTAGTGATCTTTGGTTTTGTTGATGAAGGAACGAAAGGTAAGAATCTGTACTTGAAAAGTACGCATTGCCTCTATTCTTCCTGCGAAGTTAGAAGCTTCTTTGAAATATATATGAAGTATCGTCTCTTATCTCTCCTCATATTTCTCCTGCGGGGAAGAGTACCACATAAGATTTTACAATATTGTTTCCATGTTGCTTATCTTTAGAATCTTCACTTTTACACACGGATTCTCTTGACACGTTTTTTCAACCACTTTTTCTTGACCGTTCATGTCTCTTCGCATTAAATGACCTCGTTTTCTCGAGGCTCTTTTCCCTTATATATAGTTTTCTTTTCCCCTCCTTTTCATCTTTTAGTTTGTCTCTCGCAACTTTTCTTCGACTCTCTCCTTCCGCAATTTGCGCTCCTGCTCGAAATCTTGGCCCATGAAAAATTCTCTCTGCTGTTTATCAATTATGGCGATTGTATTCGCCCGATGCTTGAATTCGCGAGGCCGCGGTGCAGGCAAAGGATCTTTATACCCTAACACTGCCAGAAATCCCAAATTCGCAGACTTGGAAATAGTCATGTGGAGAAATATACCAGGGAAATTTTTTTCGAAAACTACTCAAGATAACTATGGTGAATGCGAGATCTCGCTGGGAGTTCGCCTGAAGAAAAAGGATAATGTCTCTGAAGATAAATTACTCATGCAAGACATTGATTGGCACCAGGCAATAATACCTCTCCTCGTCATTCCAAAGATGAGAAATGGTGGGTCGTACCCTTGATCTTAAATGGTCCTTACATCGCGGCTCGCATATTCTTCCCCGAATCTCGCAGATATCATCCTTGGGAATTCAAATGGCCTCGAGAAAAAGAAAGAGGTATGTTTCGACTTTAAATTTGGCTTTCGGAGTTTGTGAAATCTTTCGTTGAAAAGAAGCTACAAAAGGATCCGTTGAGGATACTCGACATCATCGCTTACGAGTGAAGTAAGAATCACTTCCTTTCTTCTTATTTAAAACAATATTGTTGCCTCTGTTTCTTATCTTTACGCGTTTGTTTAAGTGGTAAAACTGTCGCCGCAAGGGTAAATCCTCTTTGCCCCTTAACTAAGAAGCGAAAGGTCCAATCCTCTTCGCCTTAGCTCAAGCTCTGAATCTTCCGACGAGGATAACCATGAATCTCCTTCTCTCGCCAAGAAGATTCCATCGACCCGCTTCTTCCATGGATCAATTATCCAAGATCTTCTCGTATTGTTTCCAAGGAATGGGAGATGCTCCCTAGCTTCTCTTTTGTGGGGCTCTCGCAAACGTGTGTAATGTTGCATCGGAAGGCAATAATTCATTCAATGGAGTCTCTGTGAGTTGTGTCTCCACCTTTTGAATGCACTTGGGTCTCTCTGGTATGTGTACAGGCATACTTCCCTGCTAACTTTAAATTGTTTAGTATATATGTTTTAATGATTTTTCTATCTTCTTTTACAGGTTGGAAGATCTTCCTTTGTAGTTGCCTCAGACCTTGAGAGAAGACGCAACAATCTTGAAAAGAAGAATTTGCATTTCAAGAATTAGAGACCGAAGGTCGTGGCCATCTCGGATAAAGACGAGAGAATTCAAAAGTTAAACACCGAACTTAACTCCCACAAGTTATGGATTTTTATGAATTAGTTTTCTCTCAAAATCATTGTTTGATTTCTACGGTTTATAATAATTGCATGATTGATGTATTGCAATATGATTGAATGTTTGTTTAGTTAAGTCTAGAATTGATTGAACTCACATCCATATTTATAGCTATTTTAGGGTTTTTAATCAAGAGATAACCTTGAATACGAGTAGCATGATATGATTCTAGGTTGTAGTGATACATCCTTGTAGTCATATGTAGAAATTGACCTTTGTCCGAATTGTCATGCGCAATGTGTGATAGTTGCATTGATTAGCCTATTTCTGAAACTTAATGCTCCTAGGAATTGAACTTAATTAGCGCAAGGCGTTAGGTTATTCTTTAGGTAGAATTAACATACGCAGCCGTAATGTGTGTGTGATGAATTAGGAAATTAATAGATTATTTTGCTCTCTTGATTCTCTAGGCTTTTGATGATAGCGAGATTAAATACGAATTATATTCATATATTCAAAAACTTGTTTACAATTGAAGATGAAACCTTTATCCAATATTTTCACCTCATTGATTTGCGTGTTTATTTATTTGCTTTTATTTTATTTTATTTTAGTATATAAAAATCAGCAACCCCCCGGTGTTTTATATAGGAAACCGAAACATATTGACAACCAAGACCTCTCTGTGGGAACGATCCTTTCTTGCCCTTGCTTCATTATATATTTTGAGTAGTAAGAAAGTGTAATTTATATTTGTGTCGGCTGACAACTGGTCAAATTTTACGCCTAATCCTAATGATCTGATAGATTTTATTAAGAAAGACGGTCCCCAATATCTGCGGAAAAATTTGGGTAGTGTTGTTAATTCGAAATCTCCCTCTGTGTGTGACATTTACAGGATGTCGCTTATATCTATTTCGATGCTGCTTTTCAAAGCAAATCTAACAAATTTGCTTATGGTATTGTGGAAGTAAATAATGAAAGTTTAATTGTTGACTTCACAGGAGGGACAGGTTGGTGTTCAAGTGCTGAAGAGGCAGAGTCCAGAGCCTGTCGGGAAGCGACAAAATGGGGACAAAGCAGTAGAAAGGAAAGACTAATCTTCCTCAATGATAATCAGAATGTGATAAGTAGCCTAAAGAAGAACCGTTTTGCTGTTAACTGGAGGTCAAAAGCTTTTCTGCTCCAAGCTTTAGAACTCAAGAAATTTCTTGCTAGTTCTTCTTTCGTATATATTCGGAGATCCTGTAATAATCTAGCGGATAATTTAGCAAAATTCCTTAATAGACATGCGGATGTGCATGTTGAATCTAGATGTTGGGAGAAATCTAGAAAGAAAAAATGGTTAGGTATTCTATGTAAGCAAAACAATGTATGATCTTTCAGTTAGTTTTCATAAAATTTCCGTTTATCAAAAAAAAAAAAAAAAAAAAAAAAAATTATTCACATAGGCCTCTAAAATAATCTACACCAAGTTAGCATAAAACCGAAAGAACCAAAACTTTTCTTCATGGGACAACACATGGGCTTAGTGAATAAGTTGTAACGACACTCGATTGCTTTGGGTTTGTGCAGCAAACTTCGTGCCTTCGTGGATTAGTACTGTAAGCCCGCAGGATGGGGTTGTCTCGGTTTTTTCCTGAGCTGATATCTTGAAAACATTCTTCACTCAAATTTGTCGAGGGCAATAAAGAATCAGTAATTTCATCAGTTTCATTTACAAAAACTCTTAGATAATCAGAGCTAGAGAAAGTAAAATGAATTGTATTAATGAATTCAGATGAAAATACAGAGTGATTGTCAGAAATATTTATATAAAGCTTCTGACATAGACAGACTGTCATAGCTGTAAAGTTAGTTACATGACTCAATCTAACAACACTCTATAAACTAATATGGGCACACTCTAACTGACACACTAATTGTTACTCTTATACTCCCCCTCAAGCTTAGTATGAGTAAAATACATAAGCTTGGAAACTAGAGTTGCAAATAAATTTGGAGCCAGTCCTTTTGTAAAAACATCAGCAACTTGAAGAAGTGAAAGGACAAATCTGATAAGAAGAAATCTACACTGAACTAAGTCCCTAATAAAGTGATAATCTATCTCAATGTGTTTAGTTCTAGCATGAAAAACAGGATTACATGCTAGACTACTGGCACTAAGATTATCACAATAAAGAGTAAAAGGCATAAAAGAAGAATTACCTAACTCTTTGAGTAAGTAAGAAAACCAAAGCATCTCAGAAGAAGTATTAGCCAGTGATTTATACTTAGCCTCAGCTGAAGATCTGGAAACTGTAGGCTGCTTCTTAGATGTCCAAGGGATAAGAGAAGAACCCAAGAAAATAGCATACCTTGAAGTACTCCTCCTTGAATCAGGGCATCCAGCCCAGTCTGAATCAGAATATGCAGTCACTGTATAAATATCTGAAGAACCAAGAACAATACCAGACCCTAAGCTGCCTTTAATAAATCTCAATATTCTTTTAACTAACTGCAAGTGAGTAGTGGTTGGTTGATGCATAAATTGGGAAACATAGATAACTGCAAAAGCTATATCTGGTCTAGTCATAGTAAGATACTGCAACCCCCCAACTAAGCTTCTATAATGAAGTTGATCTTGTAATGGATCACCATCAAACACAGAACACCTTGGACCCTTAGCAACTGGAGTGCTACATGGTTTGCAATCAACCATATCAGCTTTTACCAATAATTCCATGCAGTACTTATTTTGAGTGAGCAACATAGATTTAGTAGTATAATTTCTGTCAACCTCAATCCCTAAGAAGTAATGCAGAGGTCATAAATCTTTCATTTTGAATTCTTTACTCAAAGCATAAATGAGAGAAGTAAGCAAAGTACCTGAACTGCCAGTCAGGATGATATCATCAACATATAGAAGTAAGTACATTACACCCTTGTCAGTCTTGTAGAGAAATAATGAATAATCACATTTTGACTGAGTAAATCCATACTGAATAAGAGAGCCACTGAATCTTTGAAACCAAGCTCTGGGTGCTTGTTTCAGTCCATACAAAGACTTTTTCAAATGACAGACATAATCCTCTTTGCTTGCAACTTGAAATCCCGGTGGTTGTTCCATAAAAACATACTCATTTAATTGACCATGTAAAAATGCATTTGACACATCCAGTTGCTGAATCTGCCAACCCTTGGAAGCTGCAATTGTTAAAATGGTTCTAATAGTAGGTGCTTTGACAACTGGACTGTAAGTATCTGTATAATCAATTCCATCCAATTGATTGTAGCCTTTGGCAACAAGCCTACTCTTACATCTCTCAACTGATCCATCAGCTTTTAACCTTAGCTTATATACCCACTTACAACCCAAAACATTCATGCCTTTATGATATTTCACTAAATCCCAAGTATCAGCATCTTCTAAAGCTTGATGTTCTTCTTTCATTGAACAAATCCATTGAGGAATCTTCATAGCTTGTTTAAAAGTTTTAGCTGAAGTAGAGAACTGAAAGCTGCAGGGACAGGATGCTTAACAACATTGTTAGTTACAAAATCAGGTGGTAACTTTGGTTTTCTAATACCAGATTGAGATCTGGTAACAGGAGGAGATGGAGGAATTATATGTGGTGCAGGAGAAGTGAATTGTTCGCCTGAAGTGGAAGCATGTAATGGAGATGAGAGAGTTTCTGAAGAAGGTGGAGTATCAGTGAGAGATAATGAATCAGTAGATGTAGAAAAAGGAAACACACACTCATCAAAAATGACATGCCTAGAGGTATAAATTTTTTCTGATGACATTTCATAACATCTGTAGCCTCTATGAAGGGAACTATAACCAATAAAGGTACACAATGAGGATTTAGGAGACAACTTATCTTTTCTATAGGCTCCCAAATATGGATAGCAAGCTGAACCAAAGACTTTAAGAAAAGTAAAGTCAGGAGATTTATGAAATAAAAATTCAAATGGAGATTGAAATTTTAGCAGTTTTGTGGGCAACCTGTTGATAAGAAAAGTGGTTGTGTGAAAGGCACCATACCAAAACTTTTTAGGTAAATGAGCTTGAAAAAGCAAAGTAAGACCTACTTCTGTAATATGCATGTGTTTCCTCTCATCTAAACCATTTTGCTGAGAGGTATGTGGACAGGACAATATGAGAGTAATGCCAGAAGTGTCTAAAAATTGTTTAAAGGGACCTTTGGTCAGTTCATAGGCATTGTCACATTGAAAAGACACAATTTTGGTAGCCAAAAGATTTTCATTTATTTGTTTGAAGTGTTGAAAAGGTACAAGAGCATCAGACTTAGCTTTTAATGGATAAATCCAATGATATCTGCTAAAGTCATCTATGAAGACAATATAATACTTGAATCCTAACAAAAACACTTCAGGGGATGGACCCCATACATCACAGTGAACAAGCTCTAAAGGAACAGTAGTGATTCTAGAAGACAAAGTAAAAGGTAATTTTTTGCTCTTGCCTAACTGACAAGAATTACAGATAGACTCTAAAGACTTAATACCAGAAAGCTTTATTGACTCAACTGAATGTAGTTTGTGTAGAATGGCAGCAGCAGGATGGCCAATTCTGTTGTGCCATAGAGATGTAGGAGCAGTGATGGAAGATGAAAACATGAGGCTGATGAAGGATGAAATGAGCTAATGGGATACAGATTGTTGAAAATAGAGCCCCTAGCTAGTACCTGTTTTGTAACAACATCCTTAATCAGATAACCCCAAACATGTAGGTCAAAAAAGCAATTGTTATCCTTTGTAAATTTAACAATGGAAAGCAAATTAGCTTTTAAAGTAGGGATGTGTAACACCTGCTGTAACTTAAAGTTCTTACTTGGAACAGATAAAGTAACATTACAAACTTTAGAAATAGGTAATAACTCACCATTGCCAATCATGACATTTGAAGAACCAGTGTATGGAGCAGAGTTTGATAAAAAAGTATCATCACTGGTCATGTGATTTGTAGCACCAGAATCTGGAATCCACTGAGTAGTAACTGGTAAAGCATTAACATCTTCAGATATATGATTTAACTTAATACCTGCAAAAGCTCTTTACACAGAACTAATTGAATTTCTGTCAGGTTGATATCTATAATAACATCTGCTTGCAGAATGTCCAGTTCTCCTGCATATCTGACACTCAACAGTAGACCAATAAAAAGAACCCGAGTTATTCCTTGAATTGCCTGAAGAAGTACTACCAACATTTCCAGAAGAACTACCACCAGAACTTCTACCAGAACAACCACCAACATTCCCAGAAGAATTGCTACCACCACTACTAGATCCAGAGCCAGAAGAATAAACATTGTTCTTGAAATTGCTCTTATACTTGTTATTATTGTTCTTCTTCCCATTTCCACCACCAGAATTGGTGTTCTTGCTATACATTGCAGAAGCATTCTGAGTATCAAACATAGTATTCATTTCTGAATCTTGATCTTTTAACCATTGTTGATGACTAAGTAGTCTACCCTTAATTTCAGCAAAAGTAAAAGGAACTTCAAGATTTTGAGCAGAGATAACAAAATTATTGTAATCACGACCAAGACCATTGAGAATATGCATGATTATATCAGAATTACTCACTTTCTCATTAATAGCTGCAAGATTATCAGTAATTGTCTTAATTTGTTGTAAATACTCCTCAACAGAACGATTCCCTCTACAAATCGACTGAAGTTGATTTCTCAACATAGATTTGCGAGCAGCAAATTGAGTGGTAAATGTTGTTTCAAGATATTCACATATTTCATGAGCAGTAGTTAAGCCTAGAACATCGCCTGAAACCGATTGTGTGAATGTAGCTTTCAAACAGCTTGATACAAACCGATCTACCTTTCTCCAATAGAGCCAAGCTGGATATTGAACCTAATCACCATCCACCGTGATTTTTCGAGGCAGTTCTTAGATTGTACCATCAACATATTCAAACAGATCAACCGAGATGAGCACAGACTCAAAGATCCTTCCACAACAAGAAATTTGTATGATCTAACTTCAAAGAAATGAAGTTTGCAATATTGGTAAATGGAAGTCGAAAGTTGTAGCGATCCGAATGCGATCCTTCTTCAGAATCATCATTTTGATTGCCAGCGGAAGTCGAAGTACGATTTGCAGCTTTTGGAGGCATTTATGATATCAAGAAATTCAAGAAAATGCAGATCTTGAAAGAAACAAAGAAGTTGATCAAAGTAGATGAAGTTCTACAAAGATCTTTGAAATATTATGCAATGATTTGATCAAAGATCAAATGTGAGATATGAAATGATCTGAAAGAAATTTTTTTTTTTTTTGCAATGTTTGAAGATTCTAACCTAATCTGATACCATCTTAGATAATCAGAGCTAGAGAAAGTAAAATGAATTGTATTAATGAATTCAGATGAAGATACAGAGTGATTGTCAGAAATATTTATATAAAGCTTCTGACATAGACAGGCTGTCATAGCTGTAAAGTTAGTTACAAGACTCAATCTAATAACACTCTATAAACTGATATGGGCACACTCTAACTGACACACTAACTGTTACTCTTATAAAAACCTATAATTACTCGTGAAGAAAAAAACAAAAGATTCCAATTTCATTGTCTGCACGAGTTATGATGCATTTGTTTACTCATTTTAATTACCCGTTTTTAGTGGAAAATGATTTCCTTAATTTCAATCATACCAAACGATCTTAGCTAGTGCTAGCTTTAGTTACTATCATTAGGTTTATCCATTTTTCTTACCAAGTCCCTTCAGCAGTTGATTGGTCACTAAAGGTTGGGAATCATTTATCTGAACAGAAAAACGTTTGCAGCCATAACAGTCCGGCTTGACCCGGCTAAATAATGGGTCGGATGGGACGCAACTGATTTTACAAGTGAAAACTACTATCAACCGCATACAATAGTCAGGGGTGGGTGAAAAATGCTTAAAAATTTTACAAGTGAAAATTGCCACCAATGTAACTAGCCCCGTGCAATAAGTGAGGCGTGGGTGAAAAGTACTTGATCTCGACATTGGGTGACGCAAACTCATCCGGCCCGACCCTATGTGCAACCCTGTTAGTTCCCATAAGACTTGTCCGTAATGTAAACCGAAAAAGAAGAGTAAGAGCAAATTGAAAAGGAGAATTAAGGGATTCAAAAACTCTTTAATACACAATGAAATTTCCTCAACATTCTTTACATTTACAGCAGTAAGGAAAGAATATATCAATCACAAGAAATCGGAAATTACAAACACAAACAATGTTTATGTTAAAAACTAGGATGACCATTAATTTGTAATCGGTGGTCCTCTCTTAATACTATCAATGTTTGTTGTTTCATAAACAGGTAAACCATTCGAGTAAAGACCTCCTATATCATAGTTCTGTAACTCAAACAAATCAGAACTTGAATCACTCTCTCCATCATATTCATCGTCAATCCAAATTTTGTCTTTCTTAAACAACCCATTACACGGATTAACAGTACTATTCCTTTTATTATTATTCTCTGATGATAATCCATCAATGAGTTTCAACTTTTCATCCAACCAAGCTAAATCCATATTCTTTCTCTTCTCAGTTTCCAGCATTTCATCTTTTGAGGAACCCATAGCAATACCATTATTGTTTACTACCTTTCTGTCAACTTGTTTGTAATCAGAATTTCTTCTAACATCTGTAGTATGGTTTTTCGTTGCATTTTTCGCATGAGGTGGTGTTCGAAAACCTGAGCTCGACGATGAATGCAGCGACTTTGAGTCTGACGTCCAAACACTTCCAAAATGACTAACACTACTTCTTCGTCGCATCCCTTCAACACTAGTCTCCTCTTGACGATCATTGGGATAATCTTTCACTGATTGAGATTTCTTCTTATTCCTCGAAGAATTTTGGTTGAAAAGAGAATTTAGAAAACTAGCAAGTCTACCACCAGGAGACATGGGTTGTTTATATTTCTTCTCTTTGGTTTGTTTTGAGCCGACTCTATGAGTATTCTCCGCAGTAGGATTAGGTAATTGAGTAGTATTTGTATTTCTCACCATGCTGCTCATGTTCATATCTAAGCTTACCCTTCTTCCACCTTGATCTTGTTTTAGTTCCTCTCTTATAGTCTTATGAGGAAGAGTAGTGGTTGTAATATTTGCACAGCCACCATTGCCAATACTAGTTTCAATACCTCCATAAAAGTACATTGTTGCATCAAAGACGTCGAGTTCACCGGAGTCTTTTCTTCGGTGGGTCGATTTTTTGTAGAGCCTACTATCCAGAGTGGCGTCTGAAACTCCTGTCATGGAGATGCAACTGAGAATGCTTGATGGCTATCGAAATTCTTACAAGAGAAAGGAAGAGTTAGAAGGAGGAATATGGAAGGGTTTTTACAAGATATTGAGATATATATGTAGTGAGAGATCACAGTGAAATGGATACACTTATAGTGATGTATGTTTGAAGAGTTTTGAGTAGTCTTTTTAAATTTGTGGAGTGAGGGAGATCCCCACTTGATTTGAAATCATTTTATCTTTTGATTCTTTTTATAGTTTGAGAGACAGAGAGGGTGAGAAAGTGGAAGAGGAGACAGTTTATCATCCTTTCTTACTGTCAAAAAAGTTATAAACTAAATAAAAGAAAGAAAGATCATGTGTTATGTGGATGTTGAGCAAAGTATATAATAAGAACTTTAAACTGTCTCCTTGGATTCTATGTTTTGCATAAGTGTGTGCATGTATGGGTGGGGGGATCCTGTAACCAGGGAGTTGGTTAGCTTGCTCAATGTATGAACCCCACAGTTTCCACGACCATGTAGGCTCGTAATTATGGGACTCGAAGACTACCACGAATGGCATTGCTAATATATGAGAGCTGGCTCGTAAATGTATTATTAGGATTTAGGCCGATTACATTATTTTTGGAGTTTCAACAAGACGATGATTCAGTTGTTGTAGATTAAGTGTATCTTCGCGATAAGAATGTATTATAGGAACTTTGTACATGTGAAATTTTGAGATAATTATAAAGGAAAACAACAACTACTTTTTCACTTTATCTTTGAAGATGTTTCTGGGTTTAGTTAATTGGTTCTGTAGCTTGAAAGAGTAATATCCCATCACTTTGTGTTTGGTCTAGGTGGACACACCACACACCCTGTTAGTGTTTTGGGATGTGTAGTAGGACCAATCAATTTGAGTGCCCTATACTGTAGGTTTCAAGAAAAAGTTAAATCTTTCTCAAGCAAAAGTTTTACTGCTGTGAGATTTGATGGGAATTTCCCTGGTTGCATAATATATCATGAGACTAGACTTGAGAGCCATTTAAAGCTCTACATTCCTCTTCCACTAGAAAGCCTAGTTTCGCTACTAGGCCGTTTAGCTACAGCAGCCTTTCAAAAAAAAAAAAAAAAAAAAAAAAAAAAAAAAAAAAAAATCCCATGTGAGTCCACAAGAATAGAAGTAAGGTGATTAAAATGTCCTTTTTTTTTTTTCCTGTTTACCGGAAAACCTTGTTATTGCATTTTGTTGGGCACCTACTACATCTTCTTCCATCTCTTCTTTCCCACCGTCAACAAAGTAAACTGCAATATTGTAATGACTAGTAACGAATGTGTTTAGGTTGTTAATTAGGTGTTGGAAGAAAAATGATTAATTTGATCATTAATATTTAATCGACATTTTAAAATAGGCATAGTGGAAAGGGGCTGTTAGCCAATCTTTTGTGTCCCGCTATATAGTACAACGGATAAGACACCCCCTTTCGCCCTTAGTGTGGACTAGAGGTCAATGTTTCCCACTATGAAAGGGTTGACTCCCCAATTTTCCCGTCTCCGAGTGAGATGGGATCCCCCTATTTTTTCCGCCCCCGAGTCAGATGGGAATCATGTTGTTGTGATGGCGATTGGATTAGCAGTGAGACTGGTGTAGCTGGATGGGTTTCCTCAACGGAGTGGACCCATTTGTGCCGAATCAAAAAAAAATCTTCGATTTATTTTTTGAATCAGCAGTAGATCATTGGTTAATGTGAGAATCGAGTGTACAGGTTTGTTTCCAAGTCGGGCAAGATATTTAAATGTCGGTGACTTTTTACGACTCCATTTTCCACTTCCACAATTTGCCCGATCTTCTCCGCAATACCTGATGACACACTCTTGTGTTTAATATGTCACTATGTCCCTTCCTTTGAAACTCACTTCCCTTTGTCTCTGATCAGCTTGCTCAAGCCAGACCCACCTCAGACTATATCCCTTTACTCCTAGAAATCTCTGATCCATCTTGGGTTCCTAGTCCTTTTAGGGTTGAAGTAATGTGGTTTATGGAGAATGGTTTCCTTAATTTGTTAAAGAATTGGTGGCAGTATTTTTGTTTTGCAGGTACACCTAGTTGTATTCTATGGCTCAAGTTGAAGGCTCTCAAAGAAAAGATCAAGTTATGTAATAAGGAGGTTTTTGGACACACAAATACTAGACTGAATTTGGTAATGTCTGAAATCCAATCTATTGATGACTTTGCAGAAGATAATATCCTCACAGAAGACATGGTTAAAGAGAAGATCTGGCATAAGACTGAATTTCAGAATATTTCCCAACTATATGAGATTTCATGGAGAATCAAATCTAACATACTCAATGGCTGCAGGAGGGTGATATAAATACTTTCATCTTTATTAAACATGTTTCTGCCAGGAGGAGATTTGACAAAATCCGACAACTCTACATTGAGGGGAAGTTGGTTTCAGCTATACACAAATTACAAGAGCATATTGTGAACTATCATGAGCATTTGTTAACCGAGGAAGAAATTATTAGGCCAGAACTGAAAGATATTGAATTTGATAAAATCAGCAGGGTAGAGTCTAATATTCTTGATGAAGACTTTAAAGAATAAGAAGTTTTAAATGCAGTCAAATATCTTGGTCATGATAAAGCCTCCCGGACCTGACGGATCTCCTGTTATGCTCTTTCTCAAATGCTGGAGTTTTATCAAAAAGGATATCATGGACACTGTTGCTGAATTTTGTGCTTAAGGTAACATTGATTCTGGACATAACCCAACATTCATTACTCTAGTTCCTTAAGAAAGATCATATTGAAATCAGTAAAGATTGTAGACCAATTTGTCTCATCACTAGTGTCTATAAAATCATATCTAAGGTACTAGCCTCTAGACTAAAATTAGTGATGGATAAAATCATCTCACCTGGCCAATGTGCTTATATTGAGGGTAGAAAGATTGTTGGCGGGATTCTTATTGCTAATGAACTTGTTGATTCAAGAATTAAATCTGGTAAGGCTGGAATTGTGTGCAAGATTGATATTGAAAAAGCATTTGATAGAATTAATTGGAAGTAACTTGAATTTGTGCTTGGTAAGATGGGTTTTAGCAACAAGCTTAAGTGGTGCAAGTGGCTCAGGCTTTGCTACTCTACTTCATCTTTCTCTGTTCTTATTAATAGATCTTCATTTGGGTACTTCAAAAGTTCTATGGGTGTTAGGAAAGGATGTCATATTTCACCTCTACTTTTTAATATTGCAATGGAGGGTTTCTCAAGATACATGGATAGAGCTGTACATCTGAAGCTTTCCAATGGTTTTTCTGTTTCTCCATCAAGTATCTCTGTCATTCACCTGCATTATATGCTGATAAAACAATTTTCTTCATTGATCACGACGAAGAGGAGTTACAAAAAAATAATTCTCCTCTTCATTGTTGGTCTCAAGGTGAATGCTTTTAAAACTAGACTTATAGTTATTGGTCATGTCCTAGAATTAGACACTTGGGCAGCTGCATTAGGATGTGATACTGATAACTTTCCTTTCATGTACTTGGGTATGCCGTTAGGTCCTAAATGCACTTCTAAACATATATGGGACCCAATTATTGAGAAATTTGATGCCTGACTCTCTACTTGGAGGAGATGTAATCTTACTAAACGAGGTAAGCTTGCTCTCCTCAAATGTATTCTCTCTGCTCTTCCCATGTATTATTTTTCTTTGTTCATGGCCCCTTCTTCATTGATCAAAATTCTTGAAAAGAAGATGATGAATTTTATATGGAATATAATTCTGGCTCAAAAACTTCACATTTGGTTAACTGCAGTATGGTTTGTGCACCTATTGCTAGAGGTGGTTTGGGTGTTTGTAATCTCAAAGTTATTAATTTTCATATGCTAGCTAAGTGGTGTTGGAGATTTGGTGTTGAAAAGAATAAGTTATAATGTAGAATTACAAGGGACAAACATGGAAGCAATTTTTCTAGTTGGGTACCTAGAAAAGTAACTTCAACTTATCGAATCTCCTGTATTATTTTTCCATTTATGGAGAGTAATTGTTGAAACCAGTAATCTAATTACTAAAAATTCTACACTTTACGTTCATTCAGGTACACAAATATAATTTTGGAATGATCTCTAGATTGGTGTAGCTCCTCTTGCAATCACCTTCCCTTCCTTGTATAAGATAGTGGGAGACAGAACTTCAAAAATAGGGAACTACACATTTGATGACAACTGGAGTCCCAACTTCAAAAGAATTCTCACAATAGGGAAACAAATGATTTAGCTTCACTTCTATTGCTCATTAGAGACTCTCCTCCTACTTTGGATGTTGCACAAGATACAAGAAGATGAGACACAATTCTGGTACCTTCTCCGTTAAAACTCTATACTCTAAGTTGGATGCTAACTATGGTGTTGATAACTTCCCTTATTCTTTCATCTGGAAAGCGGCCATACCTCCAAAAGTAAAGTTTCTTGTTTGGTGTGTAACCCATGAAAACCTTAACACCATTGATAAGCTTCGTATAAAAGGTAGATATCCGCAATTCCTGCATTCTCCGTGGTAATGATGTTGAGATGCAAGAATACCTTTTTTTGCATTACAAGATTGCACATAAAGTCGGGTGAATGGTTTGTCCGGGTGGTGACTAGGCTTATGAATTTCCAATTACTTTGGCTCAAATCGCCTATTCATGGATCAAACAGTTTTCTCTCCTTTAAACAACTTTATTTTGGGTCTTATACCGACTGCAGTGATATGGGTGTTATGGTGCGAAAGGAATTGCAGAACATTAAATAATACAATTTCAAGACAAACAGAGACTTAGGAATGGACATTAAGTCTTTGGTCCAGAGTTGGGCAGCTGCTAATGGTCATCGTGTACATTTGAACTTTTCTTTTTCGGTTCTTAATAGTTGGGAAGCTATTTTCTTGTAATTTTCCATTGCTTTTTCTTCTTCTCTCTTACTACCTCTGGTAGTTAGTTGTACATTCTTCTACCTTTAATATATTCTTCTTTTTCGATCAAAAAAACAAAAATATTAGAGCTTCTCCAATAGTCATGTGATCATTTTTACCAGTGTCGATAGAATATTTCTATATGACATTTGGTTTTCCAGGTGTTTGTGGGTAAAAACTGTTTCTGCTGGTTTTGGTAAATTTAGGTGTGTGGATGAGAAACGAGTCTAAACCTAAAACAAATGCACTGCACGGGAGTACTTTTAGATTCGAGAGATCAATCTGTACAATCCTGGCCTAAACCAAGAAATGGCTGTTCCAGTCTTGCTTCGGTCACAAAGTGAAGGAGAAGGGTTGGTCTTAGGGAGGGAAGCGAAGAAGGTGTTGAGACCAGAATGGTTAATTCTGAAGGTGTGGCTATTTTATGATTTATATCAGAATTTGGAACTGGCTTGCGGAATGAAAGCTATTAGTTCTTTGGTATTTTTCTGGATACTATGTTGTTGTTCTCAAAAAAACTTGTGTTTTGTGGAAAATAGGTGAAACCTATTTATACAAGTCATATTGAACGCACCCTGTCTCGTTTAAGGTGGGAATGATGGAGTGATGGAGAAATGGGATCATGTGTAAATGCCAGAAACCACGTTGCCACTATGAAGGAGACGGGTTAGTTTACACCCACTACTTCTTGCCGCCACTAACTCCCTTGCTTTCTGACACTTTCTTATAATGGGCGTGTTGCATGCCGCATGCTGTAAACCGCCAGATAAATAACCTGCTGAGTATCCCCCAGTTTGTGACATGTTTGATATCTCCAGTGTTTTCGTGGAAAACGTGTATCAGATTGATATGTGTGGCAAGTCAAAGTCAAGAGACTTGCCGCAAAAGAATAGCATGTGATGCTATTTAGGTTTGTCTTTGCCTGTCGCCTAAGACTTGCCACGGACCTGTCAATTCTGTGGCAAATTTGGACGGCTGAGATTGTGGCCTGTGAGAAAGGGTGGTCGTTGATTATGACCACATTCTGTTGATATCTGATGATAGTAAAGTGGCGTCATATGTCAATGGTATGATGGCATATTTAACGCAATCCAGTGGCATAGCGGCATGCCGGTGGCGTAGTGACGCCTGGCGTAGCTATGGAATAATGGCGCCTTGTGTAGCCATGGCATAGTGGCGCCTGGCGTAGCTGTGGCAACTGTTTTGGCATATTGGTGTTAGACCCGAATATGGCTCTGGCAACATTGTCCGTGTTGCTACATCAAACCTAAGACCTTAGGAGAATTACTTGACTTGGTTGGCGTGGCAACTTTAGCTAAATTATGGTTTGGCGTATCGAAACCCTAATTAGCGCGTGTGACATGGCTATAGCACGGTGGCGTTTTATGCAATCGGTTCCATGGCTACATTAAAGGAATTATGGCAGGCCATAATATGGGAATAGCCACAGGCGCAAGGATGGTCATGGGTGTTTATAGAATGACGCCATTTTTAGGGTTTGTCGGGTCCTACATGGCTCGTGGCATGTTGTAGGGCCAAAGTGGCGTAATTGGACCACGACTGGAAATTAGGGTTTCGACTAATGCCATAAGGCATAGCCGTGGAATACCCTAATTGGAATGTGTTATGGCGCTTGGCCATGAACAAGAAGCAGGTTAGCACGTTGGCGCGCTATTTATGGCATGTTGCCACGTTCGACATGCTTCTGTGGCAAAGTGGCACGTTTGGCATGCTCGTTTAGCATGTTTGGCATGCCAATTAGCGCATTGGCGTAACTTTAGGAAAGCCAATTTGGTATTGGCGCAACTTTGCCTCTTTTAATACTGTGGCAAGTTTAGAGCGACCTGATTGGTCGAAAAAGAGGGGCCCGGCTAGACACGGGCGTGGCCACACTTCTGGTGTGCGTGTGGCGGGTTTGGCCACACCTATGGTGTGCGTGTGGCGGGTTTAGAGCGACCTGATTAGTCGACAGGAAATAGGGGCCGGTCGAGCAACATGAGGTGTGGCCACTTGCAAGTGGCGCCGGCTGGCCTATGGCATGGCCACCTTTCCTTTGTTGTTGCTCCTCTTCCGCGGCTCCTTTTATTCCTTGTATTATGATTGATTTTGGGTAGGATTTTGCACCTACTGATCCATGGCGGATTAATTACCTAGCTCGCCTAGGCTTTATTTCGACATGCAAGGTCTAATATGCTGAGCAGGGCGCAAAACCCTAATTTTGCAAATCAGGTTAATATTCGAATATTTGTGAATTATCACAAAATTGATTGAATTCTGTGTGTTGACACAGAGTTCTTTAAGTTTATTGCCAGAGAGTAGTATGCTTTCCGATTGAGTACTTTTATGCAAGGAACTTAACCTTGATACTTGGAAATTCGTGCTACCCTGCTGCGAGTGAACACAAATTGTCATCCCATATCAATGTTAAGGGTTCTGCCGGGGAACATAGCATAGTAAAAATACTCGGCAGGCTCCGGCATTAGTGAGTAATGCAGCTAGGAGCTTATATACTCATTAGGCTCTATACTAGTGAACAATTCATCTAAGATCTTGAGTTTCAACATAAAATGAAGAGAGACATAGGCACTCATCAGATTTTGATATATTCTCCAAATTCCCTGCGGAATATAAACATATCAATGTCTACTACATCTGATGCCAGGTCAGGTAGATAGAATTTTACAGTTTTCGCCCTATACTAAAAACCACCATCAACATTAAGTCCCCTACTTAGCACGTAACAGTGACATTGTTGCGGGGTAAGCATGAGATGGTGACAGACAAGGGTAAAATCAAAAGGGCAAGACATGAAGAGATTGCCAGGAAAATTCGACTAACCTTTGGAAGGAGGCATGAGTAGTCTATGATCCTTGTGCTAGCGGCTTGGCGTATTTCCGGCTCGGCCACAGGGTGCTGGCGTTGGCGCTGCAACCTGGGTCACGGACCATTGATGCTATCGCTGTGACTTTGACCGTGGAACGGTAATGATGGCGCTGCTGGCTTGGCCACGGACTGTTTGTTCGGCTATGGAGCGGTGATCTTGGCGCGCTGCTTGCCCGGCTATGGAGCATGAGTGTGGTGCGCCCAGTCATCTATTCCCATTCATGGAGCAAGAAGGGAATCCTTCTTATGTTCAAACTCTAGAAACTCCGTTCGTATGAAAAAGGGTATCGACCCTCTTCTTTTTTTGTTGCTCGTCCGGCTCCGTGCTTTCGCCTGCTCGTCATTTGTTAGCGATGGTAGAACGATCATTAACGACAACAAAGTAATTTCCAATAGTTATAATCAGCAGCAAGGCGAGCCAGGAGAACTCAAGGTAGGTGCTCTCTCCTATTTTGCGTATGTAGCAACTCAACAGTACCATCGATCTTCTCCAGAATGCGTAATAAGGTTCTGACTCCAGAAAAATGAGTATCTAACCTCTCCAGTGGATTTCAAAATTTACCGAACTCCATTGCACTCTTGGGACGGATGAATGAAATATATGCTCGGCAATGATCATGTCGGGGCTAATCTTGGAGATTGTGGTTGCGTCGTTGGTCCATCCTTGACTTTAGGTTATTTGGTGCCTGGACTTTCTGATTGCGATGATGATATGATGTGGATGCTTGTATGGTCGAAATCTTCCAGAGCCATTGGATGAAATAGATGAGTTGGGAGGCGTTCCATTGCCGATGTGCTGCTATCAAGTCTTCAAGGACTTCGTTCCAATCGACATCCTTTGAACCATCTTCTGAATCTTGGACTATTAATGTATGAAATGGGATGCGATGAGCAGTCCCCAGTTATACTTCTGTTAGATCTGATGGCGTGGCCGAATATGTGAGTGTATTTCTGTGTCATGCTTTTGGAGTCTTTGACGCACGTGTACAGCTTCATGTTGAGAAATTCCTGCGGCTCGTAAAGCTTCGACAGTGATGATGTTGAAATCAGAAATAACCTGGTTGAGGGAAGTGAAGGCATCCCATGCTGGTATTCCCCATGTGTAACTATCCTGAGCCTATTTTCTCGTGGAAGATGTGCTTCTACCGCATTCACTGGTAAGGTGGTGACTGCGTTTAAACTTCTAAACCTGAAGGAGGCTTCAGTCCCCAAGTGTAGCCTACTTTAATTGCATTGCCTTGAATCCATGCTTATGGGATTTGATACAAGCTTATTGTACTCTCCTGGATATGATGTTGGGATGCTTGTAACATCACATGGACGAAATATTCTGGATAACAAAGAGGTAGAAGTGAGATAGTTATGTCGTTAATCGTGGTTCCCTCTGTCTCTTCAAGAAAAATGTTTCAGCCGCGTCTCTGGAGTTATCTCATGAATGCTTGATTATTATCGTGGATGGACCGTGATGAGAAGTCCCCAGTCGCATTTCTCTTTGGTTACTAAATTTATTTTCTCTGAGTATGCTTGGGATCCGTCGTGGGCCTCGTAAAGTGTTGCAGACGCCTTCTAGACGAAGAGGTGATGATATCCTTTCGTTATACCTTTGAAGAGTAGATGACCTTATCGTGGCTATGACTTTTGGGTTGACCGTGTCTCCTGAGCTTTGACAGTGAAGGGATTCCGTGTAAAGCCTCAGTCCCCAAGTTTGGTTTACAAGTTTCCATCTTGTATGGTCGGTGAGTTGACTATGATAAAAATATCATCTTGCATCCGTACTGGTGACTCTATTACTTCTTCCATGTGAAACTAGAATATGAAGAAGTACGGATTACCTTTGTAGTGGTTGTTTCTATGGTAAAGCTCTGGCTGGTATCAACAAATGAACAACAATAGTTCTTGGCAGCAGATGTGATCAGAAGAGACTACATTGTCGTGGGAACCAAAATAGGTTAGGTGGAATTGCATGGGCGTCCATGGAAGCAAGGGGATTGGCTGGATGCGTAGGCAAGTAAACTGTCCAAGACCATGAGCTTTGGCGAGATGGATCAAAAAGTGTCCACAACTACGAACCTTGGCTGGTTGTGTCACGACCCTTGACAGGGATGAGTGGCGACTTCTGGAGAGAACGTTGAAGCGACTTCTGGAGCGAAAGGTTGAAGCGGAGCGGCTCCCGGAGAGAAACGTTGAAGCGGAGCGGCTCCTGGAGCGAAATTGTAAAGACCTTCAAGCTCGTCAATGCTATTAGACTAGTCAAGAGACGTCTTAGCCGTTAATAACTCGTTTAGTGTAACTCGAACGATAATTTATAGGGATTTAATCTAACAACGATTTAGATACGAAAATAGTACCGTTGGATAGATCTCGAAAAGTTACGCGGAATAGACTACTCGAACGTGTCAATCAGATATCAGTTGAAGAAGATATTATCAGTTTTGTGTGAAGGACATATAAGTCATTTTTCAGTTAACCGTCTTGGCTGCCCATAACATTTTTCAGGGTACCTTTAGCAATCTTGGTCGGCCTTATCCCTACTCGATTCGAGAAGAGTTCATTCTCTTCTTCTTCTTCTTTCTCTTTCTTCTCTTCTCCTTTGCTCGTGTTCCTAATGAAAACGATTGATGTTGTCGAGATGATCTTGTGAT
This sequence comes from Papaver armeniacum, assembly GCA_023531295.1. NCBI lineage: Eukaryota > Viridiplantae > Streptophyta > Magnoliopsida > Ranunculales > Papaveraceae > Papaver > Papaver armeniacum. Next base: position 1,717,790 of record JAJJWW010003300.1, on the reverse strand, counting down.
GAGAAAGAACAAATTAAGTACAAGGTGTTACTGCTGGTGACTAAGTGGTCATTTACAAAGAGGATAGTTAGAGATTGAAGTAGTAAATCACAGAGAATCGAATTATGGTTTCTGTAATTGAATTAGAGAATTCGATTAAGGGTGAATAAGGAGGAGTTAGAAGATGGGTTTGTTCTTATTTGGTGTTTGATGGAAGCTGTGATATTGTTTGATGATTGAATCAGTGAGCTAGGGTTTCATGGAATTAAATTCAATAGAGATGAAAATGATGTTTAACAGGAATGATTGAAGATGGGTTTTAAGAAGATGTTCTGAAGAAGAATAATTCGAGATTATCGAAGTTAGGGTTTTGAATTTAAATCCGAGATTGATAACTAAGTGTTGTTGATGAAGCTAGGGTTTGTTATGTTAATAGTAAAAGAAGGTGATAAATATGGTAAGATTTCAGTGGTTTATCTCTTCTGCAATTTCTCAATTGGGAATCTTTTAAGAGGGGCTGGTGTTCGTTTTGGGATGAGTTACTGAATTGAGTCAGAACAAAAGAGAATTTGAATCGAAATTGCTTGAGCAAACTTAGTACAGTATGAGGTAGTTGCTTTCTTAGTCAATTTAGTAATTCATATTTATTGTTGAGTATGAAATGGAACTGTGGTTGCTGTTTTGTGAGAATAAATGATATTGGTTGTTGCTGTGATGGATATTGAGTTAGATGAATGATTTAGAAATAGTAAATGAACTTGTGTTAGTATTACAAGATTTGGTTACAAGGAAATAAGTTACAAAACAATTGAGCTGAGGTTTTGTTGGTGTATGAATGGAAGAATGTTTGTGTTGATACGGTCGAGTTATGAAGTTGAATGAATGGGTTTTTTGTGCTGGTGTTGAGATTGATTAGATAGCAGTTGAGTGTGGTCAATTGATTATTGTGGTAATCTGTGATATGGAAAAGATGAGACTGTTTGTGTTAGTGGGGGATGTTAGATTGAGTTGTAGGAGGTTTGAATGTGTTTTGTGTTGAAGTTGAATGGTTGCTGCCGGTGGATGTCTGAGTTGTGTTGTGTTAGAACTGGATTATGGAATGCAGTTGAAGAGTGTTAATTGAGCTTGTGGTGGTGAAGCTAAGAAATGTTGTATGAGTTGAACTCAGTGTTAGTGTGGTGCTGATGGTGTTTCTAATATTGCGAGTGAAGGGTTAACTGGTATTGTTTAGGGGATAGATAGTGGTGTTGCAGTTCATGAGTCGGATTGATGAATTACAAGACTTCAAAAATGATGATTGTAGTAATAGATTGAGACATTATTGGGGATATGAATCAGAAGATGCAACTGCAATTATAGGTAAGTTGTATTGTATTAGAAATTGATTTTTGAAGTTGTTTTTGATTGAATGAAATGTATAGTGACTATTTGAACTTCTATTCTTGAGACTTAGACCTATTAGTCATCCTAGTCAGTTTAGCTGACTCAATTTGTTTAGCTGACTTAGTGTTACTGACTGAGTTAACTCAGTGACTAGACCTGACCAGACTTGACTCAGTGAACCTTGACTGAGTTGCTTTCTTTGATCATTGACCCTGGACCTTGACCTTTGACTGACGTAGACTGTTAGTTGACCTTGACCGTTAGTTTGACCGTTAATGACCAGTTGGACCAGTCTTTGTGTAATAGACTTATTAGTGGACTTGGGCTAGGACTAGTTATCCTATGTTGATGATTTGGACCCCTTATGATCCGAATTGACATTTGGTTTCTTCTACAAAGTTGTAGATATTCATAAGACTTAGCTAATGGACCATAGAACCAACCTAATTTAATTAGTAAACCTTAGTTATTCTAAAGATAGAGAATGAAAAGGTGTAAAGTCATGAATGGGCTTAGAGTCCTTAGATAGACTTGTATGATTCTAGTGTGAGCCATTTTGGCTAGATTCTTAGACTTCCTGTGTGATTAACAGTTAGTCTATATTAACAACGATCGATTCAAAAGATGAACCAGTGGATTGTACATCTCGAGGTAGGCGAGGCTTGTCATCAAAAGAGGTGGGAATCGATAACGAACATTCTTGTATTCATTATTGTTTTACAAATCAATCTTGGTGTTGTGAAATTCATGCATATCTTTGTATGTTCTGTGTGGTATGAAATGTGTGCCGACACAATATCAGTATTCTATGGCTAGGGCGATACACCGCAATATTACCTAATGAGTGTGGTTAGCACAAATATTATTCTTCCTTTATATATTAGTATTCTATGGCTAGGGCGATACACCGCAATATTACCTAATGAGTGTGGTTAGCACAAATATTATTCTTCCCTTATGTGCGGCAACACATATCTCATACATGGATGTTTACTGTTATTTATGGATGTCTTTGAAGAAGTTTCTACTTTGTGTTTTACTGTCTTTCCGTGTATTAACGACTGTCGATAAAACCTACATTGTCTTCGAATCATATTAATGCTTACTTGAAAGCTAGTTGTTATTCCTACGGGGCACCCATTTTAGGGATGATGTGCTCACCCTTTCCCACTTTCAGTTTCAGAGACAGATCAGATTTGCGCAGCGGAAGCTTTGTGGCGTTGAGTCTCCTGTTATGTTTATTACGTTGTATATTGTATTCGCAAACCAAATGACTATTGTATATGTATCACTTGAGAGGAGTACTTGTATATATATTTCTGATCGGGGTGAGTTTTGGGTTAAGTTTTTGTAGCAGGTTTCTAAATTGAATGTTTAAGTAAATGATTTAGATTCTTAGTGCCTCTTTATTTAGCTAATCTCTTAGATTAGTCAGCTGCTACAGAAACGTTGAAGCGGAGCGGCTCCTTCTGAGTTTTGGCCATGTTTGTATGAGTTTTGGCAAGAACTTCATATCTCACCATTAAATCGATAATGGTAATGGGAAGGTTGGTTTCCTCTGACTCCTCCAGTCTCTCGTCCTGACGAAGAAGTGGTGGAAGACCTGGTTATGATTGGAGGTGTCATGCTCAAAGAAATATTAGGAGTATCGGCGGCTCTGGATCTGGTAATAAGAGGCATCACGTCAGAGGGGATGCTTCCGGTGCTGCTGGTGTTGGTGGTAGATGATGTAATGCCATGGGACATGTTGACTGCGCTTGCGGATGGTACATTGGTGTTGTCCATTCCCTTTTTGCTCTCGTCCGATACGGCCACATACTCTATTCGCTTAGGGGTCTCTCCACAAGACTGAATTTTCAGGTTGCAAATCCGAGTTTATTGTGTGACGCAATCCTTGCCGCGAGAAGTCCTCAGTCTTCCTTTATTGTCTATGTAACATCTTTATGTCGATCCGCGGCAAGGCGGAGAATCTCCAGTCCCCAGACGCAATTCCCCTGAATCTATCTTTTCTTGGACGATGCGCTTCAGAGTATTGCATTCATTGGTTGGATGATTGACAAACCTGTGGAAATGGCAATACTTGGGATTTTCCATTTGTTCCTCAGTTGGCAGGCGCCTAACAGGAGGTAGTTGATGATTATTTTCAATGATGTTGTAGTAATAGGTTCGTTCAAGACTTGTGAAAGCAGATTTTTAGACTTAATTTTTAAAGCAAAATTATAACAAACTCAAAATACAAAATGTTGTGAAAATTATGGAGAGGCTGGAGCTAGGATTTGACCATTCATCAATACTTAAGTGGTTATAAATTAATTTATATGATGCAATTTAAACAATTGATTTGATTCTAAAGTATTGCCAAAATCAGATTTCCAAAATATCAAATGTTAGTCGCAAGCATAACGCATCAAGAGTCTAAAACTAAGCATGCATCATCAAGAGAAAACACATTTGATTAATAGAAATCATTTAATTCATTTTTTTTTATCAATGCAATTAATCATATAAAATATTGCATAAATTAATAAAGTAAATATTACCACATAATTCTTGAAAGAATGGCTTCCTCCGTCGCCCCAGAGGATGGGTTTAGCTCATCATGTTGGAAGCACGCTCAAAAATCATTATTATTGCTCAAAGGGTGTTTTACAAAGATGAAATGGAGAAAATGATGAAAATCGAGTGTTTGCAACGATTATAATTGTTGCAGATACTGTTACAAAGAACGATAAAGATAAACTGATGTTGTTACTGTAGCGCTGAGACCCTCACCTAAATGTCGTTAACACTATAGCATGAACGACTGCTATTGTGCCTCTTATGTTCTTCGTGTTCTTGGTGCAACAGCAGCAGAAAATAATTCTGTAACTCAATTTTCTCGATATGTTGATGCTCTAAACTCTCCCAAACACTCAATTTTCTCAATTTTAGAGTGATTATAATTCTTTAGCTTATCTCTTTTTCATCTTGTAATATTTCTGGAGTTTGATCAATAAAAATTATAATTGTTCATCTAAAAAAAAAATATTGAGAAAGGGGAGGGGAGTTGTACCTTTTAATTCTTCGAGTTTGATCAATAAAAATTATAATTGTTCATCTAAAAAAAATATTGAGAAAGGGTTTGAGGGGAGTTGTTTGTACCTTTTAATTCTTATGCTAAAAGCGTTCTTCTTCCCTTGAAGGTCTCGAGATGATGCGAACGATCTACTATCACGGATCATTCTATTGTTAGCAATGAGACATTTTGAAGTTTTTGATTCTCAAGACGGAGAGTGTCACACTTTGCTAGTCTCGGTGGCTTTGATAAAACATAAATTAAATGAGATTGTTCTTCAAAATTATAACTTCTTGCTCTAAAGATGTTTGCGAAATTCTTGGTGGTGGAAGAAATGGAGATTGTTGCGTAACCAAAGTATTTACTCAAAACCTCGCGTAGATGGGGCGGGTCGAGCGTTAGACTTGATAGGATCGACGGAGGTCTTCTCCATGGCGTCATTCATAAAAACACAAAATTATCAAATATTTATTCTTGATAAAACTTTGAAAGCCACGTCCATCCCCTCCGTGTTTTCCTTTAGTGTCACTCAGAGGGATTTACAGATTGGGTTGAAGAAGTAATGCTAGTAACGAAGTTAGAACTATCGAAAGAACGATCCTTAGTGCTGAAAACGAGAAAGGGAGAGTTGAATCGTCTTTTTTTTAAATGTGTGCGCAGGAATGTCATATTTCTGGAGTTTGATCAATAAAAATTATAATTGTTCATCTAAAAAAAAAAATATTGAGAAAGGGGAGGGGAGTTGTACCTTTTAATTCTTCGTTCTTCTTGCGAAGATTATCACGATCCAATGAGACATTTTGAAGTTTTTGATTCTCAAGACGGAGAGTGTCACACTTTGCAGTCATGGCTTGGAGATTGTTCTTCAAATTATAACTTCTTGCTCTAAAGATGTTTGCGAAATTCTATCGTAACCAAAGTATTTACTCAAAACCTCGCAGACGTTAGACTTGATAGGATCGAGGTCTTCTTGGCGTCATTCATAATATCGATAAAACTTTGAAAGCCACGTCCATCCCCTCCAGGTTTTCCTTAGTAGAGGGATAGATTGGGTTGAAGAAGTAATGACGACGTAAGAGGGGAGAGTTGAATCGTCTTTCGTCGCAGAATGTCATGTGAAGATGAAATCGATGAAGGTTGATGACCGGGGGAAAGGCGGGGAGGCATCGATAGTAGGAGAAGAAAAGGGTACATTCACAACAGGACTATCATGAGGAACTTCATCTATGGAAAACTCAGACATAGGAGGAAAATCAACAGCGGTATTTTCGCAGATGGCAAGAGTAGATTTATCTTGCGAGGATACTGCAGGAAGAGTTGATTTATCTTGTGACGATATCGCAGGAGGAGTTGTAAGCTTAAATATAGGAAAAGGAACAGAAGTTTCAACATTTTTAGAACGACGAGATCTTTTGGGGGATCTATCGACGTCTTTGTCATCCTGCGAATCACAAGTTAAATAAGAAACAGAGGCAACAATATTGTTATTAGAAGAGTAAATGTTTCTTAATACCTTGCTATTCGCAGGTTTTCTCTTGTGTGCAACGGATTTTGGTTGCGAACCCTTGGATGATTTAGGATTTTGGACTGTGAATTTGGTAACAGAGACGTTCTTACTAAAACAGAAACAATAAGGGAATTAATCAGAGATGAACAAGATCAAATAAAATAATCTCAATAGAAGAGTTCAAATATATCACATGCAGTATGATCTACAAACCTTGATGGCTCCATAAGAACAAGAGCGTAGAATATTTACAAAGAAAGATGAACAACAAAGAAAAAGTTGCGAGAGGGTAAAAAATTCACAAAGAATGCAGAGATGAATAAGATGAAGTAAAAGAAAAGAAAGATATCCTTGATAGATCTCTTCTTAAATAGACAAGAAAAGGATGACCGGTTGGCATTTAATGTGCCGGTAAAAAGGGGAATATGTAATACGTGTAAGCAGTTGTACTAGATTCACGGAAACTTGTCGGCAGAAAATTAAAGGAAAAAAACACTAGTGGAAAATGGGCTATCTGAGACAACATGAAACGACACAAACTAGATCTCGCAGAAAAACTATGTTTAGAAAGTGTTGTTGACTAAAGTCAGAACGTCGTAGTGTTCGGACTTTCGTTGACTTAAACGACGACGCTTACTACTGTGACCCTGACTAAAGTCAAGATTAGGACTTTAGTTGACTTATGCAACGACATTTAAATAGTATCCTTTCCTTGAAAAATATCCCCACCAAACCTTATCTACCAAAAGGAGGGAGAAGCCTAATTTTCTTTGTCACGAACTCTCTCTCTTCTTCTCCCTTACCTTCATTGGTCCCTCTTTCTCCTCCTCCCTCAGATTCATAGACGAAGCAAAGAAACATCATCTCATCAACACGATCGCACTACCACCACCGATACCTTATCTTCTTCTTCTTCTCATTCTTCTTTCTCACCAACAGTTGAAGAATCGCTGTGAGAAAGGAAATCTTAGCCGCCTCTTATGAACTAAACAACAAATCCAAGAAATCACATCATTTTGTTGAATCTGTAACCAAATTCTTCGATCTAGAAACCCCAATCTCATACTTCCGTGCTAAGATTTGGGTCGGAATCAGGTAAGTTCACTGTTAGAATTTTTCAAGTTATTTTCTGAAATCCCTATTTTTGCTTATTTTTATCTTTGTTTTTGGTTGAAATTAATATCTCTTTTTGATTATTTTACTGTGCAAAAGATGAGGGAGAAGAAGAACAGGAAGGAGAGGTGGGTTTTGGAGGTGGTAGTGATGAAGAATGCTCATCCAACAGGTTCATCTATCTCATTTTTTTTGATTTTTTTTACCTTTTAAAACCCTAATCTAAGTCTACTGGGTTTTGATTTAGGGCTCAAAGTGTTTATTTTATGTTTTAAGTTTGTAGATCCTCTGTATTCAATGTTGATTTTAGTTGGGTTTTTTTATTTTTTTTTATTTATACATACAGAAAAGGCTTATTTGAAGCAACTTTAAGTTTCCCAATGGTGAGAAGAACGAAAGTCTTTCATTTGAGTGATGCTTGTCTTTGATATTTATTCGTGTTCTTACTAATTCTATGACTTGTCTTATGTAGCTCTCAAGTATCTCGAAAGGGAGGAAACCAATACTACAAGAATGTTGGTTTGGTATATACCTCTCTGTCTTTATATGGGTTGGTATACATCTCTATATCTTTATATGGGTTGGTATGTATCTCTCTGTATTTATATGGGATTGTGATTTCAACATGCTATTTTTTTCAGTGTATCAAGTGTTTGATGTAAGGCTTAAGTGAAAACTGTAACATGTATGGAGTTTTTTTTTTCTTTCTGAATTTTTTGATGCAGAAGTTGAAGATATTACTCATCATAAGGATTTGGTTGAGACACAATATTTGAGTATGCTTCAGCTAATAAAAGGCTGTAAATACAGAATTTGTTACATGTAAAATCGTAGTTAGAATGATATTAGTATTGTGTTTCTGTATCAGGTTATGATTTAGAATGATATTCCGCTTTGGGTTAAATTTTGGCCAAGTAAATAGGAATGGAGAAGTGATGTTATTGTCGTGGGTATTTAGTTGATGGAATATGGAATATGGAGAAGTGATGTTATTGTCGTGGGTATTTAGTTGATGGAAGATGGGTTACGGTTAAGCTCAAAATTTCAGTGAAGAAGCTATGTGAGGAGCTCAATACAACTAGGGAAAACATACCTATCAACACCAGCAAAATTGCACACCTCATGTTCGATAAAATGCCCGAAAGAAAATCAAAGGGGTTAAAGGTTCTTATTACTTCCTTATCATTTTTTTAAAATGTATTTTGATGTTCCATGAGTATTATACGCCAGGGGTTTTCTTTCTAGCATCTGTTGTGATTTATTAACATGTATTTAGAGAATTTGTGTTAATTGTTTATGGTCCGCTGTACAAATGTAAAACTGAAATTTAGAAGCTTTAGACTAGATGGCTTGATGCTAATTAAGAAGATTTAGACTGTTGGCGAGGATGATTAGCACCAGTTCAATTCATTTTTGTGTCTATTGATTTGGTTTTCTAAGGTACCAGATTCACAAATGGTTTTAATATAAAGGTCATTTCCTATTAGAAACGATATGCCATATGAAATGATTAATGCTTATATCAAATTGTATTTGTGTACCAGGTTATGAGTTTTTCCTTTAGTCAAGTAGTCTAACAGACTTCTGGACCTTTTTTGTAGACCACCAATCTTGGACTGGCGCATCAGGTAGTACTGTCTCTATAAGCGTAACATTCAGTGGCTGACTCAGACCTATGTAACTCTATCGATCTTTTCAAGGCGTTGCCAACACTGTCCAGCTGAATACGCCAAGGAAAGATGCGTGTTCTTCAAATGGTATTATATTGTTTGTAATTACACAGTTGCACATGATCTTTAATACTGAGTGTTATTTGTTTGTTTTACTTTTAAGATAATGAACTGGTAATTGTATATCCACAGACATTACTGAGATAATTTTACATGGCAGTAGATATTAGTTCACATAAGCTACATGTTGGCACAATCTCGCATGTCTCATGTGCACGCCATAGGCTTTGGAAATATATACCATAAAATCATTTAGTGGAGGATCAAGCATTATAGATAACATTGCTATAAATACTTTTTTAATGTGTCATAAATGGTGATAGCACTGAGATACACAATTTTTTTCTTATTGAGACGAGATACACTAGTTGCTTGGAGGTCGATAAATATAATACTAAAAGTTTGTTTTATACACCTTAATCTTCACCAAGAGTATTTTTTTTCTACAGTTGCTTGTTTAGTTAGTATGATATGGGGATCGCTCATTTTTTTGTAACCAGTACATAGATATCGTCTCTTGTGGATAGGGCGTTCGTGATGTTCCATTTCTGCTATTTGCTGGTCCACCCTTGAGCTTGTAACATATGTTGCAGTGATCATTTAATTACTTGATTAATGGATTGGGTGTTCAATTAAGTGATTGTATATATATATATATACACGTATATTTGCAGGTGAATGTATGCATATTGCATTGGTTAAGCATTCCATGACACGGAAGTTTAATGAGTAAGTTATTATGTTCATGCAGGACTAAATCTCCAATACAATGAGATTATGACTAGAGGACAGTTGATCTGGCAGGGAAGGAGTGTGCATCTAAGGCGCTATACGGCTATACCAATGTTACCTAGACAATGAACATGACAAATAAAGCTTGGAATGGTCTTGGAGAAACTCCTGGAAGCATCAAAAGTAAGATTCATGGATAAATTCTCTAGCTCCACTATTCTATTACTCAATTTCTTATATATTAAAATGTATTCCCCGAAATTGGGTTTGGTGGTGTTGGAGGGGTGGGTGGGTGCAGACCCAATTATTGTCGTTTTCTTTGTGTTCTGAGTTTTAATGGGAATTGGGTTGTGCACAGGTTTGTGAACCTGAGTTCATTTTTGAAGATAAAACTATTCAGTGACGACTTTAATAAAATTTCCAGAAATTTTATTGTATTTTCCTCTAATGGGTATTTGGTAATACTTCAATGCAGGATCAAGTGGCCCTTGCCAGGACTAGTTAGAATGTAAGCTTCATATCACTGTACACTTCCACTATGTGTTTCCTTATAACTGGTATTGAATTCGATCAACCTCTAACCGCTTATGTATGACTATGTACTGTCACTTTCTTACTGTTGTGATGTTTACATTTGAGCTCATATTGGATTGTTTGGTTATACAAAACAGTCGAGTCACCATGAACACATGCACCAGCTTGTGAGCGAGTTCCATAGACACTAACCTTCTACATCGTACAATTCTGACATGGATCCTCAAGGATAAACTAAGTTGCAAAATCTTTCGCCTGAGTTTGAGTAATCGATGGCATAGAAGGAGAAGTCCATGGGTTGATGCTACTTAACAGTATGGAGTATTTTCAACTTTTATGTTTTCTAGAAGCTTTGTAAAAGAATTTTGAGGTTCAGTAAGGATTTTAGTGTTTGATTATAGGATCCTTGTAAATTGATTTAGTTTTTTCTTTAGAACTTGTAGCAACGCTTTTTTATATTATTTGGAACTAAATTTACGCAATTGATTTGACATTTTGTGTGGATGGATTACTATTTTGTAGTTCATTTGTCATTTGAATTTGAACTATCATTTGAGTTCGATTTAGTACTTTGGGTCTGAATCAGAATTATTTCAGCCCAGTCAGATTGACTGCAATCAATCAGCGAGGTCTGATTTTTTTATATTATAAAATTAATTCTACGACATAATCCAGGTGTCCTACCTAGAGACAGTCTGAAAGTATCGTAATTTTTCAGTCAACTTGAAAGTGTCGTTCCAGAAAAAGACACTGAATCTACGGCACTTTCAGCTGCAGCTCCAAAGTGTCGTATATGTCTCTAATACGACACTTTCCAACTATCTTAAAACAGCTCTTTTCCACTAGTGAAATGAAAGGCCGCGGCGTTTTGAAAGTACCAGTTCTCATGACGTTCTCTCCTTCGCAGAGAAGACATGAGAAGAGGCAAGATGTAGGATCAAAATATCGCAACACCAAGACTCCCGCGAAATCAATAAACGACACACTGCGAAGACATCGCGGGCTTGGAATAAAAACGACGTAACGGATGACGACAACCTAAATATAAGAAAGATATGAATATGTAGCGAAATTGAGGAGTATAGCGATATTTAACATATATACACTTGCGAAGATATCGCAAGCCAGATCCGAAAATAAAGGAAAACTTAGCTGTCATCCACTATGTAATGTCCTATATAAAGGGCCGAGTAGGCTTTAGAGAGAGAGAGAGAGAGATCTTTTTCGAGTGTTGAGAAAGTCATTAAGAGAGAGAAAGTTTAGAGTGATTGTAATTCTTTAGCTTATCTCTTTATCATCTTGTAATATTTCTGGAGTTTGATCAATAAAAATTATAATTGTTCATCTTAAAATGATTTGATTGTGTGGATTCTTGTGAGGGTTGTAGTGTGGGATTTCCTGCAACTACAACACTCTCCCAAACTCCCTACTTCCCTTCACCGATATACCAACACCTATTTATACCTTTCTGCAGCAAGAAAATCACCGAAATAACTCCAAATATTCTCCCATGACTCGGCAATAAAGGGAAATATTCTGGAGATATTTTTATTCCCTAGTTTATCTTCTCAGGATGTTTTCTCATGTCAAAATACTCCGAACACGTTCTATCTTCTTCTCAGACAACAACAAAAACGCTACAACCACGTAAACAGTTCCCAAAATAACGAACAAAATATCCGAGGATAATAACAACCTCTGTTTCATGAGATTCCCACGTATCTTCCTTCTTAGTCGAATCCAAGACACATACCTTCCCTGTTTTAGTGAAACATGTGGATACCAAACAAATCATTTGAAGAAATCTCAAGAAATCTTTCCCAAATAACTTCCAAAAATCTGCATATTTTTCATTTCTTCCCTGTTTTCTTCAACGTGATTATCCAGCCCAACTTTATCAATTTCAGCGCCCATAACAGACTTGTTATATCAAATAGAGAATACCCAATTAAATTCAGCCATTGAATCTCCCTTAACCGTGTCCAGAATCGACGAGAAAATATCTGCAGGTAATATCCAGTTTTCCCGCCAAAAACTTTTCAAACCGTGGGGAAGAAAGGGTTGCCCCTTAACCAGCGATGGGGTGCGGTTAGCATGTGGGTACCCCTTAGTAATTTGGATACCCTTATCCAAAATTGGGAGTCCGAATAACACGTGTCCTTCGGATGCCAAAATCAACTTTTCGAGCCGAATTTTCCAAAAAATGTTTATTTCCCAAAAATGCCTACAAACACACAAAACATTATAATAAGTACAAAATCGAGTACCAACAATACGGAAAATTGAGGACAACTTAGACACAAAAATGTGTCTATCAAATACCCCCAAACTTATTATTTGCTAGTCTTGAGCAAATTTATTCTAGAAAATAGAATGACTACACTTAGCACGTGCAACAAGCCGTTAAACCGCTAGGTGGCCCTAGCGGCGGAGTGATGTCTCAGGAGGGTTTACCAGAGGTGTACCCACAAAACCTTTACTCCAGACCCTAGCTATCTACGCAGAACCTTGCAAGGCACTAAAAAATCTACTTGGTTGGCATACAATCATTGACTATAGGAGGAAGTACCCTGATGCGAAATTCCAATTGTTGTACACGAGTTTGCACTCAAGCATACTAAAATTCATATAAAGTGACAGAGCTCTACTCAGATAGTTTCTGGACATCATAAACCGGAGTCAACCAATCACATGGAAAGATTAAGAAGATGGATGTAGAGAAGATGATTTTGATATTAACTAAGGTGAACCTATCCTAATGGACTAAGATACCGGTCTGACTAATATCAACCCAACTGGCATATACAAGGGGACCAGTGGTCGATAATCCTAACTCTAGGTCAACACAACTGGCATATACAAGGGCTCCAATGGTCGACTTTATTTGAATTTATTCCGGTTGGTCTGATGGTCTGGTCTTGATCTTTTTTTTTTTTTTTTTTTTGTATCTCAATCACTTTATTTCACCCTAGCAATGGTAAAAAGAAAAAAGAAGTGATCAGGATTCTTTCGATGTTTCCATCACGGGATATGGCAAAACTACCATGTTTTTTTAATTCTAACACCTGAGCTCTGTGCTTTTATGAATAGACTCTTTAGATGTTTCCATCTAATCAGATTGGTTCCTCAACTTCTATAACCAAGATGCTTCCATCCACTTAGATTGGTTAGTGACATCCTTAATAAACATAAATTTCTAGGCTCTGTAGTTTTATTTATTGCAACTAAAAAGTTTCTCCCATGCCCCCAAACTTAAATCTAACATTGTCCTCAATGTTCTAAAGATGAAATTAAAAACATGAACAAGGAGAAACCGTTACCACTAGAAGGAAATGAGGAAAAATATTACTGTGTTGCATGAACAAGGGATACCTCCCAAGGAGTGTTAAGTTTAAAGTCTTCAGCCAGACATCAAATACCTCAAAAAGGATCTTCACCTTCCAAAGTCATACACCAATAGCCGAAATAGTTGTGGGTCCATAAGACCAAATAGAGCTAACACCAATATCAGACAACTGCACTGGTTCAGAAAAATGAATAGAAGGAGCACATCCTCGTCTAAGATTTCTGTCAAGATAACTAGGTTCATTTGGGTAGCATAATTGAGCTTCATATGTGTATCTTTATAAATAGATTCATCCGAAAAACGGGTCTCTAATACCTGGGTTACCTCCTAGACAGTATCAGGAGGATCGGGTTGCTGAGTCTGAATAGACTCGAGTAATATCTCAGACGCACATGGCTCGAGTCCCAAGTTAGGGACTCTAATTAGGGATACATGACAATCGCAAGAACCATCACTACCACCAAACGTAGGGATTTCACTACTCATAGACAAACCTATAACTATTGCTTGAATTTCTGGATCCTCAGAGTCCTTAAAATACTCAAGAGCTTCTTCTAGTTCTCTACCCCCAAACTTAGGGTCATCATTATTCTCAGAAAGACCTAACACTATTGCCTGGATTGCTGGGTCCGTAGTGTCTTTAAAATACTCAAGGGCTTCTTCTAAAGATTGATCACACATCTGGTCTAAGAGAATGGTTTCCTCAAATTCATCTAAAGAATCTCCCAATAGAGTGTCATGCCAATTATCCTGAACTAAAGTGCTAATCATATTCACTTCTTCTAAATCATCATTCTCAGAAGGTTATCTAGTAACATTAAAGACATTTAGTTCAGTGGTCATATTACCAAAGGATATGTTCATAAGCCCGGTCCTACAATTGATGACAACGTTAGATGTGGCTAAAAATGGGCAACCTAGAATCACTGGGATTTGAGCATTTGGGTCTTGAACAGGTTGGGTGTCTAGAACAACGAAATCCACTGGATAAATAAACTTATTAACCTCAATCAGAACATCCTCTATGACACCACGAGGGACTTTTACAGACCTATCAGCTAATTGTAGAGTCATTTTAGTCGGTTTCAACTTACCAAGACCTAGCTGGGTGTATACATGATACGGGAGTAAGTTAGCACTAGCTCCTAAGTCAAGTAAAGCTTTATCGACCATGTGATTACCAATCGCACAAGAAATGGTGGGGCATCCAGGGTCCTTATACTTAGGGGGTGTTTGGTTCAGAAGAATGGAACTTACTTGACCAGCTAAAAAGGCTTTCTTTTGGACATTAAGCTTACGCTTTCTTGTACAAAGATCTTTAAGGAACTTGGCATAAGCAGGCATCTACCTAATTGCTTCTAATAACGGAATATTGATGTTCACCTGTTTAAATATTTCCATTATCTCGTTGAATGTCGACTCCTTCTTTGTTGGGGCTAACAACTACGGATATGGGGCTCTAGTAAAAAATCCGGGCTCAATATGACCCTCATTGGTCTCTTTAGAGACTCTATCAGACTCCTTAGTTTCTGGTTCAGAAGGGTGGACTACAACATGTTCACTATCAGGCATGGCAACCTTGTTGTCTATTGTTTTACCGCTCCTAAGGGTTTTTATCGAGTTCACATGGTTTGATGATTCCTCACCAACTAAAGATATTTGATGGACCCCCCTAGGATTGGGTTGAGTTTGACTAGAAAACTTACCTCCTTCTCTCTCACTTAAATACTTAGCTATTTGGCTTACTTGAAGTTCTAGTTTAGCAAGAGTCTGGGAATTATCCTTATGATTCTGCCTGGTTTCTTGTTGAAAGCTAAGGTGGTTAGCTGATAACATATCATGGTTCTTTACTAACATAGTAAGAGCTTCTTCTAAGGTAGAGATCTTTTTCTCAGAAGTGTTCTGAAACTGGGTTTGACCTGAAGGGTTCTGAGTATAACCAAAACTTGGGGGGAAGCTGAGAATTACTAGACTGACATTGATTCTGGCCCTTAGACCAAGAAAAATTAGGATGGTTTCTCCAACCAGGGTTGTAGGTCTCTGAGTAGGGGTCAAACTTCTGACGGTTCTCAAACCTAGCATTGTTATAGACATCATGAGCTTGCTCTTCACTAACCTGACCTTCCCAAAATGAGTTATCGGGCTCTATTCCACAACTAGAGACTTGAGAGGCTCTATTAGGTTAAAAAAGGGACCTATTTTTAGACTGACCCATTTCCAAAGCTTCTAACCTTCTAGACAAGGCAACAAACGTAGCATCTGACGCAAAACTCGTATCTACCATATTAGTGCTACTTCTATTAACCAAGAGTCTTTTAGGGGGGTCAACACAAGACTCCCACTGTTGGGATTTCTCAGCAACAACTCCAAAGAAGGTAAAGGCATCCTCAGCACTTTTACTAGTGAACTCACCAAATACATAGACTCGACCATGGCTTTGGTCAAATAGTCTAAACCATCATAAATATTCTCTACGAGTTTCATCTTATCGAATCCATGGTGAGGACACTGGGATAGGAGATCATTGAATCTCTCTAAAAACCTATAAAGAGACTCTCCCTCTTGTTGCACACTAGAACTAATTCTCTGTCTAACAGCTGCAGTTTTATGCTTAGGGTATAATTTCAAATAGAAAGCAGCAATAAGTTCCTGCCATGTTTCAATGGATTCAGATGGTAGGTTGTTTAGCCAGGTCTTGGCTTTATCTTTCAAGGAAAAGGGGAACATCTTAAGTTTCAAAACTTCATCGATAAAGGTCTTTTATTCTAACTGTCCCACAAATTTCCTCAAAGTCCCTAATATGAAAATAAGGGTTCTCATCATCTTTTCCTAAGAATATAGGAATCATCTGAAGAATACTAGGTTTTATCTCGAAATTAGCCGTATTGGCTGGCAATTTAATACACGAAGCTCGGTTGGTCCGAGTTGGGAACATATAATCTTTCAAAGTGGCCATCGCTGGCACAGCTGAAGTACTAGGGGTACTTTCCTCACGGAGAGACAGATTCTCAAAACTAAAGTTTCCAAAAATGGTGCTCTCAAAAGAAGAGTCTTCGAGCTCCCCGCTTCCACAAGAAGAATTACTAGGTTTTTCACTAATCAAACGACCTAGATTGTCTCTTTTCCAAGCCCGCTCTCTAATAACCTCGGGCATACACCAGAAAAAAACAAAATAAAAAGAAAAATCCTAAAAGGAAAGGAAGTTCTATGCAAACACAAATAAGGCTGACTCCACCACAGCAAACCTAATGATTTCTAGCAAACAAAAAGCATGATGACTCCACTTAGATTGTTTCTAGACCAGCTTCTAATCTTTCGAAAAGGAACTCGTTACAATCTGAGAAAACCTCTCTGGAATCAATCCGAGTTAAAGTAAGTTGAATAGAGGCAAGGGAAGCTGTGTGAAGCATTGATACCCAAGGCCTCATCGCATTACAAGGCGGCGCAGTCACGCATTCAACTCACAGAAACCATCATGAACTTCGAAGTATGCTTAAAAGAGTAACCAATATTTTTCGAACGACTTTCCTATTAAGCTCGTTACCCTATCGGTCTCGTTCTATTCAAAATTTTAGGATTAGGTTCGCGTTTGGTTTCGTTTTCCTAAGGCGGGCAAGAAGAGAACGGTGATAAAATCCGAACTCTTATCTTGTATGGCCAGTCCTTGCCCTTTACTAGGAAATTAAAGCAGCCGTTTTCAATTCCTCAGCATATATGCAAACGAAGGAAGACAGTAACTCGCTTACAGGGGATTCGCGAGTGTTTCGACAAACTTACCTCCCGTTCCAGACGGGGGATGAACCGTTGTAGTCGACTTGGGCCACGACTCCAATGTCGTTGTTTATGGGTGAAAACTACTCCTGCAGAATTTGGTAATTTGGGGTGTGGATGAGGAATGAATTTAAACCTTAAACAAATGCACTGCGCGGTGAGTGCTTGTAGATTCGAGAGATCAATCTGTGCAAGTCCGGCCTAAACTAAGAAATGGCCGTTCCAGACTTGTTTCGGTCACAAAGTGAAGGGGATGGGGTTGATCTTAGCGAGGGAAGCGAAGAAGGTGTTGAGATTGTGAAGGTGTTGGCTTGCTTATGACTTGTAACAGAAAGGTGAGCAGGCTTGTGATTGATGCAAGCAAGCTCTGGGTGTTGAAATACGTTTTTGTATTAACACTTGGTTTTCTATCTCGTCTGAACTTGTGTTGTTGTTTGAAATAGGGCGGAGAACCTATTTATACAAGTCATTGAGCCTTATTCACGTCTCTCGTGGGAAGTGGAGGAAGTGGAGTGATGGAGTAGTGGAGTTGTGCGTCGGTGCCACACGACCAGTCTTGCCCACTTCTCCTGTTCATCTCTAACCGTCCATGACTTCCTGACACGTTCTTGTGATGGCGCGTTGCACGCTGCACGCTGTAAACCGCCAGACCAATACCCCGGTATGTATCCCCCAGTTTGTGACATGATTGATGTCTGGAATGTGTGGATCGTGGGTCCACGAAAGATAGCATGTAATGCTGAATTGAATAACTGTGTTATTCAGGAAGTCGATACTTGTGAAGTATCGTGTGTTTTTTATGCAGGTACTGCATTATGGTGTGGTAAAGTGATGGGTAATGACGCCTCACTAACCAAATAACTCCTGACCGGGTTGTATAACCAAGTCTGGTGAAGTTGGACGGATGAGATGATCTTTGAGACACTCATCTGCGACCGTTAACGAATATTAGGGTTTTTTGAAGAGGTGCGCAAGCATCACTCTTCAGCTTGGTCGAAAACAAGCATGGAAAGGGATTTGGAGAGGACCGATCGGGCATGTGTGTAGACAGCATGCCAGTGTGCACGTCCATACCTCACTGTCCCATGAAGGCGCGATCTAGGCCACTCAATTTGACCGGTAAAGTTGAGTGGTTGAGATCGGTTTGCGGCAGAAATCCATTGCCGCAAAGGAGTTGGAATACGCGTGACATCCCTAGTTTGGGCATGCGTTTCAAGACGACCCATCTTGGTCGGTCTTGGTCGATCATACCAGCGTGTAGGTGGTAGGCTGGTGTTCACACCTATACCTGACTATCCCATGAAAACGTGATCTAAGCCACTCAAATCGTCCGGTGAAGTTGAGTGGTCGAGATCAGTTTGTGGTTTGGGAGGCGTGGCCATGCTAGTTTGGACGCACGTTTTGGATTAACCAGGCATGATATGCCTTGGACGAACATATGAGGAGGTAGATGGGCCCACGGTGGTCATCTTTGGTATGACCGGCCTCGCTAATCTAATCTGTGACCCTCCATTCGTGCTTGCGGAGAAGATGGACGCGCGTGATGGCTTGAAACCCTAATTTTGGCTTCCAAAGCCGTGCGCCATACTCCCTTTGGGGCGTACGAATTTGTTGCAACCAAGCATGGTTGGTCTTGACCGATTGGTCAAGTGTGTAGGTGGGCCCACGGTGATCGTGTTGACATGCTCTGGGCCCTTTGAGTCTACATCTACACCCTCCATCTATACCTGCGAAGATGGATGGTTGAGACTGTTTTGAGACACATGTAATATGCCGCAAACCCTAATTTAGGGTTTTCCGTCCATAATGCTTGGTATGAACGGTTTTTTGTCAAGCTAGGCCAATGACCGACCATGCGGGGTCGGCCGTGGGTATTCCATACCTACTTGGGGGTGATGGAATTGATCTGGGGTCATCCAATCATGCTTATGGAGTTGGATGACTGCGATCAGATCATATCCGGGCTGATATGGTCAGTCCGAATGCTCAATCGGGCTAGTATAACACACCGAGAGTCAGCCTGTATGGGTATTTCGTACATGGTTTCATTATAGTGCTTGGAGGTTCGTGTTACTCTTACAGAGTAACACTCAGTCGTCATGCCACACTGATAATGAGTACTGGAAATACCAGGCTGATATGAAATTCACAGGATGGGATTGTTGCTACATGCTCCAACCTAGAGGAATTTCATGTATTCACAGAATGGGATTGTTGCTACATGCTCCATTCTTGGTGAATTAAGTGAGGAGTATCCAACACTTATAAATGGCTTTATCTTTTACAAGATGTCGGCGCATGATTTTTTTCGGTTTTTTTACAAATTTAACCTTAAACGAAAATCCACCATCAACATTAAGTCCCCCCGCCTAGCACATAATGGTTACACTATTGTGTGGTAGCCATGAGATGGTGACATACATATATACCTTGAAATGACCAGGCTAAGGTAGATCATATTTACCGAATAGTCAAAGTTGCCACGGAACTGGTTGGTTCTGATTAAGGATGCAAAGGAAACAGGACTTGATCTGGTGAGTCGCTTTGGTTCCTCTTGTACATATTTGAGCTCGGCCGCTTCTTCAGGTGTACTTCCTTCATCATACACGGCTTTCCTCAGGTATATCTGATAAGCCTCGTTGATTGTTATCCCGAATTAGCAGCCTTCATAGGTGGCAAGTAAAGACCTCTTTTCCTTCTGGGATTCTGTCGACTTGTGAGATTATAAAGAATCGTCTCACGTGGTAGTTTATTCTATATCTCAGGTATTGTTCTGATCTTCTGATTGATTGATCAATTGATTTGATTTTTGATTGATTTTTTTTTTTTTGTGTGCGCTCATAACCTCCCCTCCTTTGCAGTTTATCATGGAAGCGGCTGACGATCATTCTGTTGCTTCCCCAGAAAGAAGTTTCGAAGTTGACAAGCCTGAAAAACCGTGCACACGAAGATGTGATGGCTAAGATCGATCTTCCGCTTCGCGAAGTCGGCCGTGCTATACAGGGGATGTCTATTTCACACCTTCGTATTGCAAGAGGACGTATCTGTGCACTTTCAGCTGCGATTGACATGGAGGAGCGGTGGAGGCGCGAGGAAACGCTGCAGACACTAGTAAGCGCAAGGGCAGAGAGATTTGTAGCGAGGTTGAAGAGGCGGAGAGTTGAGCATGAACGACCTCCGAATGAAGGCAAGTGTGATTACCCGGTTCAGGACGGCGTGATAATTCTTGACTCCGACACAGAGGAACCTGAACATCTGAAAGCAATTGGTACGGCTCCTAATGTTGATGCGCTTTTTAATGCTCCCGCTGGTGATGTTGGGGTAGAGTGTGCTGCTGCGGAGGTGCCTGATGCAGAAGTTGAGGTAGATTCGGAGGGAGGAGCATCAACAGGTGATGGCGCTGAAGCGAGAACCCGATGGTGCGAGCGATGTCGATCCTCTTGACGACTAAAACCTCTTTTCTTTTTTCTTCTTTCCAAGTATATTTTGTACACTCGAACATCTTCCTTGTACTCGGTGGCGGCCGGGTTCAAGGCTTTTCTTCCATTTGATTGTTTGAATAAAGTTTTCTCTTATAACCCTTTGTCAGCAACCGAACCTTCTCAGGCGCAAGGGTGCGCCTTCACACATAATTCTTAGTGATAAAAGAAACAATATTATAATGGAATATCCACGGACCTGTGCTCCTGATGCAAGATCTTCCTGGCTTTGCTGGGGCAGATGTCTCAAGTCATTTTCCTTTTGTGCACACGTTCTATTTCCTTCTTCCCGTGAGATGTTTGCTTAGAGTTTCCTTTCCTGCTCCAGTGGGTTGATTTAGGCTGACTCAGGACTTTGTGTTTTTAGGAGTAAAGAGGTTCTCAGATGAAAATAATGCTTCAATTGAAAATTGAAAATTGAAACCCTAACTATGAATGCAAGTATTGCAATCATTTTCTGGGGAATTACAAATATGACATGAAATTGTAAAAGGAAACACGCTGGAAAATAGCACAAACGTTTTTTAAAGGGTGGAGGATGCTTTGGAAAGTGGTAGCACAAAGATCATCTTAAGTTCGGTAGGGTTTGAGCCATTTTGAGTGAATTGTTATGCCTTCTAGTTTATCGGCGTTGATGAGCTTGCGATCCGCCTAGGATAACATCTACTACCGTGTACGGTTCCTCTTCTCTTTCGATGGGTGAGTCAGGTGGAGTGATCATTTTCACCGTCATGCTCCCAACCTTGAATGTAGTCGTCTTCGTCACCAGGTCTCCAATTCCAAACGGGTTTGATCGTGCAGATACTTGGACCTTGGCCTTATCGTCTTTGACCAAGACAGCCTCTACGCTCTTGATAAAACGTTTGAAAGGGCCGGCTTCCCATTCACATCTCCTAGCCGGGGTTGGTTCGTTGGTTGGAGTCAGTCCCCAGGACTTGTCAGAACGAGGGGCGGCAGGTTGTAAAGAAGGTTGCGTGGCGAGACTTACTTGAGATCGGAACTTTTCAACGTATGCTGACAGGCTTTCTCCGGGAAGTTGTGTCACATTGGTAAGTTGCTGGTGCGGCAATAGACAACCATCAGGAGATCCAGAAGGCGTGTTGGAGATTCTTTTAGGTATCGAAACCGGCAGAGGACAGACTCCTAATATTGCTTTGTTTTCGTGCATCCAAGGGCGTCCCAGGATCATGTCGTAGTTGGGGTGATCTTTGACTATGTAGAACTTTGCTTGTGTCGAGGAATCACCCAATTTGACTTCCAAATCAATATATCCGTATGCATCTCTGGGCTCTCCTGCTGAATCTTTAACCACAGTCGGGTGACGAGTAGCTTCCTGCTTCGAAATCTTTGCCGCTCTCAAGGTCTTGACAGTAATGATGTTAAATTCGGAAGCCGTATCAATCAACACGCTATCGAATTCAACGTTTCTCAAACAAGTGACGGTTAGGAGTCCCCAGTTTCCATTGCTCATGTCTTTCAGGAAAGACTGGGGTTCTGGATCTGCTATGGATGCAAACGCCTTCCCGACACAACGTGGTTGAGGGCCGCAAATATGTCTTGACGTTGTCCTTTGGAGAAGTACAAGATTTCACATATGTGCTCCATCATAGATTGTACGGTCTTGCGAAACAGAATCCCCGTAAATCATGCGGTTCTGATAGGTAGAGGGTCTCTATGAACACCTTCGTTTCCAAGCTGGAGTTCCCCTGTCTCTACCTTTTCCCTGAATATTTGTTTCAACCTGTTGCAATCTTTGGTCGGATGATGGACGAACCTGTGGCAGCAACAATATCTGGGATCTGCCATTTCTTCCTCGGTTGGAGGACGTCTGATAGGGGGCAGCTTTACGGCGTCGTCTTGGATCCACGCTTCTAAGAGCCCTATCACTTCATTCATGGGAAAAGGAAAACCCGTGTCTTTAGTGTTTTGTGCAGGAGTTTTGTCATCTCCTTTTCGATACGAAGTCTTGTGTGCCGGGGATGTCCGCTTGGTTTGTTATTCCGTCACTGGAGCTTTCCTTTTCTCTCCTCCACCCACTACACTCACAGAAGGACCAGTGTTGTATTGCTTGTTCGTGAGGCGCCTGCTCCCTCGACTTTCACGTGAATCCACTTCGAACAACTCTGGTTCTTTCTAGCAATGCTGGTGCAGTTGTTCTTTGAACGCTTGGCGGCTTCATGGAGTTCAGAGAACGTTTGAAAGCCCAGATTCTCTAACAGAGCGCGGTATATGGGTATCATCCCGTTGATGCACAACTCCACCAATTGTCGTTCGGTGACGTTCGGGTCATGACAATCCAGCGCTTGAGTTCTAAACCTTTTGACGAAGTCGTTAGGATGCTCGTTGTTCCGCTGAAGAATTCTTCCTAGATCTGAAAAGGTGATTTGTTTAGACACGAAGAAATAATTTCTGTAGAAAGCACTGACCATCTCGCTCCAGTTGGATATCTTTGTTAGGCGCGATGTTGTTGTACCAGTGTACGCCCTCCCGTAAGTGATTTCGAGAATTCTTTCAGCGCAGAACATGATTGTATTCATGTTCCCCCAAGGATTCCAAGAATCGAGAGACATGTTCACGAGCATTACCAGGTACCATCGTAGAGGGAGAACTGAGGAGAGGTGTAACCTCTTGGAAGAGGGATTCGTTGCATATCTTGAGGGTATGGAGGTTGGTGTTGATGTGCATCCGTCGATTTCCTTTGCCTCGGCTTTGAAGGAGTCGTTCTAGATCCTCACGTGTGATGAAGTTGGGTGTCTGGTCCCTTTCTCTTGAACATTCGGGAGCAACACGAGCTTCTTCACTCATGTGGGTCCGAGTGGAAACGTCTGCTCGGGTGAATTGAAGGCATTTCTTGTTGGCTCCAAAGATTGACGTGAATCTTGCGGCAATCGTTCAGTCAAGGTCTTGAGGAAAGTGAGTACCTCCTTCTGAGTTGCGGCCATATCTGTTTGAGTCTTATCAAGAACTTCCTGTTTCTCCATCAAGTCTGCAATGGTAATAGACGGTGGTCCTCCTCTTGTGCCTCCGGCTCCTCGCCCCGATAAGGGAGTGAAAGTTGTTGCTCTGGTGACCACTGGAGGCGTTACACTTGAGGAGATGCCTGGATTTGCGGCTGCTCTGGCTCTGGTGATGGGAGGCGTTACAC
Source organism: Papaver armeniacum (assembly GCA_023531295.1). Taxonomy (NCBI): domain Eukaryota; kingdom Viridiplantae; phylum Streptophyta; class Magnoliopsida; order Ranunculales; family Papaveraceae; genus Papaver; species Papaver armeniacum. The sequence continues at coordinate 1,694,016 of JAJJWW010003300.1, read as the reverse complement.
CTACGGGGATGTCTCCTGCTCCGCTAGTGTTGGTGATAGAGGTAACGGCTCCTCGAGATGTGTTGGCTACGGTAGCTCCACTGACAGGTACTTCGACACCAGGATTGTTATCCACACTAGCCCCATCAGAATTGATTGCTGATCCAGACCTTAATTCCACCATCTTGAAATGAATTGTTGATTGAATTGATTCTAAGATCTACCCTTTTTGAAATTGATAAAATTGAATCGGATTGGAAGAAATTGGCTTTACAACCGAGAGATTAACCTCCCACTGTGGTCGCCAATTGTTTATGGGTGAAAACTACTCCCGCAGAATTTGGTAATTTGGGGTGTGGATGAGGAATGAATTTAAACCTTAAACAAATGCACTGCGTGGTGAGTGCTTGTAGATTCGAGAGATCAATCTGTGCAAGTCCGGCCTAAACCAAGAAATGACCGTTCCAGACTTGTTTCGGTCACAAAGTGAAGGAGATGGGGTTGATCTTAGGGAGGGAAGCGAAGAAGGTGTTGAGATTGTGAAGGTGTTGGCTTGCTTATGACTTGTAACAGAAAGGTGAGCAGGCTTGTGATTGATGCAAGCAAGCTCTGGGTGTTGAAATACGTTTTTTATATTAACACTTGGTTTTCTGTCTCGTCTGAACTTGTGTTGTTGTTTGAAATAGGGCGGAGAACCTATTTATACAAGTCATTGAGCCTTATTCACGTCTCTCGTGGGAAGTAGAGGAAGTGGAGTGATGGAGTAGTGGAGTTGTGCGTCGGTGCCACACGACCGGTCTTGCCCACTTCTCATGTTCATCTCTAACCGTCCATGACTTCCCGACACGTTCTTGTGATGGCGCGTTGCACGCGCCGCACGCCGTAAACCGCCAGACCAATACCCCGAATGTATCCCCCGGTTTGTGACATGATTGATGTCCGGAATGTGTGGATCGTGGGTCCACGAAAGATAGCATGTAATGCTGAATTGAATAATTGTGTTATTTAGAAGTCGATACTTGTGAAGTATCGTGTGTTTTTTATGCGAGTATCGCATTATGGTGTGGTAAAGTGATGGGTAATGACGCCTCACTAACCAAATAACTCCCGACCGGGGTTGTATAACCAAGTCTGGTGAAGTTGGACGGATGAGATGATCTTTGAGACACTCATCTCGCGACCGTTAACGAATATTAGGGTTTTTGAAGAGGTGCGCAAGCATCACTCTTCGACTTGGTCGAAAACAAGCATGGAAAGGGATTTGGAGAGGACCGACCGGGCATGTGTGTAGACAAAGATGCCGGTGTGCACGTCCATACCTCACTGTCCCATGAAGGCGCGATCTAGGCCACTCAATTTGACCAAGTAAAGTTGAGTGGTTGAGATCTGTTTGCGCAGTAAATCCATTGCCGCAAAGGAGTTGGAATCCGCGTGACATCCCTAGTTTGGGCACGCATTTCAAGACGACCCATCTTGGTCGGTCTTGGTCGATCATACCAGCGTGTAGGTGGTAGGCTGGTGTTCACACCTATACCTGACTATCCCATGAAAACGTGATCTAAGCCACTCAAATCGTCCGGTGAAGTTAAGTGGTCGACATCAGTTTGTGGTTTGGGAGGCGTGGCCATGCTAGTTTGGACGCACGTTTTGGATTAACCAGGCATGATATGCCTTGGCCGAACATATGAGGAGGTAGATGGGCCCACGGTGGTCATGCTGGTATGACCGGCCCTGCTTAATCTAATCTGTGACCCTCCATTCGTGCCGGAGAAGATGGACGCGCGTGATGGCTTGAAACCCTAATTTTGGCTTCCAAAGCCGTGCGCCATACTCTCTTTGGGGCGTACGAATTTGTTGCAACCAAGCATGGTTGGTCTTGACCGATTGGTCGAGTGTGTAGGCGGGCCCACGGTGATCGTGTTGACATGCTCTGGGCCCTTTGAGTCTACATCTACACCCTCCATCTATACCTGCGAAGATGGATGGTTGAGACTGTTTTGCGACACATGTAATATGCCGCAAACCCTAATTTAGGGTTTTCCGTCCATAATGCTTGGTATGAACGGTTTTTTGGCAAGCTAGGCCAATGACCGACCATGCGGGGTCGGCCGTGGGTATTCCATACCTGCTTGGGGGTGATGGAATTGATCTGGGGTCATCCAATCATGCTTATGGAGTTGGATGACTGCGATCAGATCATATCCGGGCTGATATGGTCAGTCCGGATGCTCAATCGGGCTAGTATAACACACCGAGAGGGGCTCAATCGGGCTAGTATAACACACCGAGAGTCAGCATGTACGGGTATTTCGTACATGGTTTCATTATAGTGCTTGGAGGTTCGTGTTACTCTGTAAGAGTAACACTCAGTCGTCATGCCACACTGATAATGAGTACTGGAAATACAAGGTTGATATGAAATTCACAAGATGCGATTGTTGCTACATGCTCCAACCTGGAGGAATTTCATGTATTCACAGAATGGGATTGTTGCTACATGCTCCATTCTTGGTGAATTAAGTGAGGGAGTATCCAACACTTATAAATGGCTTTATCTTTTACAAGATGTCAGCGCATGATTTTTTCGGTTTTTTTACAAATTTAACCTTAAACGAAAATCCACTATCAACAGTCGTGTACGAACCCGAGGGGCCGAGACGATATCGTAATCGCCGTCTTTCTCTGCACACAGTTTATATTTAAACTACCCTTCCGTAGGATTTAAAAATAATTTCCCAAAGTTTAAAGTCCAAAGTCCAAAAATAAAGTGCAAAAGAAAGGGAAAGTCTAAAAAAAAATAAAAAAATAAAAAAAAATGAAAAAATGTCTCTTTTTTTTTTTTTTTCTTTCTTTCCTCTCTTTTTTTTTATAAAAACAAATATTCTTCTTTCGCTCCTTTCGCTTTGCCTTTTACTCCAAGTCTTTAAGTATTCACCAAAAGCTTTGGCAAAATTTCTTTCGCTCCAAATTCCAAATTCTGTAAGGAAAAGACAAAAATCCAAAAACGTAAAGAAGAACAAAAACAAATAAAAACCTAAAAAAGAAAAAAAAGATCTAAAAACTCTAGCCTAAAGACAAGTCCACGTCGGTGGCGCCAAAAATTGATGATTATTTTCAATGATGTTGTAGTAATAGGTTCGTTCAAGACTTGTGAAAGCAGATTTTTAAACTTAATTTTTAAAGCAAAATTATAACAAACTCAAAATACAAAATGTTGTGAAAATTATGGAGAGGCTGGAGCTAGGATTTCACCATTCATCAATACTTAAGTGGTTATAAATTAATTTATATGATGCAATTTAAACAATTGATTTGATTATAAAGTATTGCCAAAATCAGATTTCCAAAATATCAAATGTTAGTCGCAAGCATAACGCATCAAGAGTCTAAAACTAAGCATGCATCATCAAGAGAAAACACATTTGATTAATAAAAATCATTTAATGCATTTTTTTTTATCAATGCAATTAATCATATAAAATATTGCATAAATTAATAAAGTAAATATTACCACATAATTCTTGAAAGAATGGCTTCCTCCGTCGCCCCAGAGGATGGGTTTAGCTCATCATGTTGGAAGCACGCTCAAAAATCATTATTATTGCTCAAAGGGTGTTTTACAAAGATGAAATGGAGAAAATGATGAAAATCGAGTGTTTGCAACGATTATAATTGTTGCAAATACTGTTACAAAGAACGATAAAGATAAACTGCTGCTGTTACTATAGCGCTGCGACCCTCACCTAAATGTCGTTAACACTGTAGCATGAACGACTGCTATTGTGCCTCTTATGTTCTTCGTGTTCTTGGTGCAGCAGCAGTAGAAAATAATTCTGTAACTCGATTTTCTCGATCTGTTGATGCTCTAAACTCTCCCAAACTCTCTACTTCCCTTCACCGATATACCAGCACCTATTTATACCTTTCTGCAGCAAGAAAATCACTGAATAACTCCAAATATTCTCCCATGACTCGGCAGTAAAGGGAAATATTCTGGAGATATTTTTCTTCCCTAGTTTATCTTCTCAGGATGTTTTCTCGTGTCAAAATACTCCGAACACGTTCTATCTTCTTCTCAGACAACAACAAAAACGCTACAACCACGTAAACAGTTCCCAAAATAACGAATAAAATATCCGAGGATAATAACAACCTCTGTTTCATGAGATTCCCACGTATCTTCCTTCTTAGTCGAATCCAAGACACATACCTTCCCGTTTTAGTGAAACAGGTGGATACCAAACAAATCATTTGAAGAAATCTCAAGAAATCTTTCCCAAATAACTTCCAAAAATCTGCATATTTTTCATTTCTTCCATGTTTTCTTCAACGTGATTATCCAGCCCAATTTTATCAATTTCAGTGCCCATAACAAACTTGTTATATCAAATAGAGAATACCCGATTAAATTCAGCCATTGAATCTCCCTTAATCGTGTCCAGAATCGACGAGAAAATATCTGCAGGAAATAACCGGTTTTCCCGCCAAAAACTTTTCAAACCGTGGGGAAGAAAGGGTTGCCCCTTAACCAGCGATGGGGTGCGGTTAGCATGTGGGTACCCCTTAGTAATTTGGATACCCTTATCCAAAATTGGGAGTCCGAATAACACGTGTCCTTCCGGTGCCAAAATTAACTTTTCGAGCCGAATTTTCCAAAAAATGTTTATTTCCCAAAAATGCCTACAAACACACAAAACATCATAATAAGTACAAAATCGAGTACCAACAATACGGAAAATTGAGGACAACTTAGACACAAAAATGTGTCTATCAGTAGTTTGATGGCATCGTCTTGAATCCATACTTCCAGGAGTTCAACTACTTCCTCGATCGGGAACGGGAAGTTTGGAGGAACATCTCCAATTTCTTGTTGTTGCACAGGAATCTTAACCACGACCTTCTGGGGTGAAGCCGTCTGATGCGCTGGTGCCACACGTTTGGGTTGTTGTTCCGCTGCTGGATATTTTCTCTTTCTTCCTTCATTAGCGATTGACTGGAGGTTGGATATTTTATTGGAAGGACGACTGCTTTCCTGAACATCTTTACGAGCTTCTTCATTCTGGAACAGCTCGGATCGACTGAGTAAAGCAGCCGCAAATCTCTTAGCAGCTTCTGATGCAATATGGGAATTGATATTTTCCAGGAAGGACGCACATAATAAAATCACCTTTTCATTGCGAGGAATCTGATAAAAACGCGAGAAATCCCACGAGTCTTCTTTCTGATTTTGAAGAAACATCTCTTGATCTTCATGAGCAGACAAGTTAAGTTGGTGGATACCTTTCCAATCAGCGTGACCATAGGCTTCATCCTCCTCACTAGGAGTAGGAATATGAATCTTGGAAAAAGGACTACTACCATCAACATTGATCCAAAATGAATTATTGATGGCGTTTCCTCCATAATGAATACGTGTTGGTTCCTTTGATAGTTGATCCGTGAGCGCTTTCAAAAGCGTAAATACTCCGTCCTGAGTATTGACAATAGTAGCTTGATTCCCGACAATATCATTCAGGATTTTCGTCAAATCGTGAATATTTGTTAAATATCGAGACTCCATAGCCTCAACAAGGGTTTTGAATGAAAGAACGGATTCAGGGATAACATGTGGAATACTTTCAGTGCTAGGAGAAGTAAAATTGGGATTGAGGGTTTCTGAACCATTCCTAAGATCAACCATCTTGAGAAATTTAAGAAATTGAAAATGGAATAGGGAAAATAATTTTTTGCCACCGAGAGGTTAATCTCCCACTGTGGTCGCCAATTTTTTGTGGGTAAAAACTGTTTCTGCTGGTTTTGGTAAATTTGGGTGTGTGGATGAGAAACGAGTCTAAACCTAAAACAAATGCACTGCACATGAGTACTTTTAGATTCGAGAGATCAATCTGTATAATCCTGGCCTAAACCAAGAAATGGTTGTTCCAGTCTTGCTTCGGTCACAAAGTGAAGGAGAAGGGTTGGTCTTAGGGAGGGAAGCGAAGAAGGTTGTGAGACCAGAATGGTTAATTCTGAAGGTGTGGCTATTTTATGACTTGTATCAGAATTTGGAACTGGCTTGCGGAATGAAAGCTATCAGTTCTTTGGTATTTTTCTGGATATTGTGTTGTTGTTCTCACCAAAACTTGTTGTTTTGTGGAAAATAGGTGAAACCTATTTATACAAGTCATATTGAACGCACCCTGGTCTCGTAGAAAGTGGGAATGATGGAGTGATGGAGAACTGGGATCATGTGTAAATGGCAGAAACCATGTTCCCACTATGAAGGAGACGAGTTAGTTTACACCCACTACTTTTTTCCGCCACTAACTCCCTTGCTTTCTGACACTTTCTTATAATGGGCGTGTTGCACGCCGCACGCTACAAACCGCCAGACCAATACCCTGATGAGTATCCCCCAGTTTGTGACATGTTTAATGTCTCAAGTATTTTCGTGGAAAACGTGTAGCAGATTGCTATGTGTGAAAGTCAAAGTCAAGAGACTTGCCGCAAGAGAATAGCATGTGATGCTACTTAGGTTTGTCTTGGCCAGTCGCCTAAGACTTGCCACAGACCTGTCAATTCTGTGGCGAATTTGGACGGCTGAGATTGTGGCATGTGAGAAAGGGTGGTCGTTGATTATGGCCACATTCTGTTGACATCTGATGATAGTAAAGTGGCGTCATATGCCGATGGTATGATGGCATATTTAACGCAAGCCAGTGGCGTAGTGACGCCTAGCGTAGCTATGGCATAATGGCGCCTGGTGTAGCCATGGCAAAGTGGCGCCTGACGTAGCCGTGGCAACTATTTTGGCATATTGGTGTTAGACCCGAATATGGCTCTGGCAACATTGGCCATGTTGCTACATCAAACTTAAGACCTCATGAGAATTACTTGACTTGGTTGGCGTGGCAACTTTAGCTAAATTAGGGTTTGGCGTATCGAAACCCTAATTAGCGCATGTGGCATGGCTGCGACACGCTGGCGTTTTATGCAATCGGTGCCATGGCCACATTAAAGGAATTATGGCAGGCCATAATATGGGAATAGCCACAGGCGCAAGGATGGGCTATGGGTGTTATAGAATGGCGCCATTTTTAGGGTTTGTCGGGTCCCACATGGCTCGTGGCATGTTGTAGGGCCAAAGTGGCGTAATTGGGCCACGACTGGAAATTAGGGTTTCGACTAATGCCATAAGGCAGAGCCGTGGAATACCCTAATTGGAATGTGTTATGGCGCTTGGCCATGAACAAGAAGCAGGTTAGTACGTTGGGCCGCTATTTATGGCATGTTTCCACGTTCGGCATGCTTCTGTGGAAAAGTGGCACATTTTGCATGCTCGTTTGGCATGTTTGGCATGCCAATTAGCGCATTGGCGCAACTTTTGGAAAGCCAATTTGGTATTGGCGCAACTTTGCCTCTTTTAATACTGTGGCAAGTTTAGAGCGACCTGATTGGTCGAAAAAGAGGGGGCCGGACAGACACGGGCGTGGCCACACTTCTGGTGTGCGTGTGGCGGGTTCGGACACACCTCTGGTGTGCATGTGGCGGGTTTAGAGCGACCTGATTGGTCGACAGGAAATAGGGGACGGTCGAGCAACATGAGGTGTGGCCACTTGCAAGTGGCGTCGGCTGCCCTATGGCATGACCACCTTTCCTTTGTTGTTGCTCCTGTTCCCCGGCTCCTTTTATTCCTTGTTTTCTGATTTTGGGTAGGATTTTGCACCTACTAATCCATGGCGGATTAATTACCTAGCTCGCCTAGGCTTAATTTCGACAGGCAAGGTCTACTATGCTGCGCAGGGCGCAAAACCCTAATTTTGCAAATCAGGTTAATATTCGAATCTTTGTGAATTATCACACAATTGATTGAATTTTGTGTGTTGACACAGATTTCTTTAAGTTTATTGCCAGAGAGCAGTATGCTTTCCGATTGAGTACTTTTATGCAAGGACCTTAACCTTGATACTTGGAAATTCGTGCTACTCTGCTGCGAGTGAACACAAATTGTCATGCCATATCAATATTAAGGGTTCTGCCGGGGAACATAGCATAGGAAAAATACTTGGCAGGCTCCGACATTAGTGAGTAATGCAGCTAGAAGCTTATATACTCATTAGGCTCTACACTAGTGAACAATTCATCTAGGAGCTTGAGTTTCAACATAATATGAAGAGAGACATATGCACTCATCAGATTTTGATATATTCTCCAAATTCCCTACGGAATATAAACATATTAATGTCTACTACATCTGATGTCGGGTCAGGTAGATAGACTTTTACAGTTTCGCCCTATACTAAAAATCACCATCAACACCAGGTAATATAAAAATAATCAAAAATAAAAATCTTTTCCGACCCACAATACATTTTACATAGCCATAAAAGATAAAAATGGTTATTTTGGGGTAATTTTGAAAACTCTATATCTAACTATTTTTATTAATCACTAATTTATCCTTGAATAGTTAAAATTAATTAATCGTATTAATAGCTAACTGAGTTAGTGTTTGAATCGTATTAGTCGTATTAATAGCTAACTGGGTGGGGACAAAAATGCAGCAGTATTTTCGACACAGTCGGCGGATTATGGTGCTCATATATGCCGATTTTAGTTTATAATTGGTAGGTATTCATGTTCATAAAGGTAAATTTCATCTATTATTTTAGGAAAGTAACATATTACATAATTTAGTATGTGTAGTCTTAATACAACTTCAATGAGTCTCGAAGGACGTCTCTTCAACATGGTATATTCCTTCATGTGCATGAACCATTGTTTTATTTCGTATTCTCCATGGGCTTGCAAACTGATTAATCTGAAATCAATTACTCACTTTTCCATACAAGAAGATTGAGAATGATATTTTTTAACCATTCTCCGTACGTTTTATATGGTACTCTCGTATATCCTTTTCGATGTTGTCGAATCTAAGCGTCGATTGTTGTAGTTGCTGGAAATCCCACACTACACCCTCACAAGAATTCACAAAATCAAGTCATTTTAAGATGAACAATCATAATCTTTATTGATTAATCTCACAAATGTTACAAGATGAAAAGGAAATAAACTAAAGCATTAACAACCGCTCTGGACTTTCTCTCTCTTAATGACTTGCTCAACACTCGAAAAAGATCTCTCTTCCTTTCTTAAGCCTATTCGGCTTTTTATATAGGACATTACATAGTGGATGACAGCTATGATGTCCTTTATTTTCGGATCTGACTTGCGACACTCTCGCAAGTATTCAAATGTTAAATCTCGCAACACTCTTAAATCTCGCTAGGTCTTCACATCTTTCTCGTGTTCAGGCTGTCGTCATCCGTTGCGTCATTTTTATTACCAATCTGCGATATCTTCGCAGTGTGCCGTTCATGGATTTCGCAAGGGTATTGGTGTTGCGATATTCTGATCCTACATCTTGCCTCTTCTCATGTCTTCTCTGCGAAGGAGAGAATGTCATGAGAACTAGTACTTTCAAAATGCCGCAGCTGTTCATTTTATCATATTTTTACTCAGTATTGACATGATTAAGCTCGTACTTTTATGCAGAATTTATTACACGTATCTCTTCTTCCATCCATTTCTTGACACGTCTTTTTCAACCACTATTTCTCAACCGTTCACGTCTACTCTTCGCATTAAATGTGTTTGCCTTTTTGAGAAACCTTCTCTTTATATATATTTTTCTTAGTCCCCTATTCTTCTTTTTTACTTTCCTTCTTGCTTTCTCTGCAATTTTTCTTCAACATCTCTCCGTAACTTCCGCTTCTGCTACTGTAAATCTTCTTCTTTTTACTTCTTTTGATATTCAATTTTCTCTTCATTCCCATACTCTGAAAATGCCTCCAGTTGGCCGTAAATATGAAAATTCTCTGGGAAAGATTCAGAAAGATTTTGAAGAAAAAGGTTTCATATTAACCACTATTCCCAATCAAGAATCTAAATCCATTCTTTTTGCCAAACTGTTTTCTGATCATCATTGTGATGATAAGGAAATCATAATTTCGCTAGGTCAGATTCTCGCTGGCCTTCCCATTCCTCTCTATGACCCTGATCTGCCCTTATTTTATGAAATTCTTGCTCATGCGAAATTCTCGCGAGCCATCTACCAATTGAGCGGAGATTGTATCCGCTTAATGCTTGAGTTCGCCAACCGTGGTGCTGGTAAGGGGTCTCTTTACCCCAAAGAAGTCAGGGATCCTGAATTTAAGGACTTAGAGATATTCGCCGAAAAATATACAGTATAGAGCTTCTTCGAAAACTATGAAGTAATAAACATGAAGAATGATAGAACTCGCCGGGGTGCTCGCTTGAAGAGGAAAGAAAATGTTGCCAGCGATAAAATACTTATGCAAGACATCGACTGGCATTCGGGCAAGAACAATATTCCTCGTCACTCTAAAGACGACAGGTGGTGCGTCTTTCCGCTAGTTTTGAAAGGACCTTATATTTCAGGTTCAAATGTGCTCCTGCGAATCTCGCCAATTATCAACCTTGGGTTTTTAACTGGCCTAAGAAAACAAAAGAGGTATACTTCCTAAATTTCGCTCAGTTTATAATCTTCATTCCTTTTTATACCTATTAATCTTGCGAAATTTTCAGATTACCAAGTTGAGAAAAAGCTACAAAAGGATTTGCTAAGGCAAGTACCCTAGCGGCGCTCCGTTCGATCACGGATGAAGTAAGAAATACTTTTCTTTATTATTTTTAACAATATTGTTGCCTCTGTTTCTTATCTTCATTCGTGTGCGAAGGTTGGTGTTGAAGTTGTTGAAGAAGAAGAAAGTTCTAAGATTGCGAAGACTAAAGGCAAGGGTAAAGGTCCTCTTCGCAGGGAGAAGTCCACTGCCCCATCTTCAAAGAAACGAAAGATTCACTCTCCCTCTCCTTCAAATCTTCAGTCCAGCGAAAGCTCTGATGATGAAGATAATGATGATGTTGATATTTCTCTCGCAAAGGAGGATTTTCCAACTGAATCTTCTATGGCACAACTGTCCAGCATCTTCTCTGACTCCATGCAAGGGATTAGAGATGATCGTCTCTCTAGTACGTGCAAAGCTCTCGCGAGTATCTGCGATGCTCCTTTACTAGAGGGTGATGATTCTCTTCATGGGGTCTCCAGATCAGTGACTCCCAGCTTTCTAAATTCGCTTGGTGTCTTGGTATGTTTTTGTTCCCTTATTTCTTCATAATTTTGATTTTAAGTTATATCTTGATAATTTCTTCACTTTCCTTTACAGACCGGGAGAGCTTCCTTCGCTGTTGCCTCAGATCTTGAGAAAAGGCGCAGTATTCTTGAAAAGAAGAATCTTCAACTTCGCAAGAGAAATGAAGAACTGGAAGCTGAAGCTGCTACTCTTCGCGAGAAGGCTAAGCAATTAGAAGCTGATTCTTCCACTCAGAAGAATAAGATATCTAGTCTTCAAAGTGCCAACCAACAACTTTATGGTATGAGACTTTTCTCTTTTCCTTTATTTTGTTCTCTCATTATCTTCCCTCATCTGATTTTCCCTTTTCGCGGACGTCTATAACCTTTCTGATGAAGCCATTCTTCTTCACTCATTCCCTGACCCTATGGATAACAATGCCCTTCTTGATCACCTCAACAATTCTTTGAATAGTTTTTCAAATGACAAGATTAAATCTCTTCCTCTAAACGAACTTCAATCCAAATTTCGCCTCTTAGAAATTGATCATAGATCTAGTTTAGGCTTAGCCAACCAATTTAAGCGTCTCTATCTTAATTCTAAAGAGAAAATTAATACTTTAAGAACCAAAATCAGTGATCTCATAGATGATAAAGATCGCATTGCTAGACAAGGTGCTCAAGCATGAGCGAAATTCCAAAAGACTCTTTTTGAGGATCAAATTGAACGAGATGAATTTATCCGCAAAAATGATATACTTAGCGAAAGAGATAATCAAATTCGCTCCCTTCTTCTCATAAATAATGACGATGAATTTGCTTGGGCTGCGAAAGTTCTAGATGATGCCAGAAATAATTTAGGTGTTAACGTTAGTCTTCACGCTAAGCATACGGCCTTGGTTAGGGATATGATTTCTGACAGAGAAGGTTGTTAATTGTTGTTCTTTATTTAACTGTTTGTCTTTCATGAAATTGTCGTTAAGTTGCTGATTCATTGTCACATGTTCGAAGGAGTTGAAGAGAGATTTCGTAAAAGAATTGAAGAACTTGAGTCTGAGAAGGAGCAGCTCGCAAAGAACCTTTCTTCTCGGGATGATAAATATTCTAGATTGAAGAGGCAACTACAGATTACTGTTGCGAATTTTAAGAATGATGCTACTCTCTTTCGCAATCAGACTATTAAGATGGTCTGCGACGACAACAGTATCCCTCATTCTGCATATCCTTGCCTTCTTGAAGAAATACCCAAGAATGTACCTTCTCTAGATATATCTGACAGCGATGCTAGTGAAGAAGAGGAATCTGATGGAGATGAAGAAGTAGAAGAATCTGATGAAGATGATGAAGAAGAAGAATCAAACGAGAAATAGTTCTGTTTTCTTCTTTCTCTTTTTGTAATATCTGTACATTCATTCTTTTAATCTTCTATTTTTGTAATCTTTTGCTGCGAATTTCTTGGATCTTCAAATACAAGCTCTACCTTTGTTGTTCCTTTCTGCACATGTTAAAAGAGCAATTCTTTTTTGCAATATAATTAATCAATATATTATCAACCTTTCATTTTATGAGTGCTTAAATCTATCATATGAAGACAAATAACATGTTTTTATTCTATACATTCCCATACTTGTCTCTGGTATTTGTATTCAGATGAAAGATTAAGCAAGCTACTTTCGAATAGCGATATGTATTCATGCCTCAATCTTGCAACTATTTCTGCTGAATTTTCGCAAGTAGGTATTTCTTGGTTACTTCCAAGATTTTATTTTTTCTTTTTCTCTTATGTGGTCTTATTTTGCCTTCCTAGTTAAAGGTCTTATTGCGCCACCTCTTGTCATTGCGATAAAATCGCAGGACGTCTTTGCATTTGCAGGAAAAAACCCATTGATCTTGCCTTAACTCTTTCTTTGAAATTTTTGTTGCGACAATATGACAGGCCTAAAAATTCTTACGAAAATATAGCCCCATGACATTGTCGTCTTGCGACGAAATCGCAGGACGTCCTTACACTTTCATGTACTGACCCATTGATCTCGTCTTATCTTTGTCTTTTGTATTATTGCCTCTTCAGGATTGTCGCACAAATATGACAAGCCTAAATTTTTTTGCGAAAATAAAGCCTCGTGACATTTGCGTCTTAAGACACTTATCAGCTCCCTAATGGAGGGTGCCGCCCTTATCTTCCCCCTAGTTGTCCCTTCAAGGAGGCGTACTTCTGCCATACAAGGTTAGCTCCTCCCATCCGGTCTTAACAACAACCAGTTGTTTTCGCAGCCTCTTATCCCTTTTACCTATAGGGCTTATGGTTACGAGACTGCACCCTAAGTAGGGTTTTCTTCGGGCCGAGTGCAGCATACGTCAAGACTTGCCAAGAATGGCCGAGACACTTCAAATGCCCCAGGCACTCTTGGCTCAACTGTGTACCTCGGCGCCTTGATCAAATGCTGACTCCTTAGAAGAGACCCTCAGTCGTCCAACCTAAGTCATAATCTTAGGTTGAAAATCCGAGGTACCTCTCCTGGATGGGCTTTATTGACCCCAATTCTCCATGACTCAGGTTCCAGGGGCGGTGTAACCTTTTCCCTGAGCCATGTAATAGGTACCCCATTATATGACGCACATTAGGTCTTACATTTGCCTCTTACGAAATTTTGATTTCGCGAACTAGGGTGTACTCCATAGTAGGTTAGCCTCTGTCTGATTATTTTGTTAATTCTTCTTCATACAATCTCTTTTGTAATTTTGCAATCTCATCTTTATCATTCATAAAATATATTTTCTTGTTCTGCATATCAGCTCTTTCGCAATCTCATCTTTGTTATTCATAATTTTTTTTTTCTTTTTTTTTTTAAACAAACCAACCATACATTTTTCTTTCTCCTCCCGATTTTTGCTTTGGCAATCAACAAGTACATTCATTCTTTAAGTCTCTTATTTCTGCTACTTTCTGCCTCTGTATTTTTGAATTTTTATGTCATTTTCTTGTCTGTTGCGAAGCCTTCGCCACTTCTTATCTTCATCATACGTTGGTTTCGCAGCGTTTCTTCTTCTCTCTGTTCTATTACATCTACCATCAATCTTTCACTTTTTTTTTTTCTTTGATGTTGTGTTTCCAATTCTTGTTCTTCGCAGCTCTTTCTTCGCAAGATTCTATATCAATTTCATGACACTTCTTTCCTTCAATCCAATCTCCTTTTATGATGCCAATACCACTGGGATGAGGGAACTTGATACATTGATGGTAAGTCGATGCCACACCTAGAATCTCATGTAACCAAGGTCGTCCAATCAATGCGTTGTATGGTGATTCCACATCGACTACACAGAATAAAATTTCAGAGGACAATCCTTTCAATGGAATTCGCATATGAACTTCTCCTTTAGGCTTATTTGCAGTACCGTTAAAACCATAGATTTTGTAAGTTGAAGGTATTAGATCTTCATCTTTCCCTCCCATAGTTTTGTAAGTATGATAAAAAGGGATATTCACGGAACTTCCAATATCGATCAAAATTCTGTTGATTGCCCATGAATTCTTAGCTCCATCATCTTCATCCTCGCTAGGTTTTGGGTTAATCTCCAATCTTACCACTAATGGGTTGTCGTGCATTTCTCCACCCTCAGGTACTTCTTCTGCAGTAAAAGAGATAGTCTGTTTTTGCCATTCTTCCACTGGCGATGTCTTCGCAATGATCATTATTTCTCTATTATCGGCATCTCTTGCGAAAACCCTGCTGAGAGTGTTATCATGAAAATCTTCAATTATCTTGTACGAACGTACGATAGAGTTACAAAACAGATTCTTTGCCTTTGCTCCAACTTCTATTACAAATGTTTCTCCTCCTTTTGTTGTATTTACTCTGCGAATTTCTGGCGGTGGTGGTAATGGTTGAGACTAGGGGTGCCAACGGGTCCCATCGGGTCCGGGTAGTATACTACCTAGAACCGGACCCTATTATTTGTGACGGTTCCGGGTCTGGTTCTCAATTTTATGGACCCAGAACCGTACCCGATAAAAACACCGGGTATTTACCGGGTCCGGGTAATTATCGGGTATTTGTAACCCTGCTTATAATTTTCTTTATATATCGTCAGTATCTTGTCCCGTCGTCGTCAGTTGTCCAGTGACAATGATAAGCGTTTTCCTAAGTTATTATCTCTGTGTATATATCTTTCACACCGGCTATAAAAAAGATTCACAATTAAGCATCCGAACCTTTTTCTGTGTTCTCTCTTATTCAAGATCTAGAGAGATGTAATGCAACTCAGTGAATCAAACAGTCATCTTTGCTCATTTATAACGTGAGTTGGATGTTGTAATCAACTTAACATGGTAAACAAAATGGTAATGAAAATAAGTAAAATTGGTGATGTTGGATCCCTGATTATATGTGATGCGTGTCGTAGGTGCAATCAAATTAATATCTTATTTCCACTCAATTAAAAATAATATAATGGAAGTCAAGTTCGTTCCCATGAGGAGCAAGAGATTCTAGTTGTAAAAATTGTCACAAAAGGGGGGATGTATAAAGCAAAAGAAAATAAACAAAGTAATTAAAAGATAAAGTTGAAATCAATAAGAGAGACAAGATCAAGGAATCATTCTTCGTTGCAAAACAATGATTAAAATTATGTTTTTCATCCACTTGTTATTAGTCACAGATTATCACCAACCGTAGGTAAAGCAGCTAGATCAGTGCTAAACCCCTAAATCCCTTGTATCACCGGATACGGAAGTTCTCGACTACCGGATTCTATTTACCAAACCACCTAGTAGTAGATCACTCTAGATGTAATTTAAATAAACGCATTAAAATTTATGAACTTATTAGGTTAATATTAGTAGTTAGACTCTTAGATCAAGGTCTACTTGCTAACGTTGTTTTCACACACAATTGCTCCACGGAATCCCTCCGCAAGGTCTCGTGTTTGCTACTTATGTCAAGAGTCAAGAAACGATTACTTATCCCCTAACTTTCACTAGCTTTAGATCAAATTAACAAATCAATTTAGCGTGCACTCTAAACAATCTATCAATCAACCATGAATGTATAAACATTCCTATTAGTAAAAACAAACGATAATCATGTGAAAAACTTCAAGATAGAATTGAAAACAAAACTCAAATCATATATTAAGAACTAGGAATTCATCCTCAATCAATAATAAAATTAGCTACTCATGTTTTTGAAATTCACACAAATAATAATTAAAAGGAGAATTTTAAAGTTCACACAAATAATTAAGAAGAAGAATTGAAAGCAAAAACACAAGTGTTGTGTGTGTAGAGAGATGTGTAAAAAGATGTAGAAAACTTCTCTATTTATAGGCTTCAATATTCTCCAAATCTTCCAAGGAATAGAATCCTTTTCCTTTAGCAATTCAATTTCCAAATCCAAGCCTTTCTCAACTCTTCCATCTTCTCTTTCCAAATTTGAGCCCAATTCTCCATCCAATTCCTAGTCCAAGTCTTCACACCCATGAGAGAAGTCCACAGAAAATTCTGGAATTTTTGGCTCGCCGGAATGGAGAATCGGCCGAGTTTCGGCTATTTACAGGACTTCCCGGCCAAATTCAGGCCTCACTTCTTCTTCATTTCCTGTTAAGAATTCCTATACATACATCTAGGAAATTTCAAATTTTAAGCATAGCACCACCTTTATCTTCCCTTTGCAGTATTATTTGTCTCAATCCTGGTTCCAATCTGGCTACAATTCCACCATCAAATCCATCCTTCACAGCACCCACACTAATTCATCTTCTATCTGTTACTCAGCTGATGCTCCCTGTCATTCCCAACAGCTTCAATTTCTACCGCATCTTGCAAACTCAATCAATGTGTAAAGCAGTAGCACGGCTAAATCAACCACAAATCCCTCTTCTAAGTCATCACCAAAACCAACAGCTTCACCTTCTGCTCTTAATTCAACAGAAGCTCAACATTTCTCCCATCCTCTCGATCTCAGAAACCCATTCTCAGAACCTTATCTGTTCCTTATATCCACCACCAGTCATACCAACTTCTCATTAGAAGCATCTCATTCAACAATAGCATCAGCATCGTTCTTGATTCACTACATATCTCATTCGTTCCCATCTGCTCTGCTCGATCTACTGAATCTCGACCGCAACATTGATTCGATTGAGCAACAACAAAACCCTGAGTTTCTCTATCTCTATCTTCACAACAATCGATTAAACATTCAGTTCTTAATCTTTGTTCTTTATATCAGCTCTCGGACCAACAAAAGAGACTTTAGATCGAAACCCATCTTTTATTCTTCTCAACTTCTCTGTAATTCTACCACGAACCCATCTCAGATTCAATCTCTATTTCTCTCTTTATTCATTTCTCCTCTCACCATGCTTCATTGATTCTTCCCTAATCCAGAGCAGCAACAGATCCCAATTTCTTCAAACCCTGGCATGAATTCATCTTCGATTTCTTGATCTCTGGCTCTCTTATTTCAACAGCTACACAATCAATTCGATCTCTGTTTTTAATTTGATTTCAGCCCCAAACCATCATCGATCACTCTCTTCTCTCGGTTTCACTCAGCGGCAGTCATCTTTCTCACTTTCTGTGTATGAATGAGAGAAAACTCTCTCGATATAGGGTTGTGTAATAATTCGGGTGGATGGTTACACCCCAGGGATAGGGACCACCCCACTTATTAGATAAGGGATACCCCAGTGGACAGCCCCTAACATGTAGTTACCCCTTAACATCAGCTGGTTACTTTTAATACTCCTCTGAGAGAGTTGCCCTTTAACCGTGGCTCGTCTCCCGATAGTGTTTTTCCTGTTAAATGACAATCCTGCCCCTTTTTGCTCAATTTGGATCATTTATTCTTCTTTTCCTTCGTGCGACTCCAAAGTAGCTACAAAACTCAAAACAAGCGTAAAATACATAATTTACAAGAAAAATAACAAAGAAAGCATAAAGAATAGATAGTAAATAGGATGTATTCTACACCCTATCAATATGGGAGACAGAGAGGGAAAATGCTATAGCCCATATCATCTACAGAAATTTATCTACTGTTAACTTATTGTTTTCAATATTGCTAACATATGATGGACATTAATGGTTTCTACTTTCTACAGAAAGAAAGAGAATAAATCCATGGTGATTTCTCTTTTGAAGGATGTGCAGTAAGGTGATAAAACAAAAAATCAAGGAAGAATATTAGTCCAAATTTTTAACTATAGTCTGAGTAGGAGCCAGGGGAAAGATAACTGAAGAAGATTTATTAGAAAATGGCGAGACTTTGAGACGAGATACATCCTATGCAGATAAGTTAGTCAGGCTAAATGATGGATGATTAGTATATTTAGGGTTTTTATACATTTTTACCGGGTACCCGTCGGGTAGACCCGATAAATACTCGTTACTAATCGGTTCCTTATCGGGTCTACCCGTCGGGTAGTAAAAGTGTTAATGGGTATGATATGAGGACCCGGAACCGGAACCGAATGAGCCGGGTCCGGTTCGGGTCCGGGTAAACGGGTACCCGTTGGCAGCCCTAGTTGAGACTGAGATTGGTTTTTTAAAAAATGATTTAGTTTCCCTTGGTCTATCATTCTGATGATGATTCTTTTTATATTTCTGCAATCATTTGTTGAGTGTCCATGAAAATGGTGATAAGAACAAAATTCATGACTTCTGTCGCTCGGAGGTGGTTCACCTCCCATGTTCCATGGCGCGGGTATGTTTTCCATCAAAATGATAGCTTCCCATATTTTCTCCACACTAGCATTCAGTGGCGGCATCTTGATTTCTTCACATATTATCCTGTGATTTCGCTGTCCTCTATGATAGTTTTTCCTCTGACCTCCATAAGTTTCTTGTGGCTGATCAAGTCTTTGAATTTTGTTATTTCCACCAAGGCTATAGAAGTTTCTCTCTCTCTCTCGAATTCTTCTTGATCACGACTCCCCATAGCTACTAGCTTTTGCTGATTATCACCCATTATCCTCTCTTGTTTCCATTGCGAATTGCTCGCCACTGTATTTATCAACTTAGGTAACAAGCTTGCATTCGCTGCTTTTGAACTTGTGTTCGCAATGGGGTATGATTCCATCTCATTTTGCTTTTCCTCAAGAGCAATATACTCCTCCTGAAGTTCTCGCAACTCAGTCATTGTGATCGTATTCTTTACTCTGAAAATTTGAATGTATAAGAGATTGGTTGCGAACATAGCGTTAATGAATGATAGAATGAGATATCTTTCATCCACACGACCAGCCATATCACTACACATTGTCTTCCACCTCATGGTTAGATGTTTCAAGCTTTCACCAACCCTTTGTTTTAACCCAAATACATCTTCAATGCCAGGTCGCGAGGAGTTGTTACTTATATACGCCCCTAAAAATATAACCTGCAAATGGTTGAAAGATGTTATAATATTCTTTGGCAAACCTTCAAACCATTTCAAGGATTCTCCTGTTAAACTTGATGCAAAATATTTGCACAATATAGCGTCATGGTTCTCCCATTGTAGCATACATCTCACATAAGCTTTGATGTGTTGTACTGCACAAGTTGTTCCATTAAAAATGCTGGTTAACGCAGGTAAATTGCACTTTGGGGGTATTCCTCCTAATTGTACTTCTTGTGTGAATGGGGTTTTCGCAGCTTCTTCTATGGCTTCATCTAGTTGTCTCTTACCTCCTTCTCTTTTATTATTTAACATTCCTCTCATTTCCACTAACTCTCTCAAAATTTGTTCATTTACACCAGAATTTGGATCCATTGGTCTTTTTAACTCCGCTTCTCTCCTTCTGCGTTCATATCTGTTTTGACTTTCTTGTTCATCATTTTCTTCTCGTCTTTCTCTGCGATCTTCTCTTTCATTTCTTTCATGAATTCGCACACCGTTATATCTCTCATTTTCTCTTCTTTGCCGCCTTTCATCTCTCCTTTGTACTCTATCATATTCTTCATTGATATTACCATTGTTGCGATTTTGTTCACGCCTTCTTTCTCGATTATCATGATTGTTCTGGCGAATTGCCTCTTGTAGCTCATGTTCTTCTACTTCTGCTCTCAGTCTTTCCCTCTTGCAAGCTAGACGTGCTTGTTCAGTGTAGTGTCTTTCAATTTCATCTTCAATTTCTCGTTGCTTTCTCTGTGCTTCTCTCCCATGTAATATTCTCCTTCCTTCTTCCTGATTTTCTTCGCCATCTTGATTTCGCCCCTGACGTTTTCTATTTCCCTGATTTCTATCATTTTTCCCATTTTGAAGAGTTTCAGCACGTTGGATATGACGATCTTCCATTATTTCTCTTCCTTCGCGACGTTCTTCGCCTGGATTTTGTACTCCCTCTCGAGTTTCTTCATTAGCATTTTCTATAGGCAAATTCTGTCTTATTTCTTCTCTAACTGATCTTGAACTTGACCTTGTAGTGCTTCTTGACCTTCTATTTTGTAATCTCATGTTTTTCATCCTCAACTTGTGATTTTGCCTTGTCAGATTTGCACGTTCTTCAGCTTCTAATCGCCTTTCTTCATGTATTGTTTGCCTCAATGCCTCTAACGCTTCAATCTCTTCATTTCCATGAATTATTCCTCCAATTACTTCTTGGTCTCTCTCCTCTCGTCCATTGCTTCCTAATTGTTGCTCTTCTCCCATTTTATCTACAGAATCTGATCGCCAAGTATGTACACTCACCCTGTCATAATCCACAGTTCTATTTTGTATTGGTGTACGTTGAATTGGCGGTTGAACTTGATTTTCTCTGTTGTTCCTTGTATTCATTCTTGAAGATTCTCCCATCTCGTCTCTCCTTTCTCCAGCAAGTCTCCTACTCCTTCTAACAGTTGTTGGTTGTTTTGATGCATGTCTTCTTCTAGCCATTTTTCAATCTTAATGAATTGTTGAAAATTATATGAAATTCCTTCCCTATTACTCCAAATTCTTTCAAATCACAATATCAATCTTCAGTCCCTGTTTCTGGCGCCATATGTAGTTGCAGGAAATCCCACACTACACCCCTCATAAGAATTCACACAATCAAGTCATTTTAAGATGAACAATCATAATCTTTATTGATTAATCTCACAAATGTTACAAGATGAAAAGGAAATAAACTAAAGAATTAACAACCGCTATGGACTTTCTCTCTCTTAATAACCTTCTCAACACTCGAAAAAGATCTCTCTTCCTTTCTTAAGCCTATTCGGCTTTTTATATAGGACATTACATAGTGGATGACAGCTATGTTGTCCTTTATTTTCGGATCTGACTTGCGACACTCTCGCAAGTATTCAAATGTTAAATCTCGCAACACTTCTAAATATCGCTAGGTCTTCACATCTTTCTCGTGTTCAGGCTGTCGTCATCCGTTGCGTCATTTTTGTTACCAATCTGCGATATCTTCGCAGTGTGCCGTTCATGGATTTCGCAAGGGTATTGGTGTTGCGATATTCTGGTCCTACAATTGTCATCATTTCTGGCGTTTAGGATTCTCGGTGCAGTCTTTCAGAAGTTGTTTGATTTTCTTCAAAAACATGAATTAATTTTATTTGGAAGTTCATGATAGGAGGGAGTGAGAAATTCAACGAGATCCACATCATCTTCTGATTCCCATGCCATTTTTCCATCTCTATCTGAGTAGTGGATGAAATAGGAGTGAGCAAAAGATGCAAGTTTGAGGCTAAATTTGTTTGAGAAAGAGGTTTACTTATATAGATGAAACCCCAACGATTAGTTTTTTTTTTTTTTTTTTTTTTGAGATAATTTTTCATAATCACTAGTAGAGAATGTCCACACTGGATGATTTCATCTAAAAACACAACAAAAACCTAGTGTATTTGATGTGCTATAATTGTTGTATTATAAGAATTTCCACATTGACCAATTGTAGCCTAAAAATCATCCAGGAAATTGGCACTTTCTCTAATAAGAATCGGTCGATATGAATGTTTTTGTAAACATGATAAACTCATGGAATATAAATTCCAGAATCAGCTTATATGTAAAGAAATATATGCCCATTGTAAACTTGTAATTTATGATCAAATCGATATCGTTTATAATCAACCAATATTCATATCTTATACGACGATTATAGAAGAAAAACATCCAGAAAACCTATATTTTTTGCCCAAAGCTTAAATCGACAGAAAAGTATGACCCACGACGGAAGATTGCTCCCAATTGTTTTTTGCAGAATCTAACTTCAAATAGTAGTTCTTTTCTCGCGTCATTACTAAACACAATAATTTTAAAAACAAAAATTTATTCATTCATAAACTAACATACCTAAAATATTTTAATTCTACAGTAACAAAATAATGACGAGGTTACCAATTACACCACAATCTTTTTGATATCAACCTTTGCAAGACACACCTTGTGTAATCTAATACATACATGAACTATCAAAGAGATTACAAAAACAAGATGTACACTTGGTATATAGAGTAAGTTCGAGTCCGAACCAAACTATGGGATCAAACCAAGTGTTGGATTAACGTACAATGTTATTACTTTAATTATAACTATAACAATAATTATAATGCGGAAAATAAAGTAAAGGCACACAACAAGATTTTGTTAACGAGGAAATTGCAAATGCAGAAAAACCCGGGACCTGGTCCAGTTTTGAATACTCTTAAAATTAAGTCGTTATACAAAGACTACTACAACTTCGTATAGTTGAAGCCAAATAAACTAACTTTAAGTTACTCAGTTCATTCAGTATACATGAGCCTACAACCAATCTAGTCTACACTAAGATAAAGTCCACCATCTTAAGTCGCTTCACCTTCTATGAAGACTTCAAGCACTCAAATCCTATGGATCGTATTCCGAAACAGTAAAGGACTAATCTGTTTCAGTAACCACTCTATCAATCTCAGGAAATAAATCAGAGATATAGTTGATTACAAAATCTCTTCCGTTTAATCAATATAAACTCCTTTGTATCAGTTAGATCAACTAAGATCAAGATTACCGAAATAATCAATCTTAGTTCACAAACTTGTCATAGTATATTCCAAAGAGAAACACTTAGGTAATCCCCGATCTATATAACAAGCTTAAAAAGTTTATATGAGGGATTCCAGTCTATCAAGTGTGCAAGAGTGATCACAAGTATTAAAATACCAAAAATAAAAAATTTAGTTTTCAATCTTCAGTATTCAAAGTACTTACAAAAATAACTTGATTCCACTTACGATCTATCACGTACCAAACGGAGTCAGTTAACAATGGATGAACAAAATTCCTATCTTCAGATCTAAATACAATAAAGCGATCGTTGATCCTTAAACTAGTTCGACTGTCCTTATATATCATAAGATAAGGATCACAAAATAAAAATCTAGATTTACCAAGGTTCAACGCACCATTAGTCAATCAAATAAATAATCGAAAACTAAATAACAATACGATCTGGTACTACTAAAATTTTCTTGATCCTAAAGAAGTCTTCAAACGAAGCGCACGTAAGAGATCTCACATAATTATCTCATTGTCAATGGATATTACAAGAATACTGCTAGTGGGCTTCCCACACAAACGATTAGTTCATTGGTTCCGTGATAAGTTGGTAAGAATGACTAAATTCACTATTTATAATTGTTACGACACCAACACTTTTCCCTGTTACCTTAAACTCATCTTTCTTTATTTAGCTTATTAGTTTCCCTGTTTTATTAGCTAAGTGTGTTTTAAGTTTCCTAGTTTAAAACTTCTCTTATTACTTGCTATTCAAGTTCCCTGAGCTATAAATACTCAGCAACTGATTGTATTTTGATTCATATAAGAAAACTCAAGTTATTTTACAATTACTTTTGTATTTTGGTTGCTCACCCCAAAGAAAAAGGGTTTTATCTGGTTCTTTACATTACTATCTTGCTTGTCAATCTTGTTAGAGGTCTAGTACCCTAACATCTGCATCACAGCCTGCCCGATCAACAACCTAAAAAAATACCAATTTTTTTTTAAGATGACATATACAGAGGATTTATTAGCACTCCAGACCAGTATTACAGGTATTGGTGATAATTTGGATGTTCTTACTGAGACTATTACCAACTTTTATGTTCTCGATGAAGATACGCATAATAAGAAGACAGCAGACAAGCTTTTGCAAAGGGAGCAAGCAAGCACTGCTCTTGATGACAAACTTACTACATCTCTTAGTACCTCCTTGAAAGCCTCCTTACGTACTGTATTCACAGAATTTATTCCCCAACTTCGTCGAGGTAATGGCGCTGCACAACCACCTCCGCCCCCACCTCCTCCTAATGGTGAACATCCTCGTCCTCCTCATAACAGCATCAAATTTCCTACTTTCAATGGTGAGGATCCTGATTGTTGGATCTTCAATGCTGACCAGTACTTTAGTGTATATAACAACTTTGATGCTCTCAAAATCATTGTTGCTTGTGCGCATCTCAAAGGAGAGGCCAATATTTGGTACATATGGAAGAGAACCAGAGTTGTTGTAACAACATGGCTCAAATTCTGTAACTTAATTCGTGCACGATTTAATCCTGAAAAGTTTGTTGATGCTCGCCTGGCCATTAGTACCATTGAGCAAAAAGGTACAGTTCGTCAACATATCTCTAAGTTTGAAAAATTACTGAACTTTGTTGAATTTCCATAGGATTACTTGATAAGTTGTTTTATTCGTTCCCTTAAACCACATATTGGGTCTGTAGTAAAACTTCTTGCACCCCAAACTTTGGATGAGGCCTATACTAAAGCAATACATCAGGAAGAAGCATATGCAGCTACCAGGTTTGTCACAAGACAACCATATCGACCACCTCCTTTTCGACAACCAATTGCTCTTCCACAAGCTCAACAGAAACAGCCGATTTTACCTTCTGGATATAGAAGATTGTTACCATAAGAACAAAGAGAAAGAAGAGCTAAGGGTATGTGCTTCAAGTGTGATCAACCATTCAGACCAAATCATGTATGTGTTAATCCTCAATTAACTGTCTTGGATATTGATGAAGCTCCAAAAGAAATTAACATGCAAGCTGCAGATTCTATTCCTGCAACTGATATTGATGACTCAGTAGAGAATGATTCTATGGTCGAGGTTGCTCCTCCTATTTCCCTGAATTCACTCATGGGTTCTCCCTTTACTACCACAATGCGTATTACAGTTTCCTCGAAAGTTCAACCAATTACAGTTCTAGTAGACTCTGGTTCTACTCACAATTTTCTTAGCCCATCATTCGCCAAGCAATATGGTTATCACATTCACTCCAAAGATACTTCTCTTCGTGTTACAGTAGGTGATGGTGTCCATATACACACTCAAGGGACATGTTTAAACATACAAATTCATCTGCAAAATCACATGTTCACAATTGATTTCCATGTCTTGGCTATTAGTGGATGCGATGTTGTTTTAGGGGTCCAGTGGTTGCGCAAGTTAGGACCTATTGAATGGGATTTTGAAAAATTGTTGATGAAGTTCACATATAATGGCGCAGACATTCAACTATTGGGTAATAACTCTTCAGCATTGATGGTCTTGGGTACTGCTCCCATGCAGAAATTGCTACGTAAAGAAGTTTATGGGGTTTTTCTCCAATTATCTACAGTACACAATTCTGCATTAACGGCTCCTTTGAAGATCCTGCAATTAAGAAGTTGATATTTACCTTTCAAGATGTGTTTGAGACACCAACTTCTCTTCCTCCTGAAATGGTACATGACCATCATATTCCATTGCTACCAGATTCTGCTCCTGTTAATGTTCGTCCGTATAGATACCCACATTTTCAGAAAGACGAAATTGAAAATATCATTGCAGAACCAGCCAGCAGGTTTCATACGACCCAGTTCCAGTCCATTTTCTTCACCCATATTAATGGTTCGCAAGAAAGATGGATCCTGGAGAATGTGTGTTGATTACAGGGCTTTACACAAGTTGACGATTAAAGATCGATATCCTATTCCTATGGTGGATGAGTTGTTAGATGAACTACATGGTGCCATTGTTTTCACGAAGCTTGATTTACGTTCTGGCTATTATCAAATATGCCTATATGGACCAGATATTTCTAAAACGGTATTTAGAACTCATGATGGTCACTATGAGTTTCTTGTCATACCTTTCGGACTCTCAAATGCGCAGCTACCTTCCAAAGCTTGATGAATCATATATTCAGACTATATTTGAGGAAATTTGTGCTCGTTTTTTTTGACGATATATTTATTTATAGCTCAAACATGACAGATCACATTCAACATTTAATTTTAGTTTTTGAAATTCTTCGTCAGCGTCAGCTATTTGTCAAAGAATCCAAGTGCACTTTTGCACAACCATCAGTGGGTTACCTTGGACATGTTATCTCCTCTGAAGGTGTAGCAGTTGAACAAGATAAGATTGATAGTGTCCTCTCTTAGCCTATACCTACTACAGTTAAAAGTTTACGAGGTTTTTTGGGATTGGCAGGCTATTACCGGAAATTCGTAAGGAACTTTGGAAAAATATGTGCACCTTTGACAGAGTTGTTAAAAAAGGATGCGTTTTCATGGACTGATGAAGCTACTTCTGCCTTTTGAGCTTCACAACATGCATTAACAACTACACCTGTTTTGATGCTTCTAGACTTTACGAAGGAATTTTATATTGAATGTGACGCATCAGGGAATGGTTTGGGAGTTGTTCTGATGCAAGTTGGTCGACCAATTGCTTATTATAGTAAATCATTGGCAGGTAAGAACCTAAATCTTTCTATTTACGATAAGGAAATGCTTGCAATCATCTCCGCAGTCCAAAAGTGGAGGCCATATTTGTTGGGACGACATTTTAAAATTTACACTGATCACAATAGTTTGAAGTACTTCTTGGATCAGCGTATTTCTTCAATTGAGCAGCAGAAATGGGTTTATAAGCTTCTAGGATATGATTATGAAATCATCTTTCGCAAAGGAAAAGAAAATATTACAGCGGATGCTCTTTCTCGAAAACCTAGTTTCACATTCAATGCTTTGACTTCTCCAGTATTTGCAGGAGTTGATGAGATCATTCAAGAGACCAATAATGATCAAGAATTTGGAGCTTTAATTGTCCAGTTACGCCGCAATCCTACCTGTAAGACCAATTACTCTCTTCTTAATGATGTTTTAAGATACAAGGGACGTATTGTAGTGAAATCTACATCTGCCTGGTGTGTTAAAATTCTTCATGAGTTTCATTCTACTCCTTTAGGGGGTCATTCTATATTCCTTCGCACATATAAGATAATTCAGCAGAATTTTTATTGGAAAGGACTCAAAAAATCAGTTAAGGACTTTGTTTCACAATGCGATGTTTGTCAGAGAAGCAAAGCTAAAGCAGTATCCCCTCCTGGACTTTTGCAACCATTGCCTATTCCTACTGATATTTGGCTAGATGTCTCGATGGATTTCATTGACGGTTTTCCTTCTTCCAAACGTAAGACTTCAGTGTTGGTGGTGGTTGATAGATTGTCAAAGTATGCACATTTCATTGCTCTTGTGCATCCATATACAGCTTCTGACATTTCAACTATATTTGTTCGAGAAATTGTTCGCCTCAATGGGATGCCGAGAAGTATTGTGAGTGACCGTGATCCCATATTCATGAGTAATTTTTGGGAAGCTTATTTTGCAATGCAAAATACTCAAGTATGCCGCAGTACTGCCTACCATCCTCAATCAGATGGTCAAACAGAGGTAACTAATCGAACTCTAGAATGTTATCTTAGGTGCTTTGATAGTGTCAAACCCTCTGAGTGGGTTAAATGGTTACCATGGGCTGAATGGTGGTACAATACCAGTCACCATTATGCCATTAACGTGTCTCCATACTAAGCTGTGTATAGTATACTTCCACCAACAATTTCAAGTTATCTTCTTGGTTCTACAAGTGTCCATGATGTTGACCTATTATTGCGAGATAGAGATTGTACATTAAAGATTCTTAAGTCTCATCTCCAAGCTGCACAAACTCAGATGAAGACTTACGCTGATGCCCATCAAACAGAAAGGAGTTTCAAGATCAATGATTGGGTATTTTTACGTTTGCAGCCATACAGACAGTCGTCAGTGGCTGCTCAGCCCTTCAACAAGCTTTCTCCTAAGTATTATGGTCCTTTTCGTGTCCTTGAACGAATTGGAGAAGTTGCATATAAGTTGCAATTACCAATCGAGAGCCGTATTCATCCAGTCTTTCATGTTTCACAGTTAAAATTAAAGATTGGCTCTTCTATTAATGTTGAGACTATTTTACCTACTGTCATTGACTATGACAAATGGGAACCTATTGTTGTTTTGGATCGGAGGATGTTTAAAAATGGAAATCAAGCTGCTACCAAATGGTTAGTTCAATGGAAATATCGTGTTGTGGAAGATGCAACTTGGGAAGATGCAGATGAGATACTCATGCGTTTTCCAAACTTTGTGGCTTAAGGACAAGCTATTTTTCAGGCGTGGTGGGATGTTACGACACCACACTTTTCCCTATTACCTTAAACTCCTCTTTGTTTATTTAACTTATTAGTTTCCCTGTTTTATTAGACTTCTTTTATTAGCTAAGTGTGTTTTAAGTTTCCTAGTTTAAAACTTCTCTTATTACTTGTTATTCAAGTTCCATGAGCTATAAATACTCAGCAACTGATTGTATTTTGATTCATATAAGAAAACTCAAGTTATTTTACAATTACTTTCGTATTTTGGTTGCTCACCCCAAAGAAAAAGGGTTTTATCTGGTTCTTTACATTACTATCTTGCTTGTCAATCTTGTTAGAGGTATAGTACCCTAACAATAATGACCAGGGTAGTTTGGACAACAATAATTAACAAACCCGAAAGTACCAAAGATATGCAATAAATATTTATTTTCGGTTACGTAAATAGTCCAACTATAATCCAACTAATACAACAAAATCTCTTTTGGATGACAACTAAATATTAGCTAGCATAAAACATATACTTTACTAATATAGTCACAAGATATATGATTATCTAATGGGATATGAAAATCATATTATTCTGAATACAAAAAAAAAAGATATTAAGAATATTTCGGTTCGGGATCTCACGATTCTCACCTTCAGTATCAAAAAAAATACTTGAACAATATGTAATAAGAGCTTGACACATGTCCGAATATATTAGGTTGATATATTATGAACTTTCCATATTAATTAAACTGTATTTCTGGTAGCTATGAAAACCCTAAGTTAATAGCCAAACCGGAAATATTTATTTTTGGTTAACATAAGGATCGGTCATGTTAGAGATCCTTGTTAATGGATTGTTCCTGCTAGAGGTCCTTGAGACCCGTTAGTAGAGATCCATGTTTAAGGGATCGGTTCTACTAGAGATATTTTAATTCCTTTCAACTACGAAACAAGTTTCGCAACTCCACTTCTATAAACTTATGTAATTAAACATACTTTTATAGGTATGGAATCAATCCGAAAGTTCAACACACTAACTAGTAACGAAGTATCAAATAGTGTTATGTCGAATCTACGAAGTCCAAATAGCTAAACTATACTTCGTAATTCAGTATATGTTAGAGCTTGCTTGGTTGAACCCACAAGTTTTGATATCTCAAGCTTGTTGTCAATGTTAGGCAATCAAAATTATATCTTGATTTCTAGTCTACTAAGTCAAGTTTCGGATATGTTAGAATTGTAGTTGAGTATCAGAGATCACCCTTGAAGATTGAATATCGACGAAGACATCAGGAGAACTTTTGTATCAGGTATGTGAAGACTGAACCATTCTATTTTACTCACTATACCATCATTCTATCTATCGAGAATATGTCGTATGACTTACAGTAGATTAACAAAGAAGATGTTTCGAATCAAGCTTATCTTGTGAAAAATATCGAAATATGAATTAGCGATTAGATGTTCAAATGTTCTCAACGATATTAGTTCTTTGAATTAATTTGTGGATTAATTGAAAATTGTCCATGCAAATGATTATATCACTTGGGAATGTTTCAGACATTATAAGAGAGAAATATGAACTTACTGAATTTCTACTTAGGGTAGTTTGGCGAACTTAGTTTGCAAACCATAGATACATGAGATTCAAACATACAGGAAGGTTGGCGAACTAGTTCGCAAACTATAAGTTCAGTTGGGAACAATTCACAAACCTGGTTGGCGAACCGGGTTGGACTGATTTTATATGTTGGATTAATTAGCAAGAAGTTGGCGAACCCAGTTCACGAACTGTGGTCAACTGATATCCAGAGTCCAGTAGGGTTGGCGAACCCGGTTCACGAACCATAACACCCTGACTTGTGAACAAGCCTTGCGGTTCACGAAGCGTTGTACCAACTATCCTGACAAAGTATAACAGATGCTCAAAGACTTACTCCCTCCGTCTCTAAAAGATAGGCAGGTTTGTGTGTAAAATTACACACAAACCTGCCTATCTTTTAGAGACGGAGGTAGTATTATTTTAATATGTTTAGCATTGCTATAACTCTCTTAAAAACTTCTAAGACTTCATTGATTTAATAAACACTTATATGTTTGAATCATGATTAATTACTTAGGTGTTTAAATGACCATCAACTAGCTTGTAGTTCTTTGGCTAACTTGCCAAACCGAACAGTCATTATACACGGTTCAGTAACCGAACCTATGTGTATATTATTCTATTGTAGTTTGAAGACATATTTAGTTTACTTGATTCTCAAGTTATCTTAGCTTGAATTCTAAGCTAACCCTGGTCTTTGAAAACTATAAATAGAGCATCTTTGTCAATTGGGAAAATAATCCTTGACACTTTGTGTCCTAGTTGATTCTAGAGTCACATCTATTGACCTTTTAGGTCTACGACTAAAAATACTTCGCTTGTGGATTCCTGAATCCAGGTCTGACTATATTTACCTTGATAGTTCGTGAATCCTGATCTTGCTTTATGTTATCGAGGTTCTCGTAATCTCTTTCGGAAAGATAGATAGTAATTACAAAGTTCTCTTCGTCTCAGACTTTGTGATTCCTCAAGATAGATATCTAAAGATTGATCTTAGTTGATCTTTCGACGATTGTTCTTGAGAGGTGGTTAAGAATCGAGGCTGCTCTTCGGGAGTCGTAAGTTCCAGATTTGTGAAGTTTGCTAGCTTGCTATTGCAAACAAAATTTTACACCTTGATCTTTGATCTAAACAGAAATCAAATAGGCTTATCTGTTAGAGGAAGACTGGTATCAAAAGTCTTCAAATTGGCTGAAGCAACTCTTAGGCTGTAAAGGACGTCAACTAAGGAAATAAAGTGCGTAGAACCTTGCAAGGTTCAAGAGACGTAAGAAGCGCGACTGTAACTGAATCTTTTAGAGGGTGGATTAGGTCCCAACTACATTCCAATCCAAAGTATGATAGCAGGTTAGTGTTTGTGGCGGCTAAATATAGTGTGGTGTTCAATCTGGACGAGGTCCCAAGGTTTTTCTGCCATTGCGGTTTCTTCTTTAACAAAATTTCTGGTATTTATCCTTTTCCGCATTATATTGTTTATCTTTATAATCCGATTTACACAGGTTTCTACGTATTCAATCCAAGTAGATATTTCCGCTTAATTGTAATCAATTAGGAGACTAGGTTCTTGTAGAATTTGCATCTTGAAATATAGATAACAAGTTTAATCACTTGGCATAATTCCGATTGAATTATTTGGATACGACTAGATTGATCTTGGATATTGATTTTTGAGATCATCCAAGTACTCTGCTTAACAATCAGGTTCATGGAACTTGTGTCTATATACATACTGATTGAGTAGAGGTTGAGATATTAACTCTATACATATTCTCGATAGGATCATTAAGTTGGACTACTTGCAATTGTGTTAAGTTTTGTCTATACAGGTTGTCGAACGAAAAAGTTGGGTGCATTTAGTATCCCCTGCGTTTTTAGTATACCAAAGTTATGTAAAATAACTAGTATATGCTTCCTTGACACTTTGACCATAGTGAAATAATCAAGTCACTAATATTAGAGATTCATATATATACTTCATATGCTATGTTTTCAATATAAAATACTTGAAAAAAAACGTTAGAAATGGATTAAGTCAAGTCCGTGTTACTAACATCGAACGGAAGAATGATGAGTCCGTTGATGCCGATGCATCTTTAGGTTCTTCAAAGTAACAGAACAAGTCTCAACATTTCAATTGTTCGTAGTCTAACCAACGAAATTGACTCTAGTAACCCAATCAAGCAGCTTCGAGTTTTAGAGATAAAAAATGACAACAAAATTTGACATACCAACTCTTGGTGGTTTCAACCGAGCAATGCTAGATCTAACAAAATTTAAAGACACAAGTTTAAATATTTAATTATAAGGAATCCATAATGATCTTTAGACATAAACATTAAAGTATTTGTTAACCTCGACCACCGCGAGGACCTCGATTTTATTTAGCAGGTCGACCTCGAGCACCATCATTATCCAATTATTATCGCCACCACCATGTTGGTCTTTGTGTTGGCTATTTATTTTACCCCGAGTAGTCTTTCTTTCTATGAATTTACTCATTGGAATAGTCTTCTTACTATCCCCAAACATAGTACCAACTTTTTCATTTTACATATTTTTGTATATGTTGATGAATTCTTCATTCTCCTTAACTTTTTCTCATCTTTCTACACATATTTTTGCCTTGTTGGTCAGAGACGTGATTCGAATTATCTGTTTTAATTTCAAACACCAAACATCTAATACTTACAAATCATGTCAAAACCTTAACAAAACTAAAAGAGACTAACAAAGTAACAATACATACTAGAAGATTTAGAGCTTTCTTTGGGTCCTAGATAAAACTTCCTTCGTCTTTTCGTATCATAAGAGCATATGAAACATTGTGGTACCAAGCCTTTCAATCTG
The DNA here is from genome assembly GCA_023531295.1 of Papaver armeniacum. Taxonomy (NCBI): domain Eukaryota; kingdom Viridiplantae; phylum Streptophyta; class Magnoliopsida; order Ranunculales; family Papaveraceae; genus Papaver; species Papaver armeniacum. The sequence goes on along the minus strand of JAJJWW010003300.1, from coordinate 1,661,049 downwards.
GAATAAATCATCATCTAGGTTCACAAACTAGTCCAAAACTATTATGAAGCTAATTTTTTTCATCCCAATCCTAGGATGATGGTACAGAATCGTGAATACCACAATTATGTGATTGTGGGACTTCCAACCTGCCTTGTTCAATTAAAACTTGCGGTGAAAATATTTTTTGAGATTCTTTCGTACACAACCATGTTGTCGCACAGCTCTTGATGGGTTGTATATTGTATATCCTTTAGGTGAAACAAAGGTCTAAAATAGCGTCATTCTCGGCACCAGAATATCTTTTCTTTTGATATTGCTTGCTTGTAAGATTCAAAGACAATATATTATCTCGTTAGTTTGTCCAATTACTTTATCAAAGCCATCAATTGCTTCTTCAAACTCTTACTCTTACTATTCAAAGAGTATCGGCGTCCTAAAAATTCAGAATCGTTATATTCTTATTCACCCGTGCCCTTTCGGAAAACTTTGTGAAGTACAAGTGTATCTACGCCTATTTCAGCATACTATTATAGGTAAGACTAGAAAATATTAAAAATGAAAAAAATATGATAACTACACCTCTTTTCTCACGTCTTATCCAAACACAACACTTTTAAAAGTAAGAATCCGTTTATTCATAAACTAACAAACCTAACATGTTTTAATTCGACACTAACAAAGTTAAAGATATAAATTTGAGTCATAAAAAGGAAACCACAATTATCTTTGGACATAAATATAAAGATATCTTTTAACCATGACAATGAAGAGAATGTTGGGCTCGTTTAGCAGGTCGACCTCGAGCACCATCATGTTGGTCATCTTTTTCTTTGTCACTTGTTTCACCCCGAATAATCTTTTTCGTTCTAACTTTCCTCTTTAGAATCGCCTCCTTACTTTCTCCGAGCATAACATTTGCTTTTCATTTTCCAAAATTGTTGTAGATGTCTATCAAATCTTCATTCCCCTTAATTGTCCTCATCTTCATAAACATACTTTTTCCATGTTGATCAAAGGCGTGATTCGACATCTTTGTGATCATTTCAAACCACAAACATCTAATACTTATAAATCATGCCAAAACCTTTAAAAAAAGAAGAAAGACTAACAATACATACCTAAAGATTGATAGCTTTCTTTAAGTCCTTGACGAAAGTCCTCTCTGAAAAAGCAGGGGTCTAACAACCACACCCAATATTTCGCTTAGCAATCTGTATGGACAAGCCCAATATACTTTCTAGATAATCAACTAGACAGTCAGACTCAATCTAGATAAAAAGTATATCAAAGAGTTTATATCTCAATCTCTCGATTTGATTTTTACTCAAGCAAATAGAAATCTGCGAGTCTTTATCAAAGAGAGATAACTTGGATGGTACCAAAGACCAATATCCAAGTGTTAATCAATTTAAATCAACAACCCAAAAGGTCGGATATTCTAATTGATTGAACAACGCACAACCTGTGATATTTCAATTATATAAACAAGTATAATGCGGAATAGAAATAACACAGACACCAGAATTTTGTTAACGAGGAAACCGCAAATGCAGAAAAACCCCGGGACCTAGTCCAGATTGAACACACACTGTATTAAGCCGCTATAGACTCTAGCGTACTCCAAATTAACTTCGGTCTGGACTGTAGTTGAACCCCAATCAATTTCACACTGATCCAAGGTACAGTTATGCTCCTACGCGTCTGATCCCAGCAGGATGCTACGTACTTGATTCCCTTAGCTGATTTCACCCATAACTAAGAGTTTCTATGACCCAAAGTCGAAGACTTTAATAAAGAAATCTGTATCACACAGAAAAGTCTATAGTAATAGATAAATCCGTCTCCCACTAATAAACCTATGAGTTTTGTTCCGTCTTTTGATAAATCAAGGTGAACAGGAACCAATCAATAACTCGGACTTATATTCCCGAAGAACAACCTAGTATTATTGATCACCTCACAATAATCTTAATCAACGCAGCGAAAAAAGATATTGCGGAATCACAAACGATGAGACGAAGTGTTTGTGATTTCTTTTCTATCTTGCCTATCGGAGATATAAATCTCAAGCCAATTATTTCAATTGTACTGCATTTATAGAAACAAAGCAAGATCAGATCACACAACTACAAGAAAAGTAGTATTGGTCCGGCTTCACAATCCCAATGAAGTCTTTAAGTCGTTAACCTGGTTTTAGAAGAAGAAAACCAAAGGTTAAAGGAGAATCGACTCTAGCTTAGCAAACTAGTATCACACGTAAAGTGTGGGGATTAGGTTTCCCAGTTGCTAGAGTTCTCCCTTATATAGTCTTTCAAATCAGGGTTTGCAATTAATGTTAGCTTGGTAACAAAGCATTCAATATTCACCGTTAGATGAAAACCTGATTAGATTCAAGCTAATATTTCTCAACCGTTGGATCGAAAACTTAGCTTGTTACACACAAATGAAATGTTCAATTTTGGGTTTATGAACCGTACCCAAACATTAACATTTGTTGGTTCAACAATAGTCAACCAAATGGTTAGCCATATGATCACTCTCATATCAACCACATTCTTCTTCACCATAACTAGTTCAAATGACTCAAATGAACTAGTTAGAGAGTAGTTCAATTGCTTAGATCTTATGTAACTACACAAGACACAATCGAAGCAAAAACGGTTTGATTTACTCGAATCGGTTCATCAACTTTATAGTCACGGTTTGCAAAAGCATTCCTTAGTTTATATAAATATTAGTTCAAGAACAACTAGTTTTAGATATAACCTACTCAAGTTCGCGGACTGGGTTCGCGGACTTAAGCTCATGTAAGGAGTACACAAATTCCAGCAAAAATTCTCGGGTGAGAACATCCGCCAGTTCGCGGGCTGAGTTCGCGAACTTGGCTTGCGCCACTTCCATTTCTCTTGATCAACAAAGTTAGCAAACTTTGGTTCAAGGAATAAGGACTTATACATATATGTGTTTCCACAACAATGCTTATATCCTACCAATGGTTATGTAATCTAAACTCTCATTTCAATCATTGAAACATTCTCAAAGAACGTTATATAGCCGTTATTCACAGACCATTTTTCGTCAGAGCAATTTCCAAAGTGATTGAAACATAACATGACTTTCGTCACTAGGTAAAGATGAATTCGGTTAAAGCGAAAGCTTACCAACACATATTTCGAGAAATAGATAGGCGAGTTAAACTCGTCTCGAAATAGCAAATGTGTATAATGAAAGTCTATACGTCTAAATAGACTTTTGAGTGACAGATAAGTTCAAGTATCCACATACCTTTTAGTCGATGAAGTTCCACCGGTTCCTCGAGTAGTCCTTCGTCTTGTATGATGATTGCCATGGAGTTCTTAGGTCAACTACACTTTCTATCCTAGTTTGATACCTTTAGCTACATAGGCTAGAAATCAAGACTTATAGTTTTGATCACTAACATTGACAAACATGCTTGAGATAGCAATGCATGCGAGTTCGACCTAGCAATGCTCTAACACTCTCGTCTCTGAGTATCACAAGAGTATACGAAACATTGCGGTATCATGCCATGTGATCTGGAGATACCTCATCAGTTGGGTTCACATACTTACCAATCCTGAAATGATGGTATAGAATCGTGAACAACCACAATTCTGTACTTGTGTAACATATGATCAACCTTGTTCATCAATGCAAAACTGTATAAACTTCTTTTTTTGTAATCAATTTACGTGCAACTTTTTGTTATAAAAAAATGGTGATTTGGCTAATCAAAATCCCGGTTATGTTTTTAAATATATTATCTTAATGAAGAAGAAGTATGTCTCTAAATGGTCGAAGAATAGTCAAAATACCATTATTCAGATTAGTCTCTTCTATATTATTCGGTATGTAGATCAAAAAATTCATATTGTAGATTGGTAATATCAATGTGCAATATATATAATGATGAGGGGTGTCTATCTGCCACTTCTTCTATATATAATAATCCAAACCTCTATTTGAACGAGATAATCTAATAAATGAAAAAAAAAAACACGGAAAATATAAAATTTAAAAACTGGCAGGCGCCCAAGCATAATACTCTCTCTATTTTTTAAAAGAGTTTTTATGCTAAAATGAAAAAGCGAAAGTATTCATCTTTAAGAAACGGAGGTATTATTATATAATAACAGAAAATGTTATAAAAACTCGCAAGCCTTAGAGCGGCCGAACAGGAACACTCGAACCTCGAAATAGAGGCAAACAGCACACTAAGACCTTGAACCGTTTTTTTGGGGACTACTCAAAAATGGGGGGACTACTCTCAAGTTTTTGGGGTGGTTATTGGTAGTAATTTCCAATCACCCCTTATCTGAATTTTTTTTAAATACCTACTTTACCCTTAATGATAAACTTAGTTAGTGTGATGATTAATTAGTGTTAGTGTTATGATTAGTAACTGATTAGTTAGTGATTAGTGAGTTATATTAGTGGGATTGTTTTGTTATAACATTATTATTGAGAGATAAGAAGAAGAAGATGGGTGATATGAAGAAGAAGATGGGTGTACCCAAATATTTTTTTTTTGAGTTTAGTAATTATGATTTGAGTGATTCATGTGATGATACCTCATCCTCGAATCGAACCCCTTCACCTCATAGTGTATTTGTCAATACTTTTAATGATCCGGAAATGAGTTATTTGTTATATGATGAAAGCTTTTTGCCCCAAACTCAAGCTAACCAAACAAATGATGGATTTTATCAGCCACAACCTGAAGATGAAGCTATGGGTACTCAGGTATGCCTCATATTTAGTTAATGTTGCTTGAATTGTGCAAAAATTTGGCCAAACTCAAAATTTCTGGAAAAAAATCGGTTAGGTCAACCTAGTTCGGTTACCAGATTTAGCTTGCGAGGTAACCGAACCGTTCTTAATGTGTAGTTCGGTTACTAAATTTAGCAGACGCAGGTAACCGAACTACATGTTAATGGTGGTTTTTTAGAGTTCGGTTATGTTTTTCCATAACATGTAACCGAACTATTTTTATAGAGTTTACAGTGCACTTTTCGGTTGAGTCGATATCAGCACTTTTTTTACCGAACTATATGTTCGGTAATGTCGCAGAAAATATAAATACAGCGTTTCTAACCGAACCTTCGAGTTCGGTTTAGTCGATTTTTTCAGTTTCATTGCCGAACTTATACATAGAAAATCTAAAGATCGAGTTCGGTAAGGCCCCAATTTATTTCTGGAAACTACATAACCGAACTGTGTGTTCGGTAGGGTCGATAAAAAATTTACATTACCGAACTTGTAAGAAAAATTTACATAACCGAATTGTGTGTTCGGTTACATGTCAAATACATGTCTTCACCGAACTTTCTTGTGAAGGCTCACACTAAAACTGAGCATATATACGATTCCAAAAACACTCCAAAACAAATCTAAGAGTTGGTTTATGTGATTTCTGCATCAAGAGAATGAGTTTTCCAACATGTGCAATAGGAAAATTTTGAGTCTCCAGAGAATATTTCGGTTACCTAATATATTATACTCTGATAATCGAACAATCAGTTCGGTTGGGTAATAAATACATGTCTTCACCGAACTTTTTGGTGAAGGCTCACACTCAAACTGAGCATATATACGATTCCAAAAACACTCCAAAACAAACCTAAGACTTGGTTTATGTGATTTCTGCATCAAGAGAATGAGTTTTCCAACATGTGCAATAGGAATTTGAGTCTCCAGAGAATATTTCGATTACCTAATATATTATACTCTGATAACCAAACAATTAGTTCGGTTGGGTAATAAATACATGTCTTCACCGAACTTTTTTGTGAAGGCTCACACTCAAACTGAGCATATATACGATTCCAAAAATACTCCAAAACAAACCTAAGAGTTGGTTTATGTGATTTCTGCATCAATAGAATGAGTTTTCCAACATGTGCAATAGGAAAAATTTGAGTCTCTAGAGAAGATTTCGGTTACCTAACATATTATGTTTTGCTAACCGAACTAATATCTTATGGATGAAGGCTAACTGCTTCAGCGTACAGAGTAGGTCGGTAACCAGTGAAAATGTTGCGAGGTAACCGAACTATGACTTCGGTTACCTGGTAAAATTTTACAGGTTACCGAACTATGAATTCGGTGACCATGAATTTGTCACAGGTTACCAAACTACTAGTTCGGTTACAAGTTTAAAAATCGCAGGTCACCGAAAACCATACTGTATTTCAACATTTCAGTCTTATAAAATTGAAAACAAAATCCCAATAAAAATTGAAAACACATACAAGGTTCTAAAACAAATATAAAACTGTTATACATACCAAACTACGAAATCCTTAAGTAATTGTTTAAAACACACAAACATACCAAATTAAACCATACGAAATCCATAACTAAGATGTCTTTTGAAACTAAAAGCATACGAAATCACTAACGACCACTTTTACGACCCCTCTTACCACCTCCTTGTTTACCACGAGTTTTAGGTGGAACTTCCTCATCACTTGTGGTATCATCTCCTTGACCAGTTTCCTCCACAGCGCGACTTCCTCATCACTTGGGGTATCATCTCCTCGACCGGTTCCCTCCACAACGCGACTTGAACCTTCTCCTGGTTGTCGACCCCTCTTCAGTTGCTTAGACCTACTTGGCTCCACCATTCTTTTAGTTATAAGACCCTCCTACTGCTTGTAGTAGGCAGTTTGTTTCTTAATCTCCATCGACTTTCCACTTTTGATTTTAGCCATCCATTTTTTCAACAATTTCGAACCCTTCAACACCTAATTCCAATTTTAAGCACAAGTAAATATTTTTTCAATAGTTTGAAAAACCAAAAAGTATAAGACAAAGAAATTTTCTTACCACATTATCCCATAATCTTTTTGCTTCTTCTCCACAAATAGGCATCTCCTTCTGAGCTCTCTTAGCCTCCCTCTCCTTTGCCTTTGCCTTTGCCTTTGCCGCATCAGCCTTAGCTTGTTGTTCTTTATTTATCACAAAAGGATGACTAATTTCTTCATAATACTCCTTATAATCTTCCTCACATGCATTTACATCTTTCCCACAAGGTACACAATCAGCTGCTGGTATGTGGTAGTTAGTAAGTTCATTCCAATGTGCTACCGCATGAGTTGGTTGATGTTTTTCCTCAAAATACTTCTCGGTGTTCTTTTTTCCTTGAACCAGCAAATTGAAGTTTTCATTCTCCACGTCGGGATCCATTTGGACACAACAAAGTTGTCTTAGTACTCTGCTTGGATTATATATTGCGTATCCGTCAGGATACCAAATTGGTCCATAGTAAGGAGAGACAATAGAGAAACCATTCAAGTCTTCTTCATCTACAGAGACATCATCAGGTACGACATATGGGTGAAATACCACATCGTTCACCGTAAGTGCATCCAATCTCTCCCTCAACGAAGTCCACTGCTCTTCTTTAGACTTCTTTTGTGCATCCAAAAACAACCATTTTCCTGCTGTAGGTTGGTCATAGGGATAAGGGTCTTTTTCCCTATCCAATCCCAATTTAGGGAAGTGGTCGTAAATCCAAACCTATGCGAAAATATGAAAATATCCACGTACATGAAAATTGAATTGGAAGCAGAAAAATTTAGCGAATAATTTGCTAATTAATAATGTAGAAAAACTCACCTGAACAAGAGTTAAGTAACCTCCAATTTGATTACACTTAATCCTCGACCCTTTGTTCATCTCTTCTAAAACAAAAGCAAGCACACCAGTGGCCCAAGAGTAATTATTCATCTCATCGAGATTATCCAAAAGCTGTAGATAATGTGCATCTACCCTATTTCCAGAAGTGTCGGGGAAAATGACAATTCCTAGCATATATAACCAATAAGCGGTGACATGATGCCTAAGGGTCTCCCTGTCCATCACCAACTTTCCTTTCTCCACCTTCTTTTTTGTCTCTCCAAATGTTGCCTTCAACTTTACCAACATGAATTTCTTTACCTTCTTCTTCAATGATCCATCTGCCTCTCTTGGATTATACTCATCTCCACGTTTAGGGGACCTCACAGCACGTCTAAACTCACATTGAGACTTTCTTGCATCCCATCCTAGACATTTTAGAGCCAAATCTTAAAGAGCTTCATAACTCATTGAGGGGTTGTAGCCTTCTCGAAGACATATACCTTCCACTGGTAAGCCGGTGATATTATGGCAATCATCTGGAGTAATTCCCATCTCGCCGAATGGAAGATGCATAGTATATGTCTCGAGATAATGCCTCCCGAGAAATGCGGATACGGCAACAGTGTCAAATTCCACATGTGCTAACTCAATAGCTCTCCATAACACACATTCTTTAACCTTGGCTACAAACTCGTCACACTCCAAAGAAAGATCCCATGTGGACGCCTTTTAACGTTTAATAAGATGAACATCATCGTTATGATCCTACGAAAAGAACATAACACTATTAATACTTGACGAAACACTATTAATACGTAAAAGAACGTAACACTATGAACTTAAAGAATACCTTTGTTGCATAGATCTTCGCAGCCCATGAGTGTTTGTAGCCAAACAATGTTGCCCCTCCATCATTTGGAGTACCATAAGTTGGGTCCACTGGTGGAAAACACAAATCAACATGGGGAATGTGTGAGTATCTTTTGCTAGGCGGCTTCGGCTTCTTTTTCTCTTTAGCATGAACAATTTCTTGCTCTTCTTCATCATCATCCTCACCCTCTTCTCCATCCTCTCCCTCTTATCCATCCTCTTCCTCTTCTTCTTCATCATCATCCTCTCCCTCTTCTCCATCCTCTTCCTCCTCTTCATCGTCTCCTTCCTCTCCCTCCTCTTCCTCCTCTTGTCCTTCTCCTTCTTTGCCGAGTTCTAGTTCTTCTTCTTCTACATTTTCAACATGTTGTTGTTCAACCTCTTCATTTCCTTGGTCTTCATTTCCTTGCTCTTCTTCATCATCATTCTCTTCTTCAATAACATTATCAATTGTATTCTCCATCACCTCTTCATTGACATCTTGGATTACATCACGAACATTCTCTTGGTTGACTTCCGGTAACGAGCCCCCTCCATGTTTAGCATTTGTGGCACCACGTTTTCGAAAATCTAAATGTTTTGCTCCACGAGGGGTGGGAGTTTTCAAATCCTCATCTAGTTGTAGTCTCAATCTTTTTTCCTTTGTTCCTAATGAACAAAAACCAAAGTATTAGCTAAACATAAGAGAATATTGTGTTATCAAATCAAATAGAACTAAAGAACAAAGTAAACACAACACTTGAAGTTAACGGACTATAGTTCGGTTAGCCAAAAAAAATTGCAAGGTAACCGAACTACATATTTCAAAAGTTCGGTTAGCCATAAAAATTATCGACAAAACCGAACTCATTCTTAACTTTTGAAAAATTTAGTTCGGTTACGAGAGGTTTTTTTGCGAGCACACTGAACTAAATATTTCAAAAGTTCGGTTAGCAAGAGAAATTATCGACAAAACCGAACTCATTCTTTCAAAGAAAAAATTGAGTTCGATTACGAGGGATTTTTTGCGAGCAGACACCAACTATGTAGTTCGGTCACGGATATTAGTCTATTTTTTTTTTGCGAGCACACTTTGAATGTTCTTATTTTTGGAAGTTCGGTTAGCAATTCTAGGGTTACACAAAAATTCTCCTAGCCGAAATATCTCATCAGAACTACCATTTTCAATGGGTTTTGATGATTTCTAATCGATTTCTTCAACAAATAACGAATTAAAAAGAATGGGTATGAAGGAAATTACCCATGGATTTGCATTTCACTCGAATCGGACTTCTTTTTCCCTGTTGGATGCTTGATTTGGTCTCTCAACTTTGCTTGAAGTTGTTTATCAATTTGAAATTGACTTGGGAGATTTGCTATGCTTGCAAGTCCAGGACTCAATCCTGGAATTCTTGGTGTCTGCTTAGAACGCATTGTTTATAAAGATTGATTAATCGTCGATGAAATTTTTTCGATATGTCTATGAAGAAGAAGAAGAGGAAGAGAAGAAGAAGAAGATGAAGAAGAAGAAGAAGAAGAAAAGAAAATAATCAGTTTCAAAACTGATTTTAAGTTTTTACTTAGGTTTTAATTAGTGGGTTATATTAGTGGGTAGTGGGTTAGATTACTGGGTTATTAGGATTAGTTATAACCTTAATTAGAATAAGGACAGATTAGTCTTCCCTAATCTTTTAGGACACCCCTTATAATGTAGGGTGGACATTTGTATCACAAAGTAGTCCCCACCTTTTTTGAGTAGTCCCCAAAAAATCGTTCAAGACCTTTGGGCAGGCCCAACCGTCTAACCAGATGGGCTAATGAGACACTGGATCGCTAATTCGTTGGTTTATACTCTTCAATTCATAGAGAAATAAAGTTTTGGATAAACCGGATTCATTATTTGGTGATGTTGCAGAGAAAATTTTGAGACAGTGGGTTCAGGGAAGAAAAATGGAGAACATCACAGCAAGTGAATTAGCAGGATTAGGAGTTGGGACTCTACTATTCTGTGCCACTATTGCTGCTCCTAAAATAGATGCCCTCATTTCTGCTTCTCAAAGGAGGTAACATATCCTCTTATTCATCTCTCTCTCTTATATGTTTGGTTTTTCTGAATTTCAAATTGTTATGATAAACTGATATTAACTGAGACCCGTAATTTGATTTTCCCATAAACATGAAGTTCTGTTTTGCTTTATTTCTCTTCTTTCTGAATTTAAGGAAGAATGTTATCTGTGTTGGTTTTTACTGTTAGACTTGCTTGCTTTGTAGTATCAACATAGTGAGTGTTAATAAAATGACGAAGAAAGGATGTAGGAAAGGGCAATTACACAATTAGACAAAATTTACCACATCTTAAATGGTTTGCTGTGTTGGTAAATAGGCAAAAGTCATTGATTGGAGAATACTGTGTGGTAGTGGTGAATTGAGGAAACCTTGGGACCTAAAGCCTATAGGGATGCTGTTGTTTTTTTAATGGTGTAGGTTTTGCCTCTTAATGTACCCATTGATATGTGACTATAGGCATTTACTCGAACAGCATGACAGAGTTTGAGGTGTATCAATGTTGTATATTTTTAGCATAGCTAGTCTCGAACAACAAATAAAGCACAACTCCAGGAAAGTAGAAAAAAATCCATCAAGGGCGAGGTCCTGAAGCACCTTTAGCAGTGTAGTCGAAGTGCAGACTTATTCTACTAGGGCATTACTAAGGTCAATGCTGCAACTAAATTCTCATCTCTTCACAATGCTTCATCTTTCTTGACGAATTAGCCAGGGAAACCCTTGTCTAGCATCTTAGATTGAACCGCTGTCCTATTTGTTCAAATACCAGTGTCTATAAAAGTGTGATTGTCATAAAGCATTGTTGCTTGATAGTTGATATTTAAGAAGAAATTATGAAGATTTACAAAGTGATTCTGTCGCTATGTCGCTATTTCTAATTTAATCTGGTATCGAGTCTATAACATGTGGTTTTCGCAACACTTGAGTTGAAATCTTGATTTTATGAAGTGATATTATGTAGCTAAAGACAAAATGAGCCACTCTCCAAGTCAGGAAATACTATTACGAGTCATAACATTCCCTCATTCAGTAAACTAGTGAACAAATTCTCCTCGCTTATATGCTGTTGCATATATCTCTGAGCTGTTTTTTCCCCTCAAATTTGGACATTATGCGCAAACGCTCTTGATAAAGTACATTTTTGTCAATTTCTTTTTCCGAGTGCTTCATTAGCTGGACCTTTTGCCTTGGTTAATCTTTTTGAGTTTGATAGATCATAGACATAGATCCAGTGTTGTTAAACACATAGTGATGCTTCTTCCCAGAGGCACGTAAGGGTCTGAAAGAGAGTAAGCTTACTTCCGAAATCCAGGTAAGAGAGGGTCTGAAAGAGAGTAAGCTTACCTCCGAAAGCATGAGCTGCTAGTATAACAAGTCTTTCTTTCGGGCAAGTTGTTAGTTCTGTGTTCAATGCCCAAACTTTAACATGTGAAACAATCCTAAATGTTCGGGCCAAAAGGGATCAGCTCAATATTAAACAACGATAAGTATAAGATATTTTTACATTCAATTGAATTCGATTCAATCATAGCTTTTGCATAGTTAAGGCAAAAATCGATTTATTTTTCCTTGTGACACAGATGTTCTCATTCATGATATTCCATCAAGCTAGATCGGTCTATTACACCTAGTACCTACCATAGTCACCGACACATGGATGTAGATTCCCTTTACTTTCACATGACAAATTGGAGTATGTGCATCCACAATTCAAATTGTGGGAGTATATGCATCCACATATGAGTAGAGGTTGGGATTACTGATGGTAGAGGGTTTGCTTCTTTAAATTGTGCGAGGAGTATATGCATCCACATATGAGTAGAGGGTTTGCTATCTTCAAATTGTGCGAGGAGTTTGCTATTTTAATCTACTTGATGGTTATGAATGATCAGATAATAGTGACTAACAAGATTTGATGTTACCTAACTACTGGCACACTCTGCCTCTGCCTCTGTCTTCCCTGTTTTTTTTTCTCTCCAAATTTGATTAGTCTGATTATGAGCTGTACAGATAGGGTTGCCCTTGTTTGTCTGTCAAAAGCAGGACTTTAGAAAAGATGCATGTGCTATATGTTTAAACACAAAAGCAAAATGTGTTACCTGTGCATGTTTTACTGTAATGGGACACATATTTAATTCGATATCTTTCTGATGGTATTTGCTAAATTGGTAGTTACATTTCTACTCGAGTTGTATTGAGAAAAACAAGATAACTAACTTTATGTTGGTTGGTTTACATACAGTACTTTAGGCATGTGCAGGAATTGTGGTGACCTTAAGATGATAGCATGCTCAAGATGTAAAGGTGCTGGAATGATCAAAGAAGGGTCGTTTATGAGTTTTAACCCTATTGAAGGGAAGTTCCAGTCATTAGGTGCTCGTCAAGCAAAGGTAGGATTTGTTTCATGTTCCAAGTGCCAAGCTAAGGGACATATGTCCTGTCCTAATTGTTCTACGTAAGTTATTCTTGTTCTTGCATATGTATAAGAATTATATACCACTCTTTTCTGCAACGAATGAAAACATGTCGATTACAGTAGTACAGTACAGTGATCATGTGTTGTATTTTGTATTTAACTGTGTTATAGAAGGTATAAAAATGAATTTGGCTTTTTGGAAATTCAATGTTTTTCTGGGATTTGTTATTCGGTACATCTCATGTCCTCTGTCCTGTCATCAAAACCTAATAATACGGAATTACATCAATTTGAAACGAGCAACACTAGGATATATTCCTTAGAGCAACTGCAGTGGGACGAGTAAAACTAAAGACTAAAAACCAAAAAAAAGTAAAAGATATGGTTTTAGTCCGTGGTGAGACACTACGTTGGAGGAGTAAATTTGGTGGAGCGGAGTTAGAATGGTTCGTCTGACATGGGGCGTAGTTGTTAACTGCGTTTGGGTTGGACGCAACTTTAACTTACGCCTGATGTTGGGCGGAGTCTAAAATTGCGTTTGGTGTGGAACGTAACCCAGAACTACGCCTGACGGGGCGCAAATACAAAATACGCCCGAATGGGACGCAAATACTACATTACGCCCGATGGGGCGCAAATTGGGACTGCGCCGGATGGGGCGCAACTTGGGATTGCGCCCGATGGGGCGCAACTTAGTGACTATAAGAAACACACTGGCATGAAGGCAGGAAGCAGGGATTCGGTGTTTACACCTTCCGGAATGGGGAATCTAAATGTGGGGAGTGGGATTCTGGTGTTGGGCACTTAAATTACCATATTGGGTTCTATGTTGTCAGTAGAACGCATTATAAGAGTGGGGTTTTAATGAGGATGTCCTCTTTGCTGGACTATATGTTTTCCGTTGGAAAGCATTAGTGCGTTTCTTATAATTTTGATTTAAAGTACAAAGCCAATTTGTTGCCCTCTAGGCAGGGCTTCGCAAGTTTTACAGTTTTACTGGATTTAAGGGTTCAAATGGGTGTGGGTAGACTATATGTTTTCTGTTGAAAGGCATTAGTGTGTTTCTTATAGTCCAGTTTTACAGTTTTAGTCTAATGCCTTTCAACAGAAAACATATAGTCTACCCACACCCATTTGGGTGGAGTAAAGACTAAATACTAGACTAAAACTAAAAACCAAACCAAATATGGTCTTTGGTTTAGTTATAGTCTGGCGTAATTTGACACTACGCCTGATTGGGGCGTAGCTGTAATTTGCGTTTGGTAACGAGACGTAGCTGTAATTTACGCCTGATTGAAACGCAACTTTAGACTCCGCCCGGTGGGACGTAATTAACATTTGCGCCTGATACCAAGCGACACCTTAATATTGCGCCTCATTCAGGCGTAGTCACAAGTTATGTCTGACCGGGCGTGATTTTAAAGTCCGCCTGTAGTCAGGCGCAATTATTAGTACCGCCATTGAATGCATGGGGCGCAATTATAAGTACCGCCTTGTTATTACATGGGGCGCTTTTATAAGTACCGCCTGTTCCTTCATTGTCTAAATCCGAAACCCTAACAAGCTTGAGAAAGCATTGAGGCCCATAATCAGCCCATTAGTCGTCTCGGTGGATTTGTTCCCGTGACAACTGACAACCTACCTCTGGGTATCATATTAATAGAATTGCATTTTGGAGGAAGTGATTTTGTTCCGGCCAACCAAAAGCACTCTACATGAATTGGACTTATAATTCCACCTGCCTTGTGGGTTTGGTGTGTATTCGTTGAATGTTTCATAGTAGTATTGTGCCTCATTCAGGCGGAGTCCCTAAGTTACGCCCCATCAGGCGCAGTCCCAAGTTGCGCCCCATCAGGCGTAGTCCCAAGTTGCGCCCCATCAGGCGTAATGTAGTATTTGCGTCCCAATCAGGCGTATTTCGTATTTGCGCCCCGTCAGGCGTAGTTCTGGATTACGTCTCTCCACGGGGCGGTTTTACAAATTACGTTCCACACCAAACGCAATTTTAGACTCCGCCCAACATCAGGCGTAAGTTAAAGTTGCGTCCAATACAAACGCAGTTAACAACTACGCCCCATATCAGACGAACCATTCTAACTCCGCTCCATCAAATTTACTCCTCCAACGTAGTGTCTCACCACGGACTAAAACCATATCTTTAATTTTTTTTTGGTTTTTAGTCTTTAGTTTTACTCGTCCCACTGCAGTTGCTCTTAACGTACTTAACTTTTTTTTTTTTTTTTTTTGATCGGCATTAACGTACTTACATCCTAGTCTTTTCTGAAATTATACCGTCTATCCCACAATTATTCGAACATTTCTACAGTGTTTAATGGATGGGAGATGGAAGTAAACTATTTATTTCGAAATTGGCTCCTAAAGTACTGGTCCCCATGGGTTTAATTTCATTATTCTTGGAGATTTTAAGACCAAGAATATAGTAGATGGCAGTCTGAGTCTGAGTCTGTGACTAGTGAACATTGCTGGATTCTAAGACAGCACTGAATAAAGAGTCTCTTGATTGTTGAATCGCAGTTAGTTACGCCATCCACTTCTGTTCCTAAATAAAAACGGGCAGTGAACTGAACATACCCAGCTAATACTTTCTCCTCTTTAACCACCTTCTGGGTAAGTAATTTATGTATCAACTTGTTGAATAAATTGATGGGTATGTTGATATTTGAAGAAAATGTGAAGCTTCCTGCATACTACTACTAGTGTAATAACTACTACGCATTTGAATGGCTATTAGTACTTGATGTGGATATGTATCTGATAAGTGATAGCTATTGTTTCTGCAAATAACTTATGTTGAGATGACAAAGGCGTGAATTATAGCCATCAGTGTCTATCTGCACATTATGCACTAAGTTTTAAAATGCTTTATTGTGTGTAACATATGATAACGATTGTCATTGATTGTGTCCCTCTCCACTAGGGACTAGTAACTGTATATAAGTTGTCAAATGATATTGCCTGAATTGTTTGATTATATCATTAGCATGGATTACATCAAGAAGATGTGTTTTTTCAAGTATAGATATAATTTCCAGCTACATAAGACGATTAACAACATCCACGCAGGGCATCCAACAATTACACATGCAGTAGCAACAAACAACACCCACAATGAGGAAAAAACTTATTGGCGAGTGGGAGGATCCTAAGTTTCAAACAACTAGTGGATCCAAACTTTCAAGCCACTGACCTCAATTATTAGAGTCAATCCCTTCACCAACTTGGCTATCCCAAGGGTTACTATCCTGCCAAAATTTATGAAGTAAATCTGTTTTTTTCTTATTTGGATGGCATGCTAATATAAATTTGAGATTAGAAATCATGAATGGGTATTTTAAGAGTTCACCATGATATTTTTCATGTAGGGTAAGAGTTTTTGCCCCCTTTTTTTTTTTTTTTTTTTTTCTCTTCTCTCTTTTTTCTTTTTCTATTTTTCTTTCTTTCATTCTGAAAATTAGTAGATGCCAAATGGTAATGACAAAATTAGTAATATGGCATTGCAAGGATAGTTTTGAGCTTGGCAGTAGGTGATTTAATTATTGTGTTTCAAGCTTCAAAATTAGTACGTCCCACCCCTTCTCACAAGGGAAAATTAGTTGTTGGGCATTTATCATATCTAGAAAATTGCATCATGGACCAAGGGGGAAAATCCGGTGAGTTTTACGTACCGAGGCCCGAGCTATCCCGAATTCCCGATAACTTCAAATTCATAATACACCAGTTCTCCAAGGACCAAGGTGTTGTGAATGAAAACCAGCAACCCCTTATTGCCCCGAGCTTGACAGCTTGTGTTTGCTCTTAACGATACAACCTTTTGAAAATATAGTAGAACCAAAAGGTTGGATACCCACAAATCAAGAGACTACAACATACATCCCTGAGCATTTTCCTAACACTGCAATATACAGTGACCGTACACACTAAAGACAAAGAACAATGTAAGTACTAGTATTTAAGACGACACTTTCTTAGCCATTTTCCTACCTACAACAAGTGCTTTATAACAACAGTATACGGTTAAATAGTTGGGAAGGTAAGCTAGGTGTGTGGTAACAGGGATTTCGCCGTCACCTGATGAAAACTCAATCTGTTTGAAATCCACCAACAGTAGGTTGACACGTTTATTTTTGCCTTAATTATGGCTGTACATAGGACGAGAAGCAAGATATTTTTATCGTTCCAAGTGAGTGAGGTGATGGGAGACGTGTTTGTACTAAGTTTAGGGTCTAATGGTTTGCCATTACCCTCATCTGACCGTCCCTTCCTATACCAGCTGGCTACAGTAATTATTGTTACACTGTTACATTGATTACTTTAGTTGATGTTCCTCAAGATAACATTATTTATCTATTGTTTCATTTCCAATGCGTAAACTTCTTCATTTACCTGAGGAAATTGCAGGCCTATCAATCAATCTGAAGATAGAGAGTAGTATACTAGGGGGTGACACTTTCTTCAGCTCCTGTAAACTGATGAGGCACACGAAAATGCTACTTATACACCAAAATTATACACCAAAACTATACCCCGCTTACGTGTCAAATTTGCATTGGTCCATTCTCTTAAAGGGACCCCCTGTATTTCCTGGTGGGGTTGGGTGGGAAGCAATGAACGGTGGAGATCACTGCCACATAGTGGTGTATCTATCCGGTGTATGAAACCGGTAGATATGTAGCAGCTTCGCTATTTAACCATCTCTGTCATCGTTGCCAACACTTCATAATAAAAAAAAAAAAAAAAAAAAAAAATAATTCTAGCCAAACCGCTCCCAAAACTACTTAAAAACCGCCATGTGAGAGGGGCCGATGGGACCCGCCCTTTGGGAATTTGCAGGGGTACTTAAAGGTAAGTTGGGACCCCTCATGTGTCACAACGGTTTTTAGGGAGTTCATGGAGGCGGTTTGTACAGATTTTTTGAAAGAAAAAAAAAATAGTAGTTCTATACAGACCCTGTAGATGAACTATGCAAAAACCGTCTCCTCACATGGGGGCGGATCCTGTGGGTCAGGGAATTAGCAGGGAGTGGGGTCATTGAAAATCTGTGTGGAGAACGGTTTTGGCATGTTTTTTCATGCGGTCTTGGCATGGTTTTTCATACGGTCCATTTAGATTTTTTGAAAAAAAATTAATCTTTTGGCAACTGTGGACTGGGTGCCAAATAATGACTATACCAAAAGCTCTATTTGCTATAACAGGTGATATGCAAATTAGTCGCGCCATTATGGTAAAATAGCCAAGCGACCGAATCTCTAATGAGCGATATTGTTTATTTCGTCAGCTGAGAGTCTCTATTGTTGGCTATTTACTGAATATCGCTCAATATTATTAATATCGCCAACGGTCGACTCTATAGCGTCTATTACCACACTTGCCTTCTTGTTCCTCTTCACCCCTTCTCTTCTTTCTCCTAAATAAAATTGTTTAGTTACTTCCTTCCTTATATGAGCGAGAAAAGAAAGAGAAACAGAAAAAGAAAAGTCAAAGAATCTACTAACACCCCAACCAGTAGATTAACTTACCTGGCCAAATTGGGGTATGCCTAGATTAATTGGGGTATACCCAAGTTTAAGTGACTATTTTGTAGGGCTAAGGGTGTCCAAACGGTATAAATTCACCTAAATACCCTCACCAAATTCTTTTTCTTCCCAACCTAAAAACAATTTACTACCCTTCCCAACCTAAAAACCACTACTTCTAATCTGCCATCCTTCTATTTTCCTTCTCCATCATTTCATTTAAAAAAAAAAAAAACTCGTCGAATAAAAAGTAGCCCCTTGTTTTTATCAAACTCAAATGAGTCCATTCTCCTTCCCAACCTAACGACCAATACTTTATTTTGTTGTTTGATTGTCAAAATAAGGTTGAATTGTTGATTTGCAGTTATATAGTCGTCAGGGTATTTCTTCATCGACCTTGACGACTTTTCAAGTTTTATTTTGGTCGTCATCTTCTTGGGATGAATATCTTGACAACTTTTCATCTCTGAAAATACATTCACAGGGTCGTCATTGATACGTATTGATCTCTGTACCTTGGTGACTATTATTATAAAGGCGGAATTCAGAATAATAATATCGCTCAATATTATTAATATCGCCAACGGTCGACTCTATAGTGTCTATTACCACACTTGCGTTCTTGTTCCTCTTCACCCCTTCTCTTCTTTCTCCTAAATAAAATTGTTTAGTTACTTCCTTCCTTATATGAGCGAGAAAAGAAAGAGAAACAGAAAAAGAAAAGTCAAAGAATCTACTAACACCCCAACCAGTAGATTAACTTACCTGGCCAAATTGGGGTATGCCTAGATTAATTGGGGTATGCCTAGATTAAGTGACTATTTTGTAGGGCTAAGGGTGTCCAAACGGAATAAATTCACCTAAATACCCTCACCAAATTCTTTTTCTTCCCAACCTAAAAACAATTTACTACCCTTCCCAACCTAAAAACCACTACTTCTAATCTTCCATCCTTCTATTTTCCTTCTCCATTATTTCATTTAAAAAAAAAAAAAAACTCGTCGAATAAAAAGTAGCCCCTTGTTTTTATCAAACTCAAATGAGTCCATTCTCCTTCCCAACCTAACGACCAATACTTTATTTTGTTGTTTGATTGTCAAAATAAGGTCGAATTGTTGATTTGCAGTTATATAGTCGTCAGGGTATTTCTTCATCGACCTTGACGACTTTTCAAGTTTTATTTTGGTCGTCATCTTCTTGGGATGAATATCTTGACGACTTTTCATCTCTGAAAATACATTCACAGGGTCGTCATTGATACGTATTGATCTCTGTACCTTGGTGACTATTATTATAAAGGCGGAATTCAGAATAATAATAGACGAAAACTAGAAAACAGAACACAAAGTAGTAATTCGAAGAAATATATCTTCTCTAGATTATGAACAAGAAAACTATTACAATTCTCTCTTTGTTACGCTCACAATCTCTCTAGGTAATTAACCTTAAACTATTTTACTAAGCTTGCTTTTACAATAAATAATTGCCTCACAAACTTCTCTCTAGGTATGTGTGTTAAACCTCCTTTTCTAGGTGTCAAACCACACTCTCTATATTTTCTTAGCTATGAGATAAACATCTCTATTTATAGCTTTCGGTTTGGTTTCTCAAACCTTCTAGGAACTATTTCCCTTTCTAGGACTAATTCCTTTTCTAGGTATATTTCCCTTTCTAGGAATATTACCTTGTCTAGGAAGTATTCCCTTATCTAGGTATACTTCCTTACTTTGGTTTGGTTTCCCAAACCTCTTAGGAATCTATTTCCTAACTAAGAGTATTGTCTAAAACAAAACCCTTTCCCAACTAGGAATTTTGTCCAAATAAGGATTCCTTCCTAATATAGGATTCTTCCCTCAACATAGCTTGAGGTTTATTGGTTCCCTGAGAGAGGAATATACACATGTATCATGCCCCCCCCCCCCCCCTTAAAGTACTTGAACTCCTGTGAAAGTTAAACTTGGAGGTTAGGGAACCCGAGAGTTCCTTTCACCCTACTGAACCATCTCTCCTTGCTGGAAACTTGACATCGACATCTAATTTGAAAAGCGTCCATATCTCATCGTCTTGGCTTAGTCACTCTTCGTTCCATGATGCAATCTTCTTTGAGCGGTTCTTCTTCTTCAAAAAAAAAAAAAAAAACAGATAGAGACGTAGTCTTTTTCTTCGCCTTCCGCTTGGGTGTATGAGAATGAATACCTTCAGTCGATTCCTTAAGGGTAACTTGAACCGACTGCGTGTCTATTTGTAGCTCATCCACCTTTTCTTCCATAGTTTGTGGTTCGCTATGCTTAGGATCATCAGCTGACTTTTCCATCTTTGATTCCCTTGTTCTCCTAACGTCTTCTAGATTCTCGAGCACCTCGCCAAGTTTTACGTAGAGACCTAATGAAAACCATAAACCACATGAATCTTCCCTAAAAGAGCGAACCTTGCTCTGATACCAACTTGATACGTATTGATCTCTGTACCTTGGTGACTATTATTATAGAGGCGGAATTCAGAATAATAATAGACGAAAACTAGAAAACAAAACACAAAGTAGTAATTCGAAGAAATATATCTTCTCTAGATTATGAACAAGAAAACTATTACAATTCTCTCTTTGTTACGCTCAGAATCTCTCTAGGTAATTAACCTTAAACTATTTTACTAAGCTTGCTTTTACAATAATTACTTGCCTCACAAACTTCTCTCTAGGTATGTGTGTTAAACCTCCTTTTCTAGGTGTCAAACCACACTCTCTAGATTGTCTTAGCTATGAGATAAACATCACTATTTATAGCTTTCGGTTTGGTTTCTCAAACCTTCTAGGAACTATTTCCCTTTCTAGGACTAGTTCCTTTTCTAGGTATATTTCCCTTTCTAGGAATATTACCTTGTCTAGGAAGTATTCCCTTATCTAGGTATACTTCCTTACTTTGGTTTGGTTTCCCAAACCTCTTAGGAATCTATTTCCTAACTAAGAGTATTGCCTAAAACAAAACCCTTTCCCAACTAGGAATTCTGTCCAAATAAGGATTCCGTCCTAATATAGGATTCTTCCCTCAACTTAGCTTGCGATTTATTGGTTCCCGGAGAGAGGAAGATACACATGTATCAGTCATGGTATTCATCTTTACACTTTGCCGACTAGTGTTGTAGTAATTAAGGTCGTCATATTTTCAAAACTTGAACCTTGCCGACCAATAACCGCCATAAAACAGTTTTTCTTTATACATTTTTGCAATTAGTCGGCATGGTTGGGAAAACACCTTGACAACTATAGTTTAGTCGGCAGGTTAAGAAATTAATACCATGTCGGCCAATGAAGCATTTATTATACATGTCTCAGTATGTGAAAACTCTTTTAGTCGGCATCATGATTTATTACCAATATGCCGGCTAATGGTGGTCGTTATCTTCCTTATTTGTCGACCTTGCTGAATTTTCATACTTTCATTTCTGAAAATGTTAGTCTGTTATCTTCAATATTTGTCGACCCTGCCGACTTTTCATACTTTAAGTACAAAAAGTGTTGATTTCTTCAGTGGTTTTGATTAAGATGAAACCATTATACAGCTGTGCAATCCCATTTTAGTAGTGATTGACTAGTGTGGCTTCTTTTCCGTTAACAAACAAAATTCAAAAAATAATTTTTTTTTCTCAAAAATCTTTGAACAAAATCCATAAGATCAATCTAACAAAAACATGATTTCCTAACTTTTAATTCAACTAATTAATCTAAACAAGTTTTAGTAGAGCTTATTAAACAAGGTTAATTTAGCCATTTAGAAAATAAACGGTTAAGGGGTGTTCAGTTTTACTTCAAAATGACCTGGATTTTGCCTCATTAGGTATACCCCAATTTGGCCAGGTTAACTTATGTGCTGGATAAAGAATATGAGTTTCAATATGTTAGACAACTAGCTGGTGATGGTGTAATCCCTGTGTACATATCTGGCCATCCAGAGCGAGTTAATTCAGTCGCTCTAAGAGGTGGGTGATCTGAGTTCCATACGGTGTTCAGGTTACTTCTCCCTTTTGTTCAAGATAGAGTCTGAGATATCCTTGGTTGCATTTGTATGATATACAACCTAGAAACCATAAGACTCAAATAGTTCAAGTTATATCTGAACAATGGTGGAAGATCACAAATACGTTTTTTTTTCAAAGATTTTGAATGTGGTGAGTTTTTTTTTTCTTGTAATTAAATTTTTAGATTATTTTTTAGTGTTATAAAATTCAACAAACTTTAATTATGAATATGCTGTTAAATATGAGTTTCGTCGTTAGATTTGTACATGTTGAATGGAATTCCATATAAGGGAAATTTACTTCCATTTAACAGAATTAAATGGGAGTCAGAAGATTGATGGTAAGAAAGACTTCATTTAGACTCAAATGACCTAAAAAGAAATCAAGCATATAGACAAATAAAAACATATCGATTAAAGGTGGCTAAGTTGTTTTTTTTTTTTACAACGTTACTATAGGAAAATGGATCAACACAACCATAAACTTTATAAGGAGATCGAACGTGTGTTTGTGTTGTGGCCAATGCCTATTTCCTAATGCTAGCTCGGTGGTATTAATTGGTTTTCTCGAATGATTAGAAGATTTAGAGAAAGCACCAAGATATTGTGGGTCTCCAATTTTATCAAAGCTTTACATAGCCCTTGGTAATTCCCCTACGTGTGTCGAAGAAAGATTTAATGGTTTTTTTGGGAGTGTTGGAAGTAAGAACCAATATTTTTCACAAAATTTATTTATTATTCTGACATGGTAAATGTACTAACCAACAATGTTATTATTTTCAGTATTGCTGGTATACATATTTCCGTGTTTGTGAACCTTTTCCTCACAATCACACCAATAATTTTCCAGCTGTTTTGGGGTAAAAACTGATTCTGCTGTTTTTGGTAAATTTGGGTGTGTTGATGAGAAACGAATTCAAACCCTAAACAAATATACTGCACAGGAGTACTTTTAGATTCGAGAGATCAATCTGTAAGACTCTGGCCTAAACCAAGAAATGGTCGTTCCATATTCAATTCGGTCACAAAGTGAAGGAGAAGGGTTGATCTTAGGGAGGGAAGCGAAGAAGGTGTTTGAGATCAGAATGTTGAATTATGAAGGTGTGGCTGTTTTTATGACTTGTATCAGAATGTGGAACTGACTTGCGGAGTGTAAGCTATCAGTTCTTGGTGTTTTCTGGATACTTGTGTTGATCACACTTGTGTCTTTTTGTCGAAATAGGTTGAAAACCTATTTATACAAGTCATTAGAGAGCGCACCTTGATCTCGTAGGAAGTGGAGATAGTTAAGTAGTGGAGAAATGGGGTTGTGTAAAAGGTGGTGACCGTCACGTTTCCATTATGAGGGAAGAGCGGTCAGCCCTTACACCCACTACTCTCTTACTGCTATTAATTATCCGCATTTTCCTGACACTTTATCGTAATGGGCGTGTTGCACGCCGCACTCCGGAAACCACCATACCAATACCCCAGTGAGCATCCCTTAGTTTGTGACATGTTTGATGTCTCGAGTATTTTTTAGGAAAATATACACAGCAGTCTGTCGAGTAGGTCAAGTTATGAAACTTGCAGCTTAAAACATCATATAGTGCTTTTAGGTCAAAAAATTTGTTTGTGGAATCAATATTTATAAAACATCGTTCATAATCAATGCAAATAAAGTAGCTCAAAATAATCGATGTTCATGAAGCATCATTGTTTTAGAGCTCGTCTAAGTTAGTCGCAAAATTTAATGTCTTAAAAGGAGCATGACTACCCTTTTCAGGGAGTTGGTAGGATCTACGCGTGCATCCCATGGCTTGGCCGATCACTTCTCATGGAAGAGGGGTGGCCAATGATCATGGCGTCACCCTGTTGGCCACTTGAAATTAAATCTAAGCCATCTGACTAGGCTAGCGAAGTTGGACGGATGAGATGATTTGCGGAAGTTGTACATTGCCGCTGATTGAATTTTAGGGTTTAAAGCCGTGTGGCCAACCTACCTTAGGCCAAACGATTTGGGGTAATTGTCGCTGATTTGGAAGTCGATTGAGTACACATAAAGATGGGTTGCCGGCGAGCTTGCTACCATCTCATTGGCCGCCTGAAATTAGATCTAGGTCGTCCGACTAGGCTGGCGAAGATGGACGGCCGTGATCAATTTGCGATAGTTGTGTAATGCCGCTGACTCAATTTAGGGTTTAAAAAGCGCGCGATCACCCTACTTTGGGCAAACGGTTTGACATGCTCCTGGATTGCTATGTGTAGTTCGATCAACCAGGTATGGAGGCGAGTCGCCGGTGACCATAATTGTACCTCTTTGATCATTCGAAAGAAGATATAAACCGTCCAACTAGGCTGGCTAAGTTGGGTGGATGCGATGGTTTAGAGAGCGTTATGGTCGGTCTTAGCTCGTTTGAGCTTCTCTTCCGACAGCGCAACCATCCTGGTTCTGGCTAGCGATCAGGGATGTTGTGGGTGAACTAAAAGGATTCCGATCGGCTGGGATGATAGTGGGCCCACCGGCGGACACCATGGAGTTTGCCTAGTTCCACCAGGGAGAGGCTAAGTTTGTTGAATTGGCCGGCCAAATTGTTTGGCCGTGATTATTTTAAGACTGACATGGACAATCTAGGCTTATTTTCTTAAGGAATTTAAGCGCGTCGACCATGCACTTTTAACTAAAAGTGCATTGACACGAAAACCTCTTTATCAGAGAGTGGTGTAGTCTGAGTGTTTTTATGCAGGTCTCAATGCTGACACTTTGGGAAATTCATGCTACTCCGCTGCTAGTGAACATTAATTATCATGTCATGCCAACATTAAGAGTTAAGCTAGGGAACATAGCATAGAAAAATACTAGGCATGCCATGCATTAGTGAATAATGCTGGTGGAAGATAAAATTCATAGAATATTTGGGATTGTTGCTACATGCACCATTCTGTATGAATTTCATGTAAGTATATTGAATTGCTTAATACATGCGTAAATAAAGAGGCCTAGGCGCTCATTACTCTTAATTGGATCAGTTTATTTGCAGAACAACATCACATTAAATACATGGTTTTACAATTTTAGCCCTGAACTAAAAACCACCATCAACATTAAGTCCCATGCTTAGCACATAACAAAGGACATTGTTGCGGGTAAGCACTAGATGGTGACAAATAAAGATAAAACTTATGAGGCAAAGTAGGCAGATGTTACCAGGATAGAAGTCGTCTCAGTCTTTGAGTAAGGCACGTTTAATGAAGTATCAAAGCACGCAGTCCTCCTAGCACACATCAACCGTCTTCAGGTAGATAAGTTAATATCCCGCATCTAAGGCCTTCATATACGGCAGATAGAGAGTCCTTTATTTTCCTTGGATATTATCAATTTGTGGAATATAAAAAAGGTCACTTGAGATTTTCTTTTCATACCAATCACCGCAGAGTTGCACTCATCTTCTTTCCAGGTACTACTTCACGTTCTCTTGTAGTTTTTCTTTTGTCTTTACCGTGTAGGTTGTTAATATAAACATAATGCTTTTTTGCAGTACATGATGGGAATTCCTGGTGATGATTATTTTTCTAATTCTCCAGAGAAGAGCTTTGAAATTGACAAACCTAGAGTTTCCGCTTTTGAGGAGGTATTAGCTAAAATCGATCCTCTGTTTCGTGAAGATGGTCGGGCCATACAGGGTATGCCTCTTACACATTTACGCATCGTTCGAGGGAGTGTTCAAGCTTTCTTGGCTGCGGTTGACATGGAGGAAAAGTGGATACGTGATGAAGCGTCTCAGCTTGACGAATCGTCTCAGCCCATAAGTGCCAGGGCTGAAAGATTCGCGGCTCGATTGAAGCGATGAAGGGTGAGCAAATGCAACCTCCAGATGGGAATAAGCATGATTACCCTGTTCATAACGGCATAATAATCCTTGACTCTGATGTAGACGAACCGGCGCATCCTCAAAAGGCTGTTGGGGCAGTTTCTGAAAAGGATGTCGGTGTAGCTTCTAAGGGAGAGGATGAAGTAACTTCTGGGAAGAATATTGAAGCGGCTCCTGAAGAGAACATTAAAGCGTCTGCTATAGAGAATATTGAAGCGGATTCCGGGGAGTACATTGAAGCGGCTTTGGCTCCTAGAGAGGACATTGTAGCGGCTTCTATGGAGGATTCTAGTGGATGCGTCATTAACCTTGGATTTGACGTTGATAAGTAGATTTCCCACTTTGTTATTCCCTTTCATAGAAGAACATATTTTCGTAGCCTAGCTTGTAGATGTTTTCGATATTTCAATGGTTTTTGTTTATGTGACTGGAGCCAGGGGTTCATCGAGTAATAATCTTCTATTCATGTTGCTTTAATAATGTTATGTTTCCAATTTGATGAATGAATGAAATCTCCTGACTGAGAAATCCAAACCCTCGGAAAAAATCTCGTAATACCTTGGAATTTTAGTCGCCACATCCTTTAATAAAGTTACAGTAGAGCCTCATACTCGTTCCTCGAATGCCACGACTAGTACCTTGATTGCAAAACGAGTTCTTCCCATTCTATCAAGGCGATGTGGCCGATGGGAAGGCGACACATATAAGTGATGATGTGTTTTATTTTCATGTGACTGGATACCGCTTCCATGATGATATTTATTATGTGTAACCCTAATAACAATAGCTTGAAGTAGGGGATGTAATTATGAAAATTAAGGATTCAGCCACGAACCTGTAACTTCCATTTGGTATTACCCTTGTATATCACATGTGTTGTGCTTCCGTGAACAAGAAATCCAAAAGTCGTACTTGTTAGGCGTGGAGGCTCTTTCTCCAATTAATAGCGCGTGTGACGTGATTGGACATGTCCGAAGAAGTGGTTGCAATCCAGGAGTACCACGTGCGCTAGCTTGTTGCTTCCTGATTCTGTGAAGGGATTTTTCAAAATTCGAAAAAATTACAGGTAATGAAACTTCTTTCCGGGATCTAAGCACACGATGATTGAGAGACTGTTTCTTCGTTGAAGCAAGCTGCACTTCAGGACGCTCGCCCAAAACCGTGTAATGGCTGCTTGATGATTTCCTATGGTCTCCTCGCCCTCTTTCTTCCTTTATGTGTTCCTTCTTCGGTGTTTTTGAAAGCTACGATATGCCTCTTTCGTGGTTTTATTTTTCTGGTTTTTAATCAATGGGTAATGATTTTATGAGGGTTTTGGTTTACTCGATACTTTGCCTTGAGATGATTCAGGAGTAAGATTTTATTTTAAAAGAAATGATGCTTTGATTAACTGATAAATTGAAACCCTAATTATGAATGCAAGCAGTGCAATCATTTTGGAGGAATTACAAATATTGCATGAAAAGGGAAATTGCTAAAAGAAACACTAAAAGGAATTTTGGAGGAGAGGGCGGCGCGACATCTTAGGTATTGAAGGGTTTGAGCCACCGGGCGTGTATTATTACGCCTTCTAGCTTGTCAGTATTGATGAGATTGCAGTAACCTCCCAAAATAATTTTCGCCACTAGATGCGGCTCGTTTTTTCCTTCTGTGGAATATGATAGAGCAGGCTGAGCCACAACTCTAACCACCATATCTCCAACTTGGAATGGGTTTGGGCGTTGCACCATTACTTTCCTAGCTTCCTTATCTTTAACGGTGACAACTTCTAAACTCTTGATAAAAAACTTGAAAGGACCAGCATCCCATTCACATCTCCTAGTGACGGCCGGGTTAATAATCAGATCGAGTCCCCAAGCCTTGGCGGTAGGAGGAGTAACTGGTTGCAAAAAAATTTGTTCAATAAGACTTACTTGTGTCCGGAATCTGCGAAAAAATGTTGATACGCTCTCGCCAGGCAGTTGTGTCATATTCGTGAGTTGTTGATACGGCAACAAATAGTCTTCAGGATCGGAAGGCTTGTTGGAGACCCTTTCAAGTATAGACAATGGTAAAGGACATACTCCTAGCTTCGCCTTGTTATCGCGTATCCATGAGTGCCCCAGGATCATATCATAATTTGGGTACTCTTTAACCACATGAAATTTGGCGTGTGTTAGAGCATTACCCACCTTGATTTCGAGATTGATGTACCCGTAAGCGTCTCTCGGATTCTCCTTCGAGTTTTTGATTATGGTTGGGTAGTGAACCGCCTTCTGCTTTGAAATCTTTGTATCTCTCAGAGTCTTGACATTGACAATATTGAAATCAGAGGCCGCGTCGATCAATGTGTTGTCAAACTCGACATCCTTCAAGTGAGTGGTGGTTAGGAGTCCCCGGTTGCATCTATTAGTCGCGCTTCCCAGGAAATATTGGGGTTTGGGAGCGGCTTCCTTGACTGGAAACAGACGCTTGCCTGATACAACACGGTTTAGGGCTCCAAACATGTCTTGACGTTGCGCCTTGGAGAAATACATAATTTCACATAAATGCTCCATCATAGACTGCACAGTTTTTTGGACGGAGTCCCCAAAAATCATGCAGCTTCTGGCAGGAAGGGGGTCTCTGTGAACTCCTTCATTTCCTAATTGAAGTTCTCTCCTGCATCCACATTCTCTTTGAAAATGCGCTTCAATTTGTTGCGATCCTTTGGTTAGGTGATTGACAAACCTATGGTAACGACAATATTTGGGATTTTCCATGTCTTCTTCGGTTGGCGGACGTCTGAGAGGAGGTAGCTTGATGGCATCATCTTGAATCCATGCTTCTAGGAGTTCAATCACTTCTTCAATCGGGAACGGGAAGGTTAGAGCAGCCTCTCCAGTTTCTTGTTGCTGTGCAGGCATCTTAGCCGTAACTTTTCGGGTTTGAGTTGTCTGTTGTGCTGGTGCCGCACGTTTGGATTATTTTTCTGCAGCTGGAGCTTTTCTTTTTCCTCCCTCACTTACCACGCTTACATAGGGTTGAGTGTTGTATTATTTGTTGATGATGCGTCTGTTCCCTCGAGTCTCGCGTGCATCTTAATTCCTGGCGGGCCGGGTTCTCTCTACCAAGGCTGGTGCTATTATGGCCGACCGTTTAGCAGCTTCATGAAGTTCGGATAATGTTTGGAAACGCAGGTCTCCTGCAAAGCGCGATAGACGGGTACCATGCTATTAATACACAGCTCCACCAATTGATGCTCATCTTAAAACCACTAAGTCTAAATGTATGATTTCTTCGAAAATGAGAAAAAGAAAACAACATAATCGTATTTAAATTCGCCACAGCTACGATGTGGTCGGGCCACATCAAACAAGGATGTAACCCCTATTTATTTATTTACACGTAATAGAAAGTTGGTTTTAACTAAAAAGTTTCCTGCTTTTTCTCTTAAAAAAACATAAAACTTCTTTTCCAAAAAAACTAGCCCCCTCTAAAACTCCTTGAAAAGCAAAAAAACTTATTAGTTTCCAAGACGTGGCAAAAAAAAGAAGGTGGGCCACATACTTGTATGATGTGGCCAGACCACATCGTAGCTTCTCCGTATTTAAATTCAATGACCCAATAAAAATAGCAATATTTGTGCAACCCAATTTTTTTTTAATAAAAAAAGGAAAAAGCCGAAACTACATAATTGAGGCACCCGTAATGCCTTGTCCCAATCCTAGGTTCTGGATGGGGACATATTCCATGCCATTGCTAGTCTAAGGACCACGCCTGAAAGAAAAGGATTCATCATATCACTACAAGTTATAATCTTCTGAGAACTATAGTTTTTACAAAATAAAGCTAATTGCAAAGAATCTGCATTGTTTAGTTTGTGGATAACTCGCATGGTAATATGTCATCTTTGTTTCCTTGATAACTCACGTGGTGACATAATGGATAACGCCCTTGGACTGCGTCTCGATAAAGGTGTTTGAAAATGCCTAGGGTAACTTCTTCTTCAGCTTCTACTGTCACATTTATTTTGTGCATTTTCTTATCCCAATCAAAAGCTAATTGAACTCCTCTGTGTGATCCATCCGTTTCATGATATCTGAGGTACCTCTGACTGAACCAATCTTGCAATTTAATATCATCCTAAACTCCATCATCATAGATGAGATGTTTCATTAGAGTGCAATCTTCAGGACAATTTTCTTCCCAAATATTTATGCCAGTACCATCTCCAACTTGCCGAGAGGTATACTTTTGGATGTTTTTTTTATCCCTCCCAATATTCTGTTTCATATCCAAGAGTCTCCAACATGGGCTTTGGTATCCGTGTTAAGAATATTCTTGTTTGTTATACACTTGACTGACATAATGAGAGACTATAAGAACTTTCTGTCTTGAGCAAGTCTCGAACCCATCCTGGCGATCATAGCACTGCTGAAAGCTTCCATATTCATCAAACCCAGAGCACCTAGTTGTTTTGGTGTGCAAATAGGTGTAAAAATTTGCATATGTACCTAATACACATATTAATTTAGGTACTTGGTCCAATTATTGAAATCAATAAGTTTACAAAGACATATATATAAACAGATAGCTCTCTTAATTTGCTATAAGACCATAAAACATTACATGTCAAATTCTATGGTCTGTTTGGAAAGTAGATTTGAAGTCATTTAACAAAAATGTACTCCCTCTCCATGTATAAAGATAAAGTTTAAGATGAAGTTTGTCTCATTAAATAAATAAAATTTAATTCCAAAATAATTTTACCACATATACCCTCATTTATGATATGCATGACTATTAACACTAGGTTAATGTTTCTAGTGCTTGAAATATGATAAAGGGTAAAATTAGAAAATTGATAGAATTATGTAATCTCTTAATTTAAGAGATTTTACAAATTTCGCCTTTAAATATGGAACAGAGGGAGCATAAGAAAATCCTTATTAGCAAGTGATACGAGATCCAAAAGACACTACTTTCTCTACTGGTTATTTTGTTCTCCAAGAGAAAAGAGAAGGATTTATAAAAAGCTGATAGTACATGGAAAAAGCGGGGGTCTATCAACCACACCCAATATTTCATTCGAAAATTTGTATGGACTAACTCCAATATAATTCCAAGAGAATCAACTAGATAGTCAGACTCAATCAAGGAAATACATCCAAGAGTTATATCTCAATTTCTCAACACAATATGCAATTGAACAGAAAAAGATCTGTGAGCTTGATTGAGATGAGAAATAACTTGAACGGTACCAAAGACCAATGTTCAAGTGTCAATCAATTTCAATCAACAACCATAGGTTGGATTTACCAATTGATTTAACTACGCACAACCTGTGATATTTCAATTATATAAATATAAATAAATATAACGTGGAAAAGAAATAACACGAACACCAGAAATTTTGTTTACGAGGAAACCACAAATGCAAAAAAAGCTCGGGACCTAGTTCAGATTTGAACACCACACTGTATTAAGCCGCTACAGACACTAGCCTACTACAAGTTAACTTCGGACTGGAATGTAGTTGAGCCTGAAAAAGCGGAGGACAACAACCACACCCAATATTTCGCTTAGCAATATGTATGGACTAACTCTGATATATTTTTAAGAGAATCAGACTCAATCTTAATAAAAAGTATATCAAAGAATTATATCTCAATTTCTCGATTCAATACTTACTCAAGCAAATAGAAATCTGCGAGTCTAATTGAATACAAGAGAAATTAACTTGAACGGTACCAAAGACCAATGTTCAAGTGTCAATCAATGTAAATCAACAACCAAAGGTTGGATATTCTAATTGATTGATCTTAACGCACAACCTGTGATATTTCAATTATATAACAAAATATAATGCGGAATAGAAATAACACAGACACCAGAATTTTGTTAACGAGGAAACCGCAAATGCAGAATAACACCGGGACCTAGTCCAGATTGAACACATACTGTATTAAGCCGCTACAGACACTAGCCTACTACAAACTAACTTCGGTCTGGACTGTAGTTGAATCCCAATCAATCTCACACTGATCCAAGGTACAGTTGCGCTCCTTACGTCTCTGATCCCAGCAGGATACTACGCACTTGATTCCCTTAGCTGAACTCACCCACAACTAAGAGTTGCTACGACCCAAAGTCGAAGACTTTAATAAACAAATCTTTATCACACAGAAAATTCTACGGTAATATATAAATATGTCTCCCACAGAAATACCTACGAGTTTTGTTCCGTCTTTTGATAAATCAAGGTGAACAGGAACCAATTGATAACCCGGACTTATATTCCCAAAGAACAGCCTAGTATTATCAATCACCTCACAAAAATCTTAATCGACGCGGCGAAAGAAGATATTGTGGAATCACAAACGATGAGACGAAGGTGTTTGTGATTACTTTTATATATTGCCTATCGGAGATATCAATCTCAAGCCAATCGTTACGATTGTACTCAATACGATAGAAACAATAAGATCAGATCACACAACTACAAGAAAGTAGTATCGGTCTGGCTTCATAATCCCAGTGAAGTCTTCAAGTCATTAACCTACATGGCCTCGGTAGAAACCTAAGGTTAAAGGAGAATCGACTCTAGCTTATACAACTAGTATCACACATGAGGTTTGGGGATTAGGTTTCCCAGTTGCTAGAGTTCTCCTTTATATAGTCTTTCAAATCATGGTTTGCAATCAATGTTAACTTAGTAACAAAGCATTCAATATTCACCGTTAGATGAAAACCTGATTAGCTTAAAGCTAATATCTTTCAACCGTTAGATCAAAAACTTAGCTTGTTACACACAAATGAAATGCACGTTTTTAGGTTTGTGTAACCGTACCCAAACATGTACATTTGTTGGTTCAACAGTAGTTAACCAAATGGTTAGCCATATGAGCACTTTTATATTAACCATATTCTTCTTCACCATAACTAGTTCAAATGACTCAAATGAACTAGTTAGAGAGTTGTTCAATTGCTTAGATCTTATAGAAGTATACAAGACACAATCGAAGCAAAAACGATTTGATTCACTCAAATTGATTCATGAACTTTATAGCCACGATTTGCAAACTTGCATTCCTTAGTTAATATAAGTATAAGTTCACGAATAATCATTTTTAGATAATAACCAACCTAAGTACGCGGGCTAGGTACGCGGACTTTAGTACCTAGAATAAGTTTGTAACAAGTATACAAACTCTAGCAGATTTTCTCGGGAAGAGAACCTCCGACAGTACGCGGACTGGGTTCGCGGACTCTTGTTCCGGTTTCCTGAGCAGCAAAGTACACAAACTTCGGTTCAAGGAATAAGGACTTATACATGTATGCGTTTCCACACAATTCTTGTATCCAACAATGGTTATATAATCTAAACTCTCATTTCAATCATTGAAATGATTTTTAAGGACGTTATATAGTTGTTATTCACAAACTATTTTTCGTCAAAGCCATTTTCAAGTAATTGAAACATAACATGACTTTCGTCACTAGGTAAAGATGAACTTGGTCAAAGTGAAAGCTTACCAACACATATTTCGAGAAATAGATAAGCGAGATAAACTCGGCTCGAAATAGCAAATGTGTATAATCAAAGTCTATATAGCAAAACGACTTTTGTCTCAAGATCGGAGATAGAGTAGATAGACTTTTGAGTGATAGATAAGTTCAAGTCTCCACATACCTTTTAGTCGATGAAGTTCCGCCAGTTCCTTGAGTAGTTCTTCGTCTTGTATGATGATCGCCAAGGAGTTCTTGAGCTCAACAACACTTTATATCCTAGTCTGATACTTAGCTATAGTAGACTAGAAATCAAGACTTATAGTTTTGATCACTAACATTGACAAACATGCTTGAGATAGCAACACATGCGAGTTCGACCAGAGCGAAGGCTCTAACAATCTCCCCTTTGTCAATTTTAGTGACAAAACTATCAATACATATGGAATACAAAAATAGATAAATAAAATTTTGTAGCTCTTCTTCAACATGCCTAATCTTCAACATTACTCGAAATCTTCGTCACTTCCAAGTACTTCAATGATCCCAAAGGTTGTAAGTTTAGCATCATCGTTGTTGAAAATCCGTTGCTATAATAATGAGAAAACGAGAATTCTCAATCATTGTTATACAGTGTCAAAGTATTATTACATAACATCAAAGTTCAATTGTATCATAACTTCGACAACAAAACTATGGTGATATGTATCACTCCCCCTTATTCAATACCCCATCTCACATGGAAACCACTCCCCCTTACATAATGATCTGAAAACCATATGTATTTGTAGTGTGAACAACACATTAATTCTCCCCCTTTTTGTCAATAAAATTGGCAAAGGTACGAAAACGGGATCCTAATGAAATTTCCAAAGAGACATTTCATGACCAAAAAGTAAGCACATATCAACTTATTTAGATGCAATCATATAGCCAAAGCTAAATTCTTTCATCAAGGAGTTTATAAAGATACAAGATAACCCCTATAATATTCCACAGCCGCACTCCCCACAAAGATTTGGCAAT
Source organism: Papaver armeniacum (assembly GCA_023531295.1). Taxonomy (NCBI): domain Eukaryota; kingdom Viridiplantae; phylum Streptophyta; class Magnoliopsida; order Ranunculales; family Papaveraceae; genus Papaver; species Papaver armeniacum. The sequence continues at coordinate 1,626,200 of JAJJWW010003300.1, read as the reverse complement.
TAAGCACAAGTTCAATTAAGAACTCTCTCCCATAATATGTCATTCCCGAAAGAACAACAAGAGCGACCTTAATTTCATAAGAGAAAAAAGGATTTCTTTGGACATAACAAATCACATACGAATATGAATTTGAATCCAAAAATACTCAATTAAATTAACCACAAGAAAACCCATGATTAATCTAATCGGAATTGCTCAACATAAGAGAACTTACGGAGCCTCACAGTATATACATAAATTATGGATCAGGGAAGATCAATACTGCAGAATAAACAAGGATTCATTCTATTTTCCATCACTATTTGTACAATGACATACAATAGACATAATCCTCGTAAACAAAAGCTCACCCTATCTTCCATCAATATTTGCATAATGACATAATAGGTTTCAAACTTTTGTGATGTCAAAAGTTCATTCATTCTTTTATCAATACATGCATATCGACATACATAAGACTTAACTTTTGACAAGATATGGGACAATCATAGTTCACGGACGTAAACACACATATCCCATAACAAATTGCAATATATAAAACCATAAAGATTACTACTGCAAAAATCATCTTCCAAACAATTTTTTTAGAATTTAAACAAATAAACCTAAAAACATGAAGATGAAAACGCTGGACATAGCTATGTGTAATCACAATAATGGCTATTCCAAACTCTAGTAATTCTTCTAAACAAAACAAGAAAAGAAGATTTACTAGATGTTAAGACCTTTGAAGAATTCTTTATCGTCCCCGAACTCCTTGTCGTCAATAGCCATTGGGACATAAGGTTCATGAAGATAGGAGTTAATATCAATAAACCTTCTTGACTGATGTCGAACCAGGGCCTTCTGAATCTCATGAGTCTTAAACACAAAAGCCTTTATTTGTTGAATCTCCTTTTGCGTCTCTTTCAACACTTCAAGAACAACAGAAAACTTCTGAGAATTTGAAGGAACAGCTCTAGGCTTCCTCACATTCCTTCTTTTTATTTTCAATGTCGGAGCTAACATAGATTTCTCTTTTTCCTTCATGATTGATGTAATCATATAAACATCTTTTCCATCAGAAGACATGATGCTTGGAGTATCCATAAACGTATGGGTTTGTGAGAGGAAATCACAATCTCAACAAGTGGTCTTAAGATAAAAGAAGTTTCAGGGAAGGAAAAAGGAATGTAGGGTTAAACTTTAACAGGTTCGTGCACGCACAATTCTGAACCCTAAAGAGAGTAGAATTGTCGAGAATGACCCTCCTTTATTGATAGACAGGGAATTCCAAAACTTAGAAAAGAAGAAAACAAATTTTTCCTAAAGCCTGAGAGGTACACAATCTTGTATCTTTTGATCAGGCACATGAGACAAGATTTACAAATCAACACAATCAAGTTGTGTTACGGTGAACAATAATTTGTCCACCATGTTCCTCTTGAGAGGAATCCATAGACGTTTGTCTATCAAAACGATTTGACCATATTTTCTTCTCTAATGGTCTTTTTTTGTCCTTGGAAACTAACTTCTTAGACGAAGATAAAATCTTACATACCTTAGCAGTCTTCTGAGCGAGTTTAAGCTTGTTTGCTAATCGATTTGCTATTCGTTGAAGTTTGTTGACATGTCTCAATTTGTGTTTGTACTTGTAACACTTTGATAGTTCATGACACTTGAGTGAACAATATGAGCATGTCGATCTTGAGTATAATTCAGGCATCTGAGATGTGCAAGAAGCTTGTAGGATCAGAATATCGCGACATCAATACCTCGCGAGATCAATAAACGACAGCATTGCGAAGGTATCGCAGATAAGTAATATAAATGACGCAACGAATGACGACAGCCAAAACACGAGAAAGATGTGAAGACCTAGCGAGATCTAGGAGAACTGCAAGATTATATATTTGTACACTTGCGATATTTTGCAAGTCATTCCCGAAAATAAAGGACAGCTTAGCTGTCATCCACTATGTACTACCCTATATAAAGAGTTGAACAAGTCTGTTGAGGGAGAGATATTTTTCGAGTATTGGGCAAGTCATTAAGAGAGAGAAAGTTTAGAGTGATTGTAATTCTTAAACTGATTTTCATTTCATCTTGTAAGCATTTAAGAGTATAATCAATAAAAACTACAATTACTTATCTTAAAAATGATTTGATTGTATAGATTCTTGTGAGGGGTGTAGTGTAGGATTTCCTGCAACTACATATTGGCGCTAGAAACATGGACTGAGTGAAGATTGACACCGTGATTTGAAAGAATTTGGAGTAATAGGGAAGGAATTTCATATAATTTTCAACAACTTACTAAAATTGAGAAATGTCTAGAAGAAGATATGCATCAGAACAACCAACAACTGTTAGAAGGAGTAGGAGACTTGCTGGAGAAAGGAGAAATGAAATGGGGGAATCCTCAAGAATGAACACAAGAAATAATGAAGAAAATCAAATTCAATCACCAATTCAACCAGTAGCGAATAGAACTGTGGATAATGATAGAGTAAGCGTGCATACTTGGAGATCAAACTCTATGGACAAAAGGGGAGAAGAACAACAATTGGTAAACAATGGACAAGAGGAGAGAGACCGAGAAGGGATTGGAGAAATAATTCATGGAAATGAAGAGATCGCAGCATTAGAGGCGTTGAGACAAACAATACATGAAGAAAGACGATTAGAGGCAGAGGAGCGTGCAAATTTGACAAGACAAAATCATGAGTTGAGGATGGAAAACATGAGATTACAAAACAGAAGGTCGAGAAGCACTACAAGGTCAAGCTCAAGATCAGTTAGAGAGGAAAGAAGGAGAATTTTACCTACAGAAAATGCTGATGAAGAAAATCAAGAAGAAGCGCAAAATCCAGGCATAGAACATTGCGAGAGAAGAGAAGTGATGGAAGATCGTTATATCCCACGTCCCGAGACTCTTCAAAATGGGCAAAATGATGGAAATCAAGGACATAAGCAGCGTTAGGGGCAGAATAATCCAGTTGATGAATAAAATCAGGAAGAAGGAAGAAGAATATTGCATGTGAGAGAAGCACGGAGGAAGCAAACAGAGATTTAAGATGAAATTGAAAGACACTATGCTGAACAAGCACGTCTAGCCTGCGAGAGGGAAAGATTAAGAACAGAAATGGAAGAACATGAATTGGAAGAAGCAATTCGCCAGATAATCATGATAATCGAGAAACAAGGCGAGAACAAAATCGCAACAATGGTAATATCAATGAAGAATATGAAAGAGTACAAAGGAGAACCGATAGGCAACAAAGAAGAGAAATTGATAGATATAACGGTGTGCGAATTCGTGAAAGAATTGAAGGAGAAGATCGCATAGAAAGACGAGAAGAGAATGATGAACAAGAAAGTCAAAGTAGACATGAACGCAGGAGAAGAGAGGCGGAACTAAAAAGACCAGTGGATTCAAATTCTGATGTAAATGAACAAATCTTGAGAGAATTAGCAGAAATGAGAGGAATGCTGAACAGTAAAAAGGGAGGAGGAAACAGACAATTGGATGAGGCCATCGAGGAAGCTGCGAAAATTCCATTTACACAAGAAGTACAGCTAGGAGGAATACCCCCAAAGTGTAATTTACCTGCGTTAACTAGCATTTTTGATGGAACAACTTGTGCAACACAACACATCAAAGCTTATGTGAGATGTATGTTACAATGGGAGAATCATGATGCTATATTGTGCAAGTATTTTGCATCAAGTTTGACAGGAGAAGCGTTCAAATGGTTTGAAGGTTTACCAAGAAACACAGTCACATCATTCAACCATTTACAAGCTATATTTTTAGGGGCGTGATGAGTGCCAAATAGTGCATATTTATACACCTTTTTATTGGCATTTTACTCATCTTTTGCGCTTAGAAATCAGATATTATCCCAGATTCTGTGTTTTCTTTGTTTTCAAGAATAAATATTTGTATTAATTAATTTTGTGTTTTTAGGTAATAAATAAAGTCCGGAGAAACTGAGGAGCTAAAGAGCGAAGAATTGGAGTCAAACATCTATGGAGCAGATAGCCAAAGCCCGCGCGCAAATCAGTTGCAACCCAACAAGGAAGACATGGGCTAGAGCTACCCACGACCCGGATCCGAACCCGTTCATCCCGAGCCGTTCAGATCGCGTCTAGCTACATCCTACGGTCGCTCCATCGTTCACATCATGTTTTGATACTCCCGCTCCACAGCAAATCGCCTCAGTTCCCCCTCGACCGTTCAGATCTTCTCCAGCTAGATCCTACACTCGCTGAAGCCTTTCCATCACCCATCGATGCGTCTGCTCCGCAACAAAATGACCCATACCCCTACACCTATCGACTACACCCCATTCTTTCTCCTTCTTCTCTTTCTTCTCCTCTGCTCTTCTCCATCTCCTCTCCCCAGGCCAAGCTCGAGCGAGCCATGCCGAGCCTCACCACCACCAACTCCTTTATCTCTTGTCGCCATCACCACCAACCGCACAACCACAAAGCAGCCCTAGTTCTAGTTGTCTCTCGCAGCCTCTCTCTCAACCCTAGAGGCTATGTGAGAGATAAATATAACTAGGGTTTCACCTAATCAAAGCAAGAGGAGTTACGAGCACGAATTGACAGAGAGATCAACGATTCGAGTATGGGTGCGATTGTTTTGATTTATTTTATCTTTAATTTCGATTTTTGAGAATTAGGGTTTGATATTTTGGGGGATTTTTGCATGTATAAATAGAAGGTGTAATTGGATGACTGAGGTATGCCTGGGCTAGCCAGTACTTCAATTAGGTTTAATTTTGTTCTTTGTTATTATAATTTGTTGTTTTAATGTTCTAATTTAGTATGCTAGGGTTTCAATGAAACCCTAATTCAATATTGTGCTAAAACTCTGTTGGATTGTTCTTGGGTGTTTAATGTTATTAGATAGCTTCAATTTAACACCTCAATGCTTTTCTCTCACAAAGTGTATATCATGTATGCATTGTAGTTAGGTTATATCTCGTGTTGAATGTGTTTCACCCTTACTTCAATGATTATTGCTAATTCTCTTGACTGGTTGTGCTTAATTAGACAACCAGTGCTCTAGGTTAGTGTCTTAGCTGAATATTGAAGTGTCACTAGGTGAAACTCCTTAGATAAGTGGTAGAATTGACAATCTTCACTCATCTGGCATAGGAACAAGAACTTCAACTTAGTTGAATGCATAGTAGGGGTTAGAGGTGGATTTGAAAACCTAGCATTCCCGTTGTCACAGTTTACTTTAGTTTAGGTTCACTGCACTTCAAACTCAGCCGTTTCGGCAACAAAAACACCAACTTATAGTTCTGTCACATTACCTTGCCTGAATTCAGTGGAAGTAAGCCTTGATCAACCTTAGAGCACTACAAGTCCTTGTGGGATCGACCCGTACTTGCCGCGTCTCCAATAGACGCCGTGCACTTGCGGATTATAACATGTAGGCTAAATAGAAACACCTTTCGAGGCCTACCAAGTTTTTGGCGCCGCTGCCGGGGACTTGGCGTGTGCTGAGTCAATCAATTGCTGCCTTTTCTGAGTTCATTTCATCCCTGTACATACTCACTTTACATTTTTGCTTTTAACTCTTGATTAGTATAACTTAGTTTAAATTTTTGTAATCTGCATCCGTAACTAGCTGTAACTTGTTATAGTTTAACATCTTTGCATCACCATTATTACCATCTCAGAGTCGTAGCTTGCATCTCTTGCATCTCATCTGTAGCTGTAGCTGGTAGCTCTCATCTTAGTTAATTGATCTCACTTGCATTAGCTTGCATTCATGAAAACTGCACCCTTGTTTTAAAGCAATTTGCATTTACACTCTGTAGTTTTTAGTTTTGATCTGAGGTTGGTATAATCCATTGGTCATTACAACTTGTAGCTTCTTGTCACTTGTAACTCTCATTCCCTGTCAGTCCAATAAGCATAACAATTGTTGTCTTTCCCCTGTGTCAGCACTATTATCCTGTGGCTCATTTCTTGGAACTGAGATTGCTCTATTGAGATTGACAGGTACGTGTGCTGCTGAGCTGCTGAGTAAGGCTAAGGAACCTGAGTTCACAAGCCCTGAGCAAACTGTAACTCAGGTAAGTGGCTTCTTGGTAGTCAATTTGTAAGCATGATAGCTGAGTGTGTTTGAGAACCCTGTTAGCTGAACCATGTTAGCTCAGTATGTTAAAGTGATATGTGCTTCTTTGTCCTGAGAACCCTTGGCCTTGACAAGGCTTGTGTTCAACTCCAGCCCCTGCTGCTGTGAGTTTGAGCCACAACAAGTACAAACATCTGCCCTGCAACCCATGTGTTCAAATCCAGCCCTGAAGCTGCAAGTTTAAGCCAAATTTTTATCAACCCTGAGCATGCTCTTTTGCATCTGTGAATGCTTTGACCTGTGTATGAAAGCTATTTTCATTTGCTGTTGAATTTGTGCGAGCTGAGAATATTATTACGTTGCACTAAACTGCACTTGTGTATGCTTGACCTGGTGCTAACCCTGTGAGCCCTGTGAGCCATCTACCACCTTGCTAGCCCCCCTGAAGCAGCAAGTGTGGAGCTACCCTGCTGGCTTTGTCACAATTAAACCTTTTTCATAACAATTGAGCTCCCTGTACTTTGTATGCATCTGCTTTGAGAATTGCTGATAACAAGCCTGCTGGCTCTCCCTTGTGCTCCATCTGCTTGTGACCTTATGCATGCTTACATTGTGTTAAACCCTAAATCAGAAGCTCACCACCTGATCATGTGCACCTACCAACACCTTTGCATGAGCCGTGTGCACATAACCTAATCTGAGCTTAAGCTAACTTTGTGCTTTGTGCGGTCTCATAAGTGTTGAGCTGCCTGTTAAAATTGTGCTTGTCTTATTTGTGAGCTGTGTGTCTTTGTGTTGCAAAGCTACAAATTGTGTTGTCTTTGTGACTTACCCCGAGCCTAAACCCGACTCCGCAAACTATCGACCTCACTCGCCTAGCTACCCCGCTCCCTTGCTAGCCTCGTTGAGCCTCGTTGACCTCACTCACCTGTTGCATTAGATACCTTGATTTTGAGCCGCATCTCAACTTGTGCTTGTATCTTTGTGTTTGAATTTGAAAACTTATTTGTGCTTAGTCTGTGCTTAGCATAACCATTGTATAAGCTGTTGCACTTAGACTTGTGTGAAATGCCAACCTAGGCTGTCTCATTTCTCTGTGTTGTCTGAGCACCTAAGTTGTGCTGAGCACAAAACTTGTGCTGCATTGTGCTTTGCCTGAGTGTACACCTATTCTTTGCCTGGCCTGACCACTGGGCTGTGCGTTTGCACTAAAGCTAAAGCCCACTTAAACCAAAGCAGCCCAAGCAACCACTGAGCTTTACAAACAACCTAGGCTGTGCAGCTACCCAACCCGGGCTCTTCTCACAAGCCAGCCCATAATAAACCAAGCCATCTTCTTTGGGCTGTTTAACATCACTGGCTGTGAACCTGCCAAGCCCAACCTCAACACACTCAGTTTGCAAACAAACTGAGCCCACATCTGTTGGGTTGTGCACATAACTAAGCCCACTTCCCATAACCTTTGGGCTGTGCTTCTACACAACCTGGGCGTTGCACACAACTACTGGGCTTCCCACAAAAACCAAATAACAAAGCCCAAACAAACCAAATTCCACACAAACCAAATGAAACCCATTTAAACCAAACAAAACCCACATAAACCAAACTAGACTTTGAGTTCAATTTGAGTTGATAAATCATGTCAGGATTTTGGTCTGCATCTGGGGATGGAAACAAATCCCTTAGAGAGCTTGCTTACGGGCATGCTTCACAATATGAACTCCCCACATACCATAGTGATTTTAGGGAATTTTATGAGCCTTCTCAGGGCCCTGACCTTGAATATTCATACCCTAATCATTATGATCACATGTATCATCAACCACCATGGGAGGATGAGCAATTCTATCCTCCAATGAACCCATGTAGGCACTCAATGGAAAACCTCATCGAACAAAATAATGCTAGGAGTGTATTGCATGATAAACCATATAGCATTGATTATGAATTTCCTACTGTTGAAAACTCTCCTTTCATTGAACAACATAATGAAATTCTAGAATTGATTCAAAACCTTGAGCAATATCAAAAGTCAACTGACCAAAGGTTTGCGAGTTTAGAACTCAAATTGAGTCAAATCTGTGATGCACTAAATGAGGAAAGGGAGGACTTTCAAAATGAAATGTTTATCACCCATAATGAAAATAGTATGCCTAGTCTTACTCGTGCAATTGATATTGCATATGAACCTGTTTTAAATGACGGGACTAGAAATACTATGATTTTTAATAAGGAAATGCATTTCTATGATGATGATGATGATGAATATGATATGTTAGAAGAGCATGTGTATTTTGAAAATGTAGTAGAATCTATGGGTTCAGAGACGTTAGGCGTCTCTTCTGTGAACCCTATGAATGATACTTCTTCTAACATTCATACATGTGATCTTAACTATGAGCTTAGTTTTGTGAAATTCTTCAGTGAATGTGAGCATGATACACAACTTGTTTGTGACTTAAGAAAGGATGAATCTTTTGTTGACACTAATGTTCTTTTGGATCATAATATTATTTTTGTGTCTGATTCCCTTCCCATGTCACAATATGTTGCCTCCTCTGATGAATTTGACATGGAAATTGATGAATTGTCCTGTGAAAATGAACATGATTTACCCTTTTCTGACTTTAGGAAAGTGTGTGATGGTGCAAATGATTTTATACATGAAAATAACTTGGATGTACCTAACCTCTCTCTTGAGTCACAAATTGAAACTCCTTCACCCAACCTAGGTGTAGTTTGTCACAAAATTGCAAAACCAACTTTTTTAAAAATGCCTAACTTAGGCCTAGAGCTTTGTGCTTCCCAAGTCCTCTTGGACTATTTTGCATCAAAGTATAACACTCTTAAGGAGCCACAGTTGGAATGCGTATGTCTGCCTGTAATTAGCTAAACTCATTTCGAGTTAGACCTTTTGCATGATGTACCTTTAAAATTGCAAGATTTTGTGCTCAAAACCGCACCTGTTGACAAGTTTAGGTTTGGGGGAAACTCATTCCCATATACAGCCTTACTTGCACTCTCATATTATATTTGTGTAAGGCTATTAATGTGTGTACATATTTTCTATTGGGTTGATCCCCAACTCTTTAGATTGTTAGTTTATGGTGAATTTTCATTGTATATATCCAGTAGGACTTGTTAAATTTTCTTTTCTTGAATCGGTTGAGTCTTCATGTACATATTTTGTGCTAATCCGATATGATATGTTGGATTCTAGCCTTGACTAATGAAGCTCAACCTTGCTCCTGCCGACATCCGGTAATCTCTTCCCTTTTCTCTTATCATCATAGTTCTCTCGGTATGTGACTGTTTAAATTTTTTCCATATGTAGACACATTGAGGACAATGTTTGATTTAGGTTTGGGGGTGCATTTGCATATTTTTGCATATAGAGTTTTTAGTCTTTTTAATCTTTTATCTTAAAAAAAAAAAAAAAAAAAAAAAAAAAAAAAAAAAAAAAACTCTTTTTGTAAAAACCTCCAACTTTAGAGATTTTAGAGTCACTAGCATGCTTCTAGCTATGTTTACATAGAGAATTTTTCTGACCGAAATAACAAAAGTTAGAAGTACCGGAGAACACAATCGGGTTCCTTAGTTGATTAGAGCGTTAAAGTTGGATTTAACCATACCGGAGGGCGAATTAGGTGCTGTTAGATATTCGGTAGTAGAATTGTGATCACCCATAGTGGAGGCTACCCAATTTACATCAAGTGAGGCACCAACCTTCAATTTTTTGCAACTTTCTAGAAAAGCTGTTAGAGTGTGTGTCACCGTACGTAAATTCCGGGTAGGAATGGTGAGCTACCCAACTTCGCACCAATTTCAGCACTACTTTTGATCTCTTGAGTGCTAGTTTTTGTCAATCATGAGGGTGACGTCTAAAGATGAAAACTCCTTCTAAATATCGATTTGCGGTTAGCATCACTCTCTCTCTCTCAATCAGCAAGACCCATAGAAACACATCATCGTCAAAAAACGGAGCATCATCAGAATATGGAAAGAAAAGTTGATATAGTCCAAGGTTTATGTGCAACAAAGAAAAGAAAATAGGATGAGAATTAATAAAATTTATAAAATCAAGACAATACAAGTGTGGAAAAATTGAGTGATAAAGTCCTTTGTCCATGGAGTTAGTTGTTTCATTATTTGTATTTTTATTTTCACTTATTGTAATGTAAAAAAAAAAAAAAAAAAAAAAATAAATCAAAAATCAAAAAAATATTGTAGTTTATTTTTGCTACCACCATGGTAAAGAAGAATTTAAAAAGAAAAATCCAAACAACAAGGAATTTGAGTAGAAAAGTTAAAAATTGTCAAGTTTTGTGAAGTTTAGAAGTTCGTCATCAACATTTGAAGACCGAAGACCGAAGAGTGAAGACGTTTCTATGGTTCCTATGAGAGATTGATGTTAATTGCCGATCGGGTGAGAAGTGAGTGAGTACTCCCACCCTTACTAATGGTTGATTTCCTTTCTTAGAGATCATCGAGAAAAGATTCTTTTTGTCCACATTTTACGTGGAGTCTCTAGATTTTATTTCGGAAGGTTATCCTTCTTACCTACAACATGTGCGGGATTTCTCTCTTTATTCCTGCTTTGCACACATGAGAGACTAAAAGCGATCTTTTTGAGTGCAATTATCATAAAACCCTAATGGTGAGGCGAAGTTGAGACTTATGATCACAATCGAATCCGAATTCTTTCATATGGTATGGTTACTTCTCGCTCGGCACTTAAGGATGAGAATGCGTTCTTCGATAGTTCTAACTTCTGTTACTAGCATGCGAAAAACTCTATGTCCTCATAGCTTCTTGGAGGCTTGAGACTCTTTTACACTCTGAAGTTGGAGAAGGTTTTGTGGGTACACCTCTGGTAAACCCTCACGAGACTACAACTCGTCCACTAGGGACACCTAGGGGTTTAAAGGCTTAGTGCATACGCTAAATGCATTCGAGAGACCTACGACAGTGGTATAGTTAGGATTTCTTCATTTCTCGTTTCACTTGAGGACAAGTAAAATTCAGGTTTGGGGGTATTTGATGAGTGCCAAATAGTGCATATTTATACACCTTTTTATTGGCATTTTACTCATCTTTTGCGCTTAGAAATCAGATATTATCCCAGATACTGTGTTTTCTTTGTTTTCAAGAATAAATATTTGTATTAATTAATTTTGTGTTTTTAGGTAATAAATAAAGTCCGGAGAAACGAGGAGCTAAAGAGCGAAGAATTGGAGTCAAACATCTATGGAGCAGATAGCCAAAGCCCGCGCGCAAATCAGTTGCAACCCAACAAGGAAGACATGGGCTAGAGCTACCCACGACCCGGATCCGAACCCGTTCATCCCGAGCCGTTCGGATCGCGTCTAGCTACATCCTACGGTCGCTCCATCGTTCACATCATGTTTTGATACTCCCGCTCCACAACAAATCGCCTCGGTTCCCCCTCGACCGTTCGGATCTTCTCCGGCTAGATCCTACGCTCGCCGAAGCCTTTCCATCACCCATCGATGCGTCTCGCTCCGCAGACAAAATGACCCATACCCCTACACCTATCGACTACACCCCATTCTTTCTCCTTCTTCTCTTTCTTCTCCTCTGCTCTTCTCCATCTCCTCTCCCCCCGACCAAGCTCGAGCGAGCCATGCCGAGCCTCACCACCACCAACTCCTTTATCTCTTGTCGCCATCACCACCAACCGCACAACCACAAAGAGCCCCTAGTTCTAGTTGTCTCTCGCAGAGCCTCTCTCTCAACCCTAGAGGCTATGTGAGAGATAAATATAACTAGGGTTTCACCTAATCAAAGCAAGAGGAGTTCTGAGCACGAATTGACAGGAGAGATCAACGATTCAGAGTATGGGTGCGATTGTTTTGATTTATTTTATCTTTAATTTCGATTTTTGAGAATTAGGGTTTGATATTTTGGGGATTTTTGCATGTATAAATAGAAGGTGTAATTGGATGACTGAGGTATGCCTGGGCTAGCCAGTGCTTCAATTAGGTTTAATTTTGTTCTTTGTTATTATAATTTGTTGTTTTAATGTTCTAAATTAGTATGCTAGGGTTTCAATGAAACCCTAATTCAATATTGTGCTAAAACTCTGTTGGATTGTTCTTGGGTGTTTAATGTTATTAGATAGCTTCAATTTAACACCTCAATGCTTTTCTCTCATAGTGTATATCATGTATGCATTGTAGTTAGGTTATATCTGTGTTGAATGTGTTTCAGCCCTTACTTCAATGATTATTGCTAATTCTCTTGACTGGTTGTGCTTAGTTAGACAACCAGTGCTCTAGGTTAGTGTCTTAGCTGAATATTGAAGTGTCACTAGGTGAAACTCCTTAGATAAGTGGTAGAATTGACAATCTTCACTCATCTGGCATAGGAACAAGAACTTCAACTTAGTTGAATGCACAGTAGGGGTTAGAGGTGGATTTGAAAACCTAGCATTCCCGTTGTCACAGTTTACTTTAGTTTAGGTTCACTGCACTTCAAACTCAGCCGTTTCGGCAACAAAAACACCAACTTATAGTTCTGTCACATTACCTTGCCTGAATTTAGTGGAAGTAAGCCTTGATCAACCTTAGAGCACTACAAGTCCTTGTGGGATCGACCCGTACTTGCCGCGTCTCCAATAGACGCCGTGCACTTGCGGATTATAACATGTAGGCTAAATAGAAACACCTTTCGAGGCCTACCAGGGCGTACATAAGTAATAATTCCTCGCGACAGGGTATTGAAGATGTATTTGGGTTAAAACAAAGGGTTGGCGAAAGTTTGAAACATCTGACCGTGAGGTGGAAGACAATGTGTAGCGATATGGCTGGTCGTGTGGATGAGAGATATCTCATTTTATCATTCATTAATGCTATGTTCGCAACCAATCTGTTATACATTCGGGTTTTAGAATTAAGAATACAATCACAATGACCGAGTTGCGAGAACTTCGGGAGGAGTATATTGCTCTAGAGGAAAAGCAAAATGAGATGGAATCATACCACATTGCGAATGCAAGTTCAAGTTCAAGAGCTGCGAATGCAAGTTTGTTACCTAAATTGATAAACACAGTGGCGAGCACCTCGCAGGGTCAACAAGAAATGATAACGAATGATGGTCAACAAAAATTAGTAGCCATGGGAAGTCGCGATCAGGAAGAATTTGAAAGAGAGAGAAACTTCTATAACCGTGGTGGAAATAGAAAAATTCAAAGACTTGATCAGCCGCAAGAAACTTATGGAGGTCAGAGGCAGAATTATCATAGAGGGCAGCGAGGTCATAGGGTAGGATGGGAGGAAATCAAAATGCCCCCACTGAATGCTAGCGTGGAGAAGATATGGGAAGCTATAATCCTGATGGAAAATATACCTGCACCATGGAACATGGGGAATGAACCGCCTCCGGGTGATAAAAGTCATGAATTCTGTTCATATCACCATTTTCATGGACACCTAACAAATGATTGCAGAAACATAAAAAGAGTCATCCTCAGAATGATAGACCAAGGGAAGCTAAATCATTTCTTAAAATGTGAAGAAAAGACTCAAACATTACCACCACCACCAGAAATCCACAGAGTAAACACAACAAAAGGGAAAGAAACATTTGTAGTAGAAGTTGGAGCGAAGGCCAAAAACTTGTTCTGCAACTCTATCGTACATTCGCACAGGACAATTGAAGATTTTCATGATAGTGTTCTCAGTAGGGTTTTCGCAAGAGATGCTGACAATAGAGAAGTAATGAACATCGTGAAGACATCGCCACTAAAAGAATGGCAAACGCAGATTATTTCTTTTACCGCAGAAGAGGTACCTGAGGGTGGCGAGATGCATGACAGTCCATTAGTGGTAAGATTGGAGATTAACCCAAAACCTGTTGATGATGAAGATGATGAGGCAGAAAATTCATGGGCAATCAATAGAATCTTAATTGATACTGGAAGCTCTGTAAACATCCTTTTTTACCATACTTACAAGACTATGGGAGGGAAAGACGAAGATATGATACCTTCAACTTATAAGATTTATGGTTTTAATGGTACTGCCAATAAACCTAAAGGAGAAGCTTATATGCGAATACCACTGAAAGGATTATCAACTGAAATTTTGTTTTGCGTAGTTGATGTAGAGTCCCCCTATGATGCATTAATTTGGCGACCTTGGTTACATGAGATCTTGGGTGTATCATTGACTTACCACCAGTGCATCAAATTTTCTCATCCCAGTGGTGTTGGAGTTATAAAAGGAGATTGGGCTGAGGGACAAAAGTGCTATGAAGTTGATGTGGAATCTTGCGAGGAAAGGGCTGATCAAAAGAAGAACTGGAAGCATAACATCAAAGAAGCACAAAGAAGGGAAAGACTGATGGTGGACGCAATAGAAGTGAGAGATGAAGATACCTTGCGAAACCAATGCCTGAAGACAGTTGGAAATTGCGATGGTTTCGCAAAAGGGGAGGAAATATCAGGAAATTTAAATGAAAAAGCAGAGAGCAACAGAAGTAAGAAGTGTAAAAAATGAATAATTGATTTTAGATTTGTGTAAAAAAAAAAAAAAAAAATTGTTTTGAGTGATAAAGACATGTCGAAAGTACAAAGAATATGACGATCGAAGAAGGAGTACGCGAAAGTCTCGCGAGACAGAATATATGAAAATCTAGTTATTACAGCGAGATCACAGCAAACAAAGCAAGACTATGAGATAATTTCGCAAAGATAATGAGAAGAAATAATCAAAAATTAATGATATATACGAATGGGACGAACCTTTATGGCGTACACCCTAGTTCGCGAATGATATTTCGCAAGAGGCTAATGTAAGACCTAAAGTGCGTCATATAAGGGGGTATCTCTTGACATGGCTCAGGGAAAAGGTTACACCGCCCCTGGAACCTGAGTCATGGAGATTTGGGGTCAATAAAGCCCATCCGGGAGAGATACCTTGGATTTCCAACTATATAAGGTTATACCCTGGTTGGACGACTAAGGATCTCTTCCACGGAGTCAGTGTATGACCAAGGCACCGAGGTACACGGTTGAGCCAAGAGTGCATGGGGCATTTGAAGTGTCTCGGCCATTCTTGGCAAGTATTGGCACATGCTGCACTCGGCCCGAAGAAAACTCCACTTAGGGTGCAGTCTCGTAACCATAAGCCCTATAGGTATAAGGGATAAGAGGCTGCGAAAACAACTGGTTGTTGTTAAGACCGGATGGGAGGAGCTAGTCTTGTATGGCCGATGTATGCCTCCTTGAAGGGGAAACCAGGGAGATGATAAGGGAGGCACCCTCCATTAGGGAGCTAATAAGTGTCTTAAGACGCAAATGTCATGGGGCTCAATTTTCGCAAGAAAATTTAGACTTGTCATATTTGTGCGATGATCCTGAAGAGGCAATAATACTAACGCGAGGATAAGACGAGATCAATGGGTCTTTACATGAAAGTGTAAAGACGTCCTGCGATTTCGACGCAAGACGGCAATGTCATGGGGATTTATTTTCGCAAGAAAATTCAGGCCTATCATATTGTCGCAATAAAATTATCCTGCAGAGGCAACAATACTAAAGACATGATAAGGCAAGATCAATGGGTCATTACATGAAAATGTAAAGACGTCCTGCGATTTTGTCGCAATGATGAGGGGTGGCGCAATAAGACCTTTAACTAGGAAGGCAAAATAAGACCACACAAGAAAATGAGTAAGCAAATAAGCTTGCGAAAATGATTATATGCAAACAAATAAGCTTGCGAGTATACACATGGAGACAATCAGGAAAAATTTGCTTGCGAAGACTAAGCAGCAACAGTTATGAAACTGAGGCATATTATTACTTAAAGGTTCTCGACTAAAATCTCTCATTTGAAAACAAATAACAGAGGCAAATATGGGAATGAATAGGATATAAACTTGTTATTTATTTTCATATGATAGATCTATGCACTCATAATATTGATTAACTGTATTGCAAGAAAGAATTGTTCTTTTAACATGTGTGGAAAAAGACAACAAAGTAGAACTTGTATTTGAAGATCCGAGATATTTACAGTAAAAAGTTACAAAAATGGAAGACTAAAAGGATAAATGTACAGATATTACAAGAAAAGAAAGAAGAAAAGGAGGACTCGAGAAGATAAATGCATTTAATGCGAGAAGAGACGTGAATGGTCAAGAAAAAACGGTTGAAAGAGACGTGTCAAGAAAAGAGTGGAAGAAGAAACACGTGTAATAAATTATGTATAAAAGTACGAGGTCATATCAGTAAACAGATAAAGATGAACAGTTGCGGCATTTCAAAAATACTAGTTCTCATGACATTCTCTTCTTCGCAGAGAAGACATGAGAAGAGGCAAGATGTAGGATCAGAATATCGCGACATCAATACCTCGCGAGATCAATAAACGACAGCATTGCGAAGGTATCGCAGATAAGTAATATAAATGACGCAATGAATGACGACAGCCAAAACACGAGAAATATGTGAAGACCTAGCGAGATCTAGGAGATCTGCGAGATTATATATTTGTACACTTGCGAAATATCGCAAGTCATTCCCGAAAATAAAGGACAGCTTAGCTGTCATCCACTATGTACTACCCTATATAAAGAGTTGAACAAGTCTGTTGAGGGAGAGATCTTTTTCGAGTGTTGGGCAAGTCATTAAGAGAGAGAAAGTTTAGAGTGATTGTAATTCTTAAACTGATTTCCATTTCATCTTGTAAGCATTTAAGAGTATAATTAATAAAAATTACAATTACTTATCCTAAAAATGATTTGATTGTATAGATTCTTGTGAGGGGTGTAGTGTAGGATTTCCTGCAACTACAAAGCTAGACACATAGTGGAACCTGAAACATCATACACAAAGTTTCCAAAGAAGGGGTCAATTTTATCGTCCAGATTGGTTGAGTTTTCTTCTGAAAGAATATCAAGATTGATGTGTGTATTGCTACAATTATCAAAATCAATATTTTCACAAAGAAGTGCAACGCTTGATTTTTTCGTCTTCATTAGAATCATAGCTATCAGACATTTCATCAAGAGTTGCAGCAAGACCTTTGTTCCCAGTGTATTTATTTCGATTTGGACACTCATTTGCAAAATGACCAAAGCCTTTACACTTAAAGCACTAAGGCATATCCTCGTCATCAATTTCATCAGTATCCCTATTTTTAGGAGGTAAACGATTATGAGGTTTATCTGACGACTTGGATTTATCTATGGAAAACCGTTTACTTCTCTTCAAAAGAAGATCCCTAAACTATCTTGTGATCAACGAGACTGACTTGTCAAGATCTTCATCTGATGAATCAGCCTCAGAAAGATCATCTTCAGAGATATAAACACTTTTACTTTTATCAAGTAATTTAGTGTTCTTTAGTGCTTTGAAAGCAACATCCTTGCCAGACTTGGACGTATGCTCATGATCAAAGATCTTTAGCTTCCCAACCAGAGTATTTCTGGAAAGCTTTGCGAGATTATTTTCTTCAACGATGGCATGCTTCTTAGAATCGTATCTAGATGGCAACGATCTAAGAATTTTCATCACAATGTCCTTTTCAGGAATAGTCTTACCCAATGCAAAAGATACATTAACAATTTCAGACACTTTGTGATTAAACTCATCAAACGTTTCTTCATCTGCCATACAAAGGTTTTCCCAATCAGAATTTTGGTTTTGAATCCTAGCTTCTTTCTCACTGGTATTCCCTTCAAATACGGTTTCTAAGATATCCCAGGCTTCTTTAGACTTAGTGCACATAGTCACATGATGCTGAAGATCTGGGATAATGGCATGAATGATAATATTTAAGCCGTCAGAATTATGCTTTTCAGCAAGAATTTCTTCGGGTTTATATCTACATATATCCTTCGGTATAGATATATCGCCTTCTGTATTCACTGGAGGATCATAGCCATTAACAACACATAACCATGTTTGAAATTCACGAGCTTGAAGAAAAGCAAGCATAGCAATTTTTCACAATAAGCAGTTTGAGCCATCGAAGACTGGTGGTACGTTTATGGAGATAAAATTCCTGTCCATAGAGTCAGATTGCTACAAACACAGACTTGTAAGGTATTTAAACGTGTTTGCCTGCTCTGATACCAATTGAAAAAGCGAGGGTACAACAACCACACCCAATATTTCGCTTAGCAATCTGTATGGACTAACTCTAATATACTTTTAAGAGAATCAACTAGACAGTCAGACTCAATCTTAATAAAAAGTATATCAAAGAGTTATATCTCAATTTCTCGATTCAATACTTACTCAAGCAAATAGAAATCTGCGAGTCCAATTGAATACAAGAGAAATTAACTTGAACGGTACCAAAGACCAATGTTCAAGTGTCAATCAATGTAAATCAACAACCAAAGGTTGGATATTCTAATTGATTGATCTTAACGCACAACCTGTGATATTTCAATTATATAACAAAATATAATGCGGAATAGAAATAACAAAGACACCAGAATTTTGTTAACGAGGAAACCGCAAATGCAGAAAAACCCCTGGACCTAGTCCAGATTGAACACACACTGTATTAAGCCGCTACAGACACTAGCCTACTACAAACTAACTTCGGTCTGGGCTGTAGTTGAACCCCAATCAATCTCACACTGATCCAAGGTACAGTTGCGTTCCTTACGTCTATGATCCCAATAGGATATTACACACTTGATTCCCTTAGCTGATCTCACCCACAACTAAGAGTTGCTACGACCCAAAGTCGAAGACTTTAATAAACAAATTGTATCACATAGAAAAATCTACGGTAATAGATAAATCTGTCTCCCACAGAAATACCTACGAGTTTTGTTCCGTCTTTTGATAAATCAAGGTGAATAGGAACCAATTGATAACCCGGACTTATATTCCCGAAGAACATCCTAGTATTATCAATCACCTCAAAAAAATCTTAATTGACGCGGCGAAAGAAGATATTGTGGAATCACAAACGATGAGACGAAGGTGTTTGTGATTACTTATATCTTGACTATCGGAGATATCAATCTCAAGCCAATCTTTCCGATTGCACTCAATACGATAGAAACAACAAGATCAGATCACACAACTACAAGAAAGTAGTATCGGTCTGGCTTCACAATACCATTGAAGTATTCAAGTCTTTAACCTACTGTTGATGGTGGATTTTCATTTAAGGTTAAAATTGTAAAAAATCAGAAAATTATGCGCTAACATCTTGTAAAAGATAAAGACATTAATAAGTGTTGAATACTTCTTCACTTTACTAATTCACCTAGAATGGAGCATGTGGCAACAATCCCATTCTGTGAATTAAATACACGAAATTCATCCAGGTTGGAGCATGTAGCAACAATCCCATATACCCTGTGAATTTATAGCATTATTAATTAATGCGTGAGCAGCCTTGTATTACCTGTACTCATTATCAGTGCGGCATGACGACTGAGTGTTGCTCTCCACAGAGCAACACGAACCTCCAAGCATTATAATGAAAGCATGTACGAAATACCCGTACAGGATGCAACTCTCGGTGTGTTTTACTAGCCCGATTGAGCAACTCTCGGTGTGTTATACTAGCCTGATTGAGCATTCGGACTTTCCGTATCAGTCTGGATATGATCTCGATCATCCAACTTCACCAGCATGATTGGATGACCCAGATCAATTCCATAACCCCCAAGCAGGTATGGAATATTCGATGCCGAACCAACACGGACCCCGCATGGTCGGCCTCCAGATTGGCATACCTTGCCAAAACATCCAAACCAGAGCGGTATGGGCGGAGAACCCTAAATTAGGGTTTGCGGCACATTACATGTGTCACAAAACAGTCTCAACCATCCATCTTCGCAGGTATAGATGGAGGGTGTAGATGTAGATTCAAAGGCCCAGAGCATGTCAACACAATCACCGTGGGCCCGCCTACATACTGACCAATCGGTCGGGACCAACCATGGTTGGTCATCCCAATTAAATACGCCCGAATAAAGCATGGTTACACGGCCGTGAAAGCCAAAATTAGGGTTTTGAGCATCACGAGCGTCCATCTTCTCCGGCACGAATGGAGGGCCCAAGATTAGAATAAGCAGGTCCGGTCATACCAACATGACCACCGTGGACCCATCAATCTCCTCACTTGGTCGGCCAAGGCATACCATGCCTGGTTATCCCAAATCGTCCGCCCAAACTGGTGTGGATACACTTCCCAATTGCAAACTAATCTCGACCGCTCAACTTCGCCGGACGATTTGAGTGGCTCGAATCACGTTTTCATGGGACAGGTCAGGTATAGGCGTGAACACCAGCCTACCACCTACACGCCAGACCGATCAGCCAAGACCGACCAAGATTGGTCGTCTTGGAACGCGTGCCCGAAGTTGGCACGATGCGCGGCTTTGTTTGCACTCGTTTTCTGTCGCAAACTGATCTCAATCACTCGACTTTGCCGGACGAATTGAGTGGTCCATATCACACTTTCTTGAAATAATGGGGTATCGACGCCTACACCGTCATGCCGTCTACACGCATGTACGATCGGCCTGGCCAAAATCGTCTCCCAAGCTTGGATTCGACCAAGCTGAAGAGTGATGCCTGCGCATCTCTTCAAAAGCCTAATTCCATCAACGGTCGCAGATGAGTGTCTCAAATATCATCTCGTCCGTCCAACTTCACCGGCTTGGTTATACAACCACAGTCGAGTTAATTGGTCGGTGAGGCGTCATGGTAATCACCACCCATCATTCTACCATCGCATGATGCAAGCACTCGCCTAGAATACACATGATACTTCACAAGTATCGACTTTCTAAATAACTTAGTTATTTAATCTAGCATTGCATGCAACTTTCTGTGGGTCCCATGATCCACACACTCGAGACATCAATCATGTCACAAACTGGGGGATACATACTGGGGTATTGGTCTAGCGGTTTACAGCGTGCAACGCGCCATCACAAGAACGTGTCAGGAAGTCATGGACGGTTAGAGATGACAGGAGAAGTGGGCAAGACTGGTCGTGTAACACCAACACACAACTCCACTACTCCATCACTCAACTTCCTCCACTTCCCACGAGAGACGTGAATAAGGCTTAAATGATTTGTATAAATAGGCTCTCCTCCCTATTTTCCAAACAGGAGAAAGAAAGACAAGTCCAGACAACAGAGGCAAGTGTTGATACAATCGTATTCAAACACCGGAACTGATAGCTTATACCACAAAGCCGGTTCGACTTTACGATACAAGTCATTCATATCCAACACCTTCACATTCTCAACACCTTCTTCGCTTCCCTCCCTAAGATCAACCCCATCTCCTTCACTTTGTGACCGAAACAAGTCTGGAACGGCCATCTCTTGGTTTAGGCCGGACTTGCAAAGATTGATCTCTCGAATCTACAAGCACTCACCGCGCAGTGCATTTGTTTAAGGTTTAGACTCATTTCTCATCCACACACCCCAAATTACCAAAACCGGCAGAAATAGTTTTCACCCATAAACAATTGGCGACCACAGTGGGAGGTTAATCTCTCGGTTGTAAAGTCAATTTCTTCAATACCATTCATTCAATTTTGAGATGGTTGGTCTTAGGACCACCTCGACGGTATCAAATCCTGATGGTTCCTCCAACGGAGATACCCCTCCTCCACGGCGTATCTGACGGCATGATCAGGAGATTCACGATATTAAGCGAACTAGCACGGGTACAGGAGATTCACACGAAGAACATGGAACTAATCAAAGAAGCGGTAAACGGCATACTCGATCTCCTCATGAAGATGACATCATAGATGAGCGTTTCGGAGACCTTTACACCGGGGACTAGTTCCCCTCAGATCAACAGTTTTACTACAAACCAGAGGCCAGTGGATCAGGAAGCGGCATCTCTAGTGGAAATCTTGTGTGAACTCTTGCACCTCTCGAAGAATCAACAGGCAGAGACGTTTGCTGCAGTTAATAAAATAGCTCTGGACGTACACCTGACTCCTTCTCGTCCAGAAGTCTTAACTGCATCGGAAACATCTGTAAATAATGTTACATTCACAGAAGACGACATGATGGCAGAGGAAGGTCACAACCGGGCCCTACATGTTACCGCTCACATCAAGGGTTCGGAGTTCAGGAGGGCCCTCGTCGACACAGGAGCATCTTCGAATGTGATTACTCTCAAGACTCTCAAGACAGCCAAGGTTAGCCCGTGCAAGATTGTACTGACAGCCCACCACGATGACGGACTTGAAGGAAATCGACCAAGACATACGGGTATGTCAATCAATTTATCAAGTGGGACCTGTTCACCAAGAGCAAAGTTTGAAGTCATAGAAAAAAAGCCGGATACACCATATGATACTGGGGAGACCATGGCTTCACGAAAAAAAGGTCATTCCTTCAATGTATCACCAGTGCCTGAAGACCATGCTAAATGAGAAAGTCATCCGTATTCCTGCATCATTGTCTCTGTACGCACCAATATGCGGAGTGGAGTTGTTCGAGCCAAAAGATACTTCGCAGGGAAGATCAGACAAAGTTCTGTGCACCCCACTACCCACGTGGGCTTCAATCCAGGAATAAGACCGACTTGCATCACTGAGGGCCAAGCACCACGACACGCCTTCTCTGACGAGGCGTCCATCTTTATCCAGTGAAGCTTCAACCCACGTTCACACCAAAAGGGAACGCACTTTTGAGGCGAAACGTGACTAGAAGGGGAAGACAATATACCGGCGCCGCTGTTAGCAATTAGCAGGAGAGACTGGCACCCAGTCTCTCCGCCTAATTGAATGCTGCAGGAATGACGAAATACAAGAGGAGGTATTAGATGCACCGCGACAACTACAAGATGGAACCAATTTCACAACTGACGAGCTCGAGACTGTTAACATCGGGAGTGAAGAATCTCCCAGGCCGGTCTCTATCAGTTCGACCCTATCCACAGACGAACGTACGAGTATTGTTCAATTACTCAAGGAGTACAAGATGTGTTCGCCTGGACATACGAGGAAATGCCCGGCCTAGATGAAAAATTGGTCACCCATCACCTACACGTCATACCTGGATCCAAGCCAATCAAGCAATCTCCGAGGCAATTCAGACATGAAGTAGAAGAACAAATCAAGAACGAAATTCAGAAGTTACTAGCTGCCGGCTTCATCAGACCTATTCATCATCCGACCTGGTTAGCTAATGTGGTCCCAATAAAGAAGAAAAACGGACAGATTCGGTGCTGCGTGGATTTCAGAGACTTGAACAAGTGCTGCCCCAAGGACGACTTTCCTCTGCCTAACATCGACATGTTAGTAGACGCCACTAGCGGACATGGCATTTTTTCCTTCATGGATAAGGATAAGGATGTATGAGCACGATGCAAGTAAGACAGCCTTCCGAACCCCTCTTGGAAATTTTTACTATACTGTTATGCCATTCGATTTAAAGAACGCCGGCGCAATGTATCAACGTGCTATAACGGCAATCTTCCACGACATGATGCATAAACAAGTAGAAGACTATGTAGATGATATCGTGGTCAAGTCAAGGGCTCGAGCAGATCACACCAGCGTCTTACGGCAAGTGTTTGAGAGGTGTAGAGAATACAAATTGAAGATGAATCCTTTGAAGTGCGCTTTCGGCGTCTCTTCGGGTAAATTTCTGGGATTCCAAGTAACTGCAGAAGGGATCAAGGTAGACCCATCCAAGACTCAGGCTATCCTCACAATGCCTCCCCCACGAACCGTGAAGGAGCTCCGAATTTCATGGGCAAGGTAAACTACATTCGACGTTTTATACCTGGTCTAGCCCAACTTACCACTTCATTCACCCCCTTATTGAAGAAAGGAGCCAGCTTCGTTTGGACCGCAACCCAAAGAGGAAGCTTTTCGAATGATTCAACAAATACTGTCATCTCCAGCCATCATGAAGTCTCCTGCACAAGGGAAGATGCTATATCTCTACACTGCCTTCAGTGACACCGCCGTAGGGGCTCTACTCTCTCAGGAAAACGACGAGGGAATCGAACATCCCATATACTACTTCAGCCGAATATTGAGAGACGCTTAACTCAGATACCCCCAGAGCGGAAAAAGCATGTTTAGCCTTGATCCATTCCATTCGAAGTTTAGGCATTACCTCTTTGTCTAATAGGGTGATACTCGTGTCTAAATCTGATCCTGCAAAATTTTTACTTTCAAAGCCGGTCCTGACTGGAAGGACAGGCAAATGGCTTCTCCAACTGTCAGAGCTGGACATAATGTGTGCGTCACCTAGAGCTATCAAGGGTCAAGCGATTGCGGACTTCTCGCGGTATTTCTGGAGAAGGCACTACTGGGGCTATACGAAGATCTCCTAGAGAATTTCCAGACGTCTCTGTTTTGGAAGAAGAAGTGTGGCTCTTGTATTTTGATGGCTCCGCCACCCCTAGCAGTAATACTGGAGGAGCAGGTGTGGTATTAGTATCTCCAACTGGGGAAGTATTCTCACACTCCTTCAAGCTGGACTTCGAATGCACCAACAACTCAGCAGAGTATGAAGCCTTCCTCATAGGGTGTCAATAGCCAAGCAAGCGAAGTCACGCGTCCGGAAATAAGAGGTGACTCCAAGTTACTGGTGAATCAGATGAATGGGGTATACGCACTGAAGGAAGTAACGCTAGCTCCATATCGATCAGAAGCACAAAGGTTACTGAACTATTTTGCTGATGCAACCATAACCCATGTCAGTCGCAAAGAACAACAAACACGCCGATTGTCTAGCAACACTGGCTTCCAAATTGAAGTTCGAAGGTTTGGAAGAAACCCTGACAGTAAAGAGGAGAACCATAGAATCGACATCGTTATCACAATACAAAGACACCAAAACCGACGATTGGCGAACTCCGATCATTCAAGAGCTCAACAGCTCACTCTACCAAGGAAAGGTCAGTCTTAAAACCCTACAGAACTTCTTCATGCTTCATGGTATGCTGTATTATCGGAACCCGGATGGTTCCCCTGTCAAGATGTCTTGGGGATGACGAAGCACAACTACAAAAAGTCATGTTCACAACGAAATTTGTGGACAATCACTGGTGGTAACGCTTTACCGACGACTTCAATGCCTGGGCTATTACTGGCCCGAGATGGAGACTCAATCCATACTACTTCAGAAGTCTTGCTCAAATTGCCAAGCACCGCCACATCAATTGGAAATTTTTAACGTGAACCACACTGGGGACTGGAGAGAGCCATACATTAGTTATCTCCGTGACAGAACGACTCCTGCCAATCAAAAGGATGCTATCAAGATAAAACAAAAGGCCAAGCGGTTCGTATTGCACGAAGGGATCATGTATCGCAAGAGCTTCGGAGGTGATCTACTACGATGCCTGTCTGGGGAAGAAGTCCTAGTCATGCTGAAAGATACACACGAAGGAGAACATCAAGGGAAGAGGAAACTGTTTCTCCAGATACACGAGAAATACTATTGGCCGACCATGGAGGATGACGCATCCGCTTTTGTTCAAAGCTGTCACAAATGCCAAATTCATGGGAACCTTGTTCATGTGCCTTCCACCCCCCTGCACTCGATAAGCAGTCCATGGCCATTTTACAGCTGGGGACTGGACATTATCGGGAAAATCAACCCTCCATTATCAAAGCAAAACGAGTACATCATAACTGCGACATAATACTTCACCAAATGGGTAGAAGTCATTCCCCTGCGAGGGACTACAGGAGCAACGATTGCGGCTTTCATTAAAGAACATATCATTTGTCGTTTTGGTGTGACTAAGCATATCATCACTGATAATGGCACTCCCTTCGCCAATAAACAGGTACGAGAGTTACTTGAAGAGTATGGCATTAAACAGGGCTTCTCCACCATCTATTATTATCAAGGGAATGGACAAGCTGAAAGTACCAACAAGACATTGATCCGGATCATCAGTCGAACAGTACATGATAATCCTAGGGAATGGCATGACCAGTTACCAATGGCGCTATGGGCATACTGGACATTACCCAGAAGCTCCATTGGAGTTTCCCCATACTCACTTGTTACGGAGCGGATGCAATTTTCCCAGCAGAGATCAAAATGCCATCAGCCAGGATTGCAGCGGCAACCGGGATCCACTGGAACGAGGCTGGAGCCTCTAACTCTAGAGTAGCGGAGTTAGACACTCTGGATTTCAGAAGAAACAAAGCAGAAGAACGCACTCAGGTGTACATGAATAGAATTTCCAGGGCATACAACAAAACTGTGAAATCACGTGTTTTCAAAGTGGGAGATTTGGTTTTGAAAACGGCCAAACACATCCAACAAGACATGTCCGCACCAAAGTTCTCACCGAAATGGGAAGGTCCTTACACAAATACCAAGGCTTACAACACTGGCTACTACAAAATCATTAAGGTGGACGGAGGCAAATTGGAAGCAAATCATCAATGGAAAGTGGCTCAAGGCATATCATGCCTGACCACTATCTGCTCTGTCAACAATACAGGCATTTATTTTCATTACATGTTTGAACCATCAATTATATTCAGAGATGCATCAATGAAAAAACCTGTTTCACCAATCAAAACCAATGCAATTTATTCTGCAAAGACGTTCAATAAACTTTGACATAAACAATAAGGGAATACAGCTGAATACGACTTAGAAGAGGCCATCTAGAAGATTATAGTTTCTTGAGAGCATCATCTCTAGTCTAGCTTGATATCTTTTTGTTCTTTTCTTCAAGTCCTGTACAGCCCGCTCTACCTTCTTTGATTCTGCAGCCAGAGCCTTCTCCTCTTCCAAGATAGCTTTCGCAGCAGGAACAACATTCACGAGGATGCCTGTTCGATCGACCTTGATGATATCAAGACGCTGCCGCAACTATCCCACGTTGAACTCCATGGATTCACAGGTAGATACCATATTCTCCCATTTTTGGAGGCTTGATTCGGCAATGTTGCGGATATAAATATTCTCCATCTCAGCAATCATGGGAAGAAGGCAGTTTACCGCGGTGACCAGAGCAGATGAACAGTGCCGGACCACATTCCTGGTTTCGATATGGCCATACTTTCTCCATAACTTTGTGTACAAAGGCACAAACTCCTTCCGCACTAAGAATCCACCGACATCTCGGTAGCTGGAGGATAAACATTTCATGCGAACATCGAATGAAAGACCTGCATTGGGGTATTCATAAGATGAGATACCCGGATCAAGATCTTCGAGGTCCACAGGGGTAGGCGTGTTTGATTTGAAGGAAGGGGACTGTTTAAGTCGTCATCATCGATAACCGTCACACATGTTCCGGTAGGATATCTCTGCAAAAATGAGAGGATTATTCACCTGATCATTATGAAGAACAAGCAATTGTTCATAAAAGGAAAAATAGACGAACCGGTATAATCTTCTTGACTCGGAGAACATGAGCAAGGGATTCATCATGAAGCTCAGACGCAGGTCGTGCACGTTTAACGGAAGATCCTGGACAATATGAAGAAGATGATCCACTGGTGTTCGACATGATAAGGAAACGGAGTTTCTGCGACAAAGCCCTATTTAAAAATCGTAAAAGTGGTTCAAAATCTCTACACCTGCATATATGCTGAGGAAACCCTAAAACGGTTACGGCGCCCGATATATGGGGATTCGACACCGACCAAGTCAGGCTTTCTTTGGAGCCCTAATCAAGAATCAGAAGGGCATCTGGATACATGAGCGATTCAACCAGCAGTGTGTGAGCACCCACGCACGGAATCCCAAAAGAATAAGAATCTTATCCCCAAATCAAACACCTAAGGGAGGAAGCCGGTCCATCAAGGCCCATGGTCACGCGTATGGAGGATTGCCCGCGATTGGTCGAAATCCCTCTAGGTAGACTTCCTTTATCTTGTCTTCTTATGCTTGTATATGTCACCATCTCATGCCTACCCCACAATAGTGTAACCATTATGTGCTAGGCAGGGGACTTAATGTTGATGGTGGATTTTCATTTAAGGTTAAAATTGTAAAAAATCAGAAAATTATGCGCTACCATCTTGTAAAAGATAAAGCCATTAATAAGTGTTGAATACTTCTTCACTTTACTAATTCACCTTGAATGGAGCATGTGGCAACAATCCCATTCTTTGAATTAAATACACGAAATTCATCCAGGTTGGAGCATGTAGCAACAATCCCATATACCCTGTGAATTTATAGCATTATTAATTAATGCGTGAGCAGCCTTGTATTTCCTGTACTCATTATCAGTGCGGCATGACGACTGAGTGTTGCTCTCCACCGAGCAACACGAACCTCCAAGCATTATAATGAAAGCATGTACGAAATACCCATACAGGCTGCAACTCTCGGCGTGTTATACTAGCCAGATTGAGAAACTCTCGGTGTGTTATACTAGCTCGATTGAGCACCCGGACTGTCCGTATCAGTCTGGATATGATCTCGATCATCCAACTTCACCAGCATGATTGGATGGCCCAAATCAATTCCATAACCCCCAAGCAGGTATGGAATATTCACTGCCGAACCAACACGGACCCCGCATGGTCGGCCACCAGATTGGCATACCTTGCCAAAACGTTCAAACCAGAGCGGTATAGGCGGAGAACCCTAAATTAGGGTTTGCGGCACATTACATATGTCACAAAACAGTCTCAACCATCCATCTTCGCAGGTATAGATGGAGGGTGTAGATGTAGATTAAAAAGGCCCATAGCATGTAAACACAATCACCGTGGGCTCGCCTACATACCTGACCAATCGGTCAGGACCAACCATGGTTGGTCATCCCAATTCGTACGCCCGAATAAAGCATGGATACACGGCCGTGAAAGCCAAAATTAGGGTTTTGAGCATCACGAGCGTCCATCTTCTCCGGCACGAATGGAGGGCCCAAGATTAGATTAAACAGGTCCGGTCATACCAACATGACCACCGTGGACCCATCAATCTCCTCACCTGGTCGGCCAAGGCATACAATGCCTGGTTATCCCAAATCTTCCGCCCAAACTGGCGTGGATACACTTCCCAATTGCAAACTAATCTCGACCGCTCAACTTCGCCGGACGATTTGAGTGGCTCAGATCACGTTTTCATGGGACAGTCAGGTATAGGCGTGAACATCAGCCTACCACCTACACGCCAGACCGATCGGCCAAGACCGACCAAGATTGGTCATCTTGGAACGCGCGCCCGAAGTTGGCACGATGCGCGACTTTGTTTGCACTCGTTTTCTGTCGCAAACTGATCTCGACCACTCGACTTTGCCGGACGAATTGAGTGGTCCATATCACACTTTCGTGAGATAATGGGGTATGGGCGCCTACACCGTCATGCCGTCTACACGCATGTACGATCGGCCTGGCCAAAATCGTCTCCCAAGCTTGGATTCGACCAAGCTGAAGAGTGATGCCTGCGCGCCTCTTCAAAACCCTAATTCCATCAACGGTCGCAGATGAGTGTCTCAAAGATCATCTCGTTCGTCCAACTTTACCGGATTGGTTATACAACCCTGGTCAGGAGTTAATTGGTCAGTGAGGCATCATGGTAATCACCACCCATCATTCTACCACGCCATGATGCAGTATCTTCCTAGAATACACATGATACTTCACAAGTATCGACTTCCTAAATAACTTAGTTATTTAATCTAGCATTACATGCAACTTTCTTTGGGTCCCACGATCCACACACTCGAGATATCAATCATGTCACAAATTGGGGGATACATACTGGGGTATTGGTCTGGAGGTTTACAGCGTGCAGCGTGCAACGCGCCATCACAAGAACGTGTCAGGAAGTCATGGACGGTTAGAGATGACAGGAGAAGTGGGCAAGACTGGTCGTGTAACACCAACACACAACTCCACTACTCCATCACTGCACTTCCTCCACTTCCCACGAGAGACGTGAATAAGGCTCAAATGACTTGTATAAATAGGTTCTCCTCCCTATTTTCCAAACAGGAGAAAGAAAGTCAAGTCCAGACAACAGAGGCAAGTGTTGATACAATCGTACTCAAACACCGGAAATGATAGCTTACACCTTGCAAGCCAGTTCAGCTTTCTGATACAAGTCATTCATAGCCAACACCTTCACATTCTCAACACCTTCTTCGCTTCCCTCCCTAAGATCAACCCCATTTCCTTCACTTTGTGACCGAAACAAGTCTGGAACGACCATTTCTTGGTTTAGGCCGTACTTCCACAGATTGATCTCTCGAATCTACAAGCACTCACCGCGCAGTGCATTTGTTTAAGGTTTAGACTCATTTCTCATCCACACACCCCAAATTACCAAAACCGGCAAAAATAGTTTTCACCCATAAACAATTGGCGACCATAGTGGGAGGTTAATCTCTCGGTTGTAAGGTCAATTTCTTCAATACCATTCATTCAATTTTGAGATGGTTGGTCTTAGGACCACCTCGACGGTATCAAATCCTGATGGTTCCTCCCACGGAGATACCCCTCCTCCTAACGGCGTATCTGACGGCATGATCAGGAGATTCCCGACATTAAGCGAACTAGCACGGGTACAGGAGATTCACACGAAGAACATGGAACTAATCAAAGAAGCGGTAAACGGCATACTCGATCTCCTCATCAAGATGACATCAGAGATGAGCGTTCTGGAGACCTTTACACCGTGGACTAGTTACCTTCAGATCAACAGTTTTACTACGAACCAGAGGCCAGTGGATCAGGAAGCGGCATCTCTAGCGGAAAGCTTGTGTGAACTCTTGCACCTCTCGAAGAATCAACGGGCAGAGACGTTTGCTGCAGTTAATAAAATAGCTCTGGACGTACACCTGACTCCTTATCGTCCATAAGTCTTAATCTGCATCGGAAACATCTGTAAATAATATTACATTCACAGAAGACGACATGATGGCAGAGGAAGGTCACAACCGGGCCCTACATGTTACCGCTCACATCAAGGGTTCAGAGTTCAGGAGGGCCCTCGTCGACACAGGAGCATCTTCGAATGTGATTACTCTCAATGTAGTTGCAGGAAATCCTACACTACACACCTCACTCGAATTTGCTTATTCAATCCATTTGAAGATGGATAATAATGTGTTTTATTAATTGTTTTCTTCAAAGATTTACAAAGAAATGTAGAACAGAGCTAAAGAAATTACAATCACTCTTAATTTTCTCTCTCCTAATGACTTGCTTAACAATTCCAAAAGACCTCTCTTACAACAGACTTACTCGACCCTTTATATAGGGTATTACATAGTGGATGACAACTATCTTTGTCCCTTATTTTCGGAAGTGTCTCGCGAATGCTCGCGAATGTGCAACTGCTTGCCTTCGCGACACTCTTAAATCTCGCCAAGTCTTCACACTTTCCTCATGTTTTGATTGTCGTCATCCATTACGTCATTTATTTACCTCCATGCGACTCCTTCGCGACGCAGTTGTTTATTAATCTCGCAAAGTATTGATGTTGCGATATTCTGATCCTACATCTTGCCTCTTTTTCCTTGAACATTGCTTGGAGAGCAATTTTTAAGGAAAAATTTGTTACTGTGTTGATCTTTGACATTTGTTGATGAAGGAACGAGTGAAAGAATACTGGACTTGAAAAGTACGTACTTGCCTCTATTCTTTTGCGAAGTTCCGAATCTTTGCGAAGTGAATAAGAAGTAATATATTTTCAATTTCCCACAAAAATCTATTTCACTTTAATTCCTTGAATCTTGGGATGACCGTTTACACGTGTCTAAAATTACTCCTTTTACCGGTATATTTAATGTTATCCTAGGTCACTCTTTTTTTCTATTTAAAGGAAAACTGCGGTAAAAAACATTCTTTCTCTTCTTCTCTATCTTCCTCATCGTCTGCAACTATTTCCTGCTATTCATCTTCATCGTCTTCTTTTTATTATCTTTCTCATTATCGTTTTCCTGGCATCCGGTTCGTTAATTTCATTGATTTTGACTATTCTCTTGATTGATCTTCCTTATTGAAATTACTTCATCTTGATTCTATTCTTCTTTTGATGTTTCTTTCACCATTTTTGTTTCAGCAAGAATAAACCCAGTTCTAAGTTTACCGTGGTGAACCCTAACATCCCTACTGGTTCGCAACCAAAATCTTCTTCGCAACTGAAGTCTCTCGCTTCCAAAAAACAGCCTGCGAGTAGTAAGGTATTTTAGAAATATTTACTCCTTTAATAGCAATTTTATTGCCTCTGTTTCTCAATTAATTTATTATTCGCAGGATGATAAGAATGATGATAGATCTCCCAAAAGGCTTCGCCATAATAAACCTGATGCTTCTGCTGCTGCTCCTACTGTTTCCTTTTCGGGATTCAAGCATTCTACTTTCCCTACAGTATCTTCGCAAGGCAAATCTCCTACTGTAGCGACCTCTTCGCAAGATAATGTACCATTCCCTACGATATCATCGCAGGATAAATCAATCCCTGAATTTTCTGCGAATGAAATTCTTCAGGATACGCCTCTTCCCACTTTTACTTTTACCTCGCCCCCACCTATTGATCAGGTTTCTCCAATTGGCGGTCTTATAACCATGGGTGATTCAACTTTTCCTTCTTCCTCTACTATTTCTTCTTCCTCAAAATCTATATCTCTTAGCAAAGAAAATTTGGAAGGGATGGATATAGCTTTTAAAATTTTATCAGATACCATGAATGATGTTAAAAAAGCCTCCGTTGATCCCACCAGATCTAGTGTTTTCGAATCTTTGGGTAAATATTTTGGTTCTGATACGATATCGCGTTTATCCTTAGAACAAGAAATTAAGACTTTGAAGAATAATCTTCATAATACTTTGCTGGATCGCGATAACCTTCGCAAGAAAAATGAAGAATTAAAAGGTATCTCTCCTCCCCCCCTT
Organism: Papaver armeniacum; assembly: GCA_023531295.1. Taxonomy (NCBI): domain Eukaryota; kingdom Viridiplantae; phylum Streptophyta; class Magnoliopsida; order Ranunculales; family Papaveraceae; genus Papaver; species Papaver armeniacum. Next base: position 1,593,293 of record JAJJWW010003300.1, on the reverse strand, counting down.
TTTTTTTTTTTTTTTTTTTTTTTTTTAAAAAAAAAAACTTGGTTCGCCTCTCAAGTTTTGCACCAGAAACGTAAGATGGAGATATATCAACTGGAATCTATTGTAGAAGAAACTCGAGTGGAAAGAGACGCCTGGATGGAGCAATATAATCGTTTAGATAATCTCCATACATTTTCTATGGATCAAATAAATAATCTTTCTCAAGAAAACATCTGCTTAGTTCAAAACCAAGAATTATTAAGTAATGAAGTGTCGCGTCTCTCATATGTGTTGAATAAATCTAATTTGGAGTTGGAAACCTTATCAGATGAAAATGGAACTTTATCTCAAGAGAAGCGAGCTTTATTGGATAAGGTGGCGATATTCTCGCAACAACTTGATGTTTGTAAAAAAGCATTGAATGAGCAAGAACAGTCTAATTGCCTACTGAAAAATAAACTTGAAGATACTACCACCGAAAGAGATAAACTTATTCGAATAGAGTAAATCTAAGTGTTAAAACAAACCAACTCAAGGATGATTATACCAAGTTAAAAGAATCCCATTCTTCCCTTGCGAAGCAAAATAAGTTATTGATTTCTAACGAAAAGAGCTTGCGTTCGCGGTTAAAAGGTCTTGTTGGTGATGGTTTTGATAATGCCATGGAAAACTTGGGGAATAATTGCTTGGCCTTACTCAATATCTTATCTCGCAGAAGGAAGGTAGTCATAAGATTTGACTGCCTTTTCCATTATTTTTCTTTTCTAATTTTATATACCACTTTCCATCTTATAAATTTAATGTCTTTCTTTACTCTTGCAGAATCTGAGAAAAATCTTCACTCTTCTCTATCTACTTTGGAAGCGGCGCATGCTAAAATTTGCAAGGAAAATGCAACTCTAGTTGCTTCCCTTGCCCAATCTCGCGACCGAGCCATAAGGAGGTTTAACTACCTTAATCATTTTAAAGATATCCAGAGTAGAAATCAACAGAAAGCACTTCTTCGTCAATTTCCTCCCAAAGCAGAAGTTCTTGTGAATAATATTTTACTTTCTAAATCCCTTGATCCTGTTTATGTTGAACCATTGGAAGTTGAAGATGATGAAGTACCCAACTCTCCTGACAGTGATTATGATTATGAAAGCTGCGAAGATCTCGCTAATAATGAAGTTATCAATAAGGAACCTTGCGAGAATATCTCTGATGAAAACCCTTCAACTGGTGAGGGTGAAGGTGACAAGATTGTTGAAGAACCTTTATCAACTCCTTCAGCTGAGAATATTGATATAGAGAATTAAGTTTCTTTGTAATCTTGTTGAACTTTTCTTTTTGATTGTAAAGAATTAAGTCCGGTTTTGGATGAATTATTTTCTCTGTCTTTCTTATTTTAAGAACTCATCTCGCCACCTTATCAAGCAATACCTTTATTTTCCACTAATTCTTTTGTTATAATCTTTGTTGCGATGAAAAGATCTAGTTTGCCTATATTCAAAATGTTTAAAGATCTTTCTTAAATGCTGTGATTGCGACAAGATCGCAGGACGTCTTTACATTTTCATGTAATGACCCATTGGTCTTGCCTTATAATTATTTGTGTGGTCTTATTTTGCCTTCCTAAGTAAAGGTCTTATTTTGCCACCCCTCATTGCGACAAGATCGCAGGACGTCTTTACATTTTCATGTAATGACCCATTGACCTTGTCTTATCATTTCTTAAGTATTTTTGCCTCTGCAGGACATTATATTTGCGACACTATGACGGGTTTAAACGTTCTTGCGACCATAAAATCCCGTGACATTGCCGTCTTTGCGACGAAATCGCAGGACGTTCTTACACTTTCATGTAAAAACCCCTTGATCTCGTCTTACCCTTGCGTTAGTATTATTGCCTCTGCAGGATCATTGCACAAATATGACAAGCCTAAATTCTCTTGCGAAAATAAAGCCTCGTGACATTTGCGTCTTTTGACACTTATCAGCTCCCTAATGGAGGGTGCCGCCCTTATTTTCTCCCTGGTTGCCCCTTCAAGGAGGCGTACATCGGCCATACAAGACTATCTCCTCCCATCCGGTCTTAACAACAACCATTTGTTTTCGCAGCCTCTTATCCCTTATACCTATATGGTTTATGGTTACGAGGCTGTACCCTAAGTGGAGTTTTCTTCTTCTGTAGAGTGCGGCATGTGCCAAGACTTGTCAAGAGTGGTAAGGAAGTTTCATGCTCCCCGCACTCTTGACTCAACCGTGTACCTCGGCGCCTTGGTCATACACTGACTCCTTGGAAGAGACCCTCGGGCGTCCAACCAGGGTATAACCTTATATATATATAGTTGGAAATCCAAGGTATCTCCCCGGATAGGCTTTCATGGGCCTCAAATCTCCATGACCCGGGTTTCGGGAGAGGTGTAACCTTCCACACGAGCCATGTTAAGAGATACCCCCTTATATGACGTACTTTAGGTCTTACATTTGCCTCTTGCGAAATATCATTCGCGAACTAGGGTGTACGCCATAAAGGTTCGTCCCATTCACTCACTCATTCATATTTGTTAATTCATTCAAGCATTCATTCTGTTTGCGAAGCTATCGCACAATCTTGCTTTATTTCCTTTGATCTCGCAATCTATCTGTTTCAAAAACATTATATCACAGATTCCTTCCATTTCTCCCATCTTCTATGGATAATATTTTTTAAGATATAATCTATTCCATGGCCTATTTAATTTTTGCCCTACATCTTTGCCTTCAGGATCCATTAATCTATATGCCCCTGTTCCAACTATGTCCTTGATAATATAAGGTCCATCCCATTTTCTTGCCAACTTGCCACCATTTTCTCGCTGATATATAGGTGTTTCTCGCAGCACCAAGTCACCTGGCTGAAATTCACGTATCTTTACACGCTTGTTATATTCTCTAGCCAATCTTCGCTGATAATTCTCCATATGTTGTAGTGCTTTCTCTCTTTTTTTCTTCTAACTCATCTAACTTGATTAAGATGTTACCCGCACTGAGATTTTTCTCCCAAGCTTCTTTCTTTGTAGTTGGAATCTTAACTTCACGTCGGAGAGTACTTGACTCCATATGTTAAACAAAAAGGGGACATGCCTGTAGCTTCTCTTCTAGTTGTATTATAAGCCCATACCGCATTGGGTACTTGTTCGCACCATCCTTTATTGTATCCCTCTAACTTTTTCTTCAATATGTCTGCGATTGTTTTATTTGTCGCTTCGCTCGACCATTAGCTGCGGGTATAGAGGAGTTGACTTCCCACATCGTATCTCGAAATGCATTAAGCGACAATTCTATATTTTGTCCTTCGAATCGCTTCCCATTGTCGGATACCAACTGTGCTGGAATCTCAAATCTGCATATAATGTTCTCAAATATGAAAGTAAAAACATCCTTATCGCGAATATGTTGTACCGCTTTCACCTCTGCCCATTTTGTGAAATAATCTGTTGCGACGATTAAATATCTTCTCTGTCCCGTTCCTGGTAAAAATGGTCCTACAATGTCTAAACCCCATTTTCCAAATGGCCAGACAGTTGTTGAAGAATTTAACGGAGCTCCTGGTGCATGTATTTTCTTCCCATGCCTTTGGCAATCCTCGCAACGCCTTGACACTTGTTTTGGTCCTCATGCATATATGGCCAATAATAACCCTGCATTTTCGCTTTATATGCTAAAGACCTTCCACCGCTGTGATTACCAGCATCCCCACTATGTAACATCTTCAATATGATTTCCCCTTCCTTTCTTGTTAAACATCTAAGTGAAGGCCCGTTAAAAGATCGTCGGTATAGCACTCCATCTCTTAATTCATAATTTGTTGCTCGGCTTTTTAGTTTATGTGTTTCCAATCTATTTCTTGGTGTTTCTCCTGTCAGCAAATATGCATAAAGCTCCGCTCTCCAATCTTCTTCGCAGAGTGTTTGTGTTCCATCTTCTACTATCATTACATCAGTTTCTTGTTCTTCTTCTTTGTCAATTGACGGCATCAAAAGTGTTTGTATTTTAATATTTCTCGTAACCGGATCTGTGATCATACTTGATATAAAGGCAAAAGCATCTGCGAGCCTATTATTTCTCCTTGATATATGTCTCCACTTTATTCTTGGTATCTGCGTCGACAACTCGTCAACAAGTTTCTTATATTTTTGCAAAGACAATTCGTTTATGGCATATTCTTCTTTTATCTGGCGAATTGCCAATTGTGAATCACTAGTAATCCTTACATTCTCCAAACTTCATTTCTATTGCAAATCGCAAAGCATGTATTATAGCTTCATATTCTGTTTCATTATTTGTTGATGCAAACTCCAATCTGAAAGAAAGAGCTATTTTATTACCCTCTGGCGATATCACAACAATTCCTATTCCATTTCCTTCTCCATTCGATGACCCATCTACTAATATTTCCCATCTATCTGGCTCCGTTAACAAATCTTTCGGGTCTCCATGTTCTTCCTCTACATCCATCATTTCTTCTACTGATTCATCCTCTTCCAAAGGAAATTCGGCTAGAAAGTCTGCGACAACCTGTGATTTTGGCGAAGATAGTATTTCATATTTGAGTTTGCAATGACTTATTTGAGCATTCCATCTTTCAACTCTTCCCGAGCTCTTTGAATTCTTCATCACTGATTCTATTGGTACTTTTGTCACCACTTTGACAACATGTGCTTGAAAATATATACGAAGTTTAAATGTTGCATAAACTAACGCCAAGATTAGTTTTTCAATTTTTGAGTAATTCCTTTCTGCAGCGTTGAAAGTTTTGCTGATGTAATAAAATGGTTTTTCTGCTCCAGCGTCCACTCGCAGTAACACTGCACTTAACGCATGCGAGGTTGTCGCGAGATAGATCAACAATTCTTCTCCTTCTTCTGCTTTTTGCAAAATTGATATATCCATTAAATGTTCCTTTATTCCTTGCAAGGCTTTCTCGCACTCATCCGTCCATTTAAACTTCGACCCCTTTCTAAGGATATTGAAAAAGTGCTTGCATTTGTCAGATGATCGCGAGATGAACCTCCCTAGCGAAGCTAACAACCCATTTAACTTTTGAACATCTTTTATTGTCGCCGGTGTTGGCATATCGCGAACTGCTTGTACTTTTTCTGGGTCGACTTGAATTCCTTCTTTGGATACAATATACCCTAAAAATTTTCCAGAGGCAACTCCAAAAGTGCATTTTTCTGGGTTTACTTTGATATTAAATTGCCTCATTTGTTCAAAAATTTCTTTCAAATCCTGTACGTGGTCTTTTGCTTTTCTACTTTTTATTAACATATCATTTACGTATACCTCCAACGTTTTATGTATCCATCTCGCGAACACCTTCTCCACCATCCTTTGGTATGTCGCACCAAAGATTTCGCAGACCAAATGGCATTTTTGTATAACAGTACAATCCTCTTGGAGCAAAGAAAGCAGTATGTTCTTGGTCTTCTTCGGCGAGAGGAATTTGATTATAACCCTTGTATCCATCAAGAGAAGATATCCTTTCATTTCCTGCCGCTACTTCAACCAATTGTGGAATATCTGGTAACGGGAAACTATCTTTAGGACAAGCTTTATTTAGATCAAGTAAAGTCTATACAAATTCTTATTCCTTTTTTCTTCTTTGGAACTATAACCATATTTGCTATCCATTCGGGATATTTTGCTTGTCTAATAATTCCTGCGTCCAACATTTTCTCGCAATTCTTCTTCTATTTGAGGATGATATCTTTGTCGCGATCTTTCTAATTCTTTGTTTAAAGGGTTTTACATTCTTGTCAATTTCCAATTTATGGCAAGCCACAGATGGATCTATACCAGGCATTTCATCCATATCCCATGCGAAAATGTCTTTGTAATCTCGCAACAACTCAACAGTTCTTTTCTCTTCATCCGCTTCCATTTTAGTCCCAATTTTTAAGATTTTAGGCTCCTCCTCGGTTCCAACATTCACTTCTTTTGTTTGTTCTCACTGCGACATAGCTAGACTTCGGCTCTCCCATAGGAGTTGGTCCTCTCATTTCCTTCGCGAACTCACTCCCTTTTTCCATGATTTCGCCAGGTATTCCTTTTCCCTCTTTTGCTCTTATCATGTAAATTCTAAACTCTTCTTCTTTCTTAGCTGCTTTTATCATCTTTCTGCGATCTTTTCGCTTCCTCACTTGCTCTTCATAATGCTTTACTTCGATTTGATGATATATTCTTCCTTTATCAATATCTCCTCTGATCTCACCAATTCCACTCGGCATAGGAAATTTGATACACTGATGGAGTGTTGACGCTACCGCCTTAATTGCATGTACCCAAGGTCTCCCTAACAATATGTGGTACGGCGATTCCATATCCACTATACTTAATGTTACTTGTGTTTCAATTTCTCCAAGTAAAATTCGTAATTTTATCTCCCCTTTAGGTATTGTTATAGATTTTCCAAAACCATGAATATAATATCTTGGAGAACTCATTTCTTCATCTTTATATCCTAATTTTTTGTATGTATGGTAAAACATGATACTCACCAAACTCCCTGTATCCACCAAAGTTCTGTTTATTTCCCATTCTTCCGCTGCTTTTGCTGATTCTTCCCTTTTTCTGCTTGCATTTATCGTGATTACTAGTGGAGATATATGATTCAAACTTTCTCTAGGTATTTCTGCGGCTGTGAACGTTATTTTCTGCTTTTCCCACTCCTTCAAAGACGATGTCTTCTCCTCATCTATAATCTTCTTTCCTTCAAAATCTCGTTTATGTATTCTTCCTCTAATATTTTCGTGGAATTCATTAACCTTTGCTTTTGTAATTGAATTGTATTCCATATCTTCATTATATTACTTCTTAACTCCTCTATCTCATCTGATTTAACATTTTCCTTTCTCATTTTCTTGATTTAAACGATTTTAATTGTACTCTTCGATCTTCAGTCTAGTTCATTCCCTATTTCTAGCGCATATGTAGTTGCAGGAAATCCTACACTACACACCTCACTCGAATTTGCTTATTCAATCCATTTGAAGATGGATAATAATGTGTTTTATTAATTGTTTTCTTCAAAGATTTACAAAGAAATGTAGAACAGAGCTAAAGAAATTACAATCACTCTTAATTTTCTCTCTCCTAATGACTTGCTTAACAATTCCAAAAGACCTCTCTTACAACAGACTTACTCGACCCTTTATATAGGGTATTACATAGTGGATGACAGCTATACTGTCCCTTATTTTCGGATGTGTCTCGCGAATGCTCGCGAATGTGCAACTGCTTGCCTTTGCGACACTCTTAAATCTCGCCAAGTCTTCACACTTTCCTCATGTTTTGATTGTCGTCATCCATTACGTCATTTATTTACCTCCATGCGACTCCTTCGCGACGCAGTTGTTTATTAATCTCGCGAAGTATTGATGTTGCGATATTCTGATCCTACACTCAAGACTCTCAAGACAGCCAAGGTTAGCCCGTGCAAGATTGTATGACATCCCACCACGATGACGGACTTCGAAGGAAATCAGACCAGCACATACGGGTATGTCAATCTGAATTTATCGGAGGACCCGTTCGATCCAAGAGCAAAGTTTGAAGTCATAGAAAAAGAGCCGGAATACCATATGATACTGGGGAGACCATGGCTTCACGACAACAAGGTCATTCCTTCAATGTATCACCAGTGCCTGAAGACCATGCTAAATGAGAAAGTCATCCGTATTCCTGCATCATTGTCTCCGTACGCACCAATATGCGGAGTGGAGCTGTTCGAGCCAAAAGATACTTCGCAGGGAAGATCAGACAAAGTCTTGTGCACCCCACTACCCACATGGGCTTCAATCCAGGAAGTAGACCGACTTGCATCACTGAGGGCCAAGCACCACGACACGCCTTCTCTGACGAGGCGTCCATCTTTATCCAGTGAAGCTTCAACCCACGTTCACACCAAAAGGGAGCGCACTTTTGAGGAGAAACGTGACCAGAAGGGGAAGATAATATACCGGCGCCACTGTTAGCAATTAGCAGGAGAGACTGGAACCCAGTCTCTCCTCCCAATTGAATGCTGCAGGAACGACGAAATACAAGAGGAGGTATTAGATGCCCCGCGACAACTACAAGATGGAACCAATTCCACGACTGACGAGCTCGAGACTGTTAACATCGGGAGTGAAGAATCTCCCAGGCCGGTCTCTATCAGTTCGAATCTGTCCACATACGAATGTACGAGTCTTGTTCAATTACTCAAGGAGTACCAAGATGTGTTCGCCTGGACATACGAAGAAATGCCTGGCCTAGATGAAAAATTGGTCACCCATCACCTACACGTCATACCTGGATCCAAGCCAATCAAGCAATCTCCGAGGCAATTCAGACATGAAGTAGAAGAACAAATCAATAACGAAATTCAGAAGTTACTAGCTGCCGGCTTCATCAGACCTATTCATCATCCGACCTGGTTAGCTAATGTGGTCCCAGTAAAGAAGAAAAACGGACAAATTCGGTGCTGCGTGGATTTCAGAGACTTGAACAAGTGCTGCCCCAAGGACGACTTTCCTCTGCCTAACATCGAAATGTTAGTAGACGCCACTAGCGGACACGACATGTTTTCCTTCATGGATGGTTACAGTGGCTACAATCAGATAAGGATGTATGAGCACGATGCAAGTAAGACAGCCTTCCGAACCCCTCTTGGCAATTTTTACTATACTGTTATGCCATTCGGTTTAAAGAACGCCGGCGCAACATATAACGTGTTATGACGGCAATCTTCCACGACATGATGCATAAATAAGTAGAAGACTATGTAGATGATATCGTGGTCAAGTCAAGGGCTCGATCAGATCACACCAGCATCTTACGGCAAGTGTTTGAGAGGTGTCGAGAATACAAATTGAAGATGAATCCTTTGAAGTGCGCTTTCGGGGTCTCTTCAGGTAAATTTCTGGGATTCCAAGTAACTGCAGAAGGGATCAAGGTAGACCCATCCAAGACTCAAGCTATCCTCACAATGCCGCCCTGACGAACTGTGAAGGAGCTCCAGAGTTTCATGGGCAAGGTAAACTACATTCGACGTTTTATACCTGGTCTAGCCCAACTTACCACTTAATTCACCCCCTTATTGAAGAAAGGAGCCAGCTTCGTTTGGACCGCAACCCAGCAGGAAGCTTTTCGAAAGATTCAACGAATACTGTCATCTCCAGCCATCATGAAGTCTCCTGCACAAGGGAAGCCGCTATATCTCTACACTGCCTTCAGTGACACCGCCGTAGGGGCTCTACCGCTCAGGAAGACGACGAGGGAATCGAACATCCCATATACTACTTCAGCCGAATATTGAGAGACGCTTAACTCAGATACCCTAGAGCGGAAAAAGCATGTTTAGCCTTGATCCATTCCATTCAGAAGTTTAGGCATTACCTACTGTCTAATAGGGTGATACTCGTGTCTAAATCTGATCCTGTAAAATTTTTACTTTCAAAGACGGTCCTGACTGGAAGGACAGGCAAATGGCTTCTCCAAATGTCAGAGCTAGACATAACGTGTGCGTCACCTAGAGCTATCAAGGGTCAAGCAGTTGCAGACTTACTGGCAGCATTTCCTGGAGAAGGCACTACAGGGCTATACGAAGATCTCCCTGGAGAATTTCCAGACGTCTCTGTTTTGGAAGAAGAAGTGTGGCTCTTGTATTTTGATGGCTCCGCTACCCCTAGCAGTAATACTGGAGGAGCGGGCGTGGTATTAGTATCTCCAACTGGGGAAGTATTCTCACACTCCTTCAAGCTGGACTTCGAATGCACCAACAACTCAGCAGAGTATGAAGCCTTCCTCATAGGGCTGTCAATAGCCAAGCAAGCAGGAGTCACGCGTCTGGAAATAAGAGGTGACTCCAAGTTAATGGTGAATTGGATGAATGGGGTATACGCACTGAAGGAAGTAACGCTAGCTCCATATCGATCAGAAGCACAAAGGTTACTGAACTATTTTGCTGATGCAACCATAACCCATGTCGGTCGCAGCAACAACAAACACGCCGATTGTCTAGCAACACTGGCTTCCAAATTGAAGTTCGAAGGTTTGGAAGAAATCCTGACAGTAAAGAGGAGAACCATAGAATCGACATGGTTATCACAATACAAAGACACCAAGACCGACGATTGGCGAACTCCGATCATTCAAGAGCTCAACAGCTCACTCTCCCAAGGAAAGGTCAGTCTTAAACCCTACAAAACTTCTTCATGCTTCATGGTATGATGTATTATCGGAACCCGGATGGTTCCCTGTCAAGATGTCTTGGGGATGACGAAGCACAACTACAGCTGAGTCATGTTCACAACGAAATTTGTGGACAATCACTGGTGGTAACGCTTTACCGACGACTTCAACGCCTGGGCTATTACTGGCCCGAGATGGAGACTCAATCCAGACTACTTCAGAAGTCCTGCTCAAATTGCCAAGCACCGCCACATCAATTGGAAATTTTTAACGTGAACCACACTGGGGACTGGAGAGAGCCATACATTAGTTATCTCCGTGACGGAACGACTCCTGCCAATCAAAAGGATGCTATCAAGATAAAACAAAAGGCCAAGCGGTTCGTATTGCACAAAGGGATCCTGTATCGCAAGAGCTTCGGAGGTGATCTACTACGATGTCTGGCTGGGGAAGAAGTCCCAGTCATGCTGAAAGAGACACACGAAGGAGAACATCAAGGGAAGAGGAAACTGTTTCTCCAGATACACGATAAATACTATTGGCCGACCATGGAGGATGATGCAGCCGCTTTTGTTCAAAGCTGTCACAAATGCCAAATTCATGGGAACCTTGTTCATGCGCCTTCTACCCCCCTGCACTCGATAAGTAGTCCATGGCCATTTTACAGCTGGGGACTGGACATTATCGGGAAAATCAACCCTCCATCATCAAAGCAACACGAGTACATCATAACTACGACAGAATACTTCACCAAATGGGTAGAAGCCATTCCCCTGCGAGGGAATACAGGAGCAACGATTGTGGATTTCATTAAAGAACATATCATTTGTCGTTTTGGTGTGCCTAAGCATATCATCACTGATAATGGCACTCCCTTCTCCAATAAACAGGTTCGAGAGTTACTTGAAGAGTATGGCATTAAACAGGTCCTCTCCACCATCTACTATCCTCAATGGAACGGACAAGCTGAAAGTACCAACAAGACATTGATCCGGATCATCAGTCGAACAGTACACGATAATCCTAAGGAATGGCATGACCAGTTAGCAATGGCGCTATGGGCATACCGGACATCACCCAGAAGCTCCATTGGAGTTTCCCCATACTCACTTGTTTACGGAGCGGATGCAATTCTCCCAGCAGAGATCAAAATCCCATCAGCCAGGATTGCAGCGGCAACCGGGATCCACTCGAACGAGGCTGAAGCCTCTAACTCTAGAGTAACGGAGTTAGACACTCTGGATTTCAGAAGAAACAAAGCAGAAGAACGCACTCAGTGTACAGGAATAGAATTTCCAGGGCATACAACAAAACTGTGAAATCACGTGTTTTCAAAGTGAGAGATTTGGTTTTGAAAATGGCCAAACACATCCAACAAGACATGTCCGCACCACTATCTTCTCTGTCAACAATACATGCATTTATTTTCATTACATGTTTGAACCATCAATTATATTCGGAGATGCATCAATGAAAAAACCCGTTTCACCAATCAAAACCAATGCAATTTATTCTGCAAAGACGTTCAATAAACTTTGACATAAACAATAAGGGAATACAGCTGAATACGACTTAGAAGAGGCCATCTAGAAGATTATAGTTCCTTGAGAGCATCATCTCCAGTCTAGCTTGATATCTTTTTGTTCTTTTCTTCAAGTCATGTACAGCCCGCTCTACCTCCTTTGATTCTGCAGCCAGAGCCTTCTCCTCTTCCAAGATAGCTTTCGCAGCAGGAACAACATTCACGAGGATGCCCGCTCGATCGACCTTGATGATATCAAGACGCTGCCGCAACCAACCCACGTTGAACTCTATGGATTCACAGGTAGATACCTTTTTGGAGGCTTGATTCGGAAACGTTGCGGATAGAAATATTCTCCATCTCAGCAATCATGGGAAGAAGGCAGTTTACCGCGGTGACCAGAGCAGATGAACAGTGCCGGACCACATTCCTGGTTGCGATATGGCCATACTTTCTCCATAACTTTGTGTACAAAGGCACAAACTCCTTCCGTACTAAGAATCCACCGACATCTCGGTAGCTGGAGGATAAACATTTCATGCGAACATCGAATGAAAGACCTGCATTGGGGTATTCATAAGATGAGATACCCAGATCAGCATCTTCGAGGTCCACAGGGGTAGGCGTGTTTGATTTTGAAGGAAGGGGACTGTTTAAGTCGTCATCATCGATAACCGTCACATATGTTCCGGTAGGATATCTCTGCAAAAATGAGAGGATTATTCACCTGATCATTATGAAGAACAAGCAATTGTTCATAAAAGGAAAAAGAGACGAACCGGTATAATATTCTTGACTCGGAGAAAACACGAGCAAGGGATTCATCATGAAGCTCAGACGCAGGTCGTGCACGTTTAACGGAAGATCCTGGACAGTATAAAGAAGATGATCCACTGGTGTTCGACATGATAAGGAAACGGAGTTTCTGCGACAAAGCCCTATTGTAAAATCGTAAAAGTGGTTCAAAATCTCTACACCTGCATATATGCTGAGGAAACCCTAAAACGGTTACGGCGCCCGATATATGGGGATTCGACACCGACCAAGTCAGGCTTTCTTTTGAGCCATAATCAAGAATCAGAAGGGAATCTGGATACATGAGCGATTCAACCAGCAATGTGTGAGCACCCACGCCCGGAATCCCAATAGAAGAAGAATATTATCCCCAACTCAAACACCTAAGGGAGGAAGCCGGTCCATCAAGGCCCATGGTCACGCGCGTATGGAGGATTGCCCACGATTGGTCAGAATCCCTCCAGGTAGACTTCCTTTATCTTGTCTTCTTATGCTTGTATATGTCACCATCTCGTGCCTACCCCATAATAGTGTAACCATTATGTGTTAGGCAGGGGACTTAATGTTGATGGTGGATTTTCATTTAAGGTTAAAATTGTAAAAAATCAGAAAATTATGCGCTAACATCTTGTAAAAGATAAAGCCATTAATAATTAAGTGTTGAATACTTCTTCACTTTACTAATTCACCTAGAATGGAGCATGTGGCAACAATCCCATTCTGTGAATTAAATACACGAAATTCATCCAGGTTGGAGCATGTAGCAACAATCCCATATACCACTGTGAATTTATAGCATTATTAATTAATGCGTGAGCAGCCTTGTATTTCTGTACTCATTATCGGTGCGGCATGACGATCGAGTGTTGCTCTCCACAGAGCAACATGAACCTCCAAGCATTATAATGAAAGTATGTACGAAATACCCGTCTGTGCCGCAACTCTCGGTGTGTTATACTAGCCCGATTGAGCAATTCTCGGTGTGTTATACTAGCCCGATTGAGCATCCGGATTGTCCAGATCGATCGGATATGATCTCGATCATCCAACTTCACCAAAGCATGATTGGATGGCCCAGATCAATTCCATAACCCCCAAGCAGGTATGGAATATTCGCTGCCGAACCAACGCGGACCCCGCATGGTCGGCCTCCGGATTGGCATACCTTGCCAAAACGTCCAAAACAGAGCGGTATGGGCGGAGAACCCTAAATTAGGGTTTGCGGCACATTACATGTGTCACAAAACAGTCTCAACCATCCATCTTCTCAGGTATAGATGGAGGGTGTAGATGTAGATTCAAAAGGCCCAGGGCATGTCAACACAATCACCATGGGCCCGCCTACATACCTGACCAATCGGTCAGGACCAACCATGGTTGGTCATCCCAATTCGTATGCCCGAATAAAGCATGGTTACACGGCCGTGAAAGCCAAAATTAGGGTTTTGAGCATCACGAGCGTCCATCTTCTCCGGCATGAATGGAGGGCCCAAGATTAGATTAAGCAGGTCCGATCATACTAACATGACTACTGTGGACCCATCAATCTCCTCACCTGGTTGGCCAAGGCATACCATGCCTGGTTATCCCAAATCGTCCGCCCAAACTGGCGTGGATACACTTCCCAATTGCAAACTAATATCGACCGCTCAACTTCGCCGGACGATTTGAGTGGCTCAGATCACGTTTTCATGGGACAGTCATGTATAGGCGTGAACACCAGCCTACCACCTACACGCCAGACCGATCGGCCAAGACCGACCAAGATTGGTCATCTTGGAACGCGCGCCCGAAGTTGGCATGATGCGCAACTTTGTTTGAACTCGTTTTCTGTCGCAAACTGATCTCGACCACTCGACTTTGCCGGACGAATTGAGTGGTCCAGATCACACTTACGTGAGATAATGGGGTATGGGCGCCTACACCGTCATGCCGTCTACACGCATGTAAGATCGGCCTGGCCAAAATCGTCTCCCAAGCTTGGATTCGACCAAGCTGAAGAGTGATGCCTGCGCACCTCTTCAAAACCCTAATTCCATCAACGGTCGCAGATGAGTGTCTCAAAGATCATCTCGTCCGCCCAACTTCACCGGCTTGGTTATACAACCCTGGTCAGGAGTTAATTGGTCAGTGAGGCGTCATGGTAATCACCACCCATCATTCTACCACACCATGATGCAGTACCTGCCTAGAATACACATGATACTTCACAAGTATCGACTTCCTAAATAACTTAGTTATTTAATCTAGCATTACATGCAACTTTCTGTGGGTCCCATGATCCACACACTCGAGACATCAATCATGTCACAAACTGGGGATACATACTCGGGGTATTGGTCTCAGCGGTTTACAGGCGTGCGGCGTGCAACGCGCCATCACAAGAACGTGTCAGGAAGTCATGGATGGTTAGAGATGACAGGAGAAGTGGGCAAGACTGGTCGTGTAACACCAACACACAACTCCACTACTCCATCACTCCACTTCCCACGAGAGACGTGAATAAGGCTCAAATAACTTGTATAAATAGGTTCTCCTCCCTATTTTCCAAACAGGAGAAAGAAAGACAAGTCCAGACAACAGAGGCAAGTGTTGATACAATCGTATTCAAACACCGGAACTGATAGCTTACACCCTGCAAGCCAGTTCAGCTTTATGATACAAGTCATTCATAGCCAACACCTTCACATTCTCAACACCTTCTTCGCTTCCCTCCCTAAGATCAACCCCATCTCCTTCACTTTGTGACCGAAACAAGTCCTGGAACGGTCATTTCTTGGTTTAGGCCGGACTTGCACGCATTGATCTCTCGAATCTACAAGCACTCACCGCGCAGTGCATTTGTTTAAGGTTTAGACTCATTTCTCATCCACACACCCCAAATTACCAAAACCGGCAGAAATAGTTTTCACCCATAAACACCTACAGGGTCTCGGTAGTAACCTAAGGTTAAAGGAGAATCGACTCTAGCTTATACAACTAGTATCACACAGGAGGTTTGGGGATTAGGTTTCACAGTTGCTAGAGTTCTCCTTTATATAGTCTTTCAAATCAGGGTTTGCAATCAATGTTAACTTAGTAACAATGCATTCAATATTCACCGTTAAATGAAAACCTGATTAGATTCAAGCTAATATCTTTCTTAACACACAAATGAAATGCAGAGGTTTGAAAACTTGTACATTTGTTGGTTCAACAAAGAGTTGGTTAGCCATATGAGCACAAAACCATATTCTTCTTCACCATAACTAGAAATGACTCAAATGAACTAGTTTTTCAATTGCTTAGATCTTATAGAAGATTTGTGTTTGATTCACCATTCACTTTATAGACACGGTTTGAAACTTGCAAACATGTACATTTGTTGGTTAACAACAGACATAAAGAAGACGTGAGATTAACCAAATGGTTAGCCACAAAGGATGAGCACCATTTCATATTAACCAGGGGAGATCTTTTGATTCTTATTAGGAGAGAAAGTTTAAGAGTGTTTTACTTGCTACCAGAACTAAAATTAATCAATAAACATTCTCAATTACAAACTTTCAATGGATTAATTAACCAAAATATAGTGAGGGGTGTGTGGGATTTCCAAATGACTCAAAATGAAAGATGGCTAGTTAACCAACGATTGTAAGAAGAAGTTCATCAAGGATGAACATGAGAAATGATGAAGAAGGTCAAAACCAGCCACCAATCTCCCCAAAACGCTTGCTTAGAGATCTTATAGAAGACAAGGAGAGCAAGGGATGAATGGAGAAATGAATCAAGAAGAAATGGCACAATTGAGACAAACAATACACGAAGAGAGACAAAAGCGACGAGCAAACTTGATCATGAACTAAGGATGGAAAATATGAGGTTACAAAATAGGAGATCTAGAAGTAGCGTGAGATCAAGTTCTAGATCGAACAGAGAAGAAAGAAGAAGAGTCTTACCAACGGAGAATTCATCCAGAACTTTAGAAGATCGTTATATTCCTCACCCAAAATCTTCAAAATGAGCGAAATAGGGAAAATCAAGAGAACATGCAACTCCAAGGGCCGAATGACCACCTGCCAAGGAAGAAACAATTGGGAGAGAAGAATTGAGAAGAAACAAATGGGACAGCAGAAGATAGTAGCCATGGGAAGCCACGATCAAGAGGAGTTTGAGCGAGAGAGAAACTACTACAACTGTAATAAAGAATAATAAGATTCGCAGAGGCTAGATCATGTGCAAGAAACTTATGGTGGGCGAAGGCAAAATAACCGTGGAGTACAGAAGTCATAGAACAATATGGGAACAAATTAAGATGCCTCCACCAATGCTAGCGCTGAAAAAGATTTGGGAAGCTATACTTGTGATGGAAAATGTACCAACACCTTGGAATGTTGGAATGGAACCACCACTAAAGATAGAAGTCATGAGTTTTGTTCTTACCATCGCCTCCATGGGCATCAAACAAATGATTGTAGAAACATAAAGAGAATTATTCTCGTGGATGATTGATCGGGGGAAGCTGAATCACTTTCTAAAAGGAGGAGAAACAAGCCGTACATTACCACCACCGCCTTTAAATGCAAAATGTTGTCGACGAAAGGAAAGGAAACATTTGTGATAGAAGTAGGAACCAAAGCTAAGAATTTGAATTGCAACTCTATCGTCCACTCCTATCGCACCATCGAAGATTTTCATGACAACGTGCTTAGAGTCTTTGCGAGAGATGCTAATGATAAAGAAATAATGAGTTTGAGACAACGTTAGAAAAGTGGCAGCTTGAAGACTATTTCTTTCTCCGCAGATGAAGTACCAAAAGGAAGAGAAACACACGATAGCCCGTTGGTTGTGAGACTAGAGATTAACCCAAAACCACTGATGGAGAAGATGATGAGCGGTAAGCTTGTTGGGCGATCAACCGAATTCTAATCGACAATCTAAGTTCATAATATTCTCTTCTACCATACTTACAAGACGATGGGCAATACAAGATATATGGCTTTAACGACCTGCAAAACAAACCAAAAGGAGAGGTTCACATGAGAATACCTCTACAAGGATTATCCACCGTTAGATTGAAAACTTAGCTTGTTACACACAAATGAAATGCACATTTTTAGGTTTGTGTAACCATACCCAAAACATGTACATTTGTTGGTTCAACTAGAAGAAGGTTATTATCCATAGGTTCAGAAATGTAAGAAGAATAGTTAACCAAATGGTTAGCCATATGAGCACTTTCATATTAACCATATTCTTCTTCACCATAACTAGTTCAAATGACTCAAATGAACTAGTTAGAGAGTTGCTCAATTGCTTAGATCTTATAGAAGATACAAGACACAATCGAAGCAAAAACGATTTGATTCACTCGAATCGATTCATGAACTTTATAGACACGGTTTGGAAACTTGCATTCCTTAGTTAATATAAGTATAAGTTCACGAATAATCGTTTTTAGATAATAACCAACCTAAGTACGCGGACATTAGTACCCGGAATAAGTTTGTAATAAGTATACAAACTCCAGCAGATTTTCTCGGGAAGAGAACCTCCGACAGTAAGCGGACTGGGTTGGCGGAATCTTGTTCCGGTTTCCTGAGCAGCAAAGTACACAGACTTCGGTTCAAGGAATAAGGACTTATACATGTATGTGTTTCCACACAATGCTTGTATCCAACAATGGTTATCTAATCTAAAATCTCATTTCAATCATTGAAACATTCTTAGAGGATGTTATATAGTTGTTATTCACAAACTATTTTTCGTCAAAGCCATTTTCAAGTAATTGAAACATAACATGACTTTCGTCACTAGGTAAAGATGAACTTGGTCAAAGCGAAAGCTTACCAACACATATTTCGAGAAATAGATAAGCGAGATAAACTCGGCTCGAAATAGCAAATGTGTATAATCAAAGTCTATATAGCAAAACGACTTTTGTCTCAAGATAGGAGATAGAGTAGATAGACTTTTGAGTGATAGATAAGTTCAAGTCTCCACATACCTTTTAGTCGATGACGTTCCACCAGTTCTTTGAGTAGTTATTCGTCTTGTATGATGATCGCCATAGAGTTCTTGAGCTCAACTACACTTTCTATCCTAGTCCGAGACTTAGCTATAGTAGACTAGAAATCAAGACTTATAGTTTTGATCACTAACATTGACAAACATGCTTGAGATACCAACGCATGCGAGTTCGACCGAGCAGTGCTCTAACAGAGCCCTAACCAAGTCTCACACCGATAAGGTACAATCGTGTTCCTTACGTCTCTGAATCCCAGCAGGACTCTATGCACTTGATTCCCTTAGCTGATCTCACCTAAAACTAAGAGTTGCTACGACCAAAATTCGAAGACTTATAGACAAACCTGTCTCACACGAAAAAGCCTATTTTCATAGATAAATCTGTCTCCCACAGAAGTACCTATGAAGTTTGTTCCGTCTTTTGATAAATCAAGGTGAACATGAACCAATTGATAATCCGGTCTATATTCCCGAAGAACAGCCCAGAAATATCAATCACCTCACAATAACTTAACCATATGGTAGTGGAACAAGTTATTGTGGAATCACAAAGAATGAGACGAAGAGCTTTGTGATTACTTTTTATATCTTACCTATCGGAGATAAATCTCGAGCCAATCTTAGAGAAGATAGTAATCAATACTATAGAACAAGTAAGATCAGAACACGCAACTACATATAAAATAGTTAGGTCTGACTTCAAAATCCCAATGAAGTCTTCAAGTCGTTAACCTATAATGGTTTTAGGAAAAACCTAGGTTAAAGCCGAATCGACTCTAGTACGCAACTAGTATCACACAGAAGTGTGGGGATTAGGTTTTGTAGTTGCTAGAGTTCTCCCTTATATAGTCTTTCAAATCAGGGTTTGCACTCTAAGTTATCTTACTAACAGAGCAATCAATATTAACCGTTAGATGAAAACCTAATTTAAGATTCAAGCTAAGTTTGCTTAAAACCAAAGCAATATGTCTCCATCATTAGATGGTCTTATCTTGTTACACACAAATGAAATATACCTTCATTTAGATATGGGTAACCGTACGTAAACGTGTATATTGAGTTGGCTCAACAATAGTTAACCGAAGTTAGCCACATGGACACTTTTGTATTAACCACATTCATCTAACACTTCTAGATCAACTGATAATCAAATGAATCTAATTGTGTTACTCATAGAGTTGTTCAATTGTTTATATTCTCATAGAAGTATACACGACACAATTGAAGCAAAATCAGATTTGATTCAAGAGAATTAATTCATGAACATTTAGCCACGGTTTGCAAAGATTGCATTCCTTAATACATAAATGTATTTGTTCATGAGTATGAAATCATATTTAACCGATTTTAGAACTTAACCACCTAAGTTTGCAAAAGGGTACGCAAACTTAAGTTCCAGACTTTGGTCATGTACGACAGTTCGCAAACGGGTACGCATACTGTCTTTCCGGACCGAACTCAGGTGAAATTGTTCATATACTGGTATGCATACTTGGTTCCCAGACTTTAACAGTTAAAACTGTTCACGTACTGGTACGCAAACTTGGTTCCCGGACCTGATTCACACCACAACATTTTGCATACTGTACGCATACTATGTTATATCCAGACAATGGTTAATTGTTCTAAACTCTCATTTCAATCATTGAAACATCCTTAGAAGACGACAATAGTGTCTCACACAAACTATTAGCTTATAAGTAATTTTTAAGTGATTGATGATCAATACGAAACATTCCGAGTCGACATCAAATGACTGTCTCACACAAATCACGTAAGATGTTTCAAGGCAATTTTCACACGATCATCTTTTGACTTATTATTTTGTTTCCAAAAAACAAGTTGTTTCAAACTAAACTCGTCAAGAATAATTATGAACGTAGCTAAAGCAAAAAGCTTTCCAACACATATTTCGAGAAAGATATAAGCGAGTTAAACTCAGCTCGAAATATTAAATGTGTATAATATAAAAGTCTATATAGCTATACGACTTAGTCTCAATAGGATATAGAATAGAATAAACTTCTGAGTGTAGATAAGTTTTAGTCTCCACATACCTTTTGTTGATGAAGTTCCTCCAAGTTCTCCTCAGTGGATCTTCGTCTTCAATCGATGAACGTCGTGAAGTCTAAAGCTCAATTACACATTATCCTAATCCGAGACATATCTATAAGTAGACTAGAAATCAAGACTTATAGTTTTGATCACCTAAACTTGACAAACAAGCTTGAGATGGCAACGCTTGCGATTTCGACCGAGCAGTGCTCTAACAGTACAATTCTATATAATTGACTCAAATCATGATTATAAATTCTGGATTAGTATTTTCTTCACGGAATCTGACTACTCTATGAGAAATACAATCCTTATGTTTAAATCTACATACAACACATGAGAATTCAAAGAAGGTTATGGCTGGGCTACCTGCACCTTGGATGCGAAAGCAAAAGCCTTTAATGTTGCTCTTAAGTCGATTAAGGATTATTATTATTTTGTATCTATAAGGATTGGTTATTGTTGCAGCTTGTACTGGAAATCACCCCAATTCTTCCATGAAATAAAGAGCTCAAAATACTTTACACTCTTATATTTCTTTGTTTTCTATTCAGTTTTTTGATGTTATTGTGTATGTTCCTAGACCCTTTATAGGTTTCGCAGATAGATTAACTAATGAAGCCATATCTTCAGGAGTTCAATATTTCTTTTCAGAAGTTTCAAATACTAATGTAAATTCTTTTATAATGTATCAATGGATTCAACTATTGACTCGATAGTTCCTCATGTAATTCTGCTTGCTTCTTAGTATGTTAAGCCATGGTGCAACTATATTTAAACACGCCATGCTTCATGTGTATTTCCTAAATATTTTTTGTTGTTGATGTGGGCTTACTATTTTTATTATCGCTATGTTGTATAATTCATGAGGGAGGATCCATTCACACTCTTAAATTCACATTATCTCACACTTTGGAAGACATTTATCTTAACAAAAATTAAATATAAGTGTATTTGGAGCTAATATTTTGGGGATATACTCGTAATAAATATATCTTCATACCTACAAAAAATGAGCACATTCCGAAATCCCAAGTTCCATCTACTAATCTTGATTTTAATGGTTGAAAATGTTTTAGTTTTCAACGGTTGATTTTTTAAAGTGAAAGATGATGGATTTATACGTTTCGGAATGTGCTCATTTTTTGTGAGTATGAAAATATATGTATGATGAGCATATCCCTAAAATATCAGCTTCAAATATGCTACCGTTTGGTCTTTGTAAAAGAAAAATAGTGTTAAAAGTGTAAAAATAGGAGTGTGAGTGAATCCTCCCTCATAATTCATATGATATCTTCTATTATTCAGAAATTAACAAATTTTTGAAAAACAAACAAAGCTGGTGTTGTAGATTATTGTTAACCTCTATCTGAAAGTTAATTAAACAAGGATATATTGATCATCATAGAAAATAAGTTATATGTGTTATAAACTAAAATGAGACATCCAAAGTAGAGAGAAAAGGAGAGATTCTCCATTAGATATGTACATTGCAAAGGAAATGCTCTCTATTTATAGGGAAAAAAGAAGAGCATTTTAAAATGGAATTAAAGGGCATGAATCCATTAATACTAGTAATGGTGGTGGTTACAAAGTAATGGGGGAAGTGAAAAGGTGAAAATGAGGTGAAAGGATGGTGGTGAAGAGGAGTGTAAGTGTGGTGTAAATCCACTATATATTTATTTCATATATAACACTCCCCCTTGGATGACACCACACTATTAGACATTGCCTCATTAAAACCTTGCTAGTAAAACCCAAAGGGAAAAACCTAGGAGAAGGAAAAAGAGTACAAAACATATAGAGTGGCGCACAAATGATGCCTCGCAAAAACCTTGACAAGGAAAAACCGGTGGGACAAAACCTTGACGAAGGAAAAAGAGTACAACGCGATAAGTCTAGTAAACGCGCCTTTGACGATGTCGCTCCCCCTGATAATTACTTCAATTAAATCTTGGCTTGAAAACCTTTGAGATGAGACTTCCCAATTTCGATGAACGAATTTCTTGAATGCAAAAGATTGTTTGTTCTTTCGTGAAGAAGTTGCTAGTTGATGGAGTTTTCTTTTGTACTAGTATTCTAATAGTAGTGTTCCCGAGTTTTCATGCTTCTTTAAATGCATTGAGTACTTGTTTCTTGGATTGCTAGCTTCTCAGAGATGATTTGTAGAAGTATTTGATGTAGTTTCTTCAACAAAGTGCCAAGATATGAATACATTTTAATACTTGAACAAAAAACGTATTTGTAACTAAAACCTTATGTGGTTCAGGGGGGCATCCAAATTTCTAGGAGATGGCTATGCAGATTTGGTCTAACAGATTGACCTCGTTAATGGTGGGAATCCACCAAATAACCAAAACTGCTACAACTCCCCCTTGGATGACCACCATGTTGAATTAAATTGCCTCACTAAAAACCTTGCCATTAAAAATCCAACGGGAAAAAATGTATGGAGAAAGGAAAAACAACACGATATCAACATTTTTAATTAAAATTTAACGTCCACAAGATGTTGCCTCGTTAAAACCTCGTCAGGAAAAACCGCATGGGATAAAACCTGAAACGAAAGGAAAAAGAGTACAACTTTTGACGGTTTATTGATGCTAACTCAACTGTATGAGTATTATAGAAAACAAACATCAAAATCGTAACTCGAGTCTTTATCATGAACAAGTTTTGGCAAGCATAATGTTAAATTACAGATTTAAGAAAGAAAAAATAAAATTATGTTGCCATAACATGGATTTTGTGTTTTTAAGGGGCTCTTTATGAGACCTATAAAGTTTGATATCATCAACAAATTTTTCGGGTTTTGTACCAAATTTTTAAAAACACGAAAAACACAAATTTTTCGGGTTTTGTACCAATTTTTAAACATGACATAATCGAGTCAGCTGGCTACCTGGATTCAAATATATTCCCCCACATTTATTGTGTGAATGCAATATGAGTCCTTAAGGACTACCACACGAAATGCATCATATAGGGTGAATAAAGTATTATTCAACTGTAGGATCAGAATATCGCAACACCAACACCTCTGTGAAATCCATAAATGTTACATAGCGAAGGCGTCGCAGACGAGTAAAATAAGTGACACAATAGATGACGACAGCCAGAACACGAGAAAGGTGTGAAGACCTAGCGAGATCTAGGAGTGTCGCGAGATTATACATTTGTACACTTGCGACACTTCGCAAGTCATTCCCGAAAATAAAGGACAGCTTAGTTGTCATCCATTATGTAATACCCTATATAAAGAGCCGAACAGGCCTATTGGAAGAGAGATATTTTTCGAGTGTGGAGCAAGTTATTAAGAGAGAGAAAGTTGATAGTGATTGTAATTTCTTTAGCTCTTTTCCATTTTATCTTGTAAACATTCAAGAAGTTAATCAATAAAAATTATAATTGTTCATCTTAAAATGGTTTGATTGTGTGGATTCTTGTGAGGGGTGTAGTGTAGGATTTCCTGCAACTACATATTGGTGCTAGAAACAGGGAGAGAGTAAAGATTGACATCGTGATTTGAAAGAATTTGGAGTAATAGGGAAGGAATTTCATATAATTTTCAACAATTTACTGAAATTGAGAAATGGCCAGAAGAAGACATGCATCAGAACAACCAACAACTGTTAGAAGGAGTAGGAGACTTGCTGGAGAAGGGAGAAATGAAATGGGGGAATCCTCAAGAATGAACACAAGAAATAATGAAGAAAATCAAATTCAATCACCAATTCAAACAGTACCGAATAGAATTGTGGATTATGATAGAGTAAGCGTGCATACTTGGAGATCAGACTCTGTGGATGAAAGGGGAGAAGAACATCAATTGATAAACAATGGACAAGAGGAGAGAGACCGAGAAGTGATTGGAGAAATAATTCATGGAAATGAAGAGATTGCAGCATTAGAGACATTGAGACAAACAATACATGAAGAAAGACGATTAGAAGCAGAGGAACGTGCAAATTTGACAAGGCAAAATCATGAGTTGAGGATGGAAAATATGAGATTACAAAACAGAAGGTCGAGAAGCACTACAAGGTCAAGCTCAAGATCAGTTAGAGAGGAAAGAAGGAGAACTTTACCTATAGAAAATGCTAATGAAGAAAATCGAGAGGAAGTGCAAAATCCAGGCGAAGAACGTTGCGAAAGAAGAGAAATAATGGAAGATCGTTATATCCCACGTCCCGAGACTCTTCAAAATGGGCGAAATGATGGAAATCAAGGAAATAGGCAGCGTCAGGGGCGGAATAATCCAAGTGATGAAAAAACTCAGGAAGAAGGAAGAAGAATATTGCATGGGAGAGAAACGCAGAGGAAGCAAAAAGAAATTGAAGATGAAATTGAAAGACACTATGCTGATCAATCACGTCTAGCTTGCGAAAGGGAAAGATTGAGAATAGAAATGGAAGAACGGGAGTTACAAGAGGCAATTCGCCAGAATAATCATGATAATAGAGAAAGAAGGAGAGAACAAAATCGCAACAATGGTAATATCAATGAGGAGTATGAAAGAGTACAAAGGAGATTTGAAAGGCAGCAAAGAAGAGAAAATGATAGATATAACGGTGTGCGAATTCATGAGAGGAATGAAAGAGAAGATCGCACAGAAAGACGAGAAGAGAATGATGAACAAGAAAGTCAAAACAGACATGAATGCAGAAGAAGAGAGGCGGAGTTAAAAAGACCAATGGAGCCAAACTCTGGTGTAAATGAACAAATTCTGAGAGAATTGGCGGAAATGAGAGGAATGTTAAATAATAAAAGGGGAGGAGGTAAGAGACAATTGGATGAAGCCATAGAAGAAGCTGCCAAGACTCCATTCACACAAGAAGTACAATTAGGAGAAATACCCCCAAAGTGCAATTTACCTACGTTAACCAGCATTTTCGATGGAACAACTTGTGCGATACAACATATCAAAGCTTATGTGAGATGTATGTTACAGTGGGAGAACCATGATGCTATATTGTGCAAATATTTTGCATCAAGTTTGACAGGAGAAGCTTTGAAATGGTTTGAAGGATTACCGAGGAATACAATAACATCTTTCAATCATTTGCAGGCTATATTTTTAGGGGCATACATAAGTAATAACTCCTCTCGACCTGGTATTGAAGATGTATTTGGGTTAAAACAAAGGGTTGGTGAAAGTTTGAAGCATCTAACAGTGAGATGGAAGACAATGTGCAGTGATATGGCTGGTCATGTAGATGAGAGATATCTCATTCTATCATTCATTAACGCTATGTTCGCAACCAATCTGCTATATATTCAAATTTTTAGAATCAAGAATACAATCACAATGACTGAGTTGCGAGAACTTCAAGAGGAGTACATTGCTCTAGAGGAAAAGCAAAATGAGATAGAATCATACCCAGTTGCGGACACAAGTTCAAAAGCTGCAAATGCAAGCTTGTTACCTAAACTAATAAACAAGTGGCGAGCACCTCGCAGGGTCAACAAAAAATGATAACGGATGATGGTCAGCGAAAGTTAGTAGCCATGGGGAGTCGTGATCAGGAGGAATTTGAGAGAGAGAGAAACTTCTATAACCGTGGAGGAAATAACAAAATTCAAAGACTTGATCAGCCATAAGAAACTTATGGAAGTCAGAGGCAGAGTTATCATAGAGGACATCGAAGTCACAAGGTAGTCTGGGAAGAAATCAAGATGCCACCACTGAATGCTAGTGTGGAGAAAATATGGGAAGCTATAATCTTGATGGAAAATATACCTGCACCATGGAACATGGGAAATGAACCGCCTCCAGGTGACAGAAGTCACGAATTTTGTTCTTATCATCATTTCCATGGACACTCAACAAACGATTGCAGAAATATAAAAAGAATCATCCTCAGAATGATAGATCAAGGGAAACTAAATCAATTTCTAAAAAATCAACCTCAGTCTCAACCATTACCACCATCACCAGAAATTTACAGAGCAAACGTAACAAAAGGAGGAGAAACATTTGTAATAGAAGTTGGAGCGAAAGCCAAGAACCTGTTTTGCAACTCTATTGTACATTCGTACAGAACCATTGAAGACTTTCATGATAGCATTCTCAGTAGGGTTTTCGCAAGATATGCTGATAATAGACAAATAATGAACATCGCGAAGACATCGCCACTAAAAGAATGGCAAAAGCAGATTATTTCTTTTACCGCAGAAGAGGTACCCGAGGAGGGCGAGATGCATGACAACCCATTAGTGGTAAAGTTGGAGATTAACCCAAGACCTAATGGTGATGAAGATGATGAGGCAGAAAATTCATGGGCAATCAATAGAATCTTAATCGATACTGGAAGCTCTGTAAATATCTTTTTTTACCATACTTACAAGACTATGGGAGGAAAAGACGAAGATCTAATACCTTTAACTTATAAGATCTATGGTTTCAACGGTACTGCCAACAAGCCTAAAGGAGAAGCTCATATGCGAATACCACTGAAAGGATTATCAACTGAAATTTTGTTCTGCATAGTCGATGTGGAATCTCCCTATAACGCATTGATTGGGCGACCTTGGTTACATGAGATTTTGGGTGTAGCATCGACTTATCACCAGTGCATCAAATTTCCTCATCCCAGTGGTGTCGGAGTCATAAAAGGAGATTGGGTTGAGGGACAGAAGTGCTATGAAGTTGATGTGGAATCTTTCGAGAAAAGAGCTGCTCAGAAGAAGAACTGGAAGCAAAACATCAAAGAAGAACAAAGAAGGGAAAGATTGATGGTGGACGCAGTAGAGGTGAGAGAAGAAAATACGTTGCGAAACCAAGGCCTGAAGAAAGTTGGAAATTGCGATGATTCCGCAAAAGGGAAGGCAGTATTAGGAAATTTGAATAATGAAGAAGCATAGAGCAACATAAGTACGAGGCGAAAGGAGTGAATGATTGATTCTAGACTTGCGAAGGTTGTAAAAAAAAAAATAAAAAAAATAAAAAAAATCTAACTTTTGAATGATAAAGACAGGCTGAAGATGCAAAGATTATGATAATCGAAAAAAGAATACGCGAAGCTTTCGCAGAGATTTGAGTGATAAAGACAGGCTGAAGATACAAAGACTATAATAATCGAAAAAAGAATACGCGAAATTCTCGCAGAAATGATGACAAGAAACAATCTAAAATCAATGACATATCAGAATGGGACGAACCTTTATGGCGTACACCCTAGTTCGCGAATAAAATTTCGCAAGAGGCAAATGTAAGACCTAAAGTGCGTCATATAAGGGGGTATCTCTTTACATGGCTCAAGAAAAAGGTTACACCGCCCCTGGAACCTGAGTCATGGAGATTTGGGGTCAATAAAGCCCATCCAGGAGAGATACCTTAGATTTCCAACTATATATATAAGGTTATACACTGGTTGGACAACCGAGGGTCTCTTCTAAGGAGTCAGCGTATGATCAAGGCGCCGAGGTACAAGGTTGAGCCAAGAGTGCCTGGGGCATTTGAAGTGTCTCGGCCATTCTTGGCAAGTCTTGGCATATGTTGCACTCGGCCCGAAGAAAACTCCACTTAGGGTGCGCCTCTTAACCATAAGCCATATAGGTAAAAGGGATAAGAGGCTGCAAAAAAACTGGTTGTTGTTAAGACCGGATGGGAGGAGCTAGTCTTGTATGGCCGATGTACGCCTCCTTGAAGGGGCAACCAGGGAGATGATAAGGGCGACACCCTCCATTATGGAGCTGATAAGTGTCTTAAGACGCAAATGTCATGAGGCTTTATTTTCGCAAGAAAATTTAGGCTTGTCATATTTGTGCGATGATCCCGAAGAGGCAATAATACAAAAGACAAAGATAAGACGAGATCAATGGGTCAGTACATGAAAGTGTAAGGACGTCCTGCGATTTCGTCGCAAGACGGCAATGTCATGGGGCTTTATTCTCGCAAGAAAATCTAGGCCTGTCATATTGTCGCAATAAAATTATCCTGCAGAGGCAACAATACTAAGAAATGATTAGGCAAAATCAATGGGTCTTTACATGAAAATGTAAAGACGTCCTGCGATTTTGTCGCAATGACAAGAGGTGGCGCAATAAGACCTTTAACTAGAAAGGCAAAATAAGACCACACAAAAGAAAAAGAAAAAATGAAATCTTGAAAACAACCAAGAAACATTCTCTCGCGAGAGTTCAGCAGCAACAGTTGCGAGACTAAGGCAAGTTACCATCTAAAGGTTATTTGCTTAATCTTTCATTTGAAAATAAATAACAGAGGCAAGTATGGGAATGAATAGATTGAGAATATGATTATTTATTTTCATATGATAGATTTACGCACTCACAATATTAATTAACTATATTGCAAAAAAGAATTGCTTTTTTAACATGTGCAGAAAGGGACAACAAAAGTAGAATTTGTATTTGGAGATCCAAGAAACTTACAATAAGAGATTATAAAAATGGAAGATTAAAAGGATAAATGTACAGATGTTACAAAAAGAGAAAGAAGAGAATGGAGCTATTTCTTGTGTGATTCTTCTTCTTCATCAGATCCTTCTACTTCATTATCTTCATCAGATTCTTCTTCGCTAGCATCGCTATCAGAGATATCCAAAGAAGGCATGTTCTCAGGGATTTCGTCAAGAAGACAAGGGTATGAAGAATGAGGAATACTGTTGTCATCGCAGACTATCTTAATAGTTTGATTGTGAAAGAGAACAACATCATTTTTGAAATTCGCCACAGTAATTTGTAGTTGCTTCTTCAACTTGGAATACTTGTCATTGCGAAGAGAGAAGTCCTTTGCAAGTTGCTCTTTTTCGGATTCAAGTTCTTCAATTCTTTTCTGAAATCTCTTCTCAGCCTCTGTGAACGTAGAACAATGAATCAAAGAACTTAATAACGACTTCATATATAATAAACAATTAAGTAAAGAAGAATGATCAACAACCTTCTCTATCAGAAATCATATCCCTAATCAAGGTTGTATGCTCAACTTGAAGACTAACATTAACACCTAAATTATTTCTGGAGTCATCTAGAACTTTCGCAGCCCAAGCGAACTCATCGTCACTGTTTATGAGAAGAAGGGAACGAACTTGATTCTCTCCTTCGCTAAGAATAGTATTTTGGCGAATGGATTCATCCCGCTCAACTTTGAACTTCAAGAAGAGTTTTTTGAAATTTTGCTAATGCTTGGGCACCTTGATTAGCAATGCGATCTTTGTCATCTATAAGATCACTAATATTCTTCCTTAAAGTACTAATTTTCTCTTGGGAACTAAGGTGTAGGTGTTTAAGTTGGTTGGCTAAACTTAAACTAGATCTATGATCAGCTTCTAAGAGACGGAATTTGGATTGAAGTTCATTTAGAGGAAGATGTCTGATTATGTCATTTGAAAAGCTATTTAAAGAATCATTGAGATGGGCAAGAAGAGCATCGTTATCCATAGGCTCAGGAAATGAGTGAAGAAGAATGGCTTCATCGAGAAAGGTTATAAACGTCTGCGAAAAATGATAAGTCAGATAAAGAAAAATAAATGACAGAGCAAAAGCAAGAAAAAGAGAAGAATCTTATACCATAAGGTTGTTGATTAGCATTTTGAAGGCTAGATATCTTATCCTTCTGAGAGGAGGATTCAACTTCCAGTTGTTTGGTCTTTTCGCGAAGAGTAACAGTTTCATTTTCAAGTTCTTTATCTCTCTTGCGAAGAGCAACAGCTTCAGCTTCCAATTCTTCATTCTTCTTGTGAAGTTGAAGGTTTTTCTTTTCAAGAATGTTGCGCCTTTTCTCGAGATCTGAGGCAACAACAAAGGAAGCTCTCCCAGACTATAAAGGAAAAGAAAGAAATCGTCAAGATGAGGTTTATAATTGAAATCATGCAGAAATAAAGAAATATAGACATACCAAGGCACTAAGTGCGTTTAGGAAACTGGGAGTCACTGCTCTGGAAACTCCACGAAAAGAATCATCATCCTCTAGTAAGGGAGCATCGCAGATATTTGCGAGAGCTTCGCATGTGGCAGAAAAATGATCATCTCACATTCCTTGCATAGAGTCAGAGAAGATACTAGATAGTTGCGCCATAGAAGATTCAATTGGATGATTCACCTTCGCAGGAGAGGTGTCAACATCATCATTATCTTCATCAGAGCTCTCGCTGGATTGAGGACTGGAGCGAGAAGAAGAATGGATCTTCCGTTTTTTAGAAGGTGGAGCAACAGATTTCTTCTTGCGAAGAGGAATTTTACCCTTGCCTTTAGCTTTCGCAGCTTCGAAATATCCTCTTCTTCAACAACTTCAACGCCAACCTTCGCACACGAATGAAGATAAGAAACAGAGGCAACAATATTGTTAAAAATAATGAAGAAAAGTATTTCTTACTTCATCCGTGATCGATGAGAATTGCCGAGTACTCGCCTTAGGATTTCTCTCGTAACTTTTTCTCAATTTAACAATCTGAAAATTTCGCAAGATTAGTAGATGTAAAAAGAAGTAATAATTACAAACTGAGCGAAATTCGGAAGCACACCTCTTTAGCTTTCTCGGGCCAGTTAAATACCCAAGTGTTGATGGTGGATTTTCGTTTAAGGTTAAATTTTTTAAAAACCAGAAAAATCATGCGCTGACATCTTGTAAAAGATAAAGCCATTTATAAGTGTTGGATACTCCCTCACTTAATTCACCAAGAATGGAGCATGTAGCAACAATCCCATTCTGTGAATACATGAAATTCCTCCAGGTTGGAGCATGTAGCAACAATCCCTTCCTGTGAAATTTATATCAGCCTTGTATTTCCTGTACTCATTATCAGTGTGGCATGACGACTGAGTGTTACTCTTACAGAGTAACACGAACCTCCAAGCACTATAATAAAACCATGTACGAAATACCCGTACAGGCTGATTCTCGGTGTGTTATACTAGCCCGAGCCCCTCTCGGTGTGTTATACTAGCCCGATTGAGCCCCTCTCGGTGTGTTATACTAGCCCGATTGAGCATCCGGCTGACCGTATCGATCCGGATATGATCTCGATCGCAGTCATCCAACTCCATAAGCATGATTGGATGACCCCGCATCAATTCCATCACCCCCAAGCAGGTATGGAATACCCACGGCCGACCCCGCATGGTCGGTCATTGGCCTAGCTTGCCAAGAAACCGTTCATACCAAGCATTATGGACGGAAAACCCTAAATTAGGGTTTGCGGCATATTACATGTGTCGCAAAACAGTCTCAACCATCCATCTTCGCAGGTATAGATGGAGGGTGTAGATGTAGACTCAAAGGGCCCAGAGCATGTCAACATGATCACCGTGGGCCCGCCTACACGCTTGACCAATCGGTCAAGACCAACAATGTTTGGCCGTGACAAAATCATCACCCAAACAAGAGATGACGCACGGCTTGAAAGCCAAAATTAGGGTTTCAAGTCATCACGCACGTCCATCTTCTCCGGCACAAATGGAGGGTCACAGATTAGATTAAACAAGGGCCGGTCATACCAGAATGACCACCGTGAGCCCATCTACCCCCTCATGTGTTCGGCCAAGGCATATCACGCCTGGGTCAATCCAAAACGTGCGTCCAAACTAGCATGGCCGCGCCTCCCAAACCACGAACTGATCTCGACCGCTCAACTTCACCGGATGATTTGAGTGGCTTAGATCACGTTTTCATGGGATAGTCAGGTATAGGTGTGAATACCAGCCTACTATCTACACACTGGTATGATCGACCAAGACCGACCAAGATGGGTCATCTTGAAACGCGTGCAGGAATGTCATGCGATCTCCAACTCCTTTGCGGCAAGGATTTCTGCCGCAAACCGATCTCAACCACTCCTCTTTGCCGGTCAAATTGAGTGGCCTAGATCGCACCTTCATGGGACGGTGAGACATGGACGTGTACACCAGCATGCCATCTACATACATGTCCGGTCGGTCCTCTCCAAAATTCTTCCCATACTTGGTTTCGACCAAGCTGAAGAGTCATGCTTGTGCTCCTCTTCAAAAACCCTAATATTCATTAACGGTCGCAGATGAGTGTCTCAAAGATCATCTCATCCGTCAAACTTCACCAGCTTGGTTATACAACCCTGGTCAAGAGTTATTTGGTTAGTGAGGCGTCATTACCCATCACTTTACCACACCATAATGCAAAGACTACATAAAATACACACGATACTTCACAAGTATCGACTTCTGAATAACACAGTTTATTCAATTCAAAGATTACATGCTATCTTTCGTGGATCCACGATCCACACATTCCAGACATCAATCATGTCACAAACTGGGGGGATACATACTGGGGTATTGGTCTGGCGGTTTACAGCGTGCAGCGTGCAACACGCCATCACAAGAACGTGTTAGGAAGTCATGGACGGTTAGAGATGAACATGAGAAGTGGGCAAGGCTGGTCGTGTATCACCAACGCACAACTCCACTACTTCATCCCTCCACTTCCCACGAGAGACGTGAATGAGGCTCAATGACTTGTATAAATAGGTTCTCCGTCCTATTTCAAAGAACAACACAAGTTCAGACGAGACAGAAAACCAAGTGTTAATACAAAAAACGTATTCAAACACCCAGAACTTGCTTGCATCAATCACAAGCCTGTTCACCTTTCTGTTACAAGTCATAAGCAAGCCAACACCTTCACAATCTCAACACCTTCTTCGCTTCCCTCCCTAAGATCAACCCCATCTCCTTCACTTTGTGACCGAAACAAGTCCGGGAACGGCCATTTCTTGGTTTAGGCCGGACTTGCACTGATTGATCTCTCGAATCTACAAGCACTCACCGCGCAGTGCATTTGTTTAAAGGTTTAAATTCATTCCTCATTCACACCCCAAATTACCAAATTCTGCAGGAGTAGTTTTCACCCATAAACAATTGGCGACCACAGTGGGAGATTAATCTCTCGGTTGTAAAGTCAATTTCTTCGAAATCCGATTCAATTTCATCAATTTCAAAAAGGGTAGATCTTAGAACCAATTCGATCAACAATTCATTTCAAGATGGTGGAACTCAGGTCTGGATCAGCAATCAATTCGGACGGAGCTAGCGTGGATAACACTCCCGGTGTTGGCGTCGAGCTGGACTCACAGTAACCAACACATCTCGGGGCCGTTACCTCATCACCGGACTCCCGATGGGTGTGACGCCTCCATCACGAACGAGCGGTGGTTACCCCGGCAACAACTTTCACTCCTCCATCGGGACGAGGAGCGGAGGCACAAGAGGACCACCGTCTAGTACCATTGCGGACTTGATGGAAAACGGGAAACTCTTGCTAAAACTCAAACGAGAAGAATTTTCACTTTCCTTAAAACTTTGGCGACATCACGGCAACCCTTGGAGTCGGCGAGAGATGCATTCAATACACCCGGAGCAGGCATTTCCACTCAGACCCACATGAATGAAGAAACTCGTTGTAGGATCATAATATCGCAATGTACAAGGCTCGCGGGATTAATAAACGACGGCGTCGCGAGGGAGTCGCAGAAAGCTAAAATAAACGACGCAATGGATAACGACAGGCTAAACATAAAGAAGACGTGAGAACTAGCGAGTGTTAAGAAGTGTCGCGAGAGTGAATGTTTGTGCATGCGACACTCGCGGGATATTCCCGAAAATAAAAGGGAGCTTAGTCATCCATTATGTATTACCCTATATAAAGGGCTAAATGAGTGTTTGTAAAGGGAGATCTTTTGGGAATTGTTAAGCAAGTCAATAGGAGAGAGAAAGTGGAAGAGCATTTTTAATTTCTAAGTGTAATTCTATTATCACGTGTAAACATTTCATGGACTCAATCAATAAATATTCTTGATCTTACATCTTTATGGATTAATTAAGTAAAATTGAGTAAGGGTGTAGTGTGGGATTTCACACTACTACATATGCGCTAGAAACGAGACGAGCAGAGATTGACGAAGAAATTGGAAAGAATTTGGATTAACGGAAAACATTTGGAGAAGATACTCAAGAATTCATTGAAAAAGAGAAATGGCAAGAAGAAGAAAGCATTTTACTGCCGGAACACAATCACATCATTCATCATTTATAAGCCACATTCTGGGAGCATACATAAGTAACAACTATTCACGACCGGGTATTGAGGATGTATTCGGGTTGAAACAAAGGGTTGGCGAGGCTTAAGGCGTTAACAATAAGATGGAGAACCATGTGTAGCGAAATGGCAAGACGGGTTGAGGAAAGATATCTCATCCTCTCATTTGTGAATGCTCTCTTAAGCGACTAACTGGAGCTACCGTAACCAACACATCTCGAGGGGCCGTTACCTCTGTCACCAACACTAGCGAGAGCGATTAGTTAAATTTAAACCTATGTTCGATCTCGAGAGACATCCCAAAGAGGGTGTGACGCCTCCCATCACTCCATTGAAAAAAATTATTGCCCTCTAGTAAAGCGACATACACACATTTGCGAGAGTCAGCCGGAGCTTTAAACTTCTTATTTAATGGAAATCCAAATCCTTACTTCATTCGGCATCTCTTCGAGCGTAACGCCTCCAAAGGGTTACCAGAGCAACAACTTTCACTCCTCCATCGGGACGAGGAGCCGAGGCACAAGAGGGGGACCACCGTCTAGTACCATTGCGTGACTTGATGGAGAAGCGAAACTCTTGCTAAAACTCAAACAGATATATGCCGCAACTCGAAAGAGGTACTCACTTTCCTTAAAACTTTGAATCGAACGATTGCCGCAAGATTCACGGCAACCCTTGAGCTAAACATAAAGGCGAGAGATGCATTCAATACACCCACTTCGAGCAGGCATTTCCACTCAGACCCACATGAATGAAGAAACTCGTGTTGTTCCTGAGCGCCAAAGGGAGAGAGACCAGCCTTCCAACTTCATTACGCGTGAGGATCTAGAGCAACTTC
This sequence comes from Papaver armeniacum, assembly GCA_023531295.1. Classification (NCBI taxonomy): domain Eukaryota; kingdom Viridiplantae; phylum Streptophyta; class Magnoliopsida; order Ranunculales; family Papaveraceae; genus Papaver; species Papaver armeniacum. The sequence goes on along the minus strand of JAJJWW010003300.1, from coordinate 1,557,872 downwards.
TCCAAAATCGAGGAAAAGGTGACCGAACGGACGTACACCAACATCAGCCACCGTACCCTCAAGATGTGCAACGGATTCCTCTACCAAGAGGTTACACCTCTCCCGCCTCCCTCTACGACGGTATTGGTAATGCTCGTGAACACATTTCTCGATTCTTGAAGCCTTGGGGAACATGAATACAATCATGTTTTACGCCTAAAAGAATTCTCAAAATCACTCACGGGAGAGCATACACCCGGTACAACAACATTGCGCCTAACAAAGATATCCAATTGGAGCGAGATGGTCGAGTGCTTTCTACAGAAGTATTTCTTCGTGTCCGAACAAATCACGTTTTCAGACACGGGAAGAATTCTCCAAATGGAACAACGAACATCCCAACGACTTCGTTAAAAGATTCAGAACCCAAGCGCTGGATTGTCACGACCCGAATGTCACCGAACGGCAATTGGTGGAATCATGCATCAATGGGATGATACCCATATACCGCGCTCTGTTGGAGAATCTGGGCTTTCAAACATTCTCTGAACTCCACGAAGCTGCAAAACGTTCAGCAACAATCGCACCAAAGACTACTAGAAAGAACCAGAGTTGTTCGAAGTGAAGATTTGCGTGAAAGTCGAGGAAGCAGGCGTCTCACGAACAAATAATACAACACTGGTCCTTCTGTGAGTGTGGTAAGCGGAGGAGAAAAGAGGAAAGCTTCGATAACGGAACAACAAACCAAGCGAGCATCCCCAGCACACAAGACTTCGTCTCGAAAAGGAACAGACAAAACTCCTGTACAAAACACTAAAGACACAGGTTTTCCTTTTCCCATGAATGAAGTGATAGAGCTCCTGGAAGCGTGGATACAAGACGACGCCGTAAAGCTGCCCCTTATCAGGCGTCCTCCGACCAAGGAAGAAATGGCAGATCCCAGATATTGTTGCTACCACAGGTTCTTCCATCATCCAACCAAAGATTGCAACAGGTTGAAACAGATATTCAGGGAAAAGGTAGAAACAGGGGAACTCCAGCTTGGAAACGAGGGTGTTCATAGAGACCCTTTACCTATCAGGAACTGCATGATTTCTGGGGATTCTGTTCGCAAGACCGTACAATCTATGATGGAACACATATGTGAAATCTTGTACTTCTCCAAAGGACAGCGTCAAGACATATTTGCAGCCCTCAACCATGTTGTATCAGGTAGGCGTTTGCATCCAGTAGCAGTCCAGGAACCCCAGTCTTTCCTGAAAGACATGAGCAATGGGGACTGGGGACTCCTAACCGTCGCTCGTTTGAGAAACGTAGAATTCGATAGCGTGTTAATTGATACGGCTTCCGAATTTAACATCATTACTGTCAAGACCTTGAGAGCGGCAAAGATTTCGAAGCAGGAAGCTACTCGTCATCCAACTGTAGTTAAAGATTCAGCAGGAGAGCTTAGAGATGCATATGGATACATTGATCTTGAAGTCGAATTGGGTGATGCCTCGACGCAAGTAAAGTTCTACATAGTCAAAGATCATCCCAACAACGACATGATCCTAGGGCGCTCTTGGATGCAGGACAACAAAGCCATACTGGGAGACTGTCCTCTACCGGTTTCGGTACCTGAAAGAATCTTCAACATGCCTTCTGGACCTCCTGATGGTTATCTATCGCCGCACCAGCAACTTACCAATGTGACACAACTTCCCGGAGAAAGCCTGTAAGCATACGTTGAAAAGTTCCGATCTCAAGTAAGTCTCGCCACGCAACCTTCTTTACAACCTACCGCCCCTCGTTCTGACAAGTCCTGGGGACTGGCTCCAACCAACGAACCAACCCCGGCTAGGAGATGTGAATGGGAAGCCGGCCCTTTCAAACGTTTTATCAAGAGCGTAGAGGCTGTCTTGGTCAAAGACGATAAGGCCAAGGTCCAAGTATCTGCACGCCCAAACCCATTTGGAATTGGAGATCTGGTTACGAAGACGACTACATTCAAGGTTGGGAGCATGACGGTGAAAATGATCACTCCACCTGACTCACCCACCGGAAGAGAAGATGAACCATACCTGGTAGCAGATGTTATCCTAGGCGGCTACTGCAAGCTCATCAACGCTGATAAACTAGAGGGCATAAAAATTCACTCACAATGGCTCAAACCCTACCGAACTTAAGATACTTTTGTGCTACCACTTTCCAAAGATTCTCCACACTTTAAAACGCTGTGCTATTTTTTCCAAATATGTTTCCTTTTACGATTTCATGTCATACTTGTAATTCCTCCAGAAAATGATTGCAATACTTGCATTCATAGTTAGGGTTCCAATTTTCAATCCTCAATTTAATTGAAGTATCATTTCCATCTGAGAACCTCTCTACCCCTAAAAACACAAAGCTCTGAGTTGGCCTAAATCAACACACTAGAGCAAGAAGGGAAACCCTAAGCAAGTATCTCATGGGAAGAAGGAAACAGAACGTGTGCACAAAAAGGAAAACGATTTGAACTATCTCGCCCAAAGAAAGCCGGGAAGATCTTGCATCAGGAGCACAGGTCCGTAAATGTTCTATCATGATAATTACTTCTTTTGTCACTAAGGATTACGTGTGAAGGCGCACCCTTGCGCCTGAAAATGTTCGGTTGCAGTCTTGACAAAGGATTATAAAACAAAAACTTTATTCAAACAATCAAATGGAGAAAAAACCTTGAACCCGGCCGCCACCGAGTACAAGGAAGATGTTCAAGCGTACAAAATATACTTGGAAAGAAGAAAGAAGAAAAGAGGTTTTAGCCGTCAAGAGGATCGACATCGCCGCACCACTGTCGGGTTACGCAGCCGCCGTCACCGTTGATGCTCCTCCCTTCGAATCTACCTCACCTGCTTCATCGACATCTCCGCAGCAGCAGCCGCATTCCGTCCCAATATCACCAGTGGGAGCGTCAAAGGGCATAGCAACACCGGGGCCGCGCCGATTGCTTTCACATGTTCGTGTTCGTCAGCGTATCGAGAATCAAGAATTATCACGCCGTCTGGATCGGGTAATCGCACTTGTCTTCACTCGGAGGTCGTTTATGCTCAACTCTCCGCCTCTTCAACCGCGCTGCAAATCTCTCTGCCCTTGCGCTTACTAGTGTCTGCAGCGTTTCCTCGCGCCTCCACCGCTCCTCCATGTCAATCGCAGCTGAAAGTGCACAGATACGTCCTCTGACAATACGAAAGTGGGAGATAGACATCCCCTGTATAGCACGGCCGACTTCGCGAAGAGGAAGATCGATCTTAGCCATTACTTCTTCGTGCGCATGGTTTTCAGGCTTGTCAACTTCAAAACTTCTTTCTGGAGAAGCAACAGAATGAGCGTCCACCGCTTCCATGATAAACTGCAAAGGAGAGGAGGTTATGAGCACACACAAAAAAAAAAAAAATGGGATCATCAAATCCATCGATCAGTTAATCAGAAAATCAGAGCAGTACCTGAGATATGGGATGAACGACCACGAGAGATGATTCTTTATAATCTCACAAGTCGAGAAAATCCCAGAAGGAAAAGAAGTCTTTGCTTTCCACCTATGAAGGCTGCTAATTCGGGATAACAATCAACGAGGCTTATCAGATATACCTGAGGGAAGCCGTGTATGATGAAAGAAGTTCACCTGAAGAAGAGGCCGAACCCAAATGTGTACAAGAGGAACCAAAGCGACTCACCAGACCAAGTCCTATTTCCTTCGCATCCTTAATCAGAACCAACCAGTTCCAGGGCAACGCATGACTATCCGGTAAATACGTACTTACTTCAGCTTGGTCATTTCAGTATATATGTATGTCACCATCTCATGCCTACCACACAATAGTGTAACCATTATGTGCTAGGCAGGGGACTTAATGTTGATGGTGGATTTTCGTTTAAGGTTAAATTTGTAAAAAACCCGTAAAAATCATGCGCCGACATCTTGTAAAAGATAAAGCCATTTATAAGTGTTGGATACTCCCTCACTTAATTCACCAAGAATGGAGCATGTAGCAACAATCCCATTCTCGTGAATACATGAAATTCCTCGAGGTTGGAGCATGTAGCAACAATCCCTTCCCGTGAATTTCATATCGGCCTTGTATTTCCGGTACTCATTATCGGTGTGGCATGACGATCGAGTGTTACTCTTACAGAGTAACACGAACCTCCAAGCACTATAATGAAACCATGTACGAAATACCCGTACACAGCCGATTCTCGGTGTGTTATACTAGCCCGAGCCCCTCTCGGTGTGTTATACTAGCCCGATTGAGCCCCTCTCGGTGTGTTATACTAGCCCGATTGAGCATCCGGCCTGACCGTATCGGTCCGGATATGATCGATCGCAGATCATCCAACTCCATAAGCATGATTGGATGACCCCGATCAATTCCATCACCCCCAAGCGGTATGGAATACCCACGGCCGACCCCGCATGGTCGGTCATTGGCCTAGCTTGCCAAGAAACCGTTCATACCAAGCATTATGGACGAAAACCCTAAATTAGGGTTTGCGGCATATTACATGTGTCGCAAAACAGTCTCAACCATCCATCTTCGCAGGTATAGATGGAGGGTGTAGATGTAGACTCAAAGGGCCCGAGCATGTCAACACGATCACCGTGGGCCGCCTACACGCTTGACCAATCGGTCAAGACCAACAATGTTTGGCCGTGACAAAATCATCACCCAAACAAGAGATGACGCACGGCTTGAAAGCCAAAATTAGGGTTTCAAGTCATCACGCACGTCCATCTTCTCCTACACAAATGGAGGGTCACAGATTAGATTAAACAAGGGCCGGTCATACCAGAATGACCACCGTGAGCCCATCTACCCCCTCATGTATTCGGCCAAGGCATATCACGCCTGGTCAATCCAAAACGTGCGTCCAAACTAGCATGGCCGCGCCTCCCAAACCACGAACTGATCTCGACCGCTCAACTTCACCGGATGATTTGAGTGGCTTAGATCACGTTTTCATGGGATAGTCAGGTATAGGTGTGAATACCAGCCTACTACCTACACACTGGTATGATCGACCAAGACCGACCAAGATGGGTCGTCTTGAAACGCGTGCAGGAATGTCATGCGATCTCCAACTCCTTTGCGGCAAGGATTTACGCAAAACCGATCTCAACCACTCCTCTTTGCCGGTCAAATTGAGTGGCCTAGATCGCACCTTCATGGGACGGTGAGACATGGACGTGTACACCAGCATGCCATCTACATACACGTCCGGTCGGTCCTCTCCAAAATTCTTCCCATACTTGGTTTCGACCAAGCTAAAGAGTCATGCTTGCGCTCCTCTTCAAAAACCCTAATATTCATTAACGGTCGCAGATGAGTGTCTCAAAGATCATCTCATCCGTCCAACTTCACCAAACTTGGTTATACAACCCTGGTCAGAGTTATTTGGTTAGTGAGGCGTCATTACCCATCACTTTACCACACCATAATGCAGACTGCATAAAAATACACACGATACTTCACAAGTATCGACTTCCCGAATAACACATTATTCAATTCCGCATTACATGCTATCTTTCGTGGATCCACGATCCACACATTCCGTTACATCAATCATGTCACAAACTGGGGGATACATACCGGGGTATTGGTCTCAGCGGTTTACGGCGTGCGGCGTGCAACGCGCCATCACAAGAACGTGTTAGGAAGTCATGGACGGTTAGAGATGAACATGAGAAGTGGGCAAGGCTGGTCGTGTATCACCAACGCACAACTCCACTACTCCATCCCTCCACTTCCCACGAGAGACGTCAATGAGGCTCAATGACTTGTATAAATAGGTTCTCCGCCCTATTTCAAACAACAACACAAGTTCAGACGAGACAGAAAACCTAGTGTTAATACAAAAACGTATTCAAACACCCAACTTGCTTGCATCAATCACAAGCCTGTTCACCTTTCTCATTACAAGTCATAAGCAAGCCAACACCTTCACAATCTCAACACCTTCTTCGCTTCCCTCCCTAAGATCAACCCCATCTCCTTCACTTTGTGACCGAAACAAGTCTGGAACGGCCATTTCTTGGTTTAGGCCGGACTTGCACAGATTGATCTCTCGAATCTACAAGCACCCACCGCGCAGTGCATTTGTTTAAAGGTTTAAATTCATTCCTCATCCACACCCCAACTTACCAAATTCTGCAGGAGTAGTTTTCACCCATAAACACCAAGGTTGATAGTTGGCGAGATTCGCAGGGAGTACATTCGAACCTGAAATATAAGGTCCATCCAAAAATAGCGGAACACACCATTTTTCGTCTTTAGAATGGCGAGGAACATTGTTCTTGCCAGAGTGCCAATCGATATCCTGCATAAGTTATTTGTCGCTGGGGATATTTTCTCTTATTTTCAAATGTGCACCCCAGCGAGTTCTATCGTTCTTCATATTTATTACTTCATAATTCTTAAAGAAACTTTCTACTGAATACTTCTCAGCGAATATCTCTAAATCTACAAATTTAGGATCTCTGACTGCATTAGAATAAAGAGACCCCTTACCAGCGCCACGGTTGGCTAACTCAAGCATTAAGCGGATACAATCTCCACTTAATTGGTAAACAGCTCGCGAGAATTTCTCATGAGCAAGAATTTCATAAAACAAAGGAAGTTCAGCGTTGTAGAGAGGAATGGGAAGGCCGGCGAGAATCTGACCTAGCGAGATTATGATCTTTTTATTATCACAACAATGATCAGTAAATAATTTGGCGGAGAGAATAGATGAAGATTCTCGATGGGGAATAGTGGATAATGTGAAACCTTTCTCTTGTAAATCCTTTTGAGCCTCTCCCAAGAGAACTTCATATCTACGACCAGGTGGAGCCATTTTCAGAGTATGGGAATGAATAAGGAATTGAAGATCAAAGGAAAAAAGAAAATTTACAGTAGCAGAAGCGGAAGTTACGGAGGAAAATTGAAGAAAAATTGCAGAGAGAAAGTAAAAAAGAAGAAGAGGAGTATGAGAAAACTATATATAGAGAAGAATTCTTGAGAAGATAAACGCATTTAATGCGAGAAGAGACGTGAATGGTTGAGAAGTAACGGTTGAAAGGGACGTGTCAAAAAATGGGTGGAAGAAGAGACACGTATTATAGATTTTGTGTAAAAGTATGAAGTCAAATCGCCAAACAGATAAGGATGAACAGTTGCGGCAGTTTGAAAGTAATAATTCTTATGACATTCTCTCCTTCGCAGAGAAGACATGAGAAGAGGCAAGATGTAGGATCAGAATATCGCAACACCAACACCTCTGCGAAATCCATAAATGTTACATAGCGAAGGCGTCGCAGACGAGTAAAATAAGTGACGCGATAGATGACGACGACCTTAACACGAGAAAGGTGTGAAGACCTAGCGAGATCTAGGAGTGTCGCGAGATTATACATTTGTACACTTGCGACACTTCGCAAGTCATTCCCGAAAATAAAGGACAGCTTAGCTGTTATCCATTATGTAATACCCTATATAAAGAGCCGAACAGGCCTATTGGAAGAGAGATCTTTTTTGAGTGTGGAGCAAGTCATTAAGAGAGAGAAAGTTGATAGTGATTGTAATTTCTTTAGCTCTTTTCCATTTTATCTTGTAAACAGTCAAGAAGTTAATCAATAAAAATTATAATTGTTCATCTTAAAATGGTTTGATTGTGTGGATTCTTGTGAGAGGTGTAGTGTAGGATTTCCTGCAACTACATCAACCAATCCTAGGTTTTGAGAAATTTAAAAAAAAAAAAGTCAAACTCTCAAATCGTTTTTACAACAATCATATTTTTCACATAACGCATGAAGACTACACCAACCTGTAATTTTCAGAATTCAGGCTTACACATTTAAGGTGCTAAGTCTTGGATCCAAATATTGCGCTATTCAAGAGATTTTAATCCAACATAATTTGGATTTTGTGCCTACCTATTGATGGTGGTTTTTAGCTTAGGGTTAAAATCGTAAAACCTTGCATTTGACGTCACTCTGCAAGAAAACGGTGCCGTGAGCCATTCGATATATTTACATGAAAGTTTCAGAATTCAAGCACTGGATTGTCATGACCCAAACGTGATCGAACAGAAATTGGTGGATTCTTGCATCAATGGCATGATTCCCATCTACCGCGCCTTACTAGAGAATCTGCGATTCCAGACATTCTCTGAACTTCATGAAGCTGCGAAACGGTCGGCCACAATAGCACCAGCATTGTTGGAAAGAACCAAGCCAACCAAAGGCAAAGACACACGCAAAACTCGAGGAAATAGACGCCTCATCAATAAGCAATACAACACTGGTCCCTCCTCTGTGAGCATGGTAGATGAAGGAGGAAAAAGGAAGGCTCCAACGGCAGAACAGCAACCCAAGCGCGCAACACCAGCACGACAGGCAGTTCCGCCACGGACCACCGCTAAAGCTCCCATGCGACATCAAGAAGCTGGAGAAAATGTCTTGGATTTCCCGTTCCCAATCGAGGAAGTGATTGAACTCTTGGAAGCGTGGATCCAAGACGACGCCATCAGGCTACCTCCTACCAGGTGCCCACCAACCGAAGCGGAAATGGAAAACCCCAAATATTGATGCTACCACAGATTTGTCCGCCACCCGACCAGTGACTGCAATAAGCTAAAGCATATCTTCAAAGAAAAGATAGAAGCGGGGGAGCTTCGACTGGACAATGAAAGAGTTCACAGAGATCCACTTCCAGTCAGGAGTTGCATGGTCTTTGGGGACTCTATACACGAAACTGTGCAATCCATGATGCAGCATGTGTGCGAAATTCTCTATCTCTCTAAGACACATCGTCAAGATATCTTCACAGCCCTTAATCGTGTTGTATCGGGAAAGCGACTCTTTCCTACTGAAGAAACCACGCCAGAGCCCCAAACTCTCTTGGGAAGCGGTCCTGGAAAATACAACTGGGGACTGCTGACCACGGTTTATCTGAGGGACGCCGAGCTCGACAAAACGTTAATCCACGCGGCCTCCGACTTCAACATCGTTACCATCAAAACTCTGAGAGATGAGGGAGTTTCGAAGGAGGAGGCTACCCTTTCCCCAACCGTGGTCAAAAACTTGGAAGGAGAGGCGATGGACGCATATGGCTACATCAACCTTGAAATCAAGGTGGGAGACACTCTAACACATGGAAAATTCCACATTGTCAAAGAACTCTCAAATTACGACATGATTCTGGGGCGCGCATGGGTACACGACAACAAAGCGAAGTTAGAGTATCCCCTCTGCCGATGTCGATACCCGAAAGAATTTCCAACAAGCTGTCCAACTTTGAAGATTACATGTTGACGTATCAACAACTTACCAATGTAACTCAATTGCCTGGAGAAAGCCCGTCGACGTTCATCCGCAGATTCCGAACACAAGTAAGTCTGGTTAAACAACCCTTTCTGCACCCAGTCACCTCTCCTCTCAGCCAGGCATGGGGACTCGGTCCGATTATCAACCCAGGCGTCATTAGGAGATGTGAATGGGACGTTGGGCCTTTCAAGTGCTTTGTCAAAAATTTGGAAGTTGTCAATGTCAAAGATGACAAGTTCAAAAATCAAGTGGTTGCGCAACGCTCAAACCCGTTTCAAATTGGAGATAGCCTCTCTGCTCGATAGCCGATGCACCTGCGTCCATCTTAGCGCCAACTTTTCCACTCCTGACAAGTGCCATCTGCAGCCCAAGCCAACTCCAACCGCGTCCTAGCCAATGCCCTATCCAGCAGCGCCGTGAACTATTCCTTAACCAATAGCCAAAGATGCCGCACTGGTGCCAACATCCCATGGCCAAAACGAATTTATGCAAAAGCAGCCAACACAAGGATCATGGATTCCTCATGCCTTCCACCAAAGGTTAGTTGAATTTCCTTGGAAATCTCTTCACGTCTTGCTCTTTCGATTTTACTCTTGTCTGTCACCATCTCATGCTTACCCCGCAACAATGCCATTGTTACGTGCTAAGCAGGGGACTTAATGTTGATGATGGTTTTTAGATTAATGTTAAAATCGTAAAACCTTGCATCTGACGTCACTCTGCAAGAAAGCGGTGCCGTGAGTGCTAACCTCTCCACCGGCATATTTATTGAGCCATTCGATATATTTACATGAAATTTATCCAGACTGGCGAATGTAGCAACCATCCCAAACACTCTGTAAATTTCGGCACCTCACCAATACAAGACTCACTGAGTACTTTCCTGTGCTATGTTCCCCGGCAGAACCCTTAATATCGTTATGGCATGGCGGATTTATGTTCACTCGCAGTGGAGTAGCATGAACCTCCAAGTACCAAAGTTAAGGCCATCACACGAAATGCTCAGACGGAAAGCACACTGCATTCTGTAGATAAGGATTTTTGTGGCAGCATACAAAATCCAGCCAATTATTGTGATAACTCACAAAAAGCTCATAAACCCGACTAATTTGCAAAATTAGGGTTTCGCACCCCGCGCAGTACATTAGACCCCATTGGTCGAAAAACTATGCTTAGCCAAACTAGGCAATTAAATCCGCCACAGCGCACTAGAAGTGTGGCCACGCCCTAGCTTGCCGACCCCACTTCCCATCGACCAATCAGGTCGCTTTAAAACCGGCACACTCACACAGAAGTGTAGCCACGCCCATGCCTGGCTGGCCTTCTTACATTAACCAAACCAGGTTATTAAAACTCGCCACAGTGTTGAAGAGAAGGAAACCGCGCCAGATGGCCGCAAAGCCAATTGGCTTCCCAAAAACGCACCAGCATGCACATGCCAAACGCACATACCAGGCACACATGCCAGATGCACATGCCAAACGCGCCAAACATGGCCACTCACCCCATGCGACATGCCATATAGGCTAATTAGGGTTTCGACAAGCTAAACCCTAATTTAGGCAAGATTTCCACACCAACGTTTAAAATTTCAGTGGCTAAGGCTACGCGCGCAACCGCGCCGAAGGCATGCACGAGCCATGCCATCCATGCCGCAATGCCGCTAGCGCAAGTAAAAGGCGCCACTGCCAATTAAAGGCAGCCATGATCGACGACTACCTTTTCTCCTGAGATGCAATCTCAGCCATCCAAGTTCGCCACCAAATTAACAGGCTTGTGGCAACTTTTTGAGCGACCATGCCGCCAAACCCTAAACTTTGGCCGCGACATAAAACCCTAAATTGGCCACGGCGCCAAGCCCTGACCTTGTCCATGCCGCCAAGCCCTAGCCTTGGCCACGCCGCCAAGCCCTAGCCTTGGCCATGCCGCCAAGCCTTAACTTTAGTCACGGAGCCAAATCTTAAACTTTGGCCATGCTACAACACCACGGCCACTGGCATGCCACCATGCCACAGCTACTAGCATGTCACCATGCCACAGCACTGACATGCCACCATGCCACAGCTACTAGCATGTCGCTATGCCACGGCCATTGGCATGCCACCATGCCACAGCTACTAGCATGCCACCATGCCACAGCTACTAGCATGTTGCTAGGCCACTGCCACTGTCATGCCACCATGCCACAGCTACTAGGATGTCGTTATGCCACGACCACTGGCATGCCACCATGCCACATCGACTAGCATGCTGCTATGCCACGGCCACTGGCATGCCACCATGCCACAGATACTAGCATGCCGCTATGAAACGAGTACTAGCATGTTGCTATGCCACAGCTACTGGCATGCCACCATGCCACAGCTACTAGCATGTCGCTAGGCCACGGCCATTGGCATGCCACCATGCCACAGCTACTAGCATGTTGCTATGCCACGGCCACTGGCATGCCACCATGCCACAACTACTAGCATGCCGCTATGCCACGGCTACTAGCATGTCGCTATGCCACGGCCACTGGCATGCCACCATGCCACGGCTACTAGCATGTCGCTATTCCACGGCCACTGACATGCCACCATGCCACATCTACTAGCATGCCGCTATGCCGCGGGTACGCTATTGGCATGCCACTACGCCACTGGCATGCCGTTATGCTATGGCTCCACCAGGCGCTATTATGCCAATGGCGCCACTTCGCTATACAACAAGATGTGGCCATAATCAATGGCCACTCTTCCTCATGAGATGTAATCTCAACCATCGAAATTCGCCACCGATCCGTTCAGCTCGTGACAAGTTTTAGGCGACTAGACAAAACGAGCCTAGCATCACATATGTTATTTACCTACGGCAAGCCTCTCAATTTTAAACTTGCCACACGTAGCAAAGTGCTACATGTTTTCCACGAAAACACTTGAGACATCAAAACATGTCACAAACTGGGAGATACTCATCAGGGTATTGGTCTGGTGGTTTACAGTGTGCGGCGTGCAATACGCCCGTTACAGAAAGTGTCATATAGCGGGGCGGTTAGTAATGGCAAGAAGTAATGGTGTAAACGTATCCTTCATTATGGAAACATAAATTCCAGGCGTTACCCGTTACTCCCTTCTTCCACCACTCAATCGTTTCCACTTCCTAAGAGACCAGGGTACGTTTTGTTGCGACTTGTATAAATAGGTCTCATCTATTTTCCACCAAACAACAAGTTTTGGTCAGGAGAACAATACAACATCCAGAAATCATCTGATAGCTTTTCATCCAGCTAGCCAGTTCAACTTTCTGATACAAGTCTCGAAATACCCACACTTCCAGAATCAACTATTCTGGTCTCAACACTTTCTTCGCTTCCCTCCCTAAGACCAACCCTTCTCCTTCACTTTGTGCCCGAAGCAAGCCTGGAACGGCCATTTCTTGGTTTAGGCCAGGATTGTACAGATTGATCTCTCGAATCAAAATTACTCATGTGCAGTACATTGTTTAGGGTTTAGACTCGTTTCTCATCCACACACACGAAATTACCGAAAACAACAGAAACTGTTTTCACCCACGAACACTACCAATCATATTTGTCAATATTTATCTGTAGAGGGGTTCACAACCACCTTAATTTGTTATTCAGTAGCTAATGTATATCAATATTCAACAATCATTAATTTACAACGATCCCGCACAATTCTCTAATGTATGCATATTTTGAAAACTTAAAAATTCACTGGTACTAGCGCTCACGGGCATTATAATCTCCTCAGCTTAACGAGGAGATATTAATTTTGAGAATGTGAATTGTAATATGATAGACTCTATAAGAGCACTATCTGTAGCAAGTACTAAAACATTACATGCTTGCTAAATGTGATTGGGTTTGCCATTCAAACGGCATAAGCTTAAGGAAAATCTAAATGAGATATTTTCACGCCTATTTGATGGTAGCCTTTTCCAATTTGTTCATAGTGAGAGATAAATTGATATAATTTTTTTTATAGTTAATTAACACTAACTTATTAATGTATATCCTCCCCCTGAATATGGCGGAAAAATTTTCATCTCATACACGAAAACAAGTTTCGTAAAATATTATCAGATTAATTCGAGGACATATACTTTTAATAATTCTGGCCATAAAAAAATTGTCCTAAAATTGTAATCCATTAGACGTACAAGTTCAAAATCAACCATGGATTTTATTGGTTACAAACAAAAGCATATAGAAAAATATGCAAATAAATCTCCAATAATTTCGTGACCTTGAGGTCCAACGAAATAATGATTTAAAAGGAAATTACAGACATATTCTTTATCAAAATAAAATTATACCAAGATCAATATAGTCCCTATAAAAACTAAATATAAGCTAACTAGCCGGGTGTGCACCCTTTGATCTTTTATGTCCAACCATATTCCATCTACAATTGGAATGGTTTCAATATTGGAGATTATTACCATGAGGGAAAATCAAAAATTGCTAAACATTCCTCAAGAATACAACAATTCCTCATTTTATTGGTATTTGAAACTGTTTATCCATAATAATGATATATCAATGTGGGATCGATAAGTGTTAGAGCATAGCTCGGTTGAACCCACCAAGCGTTGGTATGTCAAGTTTGGTTGTCATATTTTAGTGAATCAAAACTCATGTTAAGAGTCGCTTGATTATGTACTAGAGTCAACTTCGTATAGGTTAGCTTGAAAGTATTAGGATAATGAGACTTTACAAGTATTGCGAAGACTTGAAGATGTGAAGAAGCAAGGAGCTACAATGACAACAATCATCCTTCCACTTGAGGTTAGTGATATTTGACTTGAACTGTTTCATTCCCTAACGTATCTTTCAAGTCGTGCAAATTGAAAACAAAACTGCGAAGCATATTTGAACTCTAGATAGACATAGTATTAAGGAATACAATACGAGGTTTATTGCTTAACCATTAAATTTTGTAGATAAGACATTGAATGCTATTGTGATTATGTATGGGTATGAGGTGAGGATTTCATCCTAGGGAACAATGTTTTACATGTGTTCTAAGGAAGTAAGTTCATAAACTTATTTGTGAATCGAAAAGGAAATCGACATGCGTTATTGGGATTTTTATTCATTACATATCTTGTGAACATCCAATATGTGTGATTTAGTATAACCGTTCATGACTTGTTATGTTCTTGGTAAAACTATTCACAAAAGCCTGACTTATGTATTGGTATGAATTTTATTAGTGAAACCGATCTTAAGTAATCACCTGAGATGGTATGATCGGGTTTGTGATTTTATGTCTGACCAAATATGGGAAAGGGGAACCGATCCTAGTAAGAGGTGTAATACATCACAAAGGGGAACCGATCCTTGTATGAGGTGCAGCAAGGTTTATAGCAGAAATGGGAACCGATCCTATGGACATGTGCAACACGTTTTTAGGCAAAGGGGAACCGATCCTATGGACATGTGCAACACATATAAGTTAGATATATGGGGAACCGATCCCAGTACCTAGTCAACCGAATTTCGGAAAGCTAGTGTGACTATGCACAGTACTCACATGGAAGGTAGAACCGAAACTTGTTTTGGTAAAACCGTTAAACCCATGATTTGTGATTGAATGTTATTTGATCAATCGCATAGTTCTTGAAATTCAGATGAACCAATTCTAAACTTGTTTGGAAGTTTGGCAAATCGGTTTCAAGGTTGTAAGTGTGAAATAGAACTTACAAAGTAAAGATGTCGACATACTTTGAACACGTGCTATGAATGTTTATTATTTAATTGTTCAAAGTTATTCTTTAATAGCTAAGGGAAGAGAATCCCAGGATCGAAACATAAATAAGTTAAGAATCTTTTAATTAAGGTTATTAACTTCATTTTTAGGAAAATAAGAATTAGTAATGTGCATTTACTAAATTAGAGATTTTCTGAGAGATTTCGATCATTATTTTTAGATAGAGCATTTCCAGGAATTATGGAAACCGAATTTGTGCTTTAATGAATATCTTGAGAATATTTTCGGTTTTGGAAATTCCTTGGTGTCCAAACTTCCTTGTCTATAAATACTTGAAGTTTGCATTTCTAGCAAACTAATCCTTCGTAACAACAAACTACCTCTTGTTGTGCTGCTACTGGTGAAGCCGCCTATTCGGAGAGGAGAGTAACCTAATTAGGCGAAATCTCTTACGGCCTCTCAGCTTAAAGTCTTCTTTGGGATTGAGAAGCTCTATTAGTACCGTTGGTGGGAAACTAGATAATTGAGGTTTATCTTTTGTTTTCATTGATTTGATTGACTAATGGTGGTTGAACTTTGATTGCACCTAGTTTGTTTATGCTTGAGAATCTTCTCTTCTGATATAAGATTCACTCAAACTAGTTCAGAGTTTTGACAGGGATTTTTAGACTGTTGTTAGTTCTAAAGACGATCTTGTAATAATCCATTATTAACAGACTCCGTTCTGTGCATCATTGATCACAAGAGACTCAAGTGATTTTGTGCAGGTGTTTATTGAAGATCTAAGAAGATTTGAAGACAAAGAAGATATTGAAGATTTCTGATTTGTGGGTTCATAATCTTTGGTGTGCACAATACTTGTTTCGGTAAAAGAGGATCCAATTAATAATCGGTTTATCCTTGTGATATATTGGATTGATTAATTGAGTAGATCGGAATCAACACAATTCTTTGGATTAAGAGTGTTGTTGGCTTAATCTTAAACGATTACTTCGGTAATTGAACGTAAGATAAATTTAAGGACCTGACGAAGGAGTTTATGTTAAGATAAACAGAAGAGCCTTTGTTCGACTCATATCACTTGGTTGAATAGAGTTGGTACCAAACAGATTTGTTGTTCCTTTACTGTTTGGAATACAAACCAAAGGAATTGTTCCAAGTACTTGACTTAGGTCGGAGGCGTGGGAATACAGACGGAACTAGGTGAACTATAGGTTTAGTTGCTTGGTCTCAACTATACGAAGTTAGGTGTAATTTTGTGTAGCGGCTTAATCCTGAGAGTATTCAATTCTGGACAAGGTCCTGGGGTTTTTCTGCATTTGCGGTTTCCTCGTTAACAAAATCTTGTTGTGTCATTTACTTTATATTTACTCATTATAATTATTTTATTATAATTAAAGTAAATCACACAAACTTTAATTCCTATTTACTTGATAAGTGAATCCTATTGTGTTTGGTTAAGTCTGAACCTTTTTATCAAGTAACATACTTCGTTGTTGTATTGTATCGATCTCGTATCCATAAAAGATCACACGAAGTGTGAACCGATTAGTTGTATTGTCTCGACTCAGTCCATAGACAATCATTTTCGGAGAAAGGACTTATAGGTAGGAAAAGTTTTAGCTTGAGGTATATTTGGGTACCCTCGCCTTTTCAATAAGGAAAACCAATTTTGTTTGGCTTAAAATGTTTCTTAAGAAAATAAAGAAATCATCATTGTTATATTCTTTGGAAAAAAAAATCCATTATGTGGTCGAAAAAAATCACTCCTTATTGGCAACAAATTATAAAATACGCCAATTTATTTTCCCATCTTGTAGAAACGATGGAAAAATTTAACACCAATTGATTATACGATTTATCAAGCTCTCGTATCGACAAAATAAAAAGATATTGCCATTTTAGTTATCGCAAAGGGAAAATCCACTTTGTGGTTACACGGGTGGTTTCTTGTAGGTGAATAAAAACCAAACATAAAAGTCACATGATCTTCCTCCAATGAACGAAGATACCAAAAAAATTGGTCGTAGGTTTTTCAACCATGCAAGTGATTAGTTACCGAAGAGGTAATTAAATTTCCATAACACCAATTTTTGGTGATTACAGTTTCATGAAAGGAATAAAAACTGTAAACCATCTTTCGATGGATTTTTTTTTCTTTCTCTTTATAAAAAAAATAGAGAAGAAAGGGAATCAACTTTTTTTTAAAATATTGATCACCAGCACCCATAGATATGGATCATGTCTTTTTAGAATTAATTCAATTGCACCCAAAAATTTAAACTTGGTGCAGCGAAGATATGAAATCATCGCAGGAAAAAAATCATTCTAATTAGAACATATTTATGAACTCATAGACATGGGTTCTGTTATCGTCAATAAGAAAGGCTAATTAAATTGATTCAATAATCAATTATGTAGTTATCATCTGAGAGAAATACCGTAACAAAATTGGTATAGAAAAATGGGTTAGCAATAAAGCCAACAATACCATCAATCGTATCTGTTTGCTTATGCATCAAAGTTGTATTAGTCCAGCCAAGTAGAGTACATACAAAAAATCAAACCAAAAGTTAGCATAAGATTTTAAATTATACCATGCAAGCATATTTAAAGATTTATAAAACAATTACTAATATAAATTGTTAGAAAGAAAATTTTCTTATAACACCAATTCTCCTTTGCTGATTTTCTTCTTAGAAAATTTCGAAGCTCGATGTCGACCGTGCTGATAACGTGTTATAAACTAAAATGAGGCATCCAAAGTGGAGAGAAAAGAAGAAGAGATTCTCATTAGATGTGTACATTGCAAAGGAAATGCTATCTATTTATAGGGAAAAAAAGAAGAGCATTTACTATGGAATTAAGGGGCAAGCATCCATTAATACTTGTAATGGTGGGGGTTACAAAATAATGGGGGAAGTGAAAAGGTGAAAAGGAGGTGAAAGGATGATGGTGAAGAGGAGTGTAAGTGTGGTGTAAATCCATTATTTATTTATTTCATAACAATATGACAATTTTTAACTTATCTACTTTTTGAAATTATGTAATAAAACGGTATGCATTAATTGCTAGATTTAATTATAATTCTTTTGCCTGATTGATAAAGGGGGATACCACTATTGGCGGGGTTGATACCAATTGAGCGATCTAACGGTCAAGATCTGTTAATATTTATTTGTCCTATATGAAATGGTATCACCCCCAAATAATACTGGTATCCCCTTAATAAATCGTGTTCTTTTGAAGTTTATTAGACTACAAAATTAAAAGAAAAAGGGTGTTTTACAAAATGGTCAGCCTTTCTTAATTTGGTTTACAAAATGATCATACTTTAAATTAGTGATGACAAACTGGTCTTTCTCCATCCGACTTAATTGTTTTTGAAAAAACAGTCTGAGTTTTGTCTTAAATACCCCTCCTCAGTTGTTGAGGTGATGGTGATGAAGTGGTGATAGCGATGGTGGTGGCGGTGGTTATACCCCAAGAGAAGAAGCGGTGAACCCTTGAGTGAATGTGGTGCCACGATCTTGAACTGGGCTGAATTTCGGTGCCATCTTCTCCGTTACTTCAGTCATTTTTTACACAAAGCCAACCACAGTTCAACACCAAGCTCTACAACTCATACGCTGTCCTAAACATTCAACTAAAAATAACAACAACAACCAAAGCCTCCAGTTCTTTATCTGCTTCTCAATTTCACCAGCAACAACTTCACCATTTCAAATCACCAGTGCAATCAACAACTACCACAACACCAGTGCCTTCAGTTCCATTCTCTCAGCAAATCATTGCAATCTCACATACAACTCCAACAGTTCTACCAATACCATTACCAGTCTCAGACCTGCAATTTTTGTTGCAAAAGCATAATCATCAGCACCAGTGCTTCAACCAACTACAACACCACCAGTTCAAGATGCAACAGCAGCTCCTTCCAACCCACAAAATCACTACCATCTTCTCCATTACTTCAGCCATCTGGTATTCTAAATACCCATCCTCACCATCAGCAAGCAGCAGCACCACTACCAACAGCAAAACAACACCACCTAATCATTCTTAACCACAACAACAACTCCATCAAAACCAATCTTAACAACAACAACTCCATCAAAGCCATTCTTAACCACCAAATCCATATTCATAATCCTATTCTTCTTCACTGATAAATCAAATTACATAATCAAATTAAATTAAGGTTTATTGAAAAAATCCATCCATATTGAAATTCACAGAGAACCCTAACTCTTTTTAACTCATGCAACACCGTTTAATTATCGATTCAAAATCACTGAACTTGAAAAATAATTTTCAAATTAGGGTTTCAAAAACCAATTGGCCGAATTCACAATTAAGTTAGCATAAAATCGAATGAAAACTGAACAGACTAAATGAAGGAATACCCAGTTTGGATAAATTTAGGGTTTATTTAGAAAAACCAAAACAAAAAACTAGGGTTTTTGAAACCAAAAATTGAAAAATCACAAATAAAAAAATTGTTACCTCTTATTGTTTATAGTCGTCTTCATGGTGAGTAACTTCAGTAACTCGTCGTTATAAAAGAAGAATCAAAAGAATTATCATGGAAACTCACCCTTTTTCTAGTTACAGAGCAGCAGAGAAGAAGAACCGGTCGAGAAGCAGGGAAAAAGAAGAAGAAATACGAATGAGATCCAGTTTTTAGTTTTACTAGGTGTTTCCCTTAGGGGCAATTAGGTAATCTAACCATCCGACATAACACTGACGCGTGACATAACGTTGTAGTTAGCTGTCCAGTGACCGTCTTGCAAATACTTTGTAACAGTAGGACTACTTTGTAAACCGGATTAAGGAAGTGGGACTATTTTTGTAAATACCCAAAGAAAAACACAAGGCAATACTCATTTTACACCACCACCAGTCATATTCATTTCTATCATCAGGGAACCAATTTAGGATGCAAGTACACTTATTAATTTGGGTATATCATTGCAAGGGCATATACATACAAACAAACGACCTTTCTTCGCATTGCATTTCTCTGGTCCCCGTCCCTCCCACATGTCTTCTAAAAACCCTTTGTCAATAACCCTCCATACACATACACTTGAGGGTTGTCCGAGGTGATGGGATCATAACTTCCTTGGCCGTAGACCTTGTACCTAGTACCCGCAGTTGGACCACAACTAAATTGACATGTACCGTACGCGTATATGCCATTGTTGGGTAGGGTGGCCATTGACAAGGTTATTGGTGGTGGGGTTTATTGTTCTTTACATATTAACTCCCTAAATCTACTGCTTATACACACTGAATCACTTGCAGCATTTGCATGGAATAAGCTCAACCACACTAAAAGCTCAACTACAGTATTCAGCACAACAGTTTACTATTTCGTAAGTTGGAGACTTGCCTGTCTAAAGTCACCGGTAGTTTTGACCAATCTCTAGTCAGACTCGCTCTTTGACCGGTAGATTTAATAAAAAATGGATAAGGGCAACTCCTATGGGAAGTAAAATCATCCATAAGTTGTAGTTGCGGGAAATCCCACACTACACCCCTCACTATATTTCGTAGATCTAAATCTTATTAATCACCTAAATCTCAAAATATAAGTGCTAGAAATTTAAATAGACACATAAGATTTTTTACGTGGTTCGATCAATGTGATCTACATCCACGATTCTTCACTATGATTGTTGAGGTTACATTAGTATTACATTTAGAATCTCCATTAATGGATATTTTCTAGAGCCCTAGATCTAATTATTTGGGGAAGAAGATGATAAAGAAAAATAAAGTTTTTCTCTCTCTAAATTGTCTAACCTCTCTCAAGTGTATCCTCTCTTTTCTCTCTCCTGCTCTCTTCTTTATATAGGTGTTTACATAGTGGATGACGGACTCATATACGGCTCATGCTCTCGAGAGCTCTTTGATAATTTCGCAGGCTCTTGCTACCGTCTCGCGAGACATTCTCGCGAGCCCTTTAATAATTTCGCAGTCTCTTGCTACCTTCTCTCGAGACATTCTCTCGAGTCTTGTTACCTTCTCTCGAGACACTCTCTCGAGCCTTGCTACCTTCTCTCGAGACACTCTCTCGAGTTAAGAAAATAATTGAATCTCGCACGCTAAGAGAATATGTTGTGCGATATTTGAATCCTACATCTTGCCTCTTTTTCCTTGAATATTGCTTGAAGAGCGATCTTTAAGGAAAAATCTGTTGTTGTAGTAATCTTTGATCTTTGTTGATGAAGGAACGAGCGGAAGAATACTGGACTTGAAAAGTACGTACTTGCCTCTATTCTTTTGCGAAGTTCCGAAGCTTTGCGAAGTGAATAAGAAGTATTATCTCTTGAAGTATGCGAAGTATGAAGTATCCTTGAAGAAGCATAAGAAGTACTCAATCCTCGAAATATATAAGAAGTATGAAGTATCCTTTGAGAAGTATAAGAAGTACTTAATCCTCTAAATATAAGAAGTATTGCGAATCCATCATGCGAAACTCTCGCTCCATGTTCTTTCCCCATGCTATGCTCTATTCTTTCGCGAAGTTCTGAAACTTTAAGAAATATTAATCCTTGAAGTATAAGAAGTATTGCCTCTGTTCATGCGAAGTCATTATTCCATTTTTGGTGAGGATTCTTGTTGTTCATTGGTAAACATCTTCTTTGGAAATGATTCTTGCCGAGAAAATAAAGAACATTGCCGAGAAAATAAAGAACATTGCCGAGAAAATAAAGAACATAAAATGTTTTTTCGGTAATCCATTGTTGCCTCTGTTCTTTATCTACGAAGGTAGAATCGTTGAAAAAGTGTTGAATGAGTGAGTTATTTCTTCATTCTTATCTTTCCTCTATCTCCTGCGTTGTGCTCATGCGATAGTATAATCTCTTCATTGCTTTATGTTGAATTTTATCATTGCGACAAGATCGCAGGACGTCTTTACATTTTCATGCAATGACCCATTGACCTTGCCTTATCATTTTTGTGTGGACTTCCAAGTTAGACCTCCCTAATTAGAGGTCCTCCCCTGCCACCTTTCATCGCGACAAAATCGCAGGACGTCTTTACACTTGCATGTAAAGACCCATTGATCTTGCCTTATCATTTTTCAAGTATTTTTGCCTCTGCAGGATGTTTTGTTTGCGACAATATGACAGGCCTAAATATCCTTGCGAACATGGAGCCCCATGACATTGCCGTCGTGCGACGAAATCGCAGGGCCGTCCGTACACTTTCGTGTAAAGACCCATTGATCTCGTCTTACCCTCGCGTTAGTATTATTGCCTCTTGAGGATCATTGCACAAATATGACAAGCCTAAGTCTCCTTGCGAAAACAAAGCCTCATGACATTTGCGTCTGTTTTGACACCCCCCCTAATGGAGAGCGTCGCCCTTATCATCTCCCCGGTTGCCCCTTCAAGGAGGCGAAACATCGGCCATACAAGACTAGCTCCTCCCATCCGGTCTTAACAACAACCGAGTTGTTTTCGCACCTCTTATCCCTTATACCTATAGGGTTTATGGTTACGAGACTGCACCCTAAGTGGAGTTTTCTTCGGGCGAGTGCAACATATGCCAAGACTTGCCAAGAATGGCCGGTAGGTTCATCCATCCCGGGCACTGCGGCTCAACCGTGTACCTCGGCGCCTTGAGCATACATCGACTCCTAGGAAGAGACCCTCGGTCGCCCAACCAGGTATAACCTACATATATAGTTGGGAATCCAAGGTACCTCTTCCGGATAGGCTTTCATGGGCCCCAAATTTCCATGACTCGAAAGCTTCGGGAGCGGTGTAACCTTCTCCCCCGCCATGTCGAGAGATACCCCCTTATATGACGCACTTTAGGTCTTACATTTGCCTCTTACGAAATGTTATTCGCGAACTAGGGTGTACGCCATAAAGGTTTGTCCCATTCTGGTTATTTTATTGATTCTTCTTCATATGCAACAGGTACCCCCTACTACGACGCACTTTAGGTACTTTTGCCTCTTGCGAAATTCTGATTTCGTCATAGTAGGTTTGCCTCTGTCTGATTATTTTGTTGATTCTTCTGCATATAAGCTCTTTTGTAATTTCGCTGATATTTGATAATCTCTTGTCATTTTCTGTGCGAAATTTTCGCATGTTTTCATTCTCAAATTTAACTTTTGTGGTTTGCTGTTGTTGTCTCTTGCGAAGTATATGATTTGCTTGCGAAGCTAGCATCCTTGAAATGTATGAATGTCGCACATAATATAATTATTTCGTAGCAAAAAGAACTGTGAGAAATGAGATTTGAACCCTTGACCTGCCTCTTGCATATTCACGCATCATACCAACTGTTCTAACCCTCTCTTGCGAAAGAAACACAATTGTTGAAATTTTGGCTTGATTGACCATCTATACATCTTTATTGTGCGAAGGAAACGCAAAATGCAAAAAATAATATGCTTCCTTGGAGATTTGAACACTTGACGTCTACTCCGTTGTTTTCGCACACAACCAATTGTTACAGCTGCTTTGCTTGTTAGTTCGCAGTGTAGTTTTATCATTTCTTCCGTCTCAGTTCCAAAATATTCAAGAAAAAACTGTATGGGTGCGAAATCGAACTCGCGACCTCCAGCTTATACTTTATCACCTTGACCAACTGTGCAAACTGTTTTTGTGAAGGATTGGTATTATTCGGGATCCTCATTCTGATTTTTCTCGTCTTTTTGTATGATATTTATCTTTGTCTTTTCTTCTTCTTTGCCTGTGGAGTCTTACACAAGCTAAACTCGCGAGCATCCCATTTTTGTTAGCTTCGCATAGTGGTTAGATAAAGATGTCCAACAAAAATAGTTTGGCATCTTTCTCTTCGCTCATACCATTTCTCTTCGTTCTTCAAGTGGAGATTATCCTCATAACTTAAATGATTGCTCCCTAAAGTTGATGACAAAGTAAAATTTCAGTATTGCTTCCTTTCTCTTCCTGGTTGCTTCTCTTTCCAATACATATCACAAGTTGTCTAGTTTCTGCCAAATTACTTTGCTGCAGACAATTTGTGCGTGTCTTGTTCTTCACCGGTACTCCACTAGTTTTGTTGTTTGTAATTTTCCGTCAAATATCGCAGAGAAAATGCTTGAATTTTCACTGTTCGTAGCTCTTCCAGTCATGGTAGGTTGCTTTACAATGAAACTTGGGGTTGTCTTAAGGATCAATAATATCTGCTTGCCCTCGCCGGAATAGCTGTAACTTCTCTGAAACTGCGAAAACTTTTGGAACAAGCGAAGGAGTAATCCTTTTCACTTACCCGCTGCGGCAACCTCGCTGGAATTTTATTGTTGAAGTGAACTTTGCCTGGGAGCTTTATGTCTTCGCAAGGCTTACTATTTGTTGAATCGAAGCTCCATAATTCTCTGCTTTTATCCTATGATGAAGTCCTTTTATATTCGCAAGTATTTTGAATGCTCGCTGATGGTGATACTTCGTGTATCATAGATTCGTCTCAGTGATGCCCTGGTGAGATAAACTTTGAATTTTCTTCTTTGGTATTTGGGGAAGTAGTAAACATCTTTGCAAAGTGAAGGAACATCTAGGAAGTGTTTATTCTCGCCGTAAAGGTTCATAAGGTGAACATCTGCCCAAGAATGAGTTACTGAGAAGTTTGGAGTGAAATCTCGCTGCTTCTATGAATGAATGTATGTTAAACTTCTTTCTCTGGTTTCTTGACTTCGCAGAAATATTTCTTCCTTAGTTGCCTCATCCTCCCTTCGTTTTTCATATTTCATCCTCTTGAACTTGAACTGATCTAAAGAGATGGACTTCGCTAGGTTACTCGCATCCTTTCGTTCGCGTGTAGCTTCATCTTTTCACCTGTAACTATACTTTGCTGCAAGCAAACTACCATCCAATGAAGAACTAAGAAAGTTGTTTCCCAGCGAAAATTTAAATATATTCTATACTTTGGTACAAGTAAACTACTATCCAATTAGGTTCTGGTGGTTTTAAATTTCAAAACGAAATTCGTTTTATATCATGGTTTTTAAAGAATAGTCAATTATTTGATTAAGAACAGGCTGTGTTTTAGATTTCAAGCATTTTGAAGGAGAGGTATTTTTAGTGAACATAGGATCTGGTGATATCAAAACACTTGCAAAAGTAGACCAAATCATCATAGAAAAAACAAGAAAAGGAGTACTTAGCTTTTTAATTTATGATATTTGAGTAGCCATAAAGAGATGATGCCATCTGAACTTATGCAGTGAAGGTTTGTTTATTGTTTGGTAAGCTTTAAACGATGAGACTGGGATTGGCTTCCTTCTTCGTTGGTATAATAATCTCGCAAGCACTACTCGCAGAGCCATGGAATAGCTCACTGATAACTGACGATGAAGTTTTGGATTACTGCACTTCTACTTCACATAAATTGTTCTCTTCGCGTGAGCTATTAGCTTCGCAGGCGTTGAACTTCTTGGCACTGTCTTCTTCTAACTGAGGATTAGCTGATTGCATTGAACTTAATTGTCGTGAACTTCTTGGCATTGTAATGATAACTCTTTTGTGTACATCTGTAAGTCTTTATTCATCTCTTTCATTTGTTCGCCTTTCTCTTTCCCTTACGTCTGGAAAATGTTCCACCTTACTTTGCTAGCCCATCACCTTATGTGAGATTTACATAACTTGCTGTTCTCTTTTGAATCCCTTTATTTACTCCTCGCAGGTTGTATCGTTATATATCTAAGATTGGTTAAGCTCCAGTCGTTACTTTCGCCTTTGGCTGCTCCCATTAAACATCTCCTTTCCCTTTTGTGTTTTCATCATGTCCTGCTGGTGTTGGTTTCATCTTTACCGGAGCTGTATACATTCATTTCCTTAAACCAGAAAATCATTTCCTTGCTTTGCTGGTAGCTTGTCTTCACTTTGTGAGATCTTTAAGTTAATGCTCCTATATGGTTTGATTTTTTCTCCTGTACTTTGTGGTTTTCTTGTCCTGTGCGATGAAAGAGAAAAAGATGGGTGCATCTTTCTTCGCGTGTTTTCATGTGTTGTATCAATCCCCTCCCAACGTAAATTAAGTTGATGAAAAAGACCATTTCTTTGTGGAACAATCTCTTCGCACTCTTGAATTGAGTTTTCGTCATCTTGTTATGGTATTCTTTCGTCTTTGAAGTTTGCATCTTCACTCTATTTCATTGCTCTATTTCTTCTCAGCTTACTTTTCCTTCGGAATTTGATGCACTAAAAATTTGACTGAGGTTAAT
The DNA here is from genome assembly GCA_023531295.1 of Papaver armeniacum. NCBI lineage: Eukaryota > Viridiplantae > Streptophyta > Magnoliopsida > Ranunculales > Papaveraceae > Papaver > Papaver armeniacum. Next base: position 1,531,645 of record JAJJWW010003300.1, on the reverse strand, counting down.
ATCCGCCCTGGGCAACATTCGTAGTGGTAATGGTATTCTCCTTCATTTATCATTACATTTCCTTCTAATGATGTGTTTCCAGATTTTTAACACGGGCTACATCCTTCTAGATCTTCGTCATTTTTTCTCCTGTATGTCACAGATCTCATCGAATTCATCACCAACAGTAGCCGTTTTTTCTAAATTTTCTTGAACCAACAAGATTAGGTCCCTGTTTCTAGCGCATATGTAGTTGCGGGAAATCCCACACTACACCCCTCACTATATTTCGTAGATCTAAATCTTATTAATCACCTAAATCTCAAAATATAAGTGCTAGAAATTTAAATAGACACATAAGATTTTTTACGTGGTTCGATCAATGTGATCTACATCCACGATTCTTCACTATGATTGTTGAGGTTACATTAGTATTACATTTAGAATCTCCATTAATGAATATTTTCTAGAGCCCTAGATCTAATTATTTGGGGAAGAAGATGATAAAGAAAAATAAAGTTTTTCTCTCTCTAAATTGTCTAACCTCTCTCAAGTGTATCCTCTCTTTTCTCTCTCCTGCTCTCTTCTTTATATAGGTGTTTACATAGTGGATGACAGCTCATATACAGCTCATGCTCTCGAGAGCTCTTTGATAATTTCGCAGGCTCTTGCTACCGTCTCGCGAGCCCTTTAATAATTTCGCAGTCTCTTGCTACCTTCTCTCGAGACATTCTCTCGAGTCTTGTTACCTTCTCTCGAGACACTCTCTCGAGCCTTGCTACCTTCTCTCGAGACACTCTCTCGAGTTAAGAAAATAATTGAATCTCGCACGCTAAGAGAATATGTTGTGCGATATTTGAATCCTACATAAGTCTTGGATGATCCAGAAGATATGGACCAAAAAACGCTACTATAGTGTTTTAAAGAGTCCACAAAACCATCAAGTCCATTAGGAACTCCACGCATTTGAGGGGTTGATGTAGAGGGTCCAGGATGTATATATATATATATATACTTTTTTTTATTTTTTTTACTTTTTTTTTCTCCCAGCCGGTCACTTAATGACCGGATGCAACAAATATCTTTTTTTCTGTCCGGCCACCTAATAACCGGTAGAGAGTTTTTATCTTTTCGAATGATGTATGATATAATGGTGCTAAAGAATAGCAACGGTTGCTGTTTACGCTTATAAGCGTTGCAAATTTAAAAATGTTGAGATCCCAAACAAATTGAGCCAGATGAGTTTATTTTCTTTCTTTTGACGAGAATCCGGACGAAGAATGGCCGGCTAGACCAACTTTTTTTTTTCCTTTCCCATAGTAGGTTTTAACAGAAAATGATTTACATCCCGCGGACCCAATCCCGCGGGTTATACCGATGTGAAACAAGGAGGTGAGACCCACGCTAAACCCACCCCTACAAATCCGCCGAGTCACTAGGTCTCCTCTTTCTTTCTCTCTTGCAGGACAACCCGTGAGATTGGGCCCGCGAGATGTGTATCACTTCCGGGTTTTCACTCCACTAAATACTGAGGATCCGCATATATACGAATACTGATGATCCCTAAATGTTTTAATAACACGGTACAAAATGAAAACTCAAAGCAAAATAATAATAAAAAAGTATTGAGATCCAACGGTGATTCATTTAATCAAAGAATATAAGAAGTCGACACGTGTATTGCTAGATATACGAATGATTTGACGTCGAGTAACATTAAAAGCAGAAGAAAGAACTAAAATAAAGGTTTGTTTTGAGCTTAATTTCTTACCACTAAACACAAAACCTTATTCCTTCTTCTTCTTCTGTCTAGACAAACAAAAATGATTCCTATGTGCTTTCTTCTTCTCTTGTAGATAAACTCAAGAAGAAGCAGAAGAAGAAGATAACCCTAGAAAATCAAGAAACAGAAAGAAGATTGAAATCCCTTCTCCACAGTCTAAGAAAAATGGGGAGAGGGAAAGTAGAACTAAAGTTGATAGAAAACAAGATTAATAGACAAGTTACATTTGCAAAGAGAAGGAATGGTCTTCTTAAGAAAGCTTATGAACTATCAGTTCTATGTGATGCTGAAGTTGCTCTTATCATTTTCTCTAGCAAAGGCAAACTCTATGAGTATTGTAGCAGCTCTAGGTTTCTACTTCTCCTCCATCTCTTTCTTACTTCTTCATTTCTAAAATACCTTTTCTTTCTGTACTGTTGCTAGGTTTAGGTTGTGTTTTTTGGAATTTTGATCTTAACCTTTTGTTTTTACTATTGTTTCAGTGATGGGTTTATGAGAGTGAGATCCCAAAGTGACTGTGTTGGTGTGTGAGTGTTAGGCTTACATATATAGAAACTTCCAAAATACATAAAGAAAATAGAACCTTGCTTCTTCTTCTTCTTCTTCATCTTCTTCTTCTTCATATCAAGTTTTAGAAGTCTAATGACTGTCATAAGATGTGTTTTTTTAGTTTGTCATTTCATGAAATTTTCAATCTTTAACTTTTGAGTTTTGAGGAAATAAGGAAGGGAGCTAGGAAAAGTTCAAAAATCCCTTGTTTTTGTATTTTGTCCCACGCTGATTTTTATATATTTTAATGAAGATTTGATTCACGCTCATGATCTATACATGTACTGAAAAAAAATTACTAGAAAATATAAAGATTCTGACTGATTTAACCTGGAAGTCAGTTAGAGTAGTAGAATTTGTGAAAAACATCCAGCTGTTTACTAGACATGTACCCTTTACAGCTTTTGATTATATTATAGTTGAAGTTAGTCAAAAAGATTTTTGGTTAAAGACTGAAGGTTATTAACCTTTCAAGGATTTGGTTATATGTATCCACCTTGTTTTCTTGGTTGTAGTGAGGTGTAAACAGTTTGCATACGTTGCACACAGTAGTTCATCTGCAATCAAGGGATTAATCTGTTTAATACTGTTATTTTTTGCAGTAAACCCATAGATGATCTGCAGTCAGTAGTTTGTGAATCAATGTCTTATGAAAATACCAACCATGGATTCTCAAATTAATAAAAAAGACTGTCTTAGAAATATATGCTAACTGTAATTTGCTATGGACTCTTATACTCTACGCACTTGAACTGTATCTTCCATGGGTACCATTCACATATGAACTGACTCTTGACATTGACATAGCTTTACAAATTACAACTTATCTGTCTTTTTACCCCTTAATTTGTTGTTTAGGTATTCAGTTATATCTTTTTTTTTCCACAGCTGTTGCATTACCTATGGCATGGATCATACTCATAGTTTGAACTTTGCATCGAAGGAAATTAAAATGTGGCTTGAACGCCTTTATATTGTAAATGCACACAGGTTATTTGCTATATGATCTTTGGTTTGGGGGTTAATGATATTTTCCTCCTATGTGTTCTCATGGTCTATTTTGTCATAAGGTGATTGTTTGATCCTCTCGACGCAATCCTACTGTTGATATAAATCTTTCTGTGCTGGTTTTGAATTTTTATAAGCATGTTGAAGACTCTGGAGAGGTATCAAAGGAACACTAACTCAAGTACATCTCAATCCAGTGAAATTGCTGCCTTTGACGTCGAGGTACCTTAGTTTTTTCGCTTGTCTGAATGTATTGAATGTTTTGTGCTAAAACCATCCATAAGAAAAGACAACTATTTTTCACTTATATCACAATTAAAAATAACACAACTACTTATTGTGCCGTCAAACGTTTGTTTCTCATTAGTTTTCTTTAAGTTTGATATACCTGATAGATTTATTAAATTCTGCCTCTTGTGATTTGGTGGGTTCCTCTAGGATGAAACCTACCAGGACTATTTGAAGCTAAAGGCAAGAGCGGAGGTTCTACAACAGAATAATAGGTATTTACCAATCTGCTGGAATCACATACACACATTGAAAACTATGAATAACATGTAAAGGGTTCTATTTTTTATTGTTGGATAGTTCCCTTCTTCTGAGTGTTTAAAATTTGATCTCTATTGTCTAACTGTAGTCACACCATAGCTACGGAAATGGTTATTTGTTGAAATGGAATTTGATGTTCATCATGTTTTAAACATTTATTTGTAGAAACCTGCAAGGGGAAAATTTGGGACCATTAAGTGTCAACGAGCTTGAGCAACTTGAGAACCAATTAGAGGTTTCACTAAAGCAAGTCAGATCGACAAGGGTATGTATTGAGGTTAAGACTAGTACTATGAGTAACTTATCTTTTTCTTCTGGATGCTGTAATAGTGTTTACACTGTTACATGCATGTTACTGTATTTCAGTGATGGTACATGCTGCATACTTCAGTTCATTTCTCATGGATGTTCATAAGTGAAATGAGCAGCACCTGAATCTTTAATTTGTGAACAGTTATAGAGTTTAAAATAAACATTTGGTTGTAATACTGTATAGTTTGAGTTTCTGATGTCTTGCTTGGTTATATCTGTTTTGTAGACTCGATATATGTTTGATCATCTTACGGAGCTTCAACAAAAGGTACACAAACTGAGTTATTTGCTTCCAAATTTTGATACCTCATTTACGAGGATACCCAAATTATTTTATCTCATCTTAAAGATTTGTTTTACCGTTTTCAGGAACAACTGCTGCGTGAAGCTAATAAAACCCTGAATAAGAAGGTATCATATATGAATCAATCTTTGAATATGCTTTATATATTAGTAATCACCTTATGAGTTGCCTACTTCATTATTGCTAATTTGGCCTTGGCTGAAACCATACAGTAGTATTAGTATTAGTTATGCATTAAAAGGAAATGCTAGTACTCACAACTAAACATGTTCCTAAGTCGTTAGCTATATATCTGTGCAGAAGATGGATGAAGATAAAGCAGAAATTGATCTACAGTTGTCATGGCAAGCAGGTGAACTACGAAGGCAGCAGCAGGCGGACGACCATAGAAGAAAAATTGCATTACAGTTGTCATGGCAAGAGGGTGAACAGCGAAGGCAGCAGCAGCAGATGGATGAACATAAAGCAGAAATGGCACTACAGTGGTCATGGCAAGCGGCTGAACAACAGAGGCAGTTTGCTGCATACAATCATCATATTAATGCTGCCGCATCAGAGCGTTTTTTCCAGCCACTAGAGTGCAGCCCTTCCTTGCAATCTGGGTAAGCCTTGTTTCCCCTTTCAGATAGAACAAAACACCAAAACAGATTGGTATTTTGATTATCTTGAAATATGATGCTGCTATTTGTTTTGTTCAAGGCTTCAAGATTGTTTTTCTTTATAAATCTATTTTGGTTGCAGGAACAGTTTGAGTAATGCAAGTAATATGATGAATAGTGCTGCACCAGTGCAAAACTTGTTAGGGTTTTTTCCTGGTTGGACGCTTTGAGTTGTTACACCATGAAGCTATATACATGTATGTATACGTTTCCACATGCTCATATAATAGAAGAAGGAGATGAAGATCGTTAAGAATACATGGTGCTAAAGAATATTGATTACAACAAATAAGTCTACTATGAAGACAGTAATTTTGGTTCTATATATAGATGAGAGGACAAGAGTGATGTCCTGTTATGAAAGAACATTATATAAGAGAGGAGATGGTTATCTGTGTAAGTGAATGTTATGTGGATTTTCTTATATGAAACTATGCAAGCTCTTGAAGCGTATTTTGGTAACACCTGTTTTCATTTTTACATCTATATATATGCTCTTTGACACTTGGCATTATCATTCAAACCTATAAAGTGAGGCTTCAAATTTAAAATTTTGACTACTCCGATCATCAGGCATCAGCGTCAGCGACCTCACTCCAAGCCCAAGGTCGAAGACTCGAAATATTGAGAACCACATTATAACTTCTTTAAAGTAATACTGGATAATATAATATTCTCGTTAAAATAATAAAATTTCCTAGTCCGGACTCGGGCACTTTGTTCTAAAATAATAAATTCGATAAAATCATAAAATAATACATTTCAAAAGTTCCCCTTGATGATTATTAGATCCCAAATAATATACAAAATAATAATCACAAAATTGGTTAAAAGGACCAAAATTAAAATTTCCTGGGTGAAAAGGACAATCAGATTTAGATACTGTTTAAATGGACAAAAATTTAAAAATAGGCAGGATGTAACCAGTTTCATCCTGTCCATTTTCAAATATTTTTTCTTATTTTTATTTTACACAGGATGCATCTAGTTTCATCCTTGCTATTTTTTTAAGTTTAAGCCAGGATGAATCCAGTTTCATCCTTGCTATTTTTTTTTTGTCCATTTCACCCTTAAAATTTTTTACTCGTCCATTTGAACCGTGTTTTAAATTTTTTTGGACAAATGTCCCATTTTCCGAATAATAATGCTACTAAAAAAATAAAAAATTAATTTCATACATATTAAACTTTCCCAAAATATGATTTAATATTGGTTTCTTTTTCTTTATAATTCAAATCTAGTTGTAGTTCATCCTCAATAATTCGTAATGCAACCAAAGTACCCGGGGCCACGTTGTTATACTACAACAAGAAGTAATTTTGAAGTGTCATTAATACTTGGAGTGTCTGTAATTGTATTGCAATAAGTCAATAATATAATGCTTTTACAGAATTAATTGATATTTTACTTAACCAAGCTAGGAATTACTTTTTTAAATAATTATATATTATTTAATTATAAAATAATAATTTATTATATTATCGATAATATAATATTTCTTTAAAATAATAAATTTTCTTGGTCCCAAGCCTATTATTTTATAGAAGTTATACTGCAATTAGGGGGTGGACGAGAGTGCACGTGCATCTAATAACTGTTCTCATTCAGCAAGAGGCAAAGACCTCTTCCAGACACAAATGCCCTAAAGTTAGCCATGGTGGGGAGGAGTATGGACCCCACTCTTAACGCATCAGCTTTAGGAACAAACTTTCAACTTGAAACAAATGTCCCAATTAAAGTCGATGGCTGATTATATAATTACCACTTTACCCCCGCAGGAGTATAGATTTCTACTCTGATCAAGGTTTGTAAATGGCTACCGGTGAGAACTCGTTGTCTAGCAGAATGAAACTCACTACCTCTCTCTTTCTTCTTGTGAGTGAGAGGGGGAGAGTTCGATTCCGCTAGTGGGAATATAAGTGGAAACAAGATTCATATCGGAAATTTTTTAAATAAACATGTAGAAGTAGAATCCTTGTTATTAGAGTGACCATAAGACAAAGAATGACATCCTCTTTTTTAAGACAAAGTTAGCTGGGTTATCCGTAATTATTCCCCTTGATTTTTATTTTTTTTTCTCTCGAAAAAGAGGTAAAATACCTCATTACATATATTGATAGAAATGAGCCTCAGAACTTTGAGGGTCATTTGCGGTTACAAGATTTATACAGTTCCTGATATAGAGATGATGAAGAATCGCCACTAATTCCTCTTCTTTTCATATATGCTTGATTGCATTTCTATTACAAAAAAGGGCTATGTTTGCTGCGTTCCTGATATTAAATCTTGAAGTTAACAGAAAAGCCGAGACCTTGAAATTTATACAAGTGTTTGGACCAATATCAAAGTCTACACTAATATTATATCTATTTTGCCTTGCTTTTGCATATCTTCCCATAAGCAGCTGGAGAGTTGGACTCGAATCACTTTGGAAAATAACATTGTGTCCACTCCATTCAGTTGCCCATTGAAAGGCCGCATCAACTCCTTTCTCTTCAAGTTCTTCTCTTGTGGTATAGTCTGCATAGGAACCCCTTGCTTCAATAGTCGAACCTACATAATCAATCAAAGTCAGACCAATTCCAGAAGTGTTTAAAGGAAAGTTCATCGATAAGGCTATGGATATTCTTATGCTCATACATGTTATTTCCTTATTTGGTTCCCTTTCTAGTATCTTTAGAGCTTTATCTTTCGAAGGATTATAATACAAAGTCTGCATTTCTCTATAATCAGGATTATTCACATACATGATACTGTTTATGAATAGCACGATAGTGTTTGCAGTAGTTTCACTATTTTGTTGTTTATGTTGAAAAGCATTTTCACATCTAGCCTTCCAAATGTGCCAAGTGATTATGCTACAAAATTCTGGCCACTGTATTATACAATATCCATCCTCTATTTTTATCACAAAACCAACTATTCAACCAATCATGGAAATCACTACTGGTTCCTTTCACATAATTCATATCAAAATTTAAGTGCATCCATACCTGTTTTGCGAAATTGCAATCAAGAAAGAGATGGGTGAGAGATTCATCTTCTCTTTTACATAGATTACATTTAGAATCAATATATGGAAGGATAGCATTAATTCTCATACTTGTAGGGAGGATTGATTGTGCCGCTTTCCAAACAAACATTCTAATAGAAGGGGTTACTTCAAGATGCCATATTCTAAAGAGATTTGACTGTGAAGATACCTTTACTATTCGGGGTTCAGCGAACCTGAACCCTGAACCCTTGATTTTATTTCATTTGAGAGATTTGTTAACAAACGCCACGTGTGTCACGGGCATCTACTCAAGTATGTGTCATATACTACTCATTGTAGCCGGACGATGCCTTAAGCTGGAATAGGAGTGCATTTTTTGGAATGTCATAGATTTTTTTTTTTTTTTTTTGTTGTTGGAAAGGAGAGGGGGTTAAGGGAACCCCAACCACAACAGAAACAGAAAAAAGAAAAGAAAACAAAAAAACTGAAAGCTGAAGCCAGCAACTACAATCTCACAAGGTGAAACAACCCTGCTAGCTACACCTATCTATAATAGACACTCCCCATAGCATCCTCCATGATAATTTTATTTAACTCATCAGTGAATTGATCCGGTCGTGAGGAATGTCATAGATTAGTTGGCAGAGGCAGGGCCGGGCCTGATAGGGAAGCAGGCAAAGTGGAGCTTGCAGGCAACACAAGCCCAGGGGCAACAAAAAACCTTGTAATCATAGGGGGTTTTCATTAAAAGAAATAAATTATGGACTGAAATGTTAGTAAGATTAGATTGAAGGGCCGACAATAAATTATCTTAATAATTAAACTTTGAGAAGAAACGTCTTTTTAGTTTCTTTTCATCTCTTTCTTTCCCCTTCACCTCTCCGTCTCTACTGCCCCCATTCTTCCCAGATTTTCACACAGAGATTTTTTTTCTTTTTTTCACTTCTTTTCTAACAAAACCCATAAAATCAATCAATTGGAAGTCAGGAATCTGGATTGATGCCCTAATTGAACGTTTCCACAAGGATAAAAGGTACTGTTGCTTTTTTTTTTTTTTTTGCCCTAATTTTTTCACCCTAATTTATGTTTCTATTGTGAATTGACATCTTGATGATTGATGGGTTTCTGTAATTCATAGTAATTATGATGTTGCCAATCTTTAATTTGATTAAACGATATTTAATTTTTAGAATTTGTTTTGATCTTTTAGGTATATTCATATAGATTTAAGTGTTGATCTTAATGGTTGTCAAGGTGTGATTGTGTGTGTTCAATATTTATTGAAGGTGTTGCTAATTTGTTGCAGGTATGCCTCCACTAAAGAGAAAACAACAATCAGGGTCTCAAAATAGGAAGAAGTATAAGAAGAGAAATGAGTTAAAACAATCCCTTGTTGGATCTCTTGATAGATATGTGACTAGAGCTACTGAACCAATATTTGCAGAAGATGTAAATGTGAGTGAAGTGAATATGAATGTGAATGATGATATTGCAGGCATTGAGGAGAATGTGAATGTGAATGTGAATGATGATGATATTGCAAGCATTGATGATATTGCAAACAATGTAAATGTTGATCAAAATGGAAACTTAAATGGTGTTAGTGATGATGCAAATGTCAATGGTATGGTGGGAGATGGGGGCAATGCAAGTGAAGAAAATGGGAATAGCAATGGTGTGAATATGAATCAAGATGTAAGTGACAGTGAAATGCATGCTAATCATAATGATACAACTGAGGTTAACATGGAAAATTCGAATGAAGATATTTTTGACCCAAAGAATTGGAGTAAAATTGATCAAAACTTGATTGATTTTTTGGTGGAGAATGGTCCAAGAAGAATTGTAGATTTCAACTTTCCTTCCGATAAAAATAAGAAGCATTTCTCTACCACTTATTACACCCGTAGAATGACGAACATGGAGACGCAAGATAGGAGGTGGCTCGTCTATTCGATTTCTTCGAGACAAGGTATTTTGCTTCATTGCAAGTTGTTCGAAAAAGGATGACACTTCACAATTAGGTCATAGTTGATTTAATGACTGGATTAATCTTAGTGGGAGAGTTCAGAGACATGAAAATTCTGAAGTTCATAAAGAATGTATGACATTGTGGATTGATCTAGAATTGGGATTGAGAAAAAATAAAACGATCGACAAACACGTGCAAGAGCAAATCAACAAAGAGCAACAACGTGTGATAGAAATAATGGATAGTGTAATGGATGGGGTAATGTATCTTGCAAAAAATAGTTTAGCATTTCGTGGTGGTAGTGATAAAATTTATACAAGAAACAACGGTAACTTTTTGAGTTTGATGGAGGTAATTGCGAAACATGATCCGGTGTTAAATATCCATCTACAACGTATTATTAAGAAGGAAACTCATTATCATTATCTTAGTCATAAGATTCAAAATGAGCTCATAACCATGGTTGCAGATAAAATTAAGAGCTCGATTGTCGAGAAGATTCGCAACGCTAAGTATTATTCTATTATACTTGATTGTACTCCAGACAGAAGTCATGAGGACCAAATGTCTATTGTGGTAAGATGTGTAGACGTTTCTCAAGTTCCAGCAAAAGTAGAAGAATTTTTTCTTGGATTTTTGAAAGTGGATGATTCAACAGGTGAAGGTCTTTTCTCTGAGCTTGAAGATGTATTGGAAAAACTCAATCTTAACATAGATGATATAAGAGGGCAAGGATATGACAATGGTTCAAACATGAAAGGAAAAGAAAAAGGTGTGCAAAACAGGTTGCTCGAGATTAATCCCGAGCTTTTACACTCCATGTGGATGTCATAGTCTTAATCGCATGCTTTACGATATGGCTAAATCTTGTGAGAAAGCGAGATTCTTTTTTCGGAACCGTCCAATGTATCTATAAATTGTTTGTCGCTTCTACAAAAGCGATGGAAGGTTTTTAAAAAGAAGATAGGATCTAAAGGTCTCACCCTTAAGCCATTATCAGATACTAGGTGGGAAAGTCGCGTGGAGAGCGTTAAAGCAATAAAATTTCAAGCGCCGCAAATCCGGAAAGCTTTAATTCGCTTGATAAAGAAATCCAAAAATAGTGAAGAAAAGTCTATTGCTCAGGGCATTCTCAAGAATCACATGAAGGATTTTGAGTTTTTTCTTGGCATGGTTATTTGGTATGATCTTTTATCGGTTGTTAATTCTGTTAGCAAAGCACTACAAGCAAAAGACATGCATATGGGTGATGCTATAGAACACATCAAAATGCTTGTTGCATATTTTAAAGATTACAGAAACAATGGGTTCCAAAAGGCACTAGTTGAAGCTAAAAAAATTGCAGCTTACTTGGGCATTAATCCTAAATTTCAGGAACGACGTGTTAGAAAGCGAAAGAGACATTTCGATGACGATCCTAGCGAGGAGACGGTTTCATTACCAGGTGAGGAAGACTTTCGAAAAAATTACTTTCTGTACATAGTAGATTGTGCTTTACGTTCATTTCAGACTAGATTTGAGCAATTTAACGAGTATGAGAACATATATGGTTTCTTATTCGACTTAGAGAAACTAAAATCTATGAGTGATGATAGTTTGTTGGCATTATGTATCAAACTTGAAGATTATTTAAGTTATGGAACACATTCTGATATTGATGGCAGAGACCTCTACACCGAATTAAAGATCATGAAAAGGACTTTGCCGACTGAGGCAAAGAAACCACTTGAGATATTACATTATTTGCAAAAGTTGCAAGCTTGTTTTCCTAATGCTTGGGTTGCTTATAGAATTTTGCTGACAGTTCCGGTTACCGTTGCCACCGCAGAAAGAAGTTTTTCCAAGTTGAAATTAATCAAGTCTTATCTTCGATCTTCAATGTTACAAGAAAGGTTGAATGGCTTGGCTATGATATCTATTGAAATAGCCATAGCCGAAAAAATAGATTATAAGTTGATTATTAGAGAGTTTGCATCTAAGAATACTCGTAGGGTAAAGACATTAAAAAAAGCTTTGTAAGTTTTCATTTTATTTATTTATATTAGAGACAATTGATGATCTTTATTAGTTAAATTTTTGCAAAAAAAAATTTTTAGGGGGCAAAAAAAACGAAGGTCACTTCGGGGCAAATTTTCCCCAGGAACGGCCCTGGGCAGAGGTAAATAAATGATCCAAGCATCAAAAGATGTCCAACCGACGTGCAATTTCCCACACAATGTGTAAATCCTAGTCCTTTACTTTTCCATGCCAACTGACTCCTCTATCCGTTTTAGGAACCGGATCGCCGGCACACTCGACTCCTTCTCCATCCATATATATATACTCCGTGAAGTTCTACCAAATCTAGTGGGACCAAGTTTTATTATCCCTACTTAGCCCTAGGCATTATGGTAAAATTTTACTCCACTCACTCTTTGACCTCTTGGACAAAGCATAGTACTAGCCAATATAATGTTGTCGAGACACGTGTGCTACCAGATAAACGAATGTTCTGAGCTTGATACTGACGTTGGAGCAAGTGACATTAAAGAGCACAAGCAAGACAAAAACAACAACACTGACAAACGAACCGACTTGGTAAAAGGCTTATCGTTTTCCCATTTAAGCTTGTTGGGAGCTAAAGCTTAAGAAGAAAAAACATGAACAACCTAGAAATCCGGCACCAAAAGGAAAAAATGGGGAGAGGAATAAAACGAGAAATAAAGAGGATTGAAGACAAGGCGCAGAGACATGTTGCATTTTCTAGGAGAAAGAGCACTCTTTTGAAGAAAGCTCGTGATCTAACAGATGATTCTGAGGATGAAGTTGCTCTTATCATATTCTCCAGCCAAGGCAAACTCTCTGAGTTTTGCAGCACTTCAAGGTTTGCACTTCTCTTTACATCGTACTTATTTACATCTCTTTTTGTTTTTTGTTTTTTTTATGAAAATAAAGTGCTAAAGTGCTACTTTTGCTAGGATGAGATCGGTTTGGGATTTTGATTCTGCCTTTTTGTTTTTCCTCTATGTTGTTGTTTCAGTTGTGGGTTTTTGGGAGTGAGATCTCAAAGTGTTTGTGTTTTGTGTTCATTTTTCTTCTAAGGACTGTCAAAATCAAGTTGACTCAAATATATGTTGTGTTTGTACTTTTACAGCTTTTGATTAGATACTATTGAGAGGTCATTATGAGATTAGATTTTCTGGATGGTATTGAAGATTTTGGTTAAAGACCAAAGGTTATTAACCTTCCAGAGATTTATGTATGTATGTGTGTATTTAGCTTGTTTGTGCTTTACCATGTGAGGTGGACTTGGTTTGATATGCCTTCTAGTTTATAATCATGTATACTTCGAGAACATATGAAGTTTTGGTTTGATTTATCTAGTACTGTGTTTCGGCCGTGGTCTTGTAGTTTATCCTACACCCAACTTTTGGGGACATTATAAGAAATTTTTGGGGACATTTATATGAAATTGTAGTTTCATCTGTTCAATTCATTCTGTGTTTTAGTGACCCATTGTTAATATGTGGTTGCGATTAATAGCCTATAAACACTTAATTCTATCTTTCATGACCATTCACATTTGAGTCTTATTATTCAACATTGTTTTTTTCAACTTTCATCATTCATAATGGATTTTGTTTTTGAATTACAAGTAGTACAATTTATAAGTTGCGTTTACCCCTTCATTTGTAGTCTATCTATTCAGTTAAATTGTTGCAGTTATCTTATATCTTGGGGTTAGTCTTTCAATTTGTTATATCCTTTGTGTACTATGCTATTGTGGTGTGCTCAGTTAATATTCTCTCGATGGAATCCTATTGATAGACGGGCAATCTTTCTGTGCCATGTTTTAAATTTTATTAGCATGTTGGAGACGCTGGAGAAGTATGAAAGGATCAAAGGTATTTTACCTGTATCCAGCGAGCCTGTTGTCAATGACATTGAGGTATTTTCAAATGTCTATTCCCTTGTCTTACTATAATGTGTGTTCTGTTCTCCAATCAATTAGATAGCTCATGTGTATACAATACAAACACCAAATTTACTAGAAAACTACACAAGATGTTTACTAATTACACACTGCTAATTTCTTACTTGAAGTTTATTATGCTGTCAAGAATTTGTTTTGTACTAGTACGATGTCTCTGGTATGTATATATTAAAGTGTGCCTGTTGTGATTTGTGGCACTCTAGGATGAAGCCTTCCAGGACTATTTGCAGCTAAAAGCAAGAGCAGAGGTTCTACAACAAAATTATAGGTATTTACCAATCCGCTGGAACTGCCCAAACTGAAACAACGAGCAACAAATAGAGCTATCTTTTGGATTTTTTTTCTTCTGGTTTTGATTGTTAAAGAATTTATTTGTATTTTCTGACTGTTCCCCCATCCTAAATGCTAAAAAAGTTAAGTTTGGAAGCGGACCTCGTGTTCATTATGGTAACTTTACTTGTTCGTTGATAGAAACTTGCAAGGGGAAGGTTTGGAAACATTAAGGTTTGAGGAGCTCGATCAACTTGAAAACCAATTAGAGGCTACATTAAAGCTGGTCAGATCAGAAAAGGTAAGTTATTTGGTAAACCATTGTGTTGTCATTCATGTACCCACACTGAATTTAGTTACAAGTACTTGCTGTGTATATTTTAGTGGACACGGATTTATAATGTGCTACATAGGGAATCATCTAAACAACCAAGGGCTTTATGGTTTCTGCTGACTAAATTGGGTATATATGTTTTTTTTTTTTTTTTTTTTTTTTTGTAGACTCAATCTATGTTTGGAGATCTTGCCGAGCTTCAGCAAAAGGTATGCAAACTGCATTATTCAATTCCAGGTTTTTACACATATAAATGCAATGGGGAATACAAATCCGTTTAACCATTGTTTTTAATGTATCCCAGGAACAAATGCTGTGCGAAGCTAATAAGACCCTGAATAAGAAGGTAATATATGTCAACATACTCTTCACAAACATTCAACATTATGTTAGAGCTTATCTTATATAGAGATAATAGATGATACACCATGAACACGAGTAAACTTGCTCAGTTCATTGTTGCTAATTAAGCTTCAACTGAACCTATGCACTAGTAGAATCTGATAGGTTCTTACCTTTTTCTTTTTACAAAGATGGAAGAAGATAATGCAGAAACTGCACTACGATTGTCATGGCAAGTGGCTGAACAACAAAGGCAGCAGCGGATGGACGAAGATAAAGCAGATATGGCACTACAATTGTCATGGCAAGCGAGTGAACAGCAAAGGCAGCAGCAGATTGACAAAGATAAGGCAGAAATGGCACTACAATTGTCATGGCAAGCGGATGAACAGCTAAGGCAGCAGCAGATTGACAAAGATAAGGCAGAAATGGCACTACAATTGTCATGGCAAGCTGATGAACAGCAAAGGAAGCAGCAGATTGACAAAGATAATGCAGAAATGGCACTACAATTGTCATGGCAAGCGGATGAACAGAAAAGGCAGCAGCAGATGGATGAAGATAAGGCTGAAAATGCACTACAGTTGTCATGGCACACGGGTGAGCAACAATGGCAGCAGCAGATGTACGGAGATAAGGCTGAAAATGCACTACAGCTGTCATGGCAAGCGGGTGAGCAACAATGGCAGCAGCAGATTAACAAAGATAAGGTAGATGCACTGCAGTTGTCATGGCAAGCAGGTGAACAACAAAGGCAGGTTTCATACAATCATTACACAAATGCTGTTCAATCAGAGTGTTTTTTCCAGGCTTTAGAGTGCAGTTCCTCTTCACAAATTGGGTATATCATCTTTTTTACATTCCAGCAAAATAAAACACTAAAACAGAATAATCTTTTAGTTCCGTTGGAATATGATTTTATCAAATGCTGTTCAATCAGAGTGTTTTTTCCAGGCTTTAGAGTGCAGTTCCTCTTCACAAATTGGGTATATCATCTTTTTTACATTCCAGCAAAATAAAACACTAAAACAGAATAATCTTTTAGTTCCGTTGGAATATGATTTTATCCAGATTAGTCTTTTTCTTTCTTTAGTTATAATTTTATTTTGTTTTCTGTTTACAGGAACAATCACTTGAGTAACACAGGTAATATGATGAATGTTACAACCCCGGCGCAAGACTTGATAACTTTTTTTCCTGGGTGGATGCTATAACTTGTTTAACACACCATGATGCATGAAGGTGTATGCTTCCACATGCTCATATTTTGTAGAAGAAGAAGATACAGACTACAGTAAATTTTATCTTTTGTAAAGACGGTTTTTGGTTCGTACATATCTATATAGTAATATAGACATAGATGAGAGATTAGAAAATGCTCATATTTTGCAGAATAAAAAGATACAGATTAGAGTGAATTTTATCTATTGTGAAGAAGGTTTTTGGTCTATATAGACATAGATGAGAGACTAGAAATGAAGTTTTTGTTAATGCAGGAAAAAATATAGACTTCTGTGTAAGAATGAATGGTCATATTCTTACACAAGTACTACTAGAAGGAGAAAATCAAATTTTTGGCAGCACTCTTGTTTTAAATTTTATTTTGCAGTTGTCATTAAATGAAACCTGTTTTGAGGCATACTGAATTTTTTTGAGGCATACTTATTTATTATCCTATCTAGGGTGGTTTTATAAGGGGTGTCTAAAGGTAGTGCAATTACCTATATATCCTCACACAATCTAATTACTAGAATGCCCTTATCCTCAAAAACCTAAAATCAAAAATCAAAATAACCTTTAAACTTAAACATCTTGGACTCCAATTCAATCAAGCAATCAATCAATCAAAGGAAACACGAATCGAAGTGAGCAATGTTGGAGTGCGAAATCCAAATCTCAATTTGCTCTTAGATGTATTTTAGAATGTTTTTGTAACAAACCCATCTTGTTTTTGATTGATTTTATTTTGTTTGATCGATAAAATATGATTTCAAAGATGAAATTAGGGTTTTCAGAAGATCAGTTCGTCTGATCTTGGAACATCAATTTTGAGCCGAACTGTAACGACCCTCAAGCTCGTCAACGCTATTAGACCAGTCAAGAGATGACTAAGCCGCTAATTACTCGATTAATTAGAGACGAACCTTAGTTAATATAAATTAATCTAACAACGATTTAGATTCGAAACTAGTATCATCGGATAGAGCTCGAAAATTTATGCGAGATAGACTAACCGAACGTGTCAATCGGATACCGGACGATGAAGATATCTTCGGATAAGTATGAAGAGAAAAATAGTAATTTTGTCTTGGACCGCCTGGCTGCCCTTATCCATTTCCTGGGTGCCTTAATAATTTTTTTTGGCCTTATCACCACCAAAACGTGTCGAGAGAAACTCATTTCTCTTTTCATTTTCTCTTTCTTTCTTCTTACTTCTTCTTCTTCTCTGTTTTTCTTCTTCTCCTCTCTGTTGATTTCAATCTCATAGATTTGAGATTCTTATGTTCGAGAAATTATCGTAGACCTAGTTAGCTTGATGATATGAGGAAGGAGTTGATGTTACTGAAGTTGATTGAGTTCTGGAAACAACAGAGATTTTGGGTAAGCTAATTTAGGGTGTTCTGTTAATTGATTTTCTTTATGAAATCATTTCGTTTTGATCGATTATAGAATGGGTTTGTTGTTATTTGAAGTGTAGATGAATATGTGAAGTTTAATTTTTATTTCAAGGAATTAGGGTTTTCAGTTCTTCCCTAAATTAGATCAGAAATTAGGATTTGGAGAATTAAGATGTTGATGAAGAATTGTAGATGAAGATGATGTATTTAACAGTGGATGGGTTCACTAGAATTACAAAGTTAGATGCATGTTAGGACAGGGTAAAATTCATGTTTGTGTTGGTGCTGCACTGAGTTGAATTTGTGAATTGATGGTGGTTTGAGAAGGTCTATTGTTGTGGCAGAAAGGATGTCAGGGACTGGATGAATGAACTGGGATTGAGTCAAGGAAGGTGGTGTTATTAATCTGATGGAGGTGTAAATGTTTTGTTAGGTGCAAATGAAGAGTGGGTTGGAGTCCTGGTGGTTGAATCGCAGGGAAGAAGTTCTTTTGGAGTAAAACTGTTGGTGGTTGTGTATGGAGTTGGAGATACTGGTTCGGAAATAGTTAAGCTGGAGTACGGTGGTCTGGTGGTGGTATGAAATTGCAGTGAAGAACTGTGGAGATGAATCTGAAGCTGATTGTAGGATTGTAGTAACTGGTGTGTGTTGGACTGGGGCTAGTATAATCTGGTGATGGTGATAGTTAGATGAATGTGTAGGATTGGTAGTTTTATAGAGTTGCAGTTGAAGCTATTGAATTGTCAGGAACTCAACTGATATTGTTATAAAGAGAATGTTGCTACTGATCTTATTGTGACAGTTACGGCAGTGGTGGAGATTCAAGTTGATTTTTTGAAGGTAAGAGGGTGTGCAAAATTGAGATGTTGTTAGGGTGGTAGCTTCTGAAATGATGCTAATGATGTTGAACTAATATGAAGATACAATGAAGATTATGGCCTGGGCAGCTATGGAGTGAACTGGTGATGTTTTACAGGTGTTATTGAACTGGCAGAAGACTTAGAAGAATGATTTGTGAACATATGAAGAATGGACTGTTGCTTTGTAGATTAGGTGGTGGTAGGGGTGGGACTTGGGTTGGGTTAACCCACCCAACCCGTGCCCAACCCGAACGTTGGGCGGACATGGACAACATATTTCAAAACTTTGGGCAACCTTGGGCATAAATTTTACAAACCCGAGTTAAATTTGGGCAAGCATGGGCACAAATATTTTTAACCCAAACAACCCGCCCAACCCGAAGAACTATGATATAGTTATATAAAACTATTTTTATAATTGGTATTATTATCTATCTAGAGTAATTTTAGATATTATCTTCAAATCTAATATTGAAAATATAAATTATATCTATCTCATTAATCATTCAATATGAAAAAAAATTATATTATTGTAAATAATCTTCAGTTATTTGGAAATTTAAGATAAATAAGGCAATTGAATCTTATTATTACTAAAATTTGTTATTGTCATATTAACAAAATTGTATATCTTGGGCCAACCCGAAGAACCCGGGGAACCCGAGGAACATAACTTGGGCGGACTTGGCCAGTACTTCCATGGCTTCCACGGGTTCGATGGGCAATCTGGGCATAGGATTTCTAGCTCGGGTCTACCTCGGCCAAGCATCCTAACCCGCCCAACCAACCCAAGTCCCACCCCTAGGTGGTGGTACAGTGTATGGCTGTGTAGCAATTGATGAAGACATAGGTTATAGTCACTGTGGTGGTGTTTGGTGAGGCTGATAGACTTTGTATAAGAGGAGTTAGTGTTACATGACTTTTGAAATGTTGTTATAGAAGGGATGAGTATTGCAGGTGGTGATGGAGTTGGCTGTGTATTGAGATTTCAAGTGATGTGTATAGGAATTAGAGTTAGAGATGGAAATATAGTAATTGAATTGAATCTATGAAGAGATGTTTTAACTGTGTTTTTATAAGTAGATTTAAGAATGCATTTTGGTTTATGTCTTGGCGGGTTTTGTGTTGCACAATGACTTTGCATTAGTTGTGGCATGAGCTTATGGCTCAGGCCTTGTGTGTTGCATGTTAGTCATCCTAGTCAGATTGTCTGAATCTAGTGTTAGCTGACTTGGTTATCTGACTGAGTTAACCCTTTGAATCACCCGTTTTGACTCACTTGACCGATTTGGACTTGACCTGTTGACTTTGACCATTTGACCTTGGACGTGGACTGTTAGTTGATCCTATTGACCGTCAGTTAACCCAGTTAGACCAGGCCTTAGATTATTGGGCCGGGTTATTATACTTGGGCTTAGGCCTAGCTTTCTTAGTTTGATACTTTGGACCCTTATGGTCCGAATTGACCTTTAGTTCCTTCTACAAAGTTGTAGATACTCTTTAGACTTATCAATTGGACTATAGATTCTACCTAATGGAATTAGTAAACCTTTGTTATGTTAAAGATAGGTAATGAAAAGGTGTAAAATCATAAATGGGTTTAGAACCATTAGATAATTCACTTAGCCTATAACTAGAGAATTGTATGAGATTGTGTTATGAGCCTTGTATGAGACTTTTGGCTAATCTTTAGAGTGATCGTGTGATTAACAGTTAATCTTTATTAACAACGATCGATTCAAAGGATGTACCAGTGGATTATGGATAAGAGGTGGGAATCGATAACGAACTCTCTTGTATTCATTATTGTTTTACAAATCTATCTTTTGTGAAATCCATGCATATCTTTGTTACTATATGATAGTGTATGCATGTATTATTTGTGTGTAATATAAACTAGTTTTCTTTTACATTTTGGGATGGGCTTGGATCTTTAGAAACAACTAATATCTGTGTTTTGGGAGTATTTACTTATTTTTCAAAATGTGATTATTTCCATTGACTGGAAAGCGGTTACATTCTTTATTATTTGTAGCATGAAAGGGAGAAGGTTTCCTTTTGATTGGTGTGAGATGTGTGCCCCCAAATGTTATACCTAATTTATGCAAACCTAGATATGCCTCGTTGGGTTGAATATTATATAGGTCTGGTTTTAATTTGGCCATTATATTTTCCCTATTTTTGTACGGGGGCAACGCATGTCTCATACATGAATGTTTATTGTTTCTTTAAATTACTTTCAAAAGTTATTATATTATGTTTTGGTGTTTAGAGAGAGTGAGGTTGAGAATCTTATATAAGATTGTTGGATTTACGCGGTGTATATGGCTCTGCACTGTGTAAGCACTTCGGTCGGATATAATGTTGATACCATTAGTTTCTATGAATACTTGCTATGTAGAGTGCGCGTAGAATGAGGTACTGGTAAGGTACATATCGTTTATGACTTGAGGACGGAAACCTCATGGGCGCTTTAATGATCATTGAAGAATCCGCAACAGTCATGCCTTGCTACTCCGAAGGAAGACGTCGCTCAACTATTATTTATGTTGTGAATGTGTGCCGGTTTAATGGTTGGTAGAACTTTATACTTTAGTACAACTTATTATCTTAATATGTTTTATCTGTTTTCCGTGTTTTATCGGTTTTCAGTAAAACCTTGCATTGTCTTTAAATCATTCTAGTGATTACTTGAAAGTTAGTTATTATTTCTACTGGGAACCCCTTTTAGGGATGATGTGCTCACCCATTCCCACTTTCAGTTTCAGAGACAGATTCAAGATGTGCATGTGGCGTCGAAAGCTTCGAGGAGTTGGTTTCGTTAGTTGTTTAGCTTCCGCTATATTATTTTGTGTTTATATTCTATTTGTAAACCAACTCACTATTGAATATGTATCACTTGAGAGGAGTTCTTGTATTTATTTCAGAGAGGGTTTAGATTCGGGTTAATCTTTGTTTAGAACTTCTTTCTTAAATGTTTAATTAGATGTTTTAGATCGTTAGTGCCTCTTTTTGTAGTTAATCTCTTAGATTAGTCAGATGCTAGCTTAGGGGGAGCTACACGAACCTAGTATATGATTTAGAGAAACACTATGTTCGACTAATGCGATTTTGCTAGATTTTGTTCGAATCAACTGAACCTAAATTCGTCAGTGACAGAGCGAAGTTCGGCTGATAACTTGTCAGCATTTAAAGGGATGGCTCTGAGGTAGAAGATGAGCAGCTTACTGTCGTCGGTGGGTGAGGGGGCGTGTTGAGATTATTAGTCCCACATTGTCTGGGTTATCTAAGATCCTGTTGTTTATAATCTTTAGGGCCTCTCCACTCATTGTCAATTGGTTTTGAGTTGGATGCCCATATTTTAACATTAATTTACCAATCTAGGCCCTAAAATCTAAATATACGTACCTGCGATTTCTTGTTCTTCTCTACCCACAATCTGATACTAACTTGATCATCAAGATCCAACTCATGTGTTGACCTGTTGATAATCAACCCCATCTTACTGTGATGCCGACATACTAACTTTGGAATTGGAACTGCAGTAGCGTTGAACACTCTCAATGGGATTCTATAACATTTTCTCCTTCGGGATGCCCAGATATATCACCACAATCTGATGCTAACTTGATCATCAAGATCCAACTCATGTGTTGACCGTCGGATAATCAACCCCATCTTACTGTGATGCTGACATACTAACTTTGGAATTTGAATTGCAGTGGCGTTGAACACTTTCAATGTGATTCTGCAACATATTCTCCTCCGGGATCACCAGATAGATCAATGCCATTGTTTGTTGTTGGATTTCGTCTTTGCGCCAGGACACGCATGGTGGTGTCTGATAGACGTATTTTTGTGTCTAATATTTTCCTCAATTTTCTCTTTGTTGGTACTCGATTTTGTACTTATTATGGTGTTTTGTGTGTTTGTAGGTATTTTTGGGAAATAAACATTTTTTTGGAAAATTCGGCTCGAAAAATTACCCGGGGAACCTCCGGAGGACATTTGCTAAGCGGACTCCAAGTTTGGATAAGGGTCACCCATGGCTATGTATAGCCCAAATTCATTTTCAGCACCCACGGCTATGTGTAGCCCAAATTCATCTTTAGCACTCATCTTCCTTGTTTGAA
The DNA here is from genome assembly GCA_023531295.1 of Papaver armeniacum. Lineage (NCBI taxonomy): Eukaryota > Viridiplantae > Streptophyta > Magnoliopsida > Ranunculales > Papaveraceae > Papaver > Papaver armeniacum. Next base: position 1,509,005 of record JAJJWW010003300.1, on the reverse strand, counting down.
TTTTGGTTTTGGCGGGAAAATATTCACACTACTGGCAGATTTTTAGTTCGTCATTTGGAGGTGTTATAGTGTGATTCAATGGCTAAAATTTCATGGGCAGACTTGATTTATCATAACAGGATAGGTTTGGGTCTCTGGGTCGATTGAATTTGGCTAGTTAAATCGTGTTAAAGAAAACAGGGGTGTGTATATTCCCGTGAAATATTCTCGGGATTTCTTGTTGTTTTGGAAAGATTTGATATGTCTGCGGCGTGTTGAATCAATCCTACGGCGTGTATGATCATGTTTGGAGTGTTCTTTGCATCATTTCGGTGCGTGAAAAGTTAATTCAGGGAAGAAAATAATCCCGAGAATATTTTCCTTCACTGTCGAGTAATGGCGAATTATATGGAGTTATGAGGGGAGATTTGGTCGCTGTCAAGCATAAAAAGGGTTCCTGAGATCAGAGAAAGGGGGACGGAGAGTTGGGAAGAGAATAGAGAGCTTCAAATAGGAGATTGATCGAGTTGCAAAGAATATTTTTCTGCTCCTGTGGAAGCCGAAGAGCACGAAGAACAGACAGCCAAAAACCGTCGTTCTTCAACAGTGTCAACGACAGAGCCTTTAGGGTCGTACCACTACAGAGCCAGTGACGCATATTCGTTATCGTTCTTTGTAACAGTGTTTTGCAACATTTATAAACGTTGCAAACACCCGGTTTTAATCATTTTCTCTCCATTTCATCTTTGTAAACAATTTTTGAGCATGAATCAATACTTTGAGAAAGTTTACACAATGATGGGCTAAACCCAATCCTTGGGGCGATGGAGGAAGCTATCTTTCCAATGAAAAAGTGTTAATTCTTAATTATTTAATTTGTGCAATTTTTTATTATGATTATTTGCCTAGATTGAAAATAGATTTTATGATTTTTGTTAAACAGTTGTATTTTCTATTGATGGAATATGCTTAGCCTAGGGTTTTGATATCCCATGCTTTGGATTAACATTTGTTGTTTCTAAAAAATCTACTTTTGCAATAGTTGAGAATCAAATTGAACGTGTGAAATTGCATGATTGTAATTAGTATCACTTTGGAATTGGTAAATAGCGGAATCCTAGCCCCATCCTCTCCATAATTTCCCAACAACTTTTTAATTGAGCTTGTTATTTTTATTTACAAAAATTAAGTCTAAAAAATCTGCTTTCACAAGTCTTGAACGAACCTATTACTACAACATCATTGAAAATAAACATCAATTTTTGGCGCCGCCAACGCGGACTTGTTTTTAGGCTAGAGTTTTTAGATTTATTTTTTTTTCTTTTTTAGGTTTTTATTTGTTTTTGTTCTTCTTTACGTTTTTGGGTTTTTGTCTTTTCCTTACAGAATTTGGAATTTAGAGCGAAAGAAAATTTTGCCAAAGCTTTTAGTGAATACTTAAAGACTTGGAGTAAAAGGCAAAGCGAAAGGAGCGAAAGAAGAAGATTTTTTTTATTTTATAAAAAAAAAAAGAGAGGAAAAAAAAAAGAGACATTTTTATTTTTTTTAGATATTTTATTTATTTTATTTTTTTAGACTTTCCTTTTCTTTTGCACTTTATTTTTGGACTTTGGACTTTAAACTTTGGGACATTATTTTTAAACCCTACGGAAGGGTAGTTTAAATATAAACTGTGTGCAGAGAAGGACGGCGATTACGATATCGCCTCGGCCCCTTGGGTTCGTACACGACATTGGAGTCGTGGCCCGAGTCGACTACAACGGTTCATCCCCCGTCTGGAACGGGAGGTAAGTTTGTCGTAACACTCGCGAATCCCATGTCAGCGGGTTACTGTATTCCTTCGTTTGCATATATGTCGAGGAACTGAATACGGCTGCTTTAATTTCCTAGTAAAGGGCAAGGCCTGGCCATACAAGATAAGGGTTCGGATTTCATCACCGTTCTCTTCTTGCCCGCCTTAGGAAAACGATACTTAACGCGAACCTAAGCTTTAAAATTTTGAATAGAACGAGACCGATAGGGTAACGAGCTTAATAGGAAAGTCGTTCGAAAAATATTGGTTACTCTTTTAAGCATACTTCGAAGTTCATGATGGTTTCTGTGAGTTGAATGCGTGACTGCGCCGCCTTGTAATGCCAGTGAGGCCTTGGGTATCAAAGCACCACGCAGCTTCCCGCGCCTCTATTCAACTTACTTTAACTCGGATTGATTCCAGAGAGGTTTGCTCAGATTGTAACGAGTTCCTTTTCGAAATATTAGAAGCTGGTCTAGAAACAATCTAAGTGGAGCCATCATGCTTTTTGTTTGCTGGAAATCATTAGGTTTGTTGTGGTGGAGTCAGCCTTGTTTGTGTTTACATAGAACTTCCCTTCCATTTTAGGATTTTTCTTTTTTCTTTTGTTTTTCTAGTGTATGCCCGAGGTTATGAGAGAGCGGGCTTGGAAAAGAGACAATCTAGGTCCATTGATTAGTGAAAAACCTAGTAATTCTTCTTGTGGAGGCGGGGAGCTCGAAGATTCTTCTTTTGAGAGCCCCGTTTTTGGAAACTTCAGTTTTGAAAATCTGTCTCTTCGTGAGGAAAGTACCCCTAGTACTTCAGTTGTGCCAGCGATGGCAACTTTGAAAGATTACATGTTCCCAACTAGGACCAACCGAGCTTCGTGCATTAAATTGCCAATCACTACGGCTAATTTCGAGATAAAACCTAGTATTCTTCAGATGATCCCTATATTCTTAGGAAAAGATGATGAGAACCCTTATTTTCATATTAGGGACTTTGAGGAAATTTGTGGGACAGTTAGAATAAAAGACCTTACTGATGAAGTTTTGAAACTTAAGATGTTCCCCTTTTCCTTGAAAGACAAAGCCAAGACCTGGCTGAACAACCTACCATCTGAATCCATTGAAACATGGCAAGAACTTATTGCTGCTTTCTATATGAAATTCTACCCTAAGCATAAAACAGCAGCTGTTAGACAGAAAATTAGTTCCAGTGTGCAACAAGAGGGAGAGTCTCTTTATAGGTTTTTAAAGAGATTCAATGATCTCCTATCCCAGTGTCGTCACCATGGATTTGATAAGATGAAACTTGTAGAGATTATTTATGATGGTTTAGACTATTCGACCAAAGCCATGGTCGAGTCTATGTGCGCTGGTGAGTTCACTAGTAAAAATGCTGATGATGCTTTTACCTTCTTAGGAGTTGTCGCTGAAAAATCCCAACAGTGGGAGTCTTGTGTTGAACCCCCTAAAAGACTCTTGGTTAATAGAAGTAGCACCAATATGGTAGATACGAGTTTTACGTCAGATGCTAAGTTTGCTGCTTTGTCTAGAAGGTTAGAAGCTTTGGAAATGGGTCAGTCTAAAAATAGGTCCCTTGTTGAACCTAATAGAGCCTCTCTAGTCTCTAATTGTGGAATAGAGCCCGATAACTCATTTTGGGAAGGTCAGGTTAGTGAAGAGCAAGCTCATGTTGTCTATAACAATGCTAGGTTTGAGAACCGTCAGAAGTTTGACCCATACTCGGAGACCTACAACCCTGGTTGGAGAAACCATCCTAATTTTTCTTGGTCTAAGGGCCAGAATCAAGGTCAGTCTAGTAATTCTCAGCCTCCCCTAGGTTTTGGTTATACTCAGAACCCTTCAAGTCAAACCCAGTTTCAGAACACTTCTAAGAAAAAGATCTATACCTTAGAAGAAGCTCTTACTATGTTAGTAAAGAACCATGATATGTTATCAGCTAACCACCTTAGCTTTCAACAAGAAACCATGCAAAATCATAAGGATAATTCCCAGACTCTTGCTAAATTAGAACTTCAAGTCGGCCAAATAGCTAAGTATTTAAGTGAGAGAGAAGAAGATAAGTTTCCTAGTCAAACTTAACCCAATCCTAGGGGGGTCCATCAAATATCTTTGGTTGGTGAGGAATCATCAAACCATGTGAACTCGATAAAAACCCTTAGGAGTGGTAAAACAGTAGGCAATAAGGTAGCCATGCCTAGTGAACATACTATAGTTCCACCTTCAACTTCCCAAGAGGAACCCGTAACTGGGGAAACTGAAACAATCCCTAAGGAGTCCCAAGAAAGGGACTCGACTATCTCAAGGGGTGCACAAAAAAACATGACATGGTATTGAACCAGAAACAAATACTAGCACATCAATAAAGCAATATGACGGGCTATTTTGCATTTTTCGCCACTGATCAACCCAAAGATTTTCTCCATGGTACAAACAAATTAAGTCAATAACTCATACACACTATTCATGCTGGGCAATTGCCTCCAAGCTAACATACAGGTCTGACTCTTCCTTCTTAAACATTCCATTTGAGATTCTAATTGATTTGTTAACATGCCATACCTACTCTTCGCCTAATTACCACATGCTTAGAATCATAATAGTTAAATCAAAGTTAGGGAAACTTAAACAAAATATACACTGATTTCCTTGAAATTAGTCTGGTTCTCTTCAATCAATACAAAATTACACCCAACACAAACAAAATATGAACAAGAAATTAACAAAAAAAATTAAACCTAAAATAAACAAAATTAGAAGGACAAATCAATAGAAAATTAGACATAAATTTTAAGATTTTTGTATCTTCAAGAACAAAAGGGACTCGACTATCTCAAGGGGTGCAAAAAAAAACATGACATGGTATTGAACTAGGTATAATTTTAATTTTAAGGAGTCCCAAGAAAATTTAATCATGACATGGTATTGAACCAGAAACTTATTGATTTTTTGGATGGTGATATTACTTTCTCAAGATGGTGGCCGTCTGCTAACGGAATCGAGATAACTAACAATGATAAATCTGTTAATCTTGTTTTATTGGGGGTACCCTTTCACCTCTGGTCCAAGGAAACGGTTAGTGTTCTTCTAAAGGATTTTGGTTCCATTGATGAAATTGATTTCTCCGATCTAAGAGGCATAAAGGTGGGTTTGAATTGTAAATGCTCCGTTAATGAAATTCCTCGACTCGCCACTATGCGAGAAGAAGGACTTTGTTATTTAATCAGTCTGAATATTCCTTGTTTCTCGTCGGAAAACCACTCATGGCATCGGTGCAGCAAAGAGAAAAAGGTAGACTTTAGTCAAAGAAACAATGAAGGAGGAGACAAGGAGGGCCCACCGAAACTTGTGTCGAGAGACAAAAAAAAGTTAGATGGGAGTCATGGGACAAGTTAAACAGATAAGAATAAGAAAACATGAAAATGTAAGGACGTCCTGCGATTTCGTCGCAAGACGGCAATGTCATGGGGTTTTATTTTCGCAAGAATTTTTAGGCCTGTCATATTGTCGCAACAAAAATTTCAAAGAAAAGGTTAAGGCAAGATCAATGGGTTTTTGCATGCAAATGCAAAGACGTCCTGGGATTTTGTCGCAATGACAAGTTGTGGCGCAATAAGACCTTTAACTAGGAAGGCAAAATAAGACCATATGATTCAATAAAAGATTTATAAAAACTAATTATTATTTATGCAGGTCATCCATCGCAAAAAATATAATGAGAGGCAGTATGAGAATTATTCAACAATGGACATTATCTTTCTCGCAAATAAACACAATAATAAAGAAATAAGTGCACCTCAAAGATGACTGAAATGCACCATATGCAAGAAGTTATATAGGTGAAGAGGTTCAAAGAAATAAAATTACAAAAGAAGTTCAACTCTCAACATCAACTTTTTCGCAAGAAGGAGATAATGGACATCCTTCATTAATTTTATCACTCTCGCTAGCTTTCTCGATTTCGGCCTGGCTTTTTCAAACTTTCGCCGATTCTTCCTTCATTTTGGTTTATTTCAATTTCTCCTCCATCTGGATTATTATCAACACCTTCATCATTTGGAGGAACCTCTTCTTCATTTGCGAAATCTTCGCCACTTTCATAATGATAATCACTGTCCGGAGTACCAGGGACTTCATCATCATCTACTTTCCAAGGCTCGACAGATACAGGGGAGAGAGATTTGGATAATAAAATTTCATTCACAAGAACTTCAGCTCTAAGATGAACTTGGCGAAGAAGTGCCTTCTGGTGATTCCTACTTTGGATATCTTTGGAGTAAGAAAGATAAACAAATCTTCTTTCTAACCGATCGCGAGAACGAGCAAGAGAAGCGGCAAGTAATGCATTCTCTTTGCGAATCTTGGCATAGTTAGATTCCAAAGTAGCAAGGGAGGAGCGAAGATTTTTCTCAGATTCTGCAAAAAACAAAGAATAAAGGAAATCATTTAGGCGAAGAGTTCGCAAAGAAGACATAGTAAAAAGACTTAACAAAGAAAAAATGGTTGAGGCAGTCAAATTTTATGACTACCTTCCTTTTGTGAGATAAGATGTTGAGTTAAAGCCAAGCAACTATTCTCCAAGTGATCCATGGCATTGTCAAACTTATCACCCACCAAGCCTTTCAGTCGAGATTGCAAACTCTTTTCATTAGAAATGATTAAGGTGTTTTTCTTCGCAAGAGAAGTGTAGGATTCTTCTAGCTTAGAGTATTGATCTTTAAGTTGATTTACCTTTATGCTTAGAGTTATTCTACCTTGGATAAGTTTATCTCTCTCGGCAGAGGATGATTCTGTTACTTCTTTGAGTTTATTTCTCAATAAGCAGAGGGATCGTTCTTGATCATTACTTACTTTTTGGCAAATGTTAAGTTCTTGCGAAGAGATCGCCACCTTATTTAAAGGATTCGCTTTTCCTGAGATAGGGTTCATTCTCATCTGATAAAGTTTCCAACTCCAGATTAGCTTTAGTCAAAAAGTAAGAGAGGCGAGATAATTCGTTACTTAATAAGTTTTGCTTCTGGACTAATTAAGCATTCTCCTTGGTAAGATTATCTATTTGATCAACAGAGTACGTATGAAGATTATCTAATTGGTTATATTGATCCATCCAAGCATCTTTATCCTTTCGGGCTTCTTCGGCGACGGATTCAAATTGATATATCTCCATTTTTCGTTTCTGGTTTAGAGCATAAAGGGCGAACATAATTTATTTAAAAAAAAAAAAAAAAAAAAAAAATCTTACCTTTTAGTTCCTCATTCTTCTTGCGAAGATTGTCAAGATCCAGTGAAACATTATGAAGTTTTTGATTCTCAAGGTGGAGAGTGTCACGTTTCAAGGTTATAGCTTGGAGATTATTTTTCAGATCTTCAACTTCCTTTTTTAAAGATGTTTGCGAAACCATTCTGTCAGAGCCAAAATATTTACTTAAAACCTCGCAAACACCAAATCTGATAGGATCAATGGGAGCTTTCTTGACATCATCCAGAAGGTCTGATAAAACCTTGAAAGCAATATCCATCCCTTTCAAATTTTCTTTAGTAAAAGGGAGAGATTTGGATGATGAAGCGATGATGGCAGAAAGTGGGAGAGGTGAATCATCTTTCGCCATAGATATGTCATCGGAATATGAGATTTGATGAAGGTTAATGACTGGGGTTGAGGCAATGTTAAGAGAAGAGGCATTGACAATAGAAGAAGAGAAGGGTTCGCAACAGGGTTATTGTGAGGAATTTCATTAATAAAAAGATTAGTTACAGGGGATGAATCTGCAGCGACATTTTCGCAAATGAGAAGAGGAGTTTCCGCCTGCGAAGATGTCGCAGGAGGTGTTGAAAGCTTAAACAAAGGAAATGGAACAGCTGTTTCAACATTTTTAGGATGGCGAGGTCTTTTGGGGGGCCTCTCGACATTTGCATCACCCTGCGAATCACAAATCATATAAGAAACCGAGGCAACAATATTGTTATTAAAAGAATAAGTGTTTCTTAATACCTTGCTATTCGCAGGCTTTCTTTTGTTCACAACAACTTTTTGCTGCGAACTCTGGGGAACATTAGGGTTTTGGATCGTAAACTTGGTGCTGGAAGTGTTTTTGCTGAAACAGAAACAGTATGGGAATTATCTAAAGATGAACAATATCAAATAAAATAATTTCAGTAGAGAAAATCAATTTTAAGAAGATCAGTTTCAGCAAAATAAACAAACCTTGATGGCTCCATAAGAACAGCAGCAGAAAGATGGGGAGGATTTACGGAAAGATGAACAGTAAAAAAGTTGCAAACGACAAAAAGAGAATTTACAGATGAAGAAGACGAAGTAAAAGAAAGAAGAAATTTTTATGATGGATCTCTTCTTAAATAGACAAAAAATGATGATAGGTTAGCATTTAAAGTGCCGGTGAATATGGGAAAATTTAACACGTATAACGGTTATGCTTAATTCACGGAATCTTGTCGGCAGAAAGAAATGAACAACTGCGGCATTTTGAAAGTATTAATTCTCATGACATTCTCCCCTTCGAAGAGAAGACATGAGAAGAGGCAAGATGTAGGATCAGAATATCGCAATACCAAGACCCTTCGAAATCTATAAACGACACATTGCGAAAATGTCGCAGATGGATAATATAAATGACGCAATGGATGACGACAACTTGAACACGAGAAAGATGTGAAGACCTGGCGAGATTTAGGAGTGTTGCGAGATTTAATATTTGTACACTCGCGAGAATGTCGCAAGTCAGATCCGAAAATAAAGGACAACTTAGCTGTCATCTACTATGTAATGTCCTATATAAAGAGCTGAATAGGCTTTAGAGAGGAGAAAGATCTTTTTCAAGTGTTGGGAAAGTTATTAAGAGAGAGAAAGTTTAGAACGATTGTAAATTCTTTAGCTTATTTCCTTTCCATCTTGTAACATTGGTGAGTTTTAATCAATAAAGAATATAACTGTTCATCTTAAAATGACTTGATTGTGTGAATTCTTGTGAGGGGTGTAGTGTGGGATTTCCTGCTAGTACAGCCACTATGCCAATGGCGCCACTTTGCTATACAACAAGATGTGGACATAATCAATGGCCATCCTTTCACATAAGCTACAATCTCAGTCGTCCAAATTCTCCAAGGAATTGACAGGCCTGTGGCAAGTTTTAGGCGGCCAGCCAAGGCAAGCCTAATAGCATCACATGCTATTTTCCTATGGCAAGTCTCTTGACTTTGACTTGCCACACGTAGCAATCTGCTACACGTTTTCCACGAAAACACTCGAAACATCAAATATGACACAAACTGGGGGATACTCATCAGGGTATTGGTCTGGCGGTTTATAGCGTGCAGCGTGCAATACGCCCGTTATAAGAAAGTGTCATAAAGCGGGACAATTAGTTGCGGCAAGAAGTAACGGGTGTAAATGGATCCACTTCCTTCATCATGGAAGCATGGGTTTCTGACGGTTATACGTTACTCCACTCTTCCATCACCCAATCGTTTCCAATTCCTACGAGACCAGGGTACATTTAAATATGACTTGTATAAATAGGCTTGACCTATTTCCACAAAACAACAAGTTTTTGGTCGGCAACAACATAGTATCCAGAAATCACCAAGAACTGATAGCTTTTCACTCTGCAAGCCAGTTCCACTTTCTGATACAAGTCATAAAACAAGCCACATCTTCAGAATTAACCATTCTGGTCTCAACACTCTCTTCGCTTCCCTACCTAAGACCAACCCTTCTCCTTCACTTTGTGACCGAAGCAAGCCTGGAATGACCATTTCTTGGTTTAGGCTAGGATTGTACAGATTGATCTCTCGAATCAAAAGTACTCCCGTGCAGTGCATTGTTTAGGGTTTAGATTCGTTTCTCATCCACACACCCAAAATTACCAAAATCAGCAGAAACAGTTTTCACCCACAAACACATGGATGAAGAGAAAACTGAATAAAGCAGGAAGGCTTGTTCTCATTAAAAGTTATTGAAAAGATGAGGGTACCCAAATATACCACAATCTTAAACTTTTCCACCTATAAGTCCTCTTACCGAAAGTGATTGTCTATGGACTGAGTCGAGACAATACAACGAATCAGTATTCACACTTTGTGTGATCGTCTATGGATACGATCGAGACAATACAACAATCAAAGTGTGATTACTTGATAATAAGTTCGGACTTAACCAAACTGTATAGGATCACTATCAAGTAATACGGAGTTAATGTTTGTGTAATTTACTTTAAATTATAATAACAACAATTATAATTGCGGAAAACAAAAGTAAATGACATAACAAGATTTTGTTAACGAGGAAACCGCAAATGCAGAAAAACCCCGGGACCTAGTACAAAATTTAATACTCTCATAATTAAGCCGCTATACAAAATCAAACCAACTTCGTATAGTTGAGACCAAGCAACTAAACCTATAGTTCACCTAGTTTCTTCAGTATCCCTGCGCTTCCGACATTAAATAAGTGCACGCACTGGAACAATTCCTTTGGTTCGTATTCCAAACAGTAAAGGAACAACAAATATGTTCGGTAACAACTCTATTCAATCTCAGTGATATGAGTTAGACAAAGGCTCTTATGTTTAATCTAATAAACTCCTTTGTCGGGTTTAGATCTATCTATCCAACAACTACCAAAGTAGCATAGTTTATATTTTGCAATCAAAAATAGGATCTATCAAGACACTATATAATGATGCCGATCTACGCAACTAATCTATCAAATCTATCAAATATAAACCGATTATAGTTGGATCCCAGCCGATCAAGATTTGTGCACACCAAAGATTATGAACCCAATAAGAAATCTTCTTTGTCTTCAAATCTTCTTTAATCTTCAATAAACACCTGCACACCACAACTTGAATCTCTTGTGATCAATCACGCACAGAACGGAGTCTGTTAACAATGGATTATCATAAGACGTCTTTAGATCTACAAACAGTTCTAAAGATCCCGTCGACACTTCGATCTAGTTTGAGTGAATCTTATATCAGAAGAGAAGATTCTCAAGAATAAACAAACTAGGTGCAATCAAAGTTCAACAACCGTTAGTGAATCAAATCAAATCAAAAACTAATAATACTGCAATTATCTAGTTTCCCACCAACGGTACTCGTAGATCTTCTTGATCCCACAGAAGTCTCTAAACGAGCGGTCGTAAGAGATTTCGCCTAATTAGGGTACTTTCCTCTCCGAAAAGACGGCTCCACTAGTAACAACACAACAAGGCAGTTTTGCTGGCTCTTAGGATAGTTTGCACGAAATGCAAACTTGGGTATTTATAGACCAAGGAAGTTTGGACACCAAGGAATTTCCAAAACCGAAATATTCTTAAGATATGCAATATATTTCCAAATCGGTTTCCTAATTCCTGGAAATGCTTTGTCCAATATTAACCGAAATCTCACTAGAAAATCTCCAATTAGTAAATGCACATTACCAATTTTTTATTTTCCAGAGATATGCATTTTAATTGCTGGTAATTAAAAGCATATAAAATTAACAACCTTAATTAAAAGATTCTCAACTTATTTCGGTCCGGGATCTCCTTTAGTTATTAAGGAATATCTTTGAACAATAAAAGATAAGAGTTACAGAACATGTTCAAACTATGTCGACATCTTATTCTTTGTAAATCCTTTTTCATATTTATAATCTTGGAACCGATTATACTACGCTTCCAAACAAGTTAGAACTGGTTCATCTGATTTCCAAGTACAATGTGATTGATCAAATATCAATACACTAATCATAGGTTTACGGTTCTACCCAACACAAGGATCGGTTCTACCTTAATATGGTTACTGGGACCGGTTACATCAGTTACCCGGATCGGTTACGTCAATTACCAGGACCGGTTACCATATTCTCATGGTATTACCTGTGATCGATTACACTAGTCACTAGTATCGGTTACACCAATTACCAGGACCGGTTACACCAATTAAGAGGATCGATTACAACTCTTTTGTGATTGGTCATACCAATTACCAGGATCGGTTACACCAATTACACATATCGATCATACCATCTAAGGTGGTTACTTAGGATCGGTTACACTAATAAAAGTCATATCACTACATAAGTCAGGCACTGTGACTAGTTTTACCAAGATACATAACAAGTTATGATCGGTTCTACTAACTCACACATATTGGTAATCCAAAGATATGCAATGAATAACAATATCAATAAGCCTAGCGATTTCCCTTTCGATTCATAAAACAAGTTCATGAATGTGCTTCCTTTAAACAAATGTAAACATTGTTTCCTAGGATGAAATCTTCACCTTTACCCATACACATAATCACAATAGCATTCAAACGATTATGTCGATGTCTTATATACGAAGTTCAAAATATAGGCGTTATACTTCGTATTCTAATTCCTTAACACTATGTCTACTAGAGTATATCATTCACAACTTTCGAGCTTATGTTTTCAATATAGCACGACTTGAAAGATACGTTGGGAATGAAACAGTTCAAGTCAAAATATTACTAACCTCAAGAGGAAGGCTGATGTCGTCGATGTAGCTTGTTACTTCTTCACATTCTTCAAGTCTTCAAGTAATACTTGTATGTCTCATAATCTAATCTTTCTAGCCTAACCTATACGAAGTTGTCTCTAGTATATAATCAAGCGACTCTTTAATTGAGTTTTGATTCACTAAAATATAACAACCAAACTTGACATACCAACGCTTGGTGGGTTCAACCGAGCTATGCTCTAACAATCTCCCCCTTTGTCAATTTTAGTGACAAAACTCTTAATACATATAGATAAAAAAATTACAAAAAATTCATTATACATACACTTGATTCCAAGTTTCAACAGCACAATACCCTGCATATATTCAATCCATAAATGCCGCTGTTGACATTTAAATAACAAAGCTAATACTCCCCCTAAAGGTGAGATAGGTAGATTTTCAATCCGCACATCTTTGTTATTTCCCTTTGTAGTCCAAATAACTACAATCATCATATGATATGTTTCTACCCCTTAGTCAATGCTTTACTCTTTCGTTAGATATAACGTTTAAGCACAATTTTCCTTTCCTAAGTGATTAAAAATCACTTTGTTTACTCCATATATTTCTCCCACTTTTTTTCAGAAAATGAAAAAGGTACGAGCAAATACCAAAAACCGAAAGGATTTTACAAATCTAAAAGAATACTACAACCTATAAGAGTTAAGCACGAAGGTTTCACATACCATTTTAGATAACCAATATCAAAACCGAAACTACAAGTAATTTGGTTTTAATATGTTATCAAGGAAACAATTGCCCGAAGCAATTTTCCATAATAGTTTAACAAATTGACTAAGAAACTTGGTTCTCTTGCTAAACCGATTGCACAAAACAATCGCTTATTTCGATAAGACCAAAATAAAGATCAGAATTAACTTTATTTTTCTCATCAGACACTAATTATTCAGACAATAATTTAGACCTTTCACTTTAGACAAGACAAATACTAGGTTAGTTAACTAATATTTCTTGTCAAGGCATTCGATTAGACTTGAATAACCGAATCCTTTACTTTGATAAGTCTAACTAAGATCATAATTAACTTAGTTTCTCTTATCCGGAATCGAATTGGACTAAACAAATGATCCTGTATTTTGTTAAGCCATAAACCATACATACAAACCAAATAAATTGACTTGCACAATTATTTTTCTTAACCGGGAGCAATTGAAACAAACATAGACATACATCCATACATACATAATGGAATAAACATCAATTGTACCGAATTTTGTTAAGCAAAAGAAAAATATATGCAATAAACTCAAGCTTTTCTTAAACAGGAAAACGATTAACTAACAAATTCGTTACCTCAGATTCCGCATCGTCTTCTCCCCAAAAAGATATATCATTAAGCACAAGTTCAAGTTAGTACTCTCCCCCATTATGTTGTCATCCTCTCGCAAGAACAAAAGAACAACAACAAAAGCAACCTTTACCAGAGAAAGGTTGAATCGGTTTTAACTAATGCAAATAGCAAAAGTTGAAAACCCGAAACAATATGCTTTTATGTTAAACACAAATCGATTCAACATATTGTGACTTTTTCACATATGAGTTTCAATCGGAACACCTTATGATCCTTTGATAAAGCCTACCAACTTGGGCTAGAACTTAATCCCGCTAAATCAAAAAGCCACACAAACCATAAGGGTTCACACATCATATGAGATCAAATATTAAGGTTAAGAAAAACCGAAATCAAACATCCCACAAACACATAGCAATAATATAAAGCATTCCAGCACAGGCTATGAAATTGAAAAACTATCACAAGAAAAATTATAAAATAATAATTTTATTCATAAATAATATATAGTTTTATTCATAAATAGACCTTACACAATAATTGAAATAATCAAAATTGATGTCTATTTTGTTTGGATTAAGTATTACAGCATATAACTTAATCTCTAGTGGTGCTCTTATTGTTCACTGAAGTTTCTTCAGTGTTAAAACTCTTGAAGCATGTCTCCGGGGACTTGTCAGCAACCACTTCTTGTTTCTCAAGTTTTTCAACTTGTCCTTCATACCCGCAAGATCAGCTTTTGTTTCTTCTTGATGACGGATCATCATTATGAGGTTAGTTCTTAGTTCTTCAAAGCCTTGGATATAGTCAATCATACTATCAGAACGTATTCACTTGGTCCTTATTGGATCTTGAAGGTTGTAAGCCAACAGACATGACTCATCTTGTGATCCTGTAGAACTATCAGAATCATAATCAGACATGATTTTTGATATGATTTTATTCTTCCTTTCTGTATTGATTCCTTGACAATCCTTAACCTTTTGAGCTTCCTACTTATTGACCTTTGTGATACTGCGAGTTATTGGAGGCATGCTAAGTATTTAAATAAGGATTGATCAGGGTTTCTTAATACAAGCAAGAGTTTGTTTCTCATAAGAAGAAACAATTTTTCGGACCGAAAATACTTGGGAAATTCCGAAAATATATACAAAATATATTTTATTTCCTTTGTCTGAACTTCTCATGCTGGAAGGTTTATTAAAATTCGAAAATTTTCAAATAAAACCTAATTTTGGAAGATCATGATAAACATGAACAATCTTTTTAGACAAAAATGGATTCGCAGTTATCCAGTGATTTTCACAAACATTTTCTGATACAAAAGACACAAAAAATGTGCTCTTGTTTATGTGCTTCTCATCCCAAAGGTTATGAGCACGAACTAGGATGAGAGTGCACTATCTCCATACAACTAGGTTGCATCGGAGTAAGCCTTTTCTTGCTTACAGTGAGTATCGGAAACATAGTTCATGTTTCTCTTTGGAAATTTCTGCCCAATATATTTTCTCCAAGTAGGTGATCCTTCCTTGATCTAAAGGTATGATCATGTGGAGAAACAGTAATGATGTGAGAATTTTCTGAGATAGATAAATCTCTCTTAATTCTGTCAATGATATTTTCATAAGATTTTATCATTCTAAGGATTTCCTTATGATGTACATCAGCATGATTACTTTAAACAATTATCGGAAATTCCTGATTATTTCCTTCGGCGGATATTCTCTCTTTCCCTTTCTTCTGGAATCGTTCTTCATGTAAACATGGACTGTTTCGACATGAGTGAGGAGGAACCTTTTTCCAGAAGCGATTATCAACTCTTTAGAGTTGACTTTGTTGGGTTGAGGTATATTCTGTCTTTCTACTGAGGAATGATCTTTCAGTTTTTTAAGACAAGAAACTTCTTTCAATACTTTTACCACAGTATTTTGAAGAAGTATAAGTTTCATGTCAAGTGACTGAAAGTTGTATCCCTTAAGATCACTTTCACGGAATCGGTTCAAAGTTTCCTTTGGACAAGATTTCGTTTGACCATCAATAGATATAGAAGGTGGTTTCCCATCCTCTTCCGACTTGATGTGGTTAGGAAGACTACCATCATCGTGATCTGTTTCAGACGTGATTAAACCGGTTTTATCACAATCTGTAAAAGTCGAGCAAGGACTTTTAGCTTCCTCATTATCAGAAGAAATTAAAACAACGTCATTAGTCAGAGTCATAGGATGAGTTTCTTGATCTTGAGTAAGAGATTTACCAAAAGCTTCTAATTTGACAGTGAGATCCATATTCTCTCTGGCTAGAATATTTAGTTGAATGTATTTTTCTTTAATCTCATTCTTAAGAAGATTAGATTATGTCTTTAATATTAACATCCGTGTAGACAAAGATCTTATTGGCTTTAAGAGTTTTACCAACTCTTTATCAGTATCTTCTTTTCCATCAGAGATAGACTCAGATGTTTTCGTAGCTCTTGGATCACGAGTCAACGAAGTAGTAACATCTTCAACATTTGAGTATTCATACTCTTGCATAACGTTAACTGGCAGACATAAATTCAATTCTTATAGGTTGGATCGCACCAAACACAAATTGTTAGATCTTTTCGTGTTTGCCTGCTCTGATACCAATTGAAAAGACGAGGGTACCCAAATATACCACAATCTTAATCTTTTCCACCTATAAGTCCTCTTACCGAAACTGATTATCTATGGACTGAGTCGAGACAATACAACGAATCGGTATTCACACTTTGTGTGATTGTCTATGGATACGAGATCGAGACAATACAACAATCAAAGTGTGATTACTTGATAATAGATTCAGACTTAACCAAACTCTATAGGATCACTATCAAGTAATACAGAGTTAACGTTTGTGTAATTTACTTTAAATTATAATAACAACAATTATAATTGCGGAAAACAAAAGTAAATGACATATCAAGATTTTGTTAACTAGGAAACCGCAAATGCAGAAAAACCCCGGGACCTAGTTCATAATTGAATACTCTCATAATTAAGCCGCTATAAAAAATCAAACCAACTTCGTATAGTTGAGACCAAGCAACTAAACCTATATTTCACCTAGTTTCTTCAGTATCCCTGCGCTTCCGACATTCAATAAGTGCACGAACTGGAATAATTCATTTGGTTCGTATTCCAAACAGTAAAGGAACAATAAATCTGTTCGGTAACAACTCTATTCAATCTCAGCGATATGAGTTAGACAAAGGCTCTTTTGTTTAATCCTATAAACTCCTTTGTCAGGTTTAGATCTATTTATCCAACAACTACCAAAGTAGCAGAGTTTAGATTTTGCAATCAAAAATAGAATCTATCAATACACTATATAATGATGTCGATCTACGCAACTAATCAATCAAATCTATCAAAGATAAAATCGATTATAGTTGGATCCCAGCCGATCAAGTTTTGTGCATACCAAAGATTATGAACCCAATAAGAAATCTTCTTTGTCTTCAAATCTTCTTTAATCTTCAATAAACACCTGCACACCACAACTTGAATCTCTTGTGATCAATCACGCACATAACGGAGTCTGTAAACAATGGATTATCACAAGATGTCTTTAGATCTACAAACAGTTCTAAATATCCCGTCGACACTTCAATCTAGTTTGAGCGAATCTTATATCAGAAGAGAAGATTCTCAAGAATAAACAAACTAGGTGCAATCAAAGTTCAACAACCGTTAGTCAATCAAATCAAATCGAAAACTAATAATACTGCAATTATCTAGTTTCCCACCAACGGTACTCGTAGAGCTTCTTGATCCCACAGAAGTCTTTAAACGAGCGGTCGTAAGAGATTTCGCCTAATTAGGGTACTTTCCTCTCCGAATAGACGGCTCCACCAGTAACAACACAATAAGGTAGTTTTGTTGGCTCTTAGGGTGGTTTGCACGAAATGCAAACTTGGGTATTTATAGACCAAGGAAGTTTGGACACCAAGGAATTTCCAAAACCGAAATCAACAACCTAAAAACTCAATACCATCCCTCACTCCAGAATAAAAGTAGCACTGGTGCTGCTTACCCTCCCTTCTATTGGGCTGGTGACCGAAACCTCGCTCTCATTGGCTAATTGAGAAACCATTCGTATTCGTCGGATGGAATTTCGTCATATATGGTGCGTTGATCTGACAATGTGCGGTGTAGATTGGCTGGATTGGTGGGTCACACGCGACGGACGACCCTCATTGTTTAGAAAAATTGCTATATTAATTTCGTGCATTTATTTTAAAAATCAAGAAAATAAAGAAAATTACTATATTAATTTCGGACATTTATGATTAAAATAAAAAAATCAAATCAACGTATTTATGGAATAAAATATTCTTTTATAGTTTTATGAAAATCCAAAAAATAAAAAAATTACTATATTAATTTTGGACATTTATGATTAAAATAAAAAAAATCAAATTAACATATTTAAGAAATAAAATAGTTACATTTATAGAATTTTATTTTGGACAGCGTTGAGATATTTGTTTCCAGAGAATTAATAAAATACTATATACTATATTATAATTTTGGACATTTATGATTAGAATAAATAGAATTTTAACAGCATTGAGATATTTGTTTCCAGATAATTAATAAAATACTATATTATAATTTTCGACATTTATGATTAGAATAAATAGAATTTTATTTTGGACAAATTGAGATATTTGTTTTCGTAGAATTAAAAAAAATACTATATTATAATTTTGGATATTTATGATTAGAATAAAAAATAAAATCGACGTATTTACGGAATAAAAAAAGATTTATATTTTTTTTATCTTTTAAAAGGAAAAAAATATAAAAATAGCTATATTAATTTTTAGTATTAATGATAAATATTTAACAAAAGTAGATATCATTAATAAAATACTATATTATAATTTTGGACATTTATGATTAGAATAAATAGAATTTTATTTTGGACAGCGTTGAGATATTTGTTTCCAGAGAATTAAAAAAAATACTATATTATAATTTTGGACATTTATGATTAGAATAAAAAATAAAATCGACGATTATTTACTAATAAAAAAGATTTATATTTTTTTATCTTTTAAAAGGAAAAAAATATAGAAATAGCTATATTAGTTTTTAGTATTAATGATAAATATTTAACAAAAGTAGATATCATTAATAAAATACTATATTATAATTTTGGACATTTATGATTAGAATAAATAGAATTTTATTTTGGACAACATTGAGATATTTGTTTCCAGAGAATTAAAAAATACTATATTATAATTTTGGACATTTATGATTAGAATAAAAATAAAATCGACGTATTTACGGAATAAAAAAAGATTTATATTTTTTTATCTTTTAAAAGGAAAAAAATATAGAAATAGCTATATTAATTTTTAGTATTAATGATAAATATTTAAAAAAAGTAGATATCATTAATAAAATACTATATTATAATTTTGGACATTTATGATTAGAATAAATAGAATTTTATTTTGGACATCGTTGAGATATATTTTCAGAAGCAAATGATTTGTAACCCGTACTCAAGTATACATGTTCTTGATAGAATATTTATGAAGCTTTTGCATTTTTTTTGCCTTTCGTCTATTCTAATACATTGTTTAAGATGTCTCTTGAAGCAAGGAACTCAAGAAAGGCCTCAAATCAGTAGTCGAAAAACATCTTTGATATCTAAAGAGAAATATATCAAGACATTCCCTTGATTACATCTTCTTTGACTGGGAAGCACTTCATGTGATTTGTACTATTTAGAGTCGGTAACTGTTTTATATTAATATCGTGGTTTTTTTTATAGTGTCTCTATTATCATGTATTGATACAACTATAATGAATGGGATTTTTCATTTAATTACAGGGAGTTGGAGTCTGGAAAAGCAGTTAAGTTGGCCGCTTGAATCTTAATGTAAGTACATAATTTCGAAAAAGATATATCAAAGTGCATTCCCTTAATTACATCATCTTCGACGGGAAGCACTTCATATGCTTTGCATTATAAATAATTCACAATTTATTTTAATATTATCATTTTTTTAAGAATATCATATATTGATACAATTCTATAATGAGTGTAATTTTTCATTTAACTACAGGGAGTTGGAGCATGGAGGAGCATTTGAATTGGCTGATTGATTCTTAATACAATCACATGATTTCTATTGGAACATATATTATCCTTGATTACATCATCTTTGACGGGAAGCACTTCATATGCTTTGCACTTTTAGAGCTATCTAGCTATTTTAAGTTAATATCATTTCTTTAGTGTCGACTATGATATCAAATTGTTAATTGGAACCCCTTCTGGAACGGGTGCGGGGCGAAGCCCCGCCTCACCAAATGGGAACAGATTCCCATCATACCCGGTGCGTAGCACGGGTTCCACACTAGTATTCTTAAGATATGCAATATATTTCCAAATCGGTTTCCATAATTCTTGGAAATGCTCTGTCCAATATTAACCGAAATCTCACTAGAAAATCTCCAATTAGTAAATGCACATTACCAATTTTTTATTTTCCAGAGATATGCATTTTAATTGCAAAATTAACAACCTTAATTAAAAGATTCTCAACTTATTTCGGTCCGGGATCTCCTTTAGTTATTAAGGAATATCTTTGAAAAATAAAAGATATACTACAAGAAAAATTGGCTTTGACAACAGACATATGACAATGTTTGTCGAAACGTTGTCTAGAAGTGGGCTTTCCACAACACTTCTGTAAGAAAAACATTGTCAAATCCCGGCAACACTTATAGAGGTGCCGTAGACAATGATTATCCAGCTCTGCTACACTATAACAAGGATATTCTATATTAGGTTGATGAGAGAGAAAATGAAATCTAAAAGCTAAATCTATCTTCTCTACGCCTCTCATTCACCCTGTCTTCTCTGTGGACTGAAATTACACAAAGATATGAAGAACAACAGTAGATCGAGGGGGTTATAACTTTTTTTTGGTGTAATTATTTTCCGTTACTTGTTACAAGGTAAAACAATTTAATTCATGTTCTACTTGGAGTCGATTTTTTTGTTTTCATCTTCAGATTTTCTCTTCATGTAAATTTGTGGATCCGTGAAATTGAAAGTATGGAGTCGGTCTCTGTAAATTGGTGGTTCGTTTTGCCTTCCTCTTATGTAATTTGTATGATTTGTTGTGTAATTTGTGTTTTGAAAATCTAGGGTTTTATTTGGATTGGGGGTTTTGGTGGATTTATGTTTGTATGATATATTTCATCCGTGTTAGGTTTATTTTCCTAATTTTGATTGATTTTTTACCACGGAAAAGACCTAACTTGTTGAGATAATGCTTGATTTATGCTTTGTGAATCTGGAATTTGCTTAGTTTTGTGGGGTTTCCACTAGATTCATTGTACGTATAACCTTCTCGATCTAAAAGAAGAGTTAAGTTTTTGTCTCAGTATTTTTTTCTTTTATTTTGTTGCTGCTCTTTAATTTTCTGCATCACTAGTTTTTAAGTTCCGAGTTCTTTTTTTTTTTTAATTTTTTTTATGTACCTTCTCTAATAGAAAATTTAAAAAAAAATCTGATATAAGTTCAGCTCTGTGTTTTCTTAAAACCCAATCTTTGTTGAATAATCTGATCTGAAATTAGGTGGTTGTAATGGTTAGGTGTGAGAAGGTATTGAATATTTTTTGTGGATTTACTGATTGATGGAATTTTAGTAATCAATTGAGATGAGAGGCAAAATGAAATCAATTGAGCTCGTTTAATTAATTTTAGCCTTTTGAATGGTCTAACTGAAAGGCATGTTGTTGAGCAGGTTGAGATGACAATGACTATTGGATAGGAAAGTCAGAAAATTTGGTTACCATAGTGCAGGTAGTTTTTTGAACTGATGAGTTAACTTCTAAAAAGATGTGGAATTTATTAAGCTTGCTAAAAAAAACCATTTTGTCATTTCTAAGTTAAACTGCTGCTATGGGATTTTCTACAGGTAACTAAGAGTTGGTCAATTGACAAAAAAGAAGAAGGCAACACCTACTGTCTATCATGCAAATTTTCAGTTTTACAAGCCCAATCTGTAAACTACTTATATTTGCGCCCTTCCTCTGAAATGCTGTCTCCACCTTTGCATTTGTCCGTTCACTATACCTTGTGATATATTTCTCATGGATAAAGGCCTATGTTAGCATCAACAGACAAACAATGTCTATTTTGATTTGTGGATCGATGGGCAATGGAGTTTGTTTGTTCATGTGCAGGTAAGATGTCAGTTTACTTGTATGTATTTAATGATTTAAGTATGAATTGAGAATGATACTTACATGATAAACTAATTGAAACTACTCGTGTATGTACTTTTAATTTATTTCTCATGGATGTACTTAGCATGATGGGTTACTTTTTTTTTATAATTTCTGTTTTTAGGAGAGCAACTGAAAATTAATCAACTGAAGTACATTGGCACATCCTTATCTTGGACCAAGTCTGTTATATGTAGAAGCTCTATATGAAAATACAAGTTTACATCATGATTGCTTTGTGCTGTTATTTAAAACGTGGCTGCTAGGCCTAGTTTATCGTTGATGTCAATTTTGAGGAACCTGTTTTTATAGTGGCTTTAAATGCAAATAATGAAACTTATTCTTGGCAGCAATAGAGATAGAAACAGAACCTGCGGCACACCTTCAAGTAATTCAGAATCGGGAAGGATGGTGGAGACAAAAGAGAGGGTAGGATGTCACGTAGAGGCCGACCGAAACTTACGTGGGATCAGTCGGTGAAGCATGACTTGGAGAACCGGAATCTAGCTGAGGATGTTGCATTGGATAGATAGAAGTGGAAAGCAGCAATTCATGTTAAAGAGGTAGGATTTTTGTCCCAGGATTGAGTTGGACCATGTTTGTTTGTTCGCGCACAGTGTGTCCATTGGGAAGGACTTGCCCCGGGAGCTCGTGTTCCTCTTGTCACCACTGACATGAGTTGCTAGTTCTTCCTGTGACGGTCGTTCCTTGAGGGACAATACGTGTTGACATATGAGCGGTGTTTAGTTTTCGGTGCTGGTTGGCCCCCGTCTCACACGGCGACAACAATCCCGACTACCTCTTCAGCTTTTTCCTCGGTCATCCGAGGGAAAGAATAGTTTGGTCCCCTGTGCTTAGCTGTCGAAAAGTTATCGACTATTGTCTCCTTACAATAGTGAACATGTGAAATCATCCTAGCATATGTGAAAGGAGGGACTCTCTCCTGGGGCTATGCAAGGCAGCAGGATCGTGAAAGGGGGACTCCTCCCTGCATGCCCTGGGCAGGGATAAAGTGGGTATGCTATTTTAACGGTCGCGAATGCGTAAACCCTACTAAAATGGTGTGACCATCCCCTGTTCCACCAGCGGCACGGAAGGTTCCAAGGATTGACTACTGTCTCCGACAGGTTGCCCAGGCAGGTGAGCCGGTGTAGAAACTTAACCATATCTTGGAGATATGATCTTTACGAGATAGTATCTTTGCCCTACCTGGTACTTGCTAATGGAAAAAGGGCTTTGGATATTGGATATTGGATATTGGTGGAGACAAAAGAGAGCCAAATCAAACCAAGTTTTGTGTTACCAACCACCAATGCTTAGTTTCATGTTTACCCTTTCATTTTTGAAAAAGAGAGCGGAAACGCTTCATCCCATAGTCCTTGGAAAAACCGCTGCGTATCTCAATTGACGTAAGTTTTGGTTTTCTACTTACCACATGGATGAGCCCCTTTCTTGTTGTTTATACTTTTAGACATTAAAATGAATAATTAGGAAAGTTTTACAGCAAAGGTACTACCAGAATTTAGTATAAACATGTAGTCTTGTTTTACATAAAAATGAAAAAGCATCACATAGTAAAGCTTTTGACTTATCCAGTCCTTTCTACCTGGATTATATATCTTCTTAACAAGTTTAGTAATTTAGTTTACAAGAAATCAACTTTCATAAGACCCATGCATGATTCAGCTTACCCCATCATGAGATTAAAATTTTGGTGTCATTTTTTTCCTTATTTCTGTAGCTTTGCAAGCTTATGCATTTACATATTTTGACCTTATAGTCTTTGTTTTTGGTCTTAATGTAGTCCAATTTAGCAGATGTAGTGGAAGATTGGTATCCATGATTATTCTTAGAGGTTTCAAAGGATGTGTGAACGAACTCCATTTCTGCAGTGCGTACTTTCTAAAGGATATTCATGGGATTGCAAAGATTCTCATTCATGGGATTGCAAAGATTCTCGCAAAGTAGGTTAGTCATTGACAATGTACTGCGAGATTTTCATGCCCAGTGAGTTTTCTCAACATTGAGTCGGTTCAAGCTTTTTGTTGTATGTTGGTAGCTTTTTATTTGCAGAATCTTATCCGTAGTTGAATTAGCCTAATGAGGTCTTATTGTTTGTGATCTTTGTATTATAGAATAATTGACTTAATGTAAATAAATGAATTACATTTTTAGGAAGTGTTGATGGTGGATTTTCATTTAAGGCTAAAATTGTAAAGGTCAAAATTATGCGCTAGTATCTTGCAAAAGATAAAGCCACTGATAAGTGATGAATACTTCTCCACTTTATTAATTCACCTAGAATAGAGCATGTGGCAATAATCCCAGTATTATGTGAATTAAATACACAAAATTCATCCAGGTCGGAGCATGTAGTAACAATCCCATATACCCTGTTAATTTACAACATTATTAATTAATGCATGACCAGCCTTGTATTTCCTGTACTCATTACTGGTGTGGCATGATGATTGAGTGTTGTTCTCAGCAGAGGAACACGAATCTCCAAGCATTAATAATGAAGCATGTACGAAATACCCATACAGGCTACGACTCTCGGTGTGTTATACTAGCCCGATTGAGCATATTTGAACCTGAACTGACCATATCAGTCTTAGAAACGATCACGACAATCCAGCTTCACCAGCATGATTGGATGGCTTAGATTGAATCCATGACCCCAAGCAGGTATTAGAATATTCACTACCGACCCAGCGCGGGCCCCGCATGGTCGGTCTCCCCAAAAGGGTGGCATAGCTTGCCAAACCGTCCAAACCAGAGCAGTATGGACGAAAAACCCTAAATTAGGGTTTGCGGCACATTTCATGTATCGCAAAATGTCTCAACCATCCATCTTCGCAGGCATAGATGGAGGGTGTAGATGTAGATTCAAAGAGCCCAGAGCATGTCAACACAAACACCGTGGGCCCGCCTACAAACCTGACTGATCGGTCAGGACCAACTATGGTTGGTCGTCTTGATTCGTGCGCCCCAAACCGGGTATGACACACTACCGACAAAACCTAATTAGGGTTTGTGTCGCGATCACGAGCGTCCATTTTCTCCCTCGCACGAATGAAGGGTCCAGAATAGACTAAGCGGATCCTGTAAGTATCAACACGATCACCGTGGCCCACCTATCTCCACACCCGATCGGCCAAGACCAAACTTGGTCACACACTTGATTCACGCGCCCAAGCTAGGCGTGGTCACACTTCCCAACCACAAACTGATCTCGACCGCTCAAGTTTACCGGAAAAATTGAGTGGCTTAGATCACGTTTCTATGGGACGATGAAGTACAAGTATATACACCATCCACCGTATGCATGCCGGGCTTGGTCGTCTTGGAACGCGCGCCCAAAATTGGCATGATGCGCGGCTTTTGCGGCACCAGATTTCTGTTGCAAATCGATCTCGACTACTCAACTTCGCCGGAAAAATTGAGTGGCCCAGATCATATTTTCACGAGACAATGAGATATGGGCGCCTACACCGTCATGTTGTCTACACACATGCATGATCGACCCTGTCAAAATTGTATCCCAAGCTTGGATTCGACCAAGCTGAAGAGTGATGCTTGCGCACCTCTTCAAAAACCCTAATTCCATCAACGGTCGCAGATGAGTGTCTCAAAGATCATCTCGTCCGTCCAACTTCACCGGCTTGGTTATACAACCCTGGTCACGAGTTAATTGGTCAGTGAGGCGTCATGATGATCACCACCCGTCACTTTACCACATCATGATGCGCAAAGACTGCATAGAATACACACGGTACTTCACAGTATCGACTTCCTAAATAACTTAGTTATTTAATCGAGCATTACATGCTACTTTCGTGGGTCCCACGATCCACAAACTCGAGACATCAATCATGTCACAAACTGGGGGATACATACTGGGGTATTGGTCTGGCGGTTTACAGCGTGCAGCGTGCAACGCGCCACCACAAGAACGTGTCAGGAAGTCATGGACGGTTATAGATGATAGGAGAAGTGGGCAAGACTGGTCGTGTAACACTAACACATAACTCCACTACTCCATCACTACACTTCCTCCACTTCCCATGAGAGACGTGAATAAGGCTCGAATGACTTGTATAAATAGGTTCTCCTCCCTATTTACAAAAACAACAAAACAAGTCCAGACAACAGAGGCAAGTGTTGATACCATCGTATTCAAACACCAGAACTGATAGCTTACATCCTGCAAGCCAGTTCAGCTTTCTGATACAAGTCATACATAGCCAACACCTTCACAATCTCAACACTTTCTTCGTTTCCCTCACTAAGATCAACCTCATCTCCTTCACTTTGTGACCGAAACAAGTCTGGAACGGCGATTTCTTGGTTTAGGCCGGATTTGCACAGATTGATTTCTCGAATCTACAAGCACTCCCGTGTAGTGCATTTGTTTAAGTTTAGACTCATTTCTCATCCACACACCCCAAATTACCAAAACCTAAGCAAAATAGTTTTCACCCATAAACAATTGGCTACCACAAATAAGGTTAATCTCTCGGTTGTAAAGTCAATTTCTTCGAAATCCGATTCAATTTCATCAATTTCAAAAAGGGTAGATCTTGGAACCAATTCAATCAACAATTCATTTCAAGATGGTAGAACTCGTGTCCTGGATCGGAATCAATCCCGATGGAGCTAGTACGGATAACACTCCGGTGTCGATGTACCTATCGGTGGAGCTACCGTGGTCAATACATCTCGTGGAGCCGTCACTTCTATCCCCAACGCTAGCGGAGCAGAGACATTCCAAAGAGGTGTAACGCCTCCCATCACTGTAATCGAGCAGCGGCGCGAATCCCGACATCTCCTCAACTGCAACGCCTCCAGTGGTCACCAGAGCAACAACTTTCACTCCTTCATCAGGACGAGGAGTCGGAGGGACGAGAGGAGGACCACCGCCCATTACCATTGCGTACTTGATGGAGAAGCGGGAGATTCTTGCTAAGACTCAAACGGATATGGCCGCAACTCGTAAAGAGGTACTCACTTTCCTTAAAACTTTAACCGAAAGATTGCCACAAGATTCAAGGCAACCCTTGGATCCAGCATGAGATGCCTTCAATACACCCGAGCAAAAGGGAAGTTTCCACTCGGGCCCACATGAGTGAAGAAGCTCGTGTTGCTCCTGAACGCCCAAGAGAGAGGGACCAGCCATCCAACTTCATCACACGTGAGGACCTAGAACGACTTCTCCAAAACCGAGGCAAAGGAAATATGATGGATGCACACCAACATCAGCCGCCGTACCCTCAATATATGCAACGAATCCCTCTTCCAAGAGGATACACCTCTCCTCGCCTCCCTCTACGATGGTACGGTAACGCTCGTGAACACGTTTCTCGATTTTTGGAATCCTTGGGGGAGCATGAGTACAATCATGTTCTCCGCCTGAAGGAGTTCTCGAAATCACTTACGGGAAGGGCGTACACCTGGTATAACAACATCACACCCGACAAAGATATCCAATTGGGGGAGATGGTCGGTGCTTTCTACAGAAGTATTTCTTCATATCCGAGCGGATCACCTTTTCGCATCTAGGAGAGTCTCTCACGGAATAACGAGCATCCGAACGACTTCGTTAAGAGGTTCAAAACTCAAGCACAAGATTGTCATGATCCGAAAATCACCGAACGTCAGCTGGTAGAGCTGTGCATCAACGAGATGATACCCATATATCGTGCTTTACTAGAGAATCTGGGCTTTCAGACGTTCTCCGAACTCCATGAAGCTGCCAAACGTTCGACCACCACTGCCCCAACATTGCTAGAAAGAACCAGGGTTGTTCGAAACGAAGATCCACGTGACAATTGAGGAAGCAGGCGTCTCACAAACAAACAATACAATACTGGTCCTTCTGTGAGCGTGGTCGGCGAAGGAGGAAAAAGGAAAGCTTCAGCAACAGAACAACAACCCAAGCGTGCGGCTCCATCACACATGACTTCTTCTCAAAAGGGAGCGGGCAAGACTCCTGCACAAGACACCTAAGATATAGGTTTCCCGTTCCCCATGAATGAAGTAGTGGAACTCTTGGAGGCGTGGATTCAAGACGATGCCATCAAGCTGCCTCCTATCAGACGTCCACCAACTGAGAAAGATATGGCGGATCCTAAGTACTGTCGCTACCATAGGTTCGTTCACCATCCAACCAAATACCGCAACAGTCAAACAAATCTTCGAGAGAAAAGATAGAGACGGAGAACTCCGGCTTGGAAACGAAGGTGTTCGTAGAGACCCTCTTCTGTCGGAACCGCATGATTTACGGGGATTCCGTTCGCAGGATCGTACAATCTATGATGGAACATTTATGCGAGATCTTGTACTTCTCCAAAGCACAATGTCAGGACATATTTGCAGCCCTCAACCGTGTTGTCTCAGGCAAACGCTTGTATCTGGAAGAGGAAGCGGTCTCGAAACCTCAGTCCTTGCTGGAAGATGCAAGCAAGGGAAATTGGGGACTCTTAACCGTTGCACGTTTGAAGGATATCGAGTTCGATAACACATTGATCGATACGACCTCTGAATTCAACATCATCACTCTCCGGACCTTAAAAACAAGAAAGATTTCAAAACAGAGGCTACTCGCAACCCAATTGTGATTAAGACTCCAGAAGGAGAACTCGAGATGCATATGGATACATCGATCTTGAAGTAAAATTGGGCGATGCCTCGACACAAGCAAAGTTCTACATAGTCATAGAGCATCCGAATTACGACATGATCCTAGGACGCTCTTGGGTACACGACAACAAGACAACACTGGGAGTTTGCCCTCTACCAGCTACGACACCTGAAAGGATCTCCAACAAGCCGTCCCCGGACTCGAAGATCGTCCGTTGCCGCACTGCAGCTTTGCCAATGTGACACAACTTCCTGGAGAGAGTCCATCAGCATACATTAAGAGGTTCCGAGCTCAAGTAAGTCTCATCACGGAACCCTTCTTGCAACCAATCACTCCTCACTCTGATAAGTCCTGGGGACTGGCTCCAACCAACAAACCAACCCCGGCTAAGAGATGTGAATGGGAAGCCGGCCCCTTCAAACGCTTTATCAAGAGCATAGAGGCTGTCTTGGTCAAAGACGATAAGGCCAAGGTCCAGGTATCTGCACGCCCAAACCCATTTGGAATTGGAGATCTGGTGACGAAGACGACTGCATTCAAGGTTGGGAGCATGACGGTGAAAGTGACCACTCCACCTGACTCACCCACCGAAAGAGAAGATGAACCGTACCTGGTAGAAGATGTTATCCTAGGCGGCTACTGCAAGCTCATCAACGCTGATAAACTATAAGGCATAACAATTCACTCACAATGGCTCAAACCCTACCGAACTTAAGACGTTGTGCTACCTCCACACTTTAAAACGCTGTGCTATTTCCTCCAGCGTGTTCCCTTTTACAATTTCATGTCATATTTGTAATTCCTCCAAATGATTGCAATACTTGCATTCATAGTTAGGGTTTCAATTTTCAATTTAATTGAAGCGTTATTTCCATCTGAGAACCTCTCTACCCCTAAAAACACAAAGTCCTGAGTCAGCCTAAATCAACCCACTAGAGCAAGGAAGTAAACCCTAAGCAAAACATCTCATCGGAAGAAAGAAATAGAATGTGTGCACAAAAGGAAAATGATTTGAGCCATCTGCCCCAGCAAGACCAAGGAGATCTCACGTCAGGAGCACATACATATGCAATCTTAACGAAGGGTTATGACATAAACCTTTATTCAATGGTAAGCAAACAGAAGAAAAGATCTTGAACTCAGCCGCCACTGAGTACAAGAAAGAGGTTCAAAAATTACGGGAATACACTTGAAAAGAGAAAAAGAAGCGAAGAGGTTTAGCCGTCAAGAAGAATGACCGCGCCTGCACCACTGCTGGGTCCTGCTTCAATGGCATCACCTGCTACCGCTTCTCCCTTCAGATCCTCAGCTCCCGCATCAACGCTCTCCGTCCTAACATCATCGGCAGGAATAGCTTCCAAGTCTTCGTCAAAGCCCACAACAACATTAGGGTTTGCGCTGATTGCCTTCGAACACTCAGGTCCGTCTGTGTCAGAATAAAGGATTATCACACCATCCTGGATTGGATAATCACGCCTATCTTCATCCGGAGGCCGTTTATGCTCCACTCTCCGCCTCTTTAACCGCGCTGCAAATCTTTCTGCCCTTGCGCTTACTGGTGCTCTCAACGCTTCCTCATGCCTCCATCGTTCTTCCATGTCGATCGCAGCTGAAAGGGCACATATGCGTCCCCTGGTGATACGCAGGTGCAAAACAGACATCCCCTGTATAGGACGACCAACTTCACGAAGTGGGAGATCAATTTTAGCCATTACCTCCTCATGCGCATTAGTCTCAGGTTTTTCAACTTCGAAACTCTCTTCTGGAGAAGTTACAGAATAATCATCGCCCGCTGCCTCCATGATAGGCTGCAAAGAAAAAGAAGTTATGGGCACACAAAAATATGTGTATCATCATCAGTCAATCAGAAGATCAGATGAGTACGGAACAATACCTGAGATACAAAAGGAACGACTATGTGATGAGAAGAATCCTTAGAATTTTTCTTTATAATCTAGCAAGTCAACAGAATCCCAGGAGAAAAGGAGTCTCTACTTGCCACCTATAAAGGCTACCGATTCAAGATAGGGATCAATGATGCTTATCGGATATATATGAGGAAAGCTTCCGTGTAACGAAGGGGAGTGCGCCTAGTCCAAGAAATGGGCCAATCTCTGTCCAGATAGTACGGAGGAAACCCAAAGCGACTCGCCAGATCAAGTCCTGCTCCCTCCACCATCCTAATCAGGACCGACCAGTTCTGTGACAACACCTGACGATGTCGACCTATGCGGTAAATGTATATTCACCTTAGCTTGGTCATTTATGTATACAAACTTGTCACCATCTTATGCCTACCCCACAATAGCGTAACCATTATGCGCTAGGCAGGGGACTTAATGTTGATGGTGGATTTTCATTTAAGGCCAAAATTGTAAAGGCCAAAATTATGCGCTAGTATCTTGCAAAAGATAAAGCCACTGATAAGTGATGAATACTTCTCCACTTTACTAATTCACCTAGAATAGAGCATGTGGCAACAATCCCAGTATTCTGTGAATTAAATACACAAAATTCATCCAGGTTGGAGCATGTAGCAACAATCCCATATACCCTGTGAATTTACAGCATTATTAATTAATGCATGACCAGCCTTGTATTTCCTGTACTCATTACCGGTGTGGCATGACGACTGAGTGTTGTTCTCAGCAGAGCAACACGAATCTCCAAGCATTAATAATGAAGCATGTACGAAATACCCATACATGCTACGACTATCGGTGTGTTATACTATCCCGATTGAGCATATTTGAACCTGAACTGACCATATCAGTCTCAAAAACGATCACGACCATCCAACTTCACCAGTATGATTGGATGGCTTAGATTGAATCCATGACCCCAAGCAGGTATTGGAATATTCACTACCGACCAAACGCGGGCCCCGCATGGTCCGTCTCCCCAAAAGGGTGGCATAGCTTGCCAAACCGTCCAAACCAGAGCAGTATGGACGAAAAACCCTAAATTAGGGTTTGCGGCACATTACATGTATCGAAAATGTCTCAACCATCCATCTTCGCAGCATAGATGGAGGGTGTAGATGTAGATTCAAAGAGCCCAGAGCATGTCAACACAAAGACAGTGGGCCCGCCTACATACCTGACTGATCGGTCAGGACCAACTATGGTTGGTCGTCTTGATTCTTGCGCCCCAAACTGGGTATGACACACGGCCGGCAAAACCTAATTAGGGTTTGTGTCGCGATCACGAGCGTCCATTTTCTCCTGCACGAATGAAGGGTCCAAGAATAGACTAAACAGGTCCGGTAAGTATCAACACGATCACTGTGGTCCCACCTATCTCCACACCCGATCGGCCAAGACCAAACTTGGCTGTACACCTTGATTCGCGCGCCCAAGCTAGGCGTGGTCACACTTCCCAACCACAAACTGATCTCGACCGCTCAAGTTTACCGGAAAAATTGAGTGGCTTAGATCACGTTTATATGGGACGATGAAGTACAGGTATATACACCATCCCACCGTATGCACGCCGGGCTAATCGGCCAAGACCGACCAAGCTTGGTCGTCTTGGAACACGCACCCAAAATTGGCATGATGCGCGGCTTTTGCGGCACCAGATACATTTGCAAATCGATCTCGACCACTCAACTTCGCCGGACAAATTGAGTGGCCCAGATCACACTTTCACGAGACAATGAGATATGGGCGCCTACACCGTCATGTCGTCTACACACATGCACGATCGGCCCTGTCAAAATTGTATCCCAAGCTTGGATTCGACCAAGCTGAAGAGTGATGCTTGCGCACCTCTTCAAAAACCCTAATTCCATCAACGGTCGCAGATGAGTGTCTCAAAGATCATCTCGTCCGCCTAACTTCACCGGCTTGGTTATACAACCATGGTCACGAGTTAATTGGTCAGTGAGGCGTCATGGTGATCACCACCCGTCACTTTACCACATCATGATGCAGTACCTGCATAGAATACACACGGTACTTCACAGGTATCGACTTCCTAAATAACTTAGTTATTTAATCGAGCATTACATGCTACTTTCTCGTGGATCCCACGATCCACACACTCGAGACATCAATCATGTCACAAACCGGGGGATACATACCGGGGTATTGGTCTCGGCGGTTTACAGCGTGCGTGCAGTGCAACGCGCCATCACAAGAACGTGTCAGGAAGTCATGGAAGGTTAGAGATGATAGGATAAGTGGGCAAGACTGGTCGTGTAACACTAACACACAACTCCACTACTCCATCACTCCACTTCCTCCACTTCCCATTAGAGACGTGAATAAGGCTCAAATGACTTGTATAAATAGGTTCTCCTCCCTATTTCCAAAAACAACAGAACAAGTCCAGACAACAAAGGCAAGTGTTGATACCATCGTATTCAAACACCGGAACTGATAGCTTACATCCTGCAAGCCGATTCGACTTTCTCGATACAAGTCATACATAGCCAACACCTTCACAATATCAACACCTTCTTCGCTTCCCTCCCTAAGATCAACCCCATCTCCTTCACTTTGTGACCGAAACAAGTTTGGAACGGCCATTTCTTGGTTTAGGACGGATTTGCACAGATTGATTTCTCGAATCTACAAGCACTCCCGTGTAGTGCATTTGTTTAAGGTTTAGACTCATTTCTCATCCACACACCCCAAATTACCAAAACCGGCAGAAATAGTTTTCACCCATAAACAGGAAGACAATTTTTATATAAGAATTTCATATTTGATATATTATGATCTATTTGAATATATTTTTTTTAAATCTAAAAATATTTCGACAACGGTTTGCCAATGTTGTTGAGACAACATCTTACAATGGAAAGAAGCTGTTGTTATTAGGTCATGTATGTTAACGTTGCCTTCAATGGAGAATAACAGTTGTCGAAGTGATGAAACTTTTAACAACCCCCCCATACAACAACGTGTGGAAAAACGTTGTCATACCATTTTGACAACGGTTTTCCCGTGTTTTCAAAGGCATCTTTTCTTGTAGTAAGAGTTACAGAACATGTTCAAAGTATGTCGACATCTTATTCTTTGTAAATCCTTTTTCATATTTACAATCTTGGAACCGATTATACCACACTTCCAAACAAGTTAGAACTGGTTCATCTGATTTCCAAGAACTATGTGATTGATCAAATATCAATACACTAATCATGGGTTTACGGTTCTACCAAACACAAGGATCGGTTCTACCTTAATATGGTTACTGGGACCGGTTACATCAGTTACCCGGATCGGTTACGTCAATTACCAGGACCGGTTACCATATTCTCATGGTATTACTTGTGATCGGTTACACTAGTCACTAGGATCGGTTACACCAATTACCAGGACCGGTTACACCAATTACAAGGATCGATTACAACTCTTTTGTGATTGGTCATACCAATTACCAGGATCGGTTACACCAATTACACATATCGATCATACCATCTAAGGTGATTACTTAGGATCGATTACACTAATAAAAGCTATACCAATACATAAGTCAGGTATTGTGACTAGTTTTACCAAGATACATAAAAATTTATGATCGGTTCTACTAACTCACACATATTGGTAATCCAAAGATATGCAATGAATAACAATACCAATAAGCCTAGCGATTTCCCTTTCGATTCATAAAACAAGTTCATGAATGTACTTCCTTTAAACAAATGTAAACATTGTTTCCTAGGATGAAATCTTCACCTTTAGCCATACACATAATCACAATAGCATTCAAACGATTATGTCGATGTCTTATATACGAAGTTCAAAAGATAGGCGTTATACTTCATATTCTAATTCATTAACACTATGTCTAGTAGAGTATATCATTCACAGCTTCGAAGTTATGTTTTTAATATAGCACGACTTGAAATATACGTTGGGAATGAAACAGTTCAAGTTAAAATATTACTAACCTCAAGAGGAAGGATGATGTCATCGATGTAGCTTGTTACTTCCTCACATTCTTCAAGTCTTCGCGTAATACTTGTATGTCTCATAATCCTAATCTTTAGCCTAACCTATACGAAGTTGTCTCTAGTATATAATAAAGCGACTCTTTAATTGAGTTTTGATTCACTAAAATATGACAACCAAACTTGACATACCAACGCTTGGTGAGTTCAACTGAGCTATGCTCTAACAGTTGTCCTGCAAGTTTACTTATATAGTATTTGTCTTATTCCATCTTCTAGTGAGTGTGGAGAAGATGATGATAAAAATTATGAGAAACTTTTTTGTGGGGTGTTATTGAAGGAAAAAGAAAACTGGTGTGGGTGGCTTGGACCAAGATATGCATGTCTAAGGAGAATGGTGTTTTGGGAGTGAGTAATTGATCGCCGTCGTAGGCGTCAAAAATAAATTGCACCTTCTTACTACTCAAAATATATAATGAAGCAAGGGCAAGAAAGGATCGTTCCCACAGAGAGGTCTAGAGTTGTCAATATGTTTTGGTTTCCTAAAAATAACACCGGGGTTTTCTGATTTTTATAAAATTAAAACTACAATAAAAACAAAGCACGCAAATCAAGGTTGTGAAATATTGGATAAAGGTTTCATCTTCAATTGTAAACAAGTTTTTGAATATATGAATAGAATTCGTATTTAATCTCGCTATCATCAAAAGCCCTATAATATCTTATTGCAAGAATACTCCGTAAATTTCCTAAGTCATCAACACACATATTAGAGCTGCGCATGTGAATTCTACCTAAAGAATAACCTAACGCCTTGCGCTAATTAAGTTCAATTCCTAGGAGCATTAAGTTTCAGAAATACGCTAATCAATGCAATTGAAATACATTGCGCAAACAATTCGAACAAAGGTCAATTTCTACATATGACTACAAGGATGTATCACTACAAACCATAATCATATCATGCTACTCGTATTCAAGGTTATCGCTCGATGATGAACCCTAAATTAGCTATAGATATGGATGTGAGTTCAATTATTTCTAGACTTAACTAAACAAACATTCAATCATATTGCAATACATCAATCATGCAATTATTATAACCCGTAGAAATCAAACGATAATATTGAGAGAAAACTAATTCATAAAAATCATAACTTGGTTTCAAAATCCAACTACATCTTTAACCAATAAAAATAAATCAACTACTTGGGTTTTTGGAAATCATCACAAAGAGTTTAGAAGAATCTATCATGTGAAACCCTAGAAAACAAGTAGAAGCCTCCCTAATGGAGATCTCCTAATTTAAAAGAAAGACTTTTCTATTTATATGTTTCTCCCATTCCAAAAGGATACTCTTTCGAATATTAGTTCTTCTCAAAACCCATCTCCAATTAGTCCACCAAGCCCATGTGTGAGAAATACCCGTGTGAAAACTCTGCCCAAAAATATGTCGCCGGAAAACTGGTATCGCCGGTCGGAAGTTGGCCGGGAAAGTATCTCAGGTGACCGGCAAAGTCTACCCGGTCACCAGTCAAACGAGTCGACTCGGTCAGGTCAACCGAGTCAAGGCGAATCGGTGAGTCAGAGCCGAGTCATCTGGTCAACTCAGTCATAGGATGAGTCAGCTGCTAGTCAGATAAATAATGCCTGAGTCAGAGGCTAACTCAGCTAAGCCAATGCCATCTTGCACATGCCTTAAGTTGTGCTGCACCATCATTGTGCTTCACTGCTTCACTGCCAAAAACTTTACTTCCCATTTCAGTTCATTACTACCTCCAGATCAAACCCAACAACCCATTGTTGTAACTTCTGCAAAACACAACCATCTTGCATATAAAACCCAGCTGCAATATCTCAAACTCCTTTGAGTCCATTCTACCAGATTACAACTGCAACATCAGCTCAAACTCATCCTTCAGCTTGAGTTCTTTCACAATCCTGCCTTCTCAGTTCCTCTTTCTGCCAACTCAGGCCACCATTGTAATTGAGACATGCACTCCAGCTGCAACCACAGTACCACAAATTTTAGCTCCTTCTTGACTGCAGTTCAGCTCATCAACATGGCTTGCTTCCTGCTAGTTCACTCACCTGCAATCTCTCCATAACTAGCAAACCAGCACCAAGCACCTGCAATTTCAGCTTCACAACACCCACCAATTTCTTAACTTCAGCTGCGATTCAGACAACATCGATACCAGCTCTAAATCTGCAATACAACATAACCTGAACTGCACATACCGGCTCTAGCACAAGCCCACTTCAATGAATATCATGAGCACCATTTCTGTCATCATATATTTCATCTCAAGCTCTGCATCAACAATTCTGTAGTGAACCACTTCATAAATTCCTTCAACACCACAAAACACCAGAACCAGCATCTCCTCTCATCTGACAGATCCACCAGACTTCATCTCAGATCAAGATCACAGCTCACTACTCTTCCTTGTTGTTCAATAACAGCTTCAGATCCATAGAAGCACACAAACCCTGAACTGCAATCTCAGTACCACCAGCACATTCTCATCCGTGTACCAACATCTCAACTTGAATTCAACCACTCTGAGCTTGCAGCTTGAGCTACAACCACCACCATTTCCTGGCAAACAACAGTAGCTCCTTCTTTTCATTCCTTTACAGTTGCACACTATCCAGCTTCCATTCTCATTATCTCTCACTTTTAGCCTCAACTCCCAGCACAGCCTACTGCATAACACAATCCGCTAGCCACTCCGTTCCTGCATTTGTTTCTCAGCAACACCACCAATGCCTTCATCTTAGATTCAACCACCAGTGACAATTCACTAAGTTCAGCAGCACCAGATTTTCAAACTTGAATCCATGCTCAAACCCTAAGATAAAAACTATCAGCACATCAGCTTCATCTTCTCAAAACTCCCATCTTAGTTCATTTGCTACACATTTTTTGAGCTGGATTGCAGCACCAACAACACAAGAACCATTCTACTTTCTTTCCCCCATCTTGCCAGCTGCAACAACCAATTTCAGAAATAAGCCATCACCAATTCAAAATCGAACCCAATTTCAAACCTTAAATTCCACCGGATCCCCATTTCAGTTCTCAATCTATCATGAACTCCGGCAAAACCAAAACTGACAGCAACCCAGTAAAACCCATTTGTAGTTTCTCCACTAATCGAACCCATTAACATCAACGTATCCATCAATTCCTTTTCAATCTCAAGAACTTTCACAAATCGAACCCATCTCTCTTTATCAATCTCTCCACCAGAAACAACTCAGATCCCCTTTCTTCTCTCGATTATAATTCATTTTCAAACCCTTACACAGACACAAATACTCTCCGTTCAACATAAGTAACTGCTGCAACATCCAATTCAGGTTAACCCATCCTTTCTTTCCGTTCTCGAGCTCGAAATCATCTTCTCAAACTCGAACCAAATTCACCAGCAGTTCATCCCTTTTGCAGCTGAGTAGAGGAAGAATGGGAAATGTTGTCTGAAACAACAGAGTTCGACCTAACCAAGTCTAATAGTATGGAACGGCTATTAACACCCATGGGTGCTTTTAGCAATTCTTACTAAACTCCAACAGTTTGTCCCTTATCCTTGACTGAGCTCCGAGTATCACTTGCCTATAAAATGTCCAATTTGCCTTTCTTACTCAAAATGCATGATTTCTCTTCTTTTTGCTCCACATGACTCAATTGCACCTAATAAACTCAAAAGCACACATAAGATACATAATTTACACG
Source organism: Papaver armeniacum (assembly GCA_023531295.1). Lineage (NCBI taxonomy): Eukaryota > Viridiplantae > Streptophyta > Magnoliopsida > Ranunculales > Papaveraceae > Papaver > Papaver armeniacum. The sequence continues at coordinate 1,470,817 of JAJJWW010003300.1, read as the reverse complement.
ACAATAACAAAGAAAGCATAAATACTATATATAAAATTAAGGTGTTTATGACACCTATCAAATTCCCCCACACTTAGACTTTGCTAGTCCTTAAGCAAATCAAACAAAACTAATTCTAAAAGATACATACAACTCCGTGTCGTCGAGGCTACGGTCACACTTAGCACGTATAACAAGCCTTTAAACCCCTAGGTGTCCCTAGTGGACGAGTTTTTGTCTCGTGAGGGTTTACTAGAGATATACCCACAAAACCTACTTTTCCAACTTACTAGTTCTCCGAAATGATAGCATCCAACGCGCTAAGAAGACATAAAGATTCTGCACACTAGTCATAAGAAGTTAGACACATAAATGAACACAATCTCATCCTTAAAAGTTGAGAGAGAAATAACCATCCCTTCTTGAAAGAAATTCGGGTTCGGAGTGATCGAAAGTCTCGACTCTGCCTCACAAGAAAGGGTTTTATGAAATTGCTCTCAATAATAAACAGCTTTTTATGGGTCACACATGTGTCCAGGTAAGAATGAAGAGAGAATCATGCGACACGTTGAATGGTAGGAAGGCAAAACCCTCCGAATTGTTTTAAAAACCCACATCTTTTATTCATTTTTGAAAACCCATTTTTCTGACGATCTCTAAGAAAGGAAATCAACCACTTAACGAAGGTGGGAATATGCTTACTTACCTCGTTATCCGTTCGACGTGCAGCTAGCACCACTCTCACAACATCCATAGAAACGTCTTCGGTCTTCAATCGGTGTCTTCATCTTCGTCTTCGGTCTTCAACTGTCGATGATAACTCTTGAACTTAGAAACAAAATAATAAAAACTAGTAAGAACCTAAAGAAATTTTTCTCTTGTCTTTTTTTTTTTTTTTTGTAATTTTTTTTTCATGAGACAAAAGAAATAAATACAAACTGAAATAAAAATAAAATAAGTACAAATGGCCATGGTGTAAGTATTTTAACGTATGATTCTTCACAACTTGTATGTCTCGATATCATAAACTTCTCGAACTCTCATCTTGATAATCTTCGCTTTTGTATATAAGTCTTCAACTTGTAAAAATTCTGCTCCTTGTCTTGTTGCTATACTTGAATCTGAAATCTACTCAATTCTGTACTGTTGCTTGTAAACCTTGAACGTCTTCAACTTTTCTTCGAATTTGTGATGCTCCTCTTGTTGATGATGATGGTGTTTCTATGGACCTGTTGGTGTTGAGAGAGATAAAGTGGATGGTGCTAACTGCGAACAAGATTACAAGTGGTATGTAAGTTAGCAATTCGATGTCACCATCATGGTTGATAAAAATAGCACTCAAGAGATCAAAATAGTGCTTCTATTGGTGGGAGGTTGGGCAGCTCACTATTCTGCCCGGAATTTACGTACGGTGACACACACTCTAAAAGCACATATTTAGACAGGTACAAAGAATTGAAGGCCGGTGCCTCGCATGATGTAACATAGGTAGTCTCCACTATAGGGGATCACTACTCTAATACCGAATTCAGTCTGCACCTTATTTGCCACTGGCATGGTTAAATCCAACTTTAACTCTCATACAAGTAAGAAACCCGATCATGTTCTCTGTCATCTCTAAGTTCAGTCACTCTTATGAGATTCTCGATGTAATCTTAGCGACATGTATACTATGTGACTCTAAACTAACCACAATTTGGAGTTTTTTATTCACTAATTTACACAAAAGTTGAAAATTTATGAAAAATTTACAACGCAAATGCTTAACCACTCCCTCACACTTAAACTTTACATTGTCCTCAATGTAAATTGAATCGTCCAAAGAAAGTCAAGGTGGGAAATCATATAACAATATGCGATAAGAAATCAGAAAAAATAAAAACAAGACAAGAAAAAGATAAAAACAAGACAAGAAATACGCATCGTATGGGTTGCCTCCCATGCAATGCTTGGTTTAAAGTCGTCAGCCCGACTATATCCTTGCAAGATTCATTCCCCATATACCAACAATCTGAAAAGTTGGGGATCCTTCCATAGATCCTGTTTTGCAAACACTAGCTTCACACAAATATTAGTAATATAAAACAGAAATGAAGCTATTAACCGATAAAAGCTTCCCCCACACTTATTCTTGTCCACACTTGGAAGTGTATAAAGAATATATAAGTCGGGTACTTCCACGGTTTCTTGTTCCATAACCTGCATAGTATGAGAATCAAGTATCTCTAATGGAGGATATCGAGAAACAAAGTCATTCAACAATATTCTCGAAGCACATACATTCAAACCAATAAGAGGTATAGGAGAAGAAACAATAGGCAACGGGTTAGACAAACCTTGCACAATCTCTTGTATCACGGAATCCTCTTCATCCTTGAAAAACTCAAGTGAATTATTCACCTCTTGTATATCATGGTCCTCTATCAAACCTTGCAACCATTCTTCATCCGTTTCTGCCATAACCAAAGTTTCGACATTAACATCATCATTACAATCATATGCAAGCTCAATTGGGTCTTCCACAATAGTGGTCATAACGGTCTCATTCTCAACACACTCCTTTTTGTTGTAAGGCACATACTCCACTGCGGATTCAAGTCTCACCATAAGGAACTTTTTTAGAACACTCGACAATGCATCATCCTCAAGATCCACCCTTTGAATAGGCTCTTGATCATTATTAAGATCAATGCTTGAGTAATCTACACAAGTGTCGACATATTCCTCTTCCACTTCACCTTGATCGCAAAAAGACTCCATTGTACACTCCTCGGGGATGTCACCATAAATTGGTTCAGGCGATGTATCATAATCACTGTCACTATCATAGTCAACATAAGATTGGTCCTCGCTGAATTTAGTGTTGCTAATATCGAACTCATCCTTTTGAATAGGGGAATGATCATTATTACGATCAAGAGTTGAGTTAACACACAATTATCAACGAAAGTCCCCAAAGGTTCGCCTTTTTCAACATAATTATTCATTTGCTCTATGTATTCATCAATGCCCTTTCTTACGTCGGAAGCACCTCTTTGAAGCTCTTTGAGTGATCCATCCAAATTCTGGATATAGTGTTCCATTTGTTTGTAAAGCTCATTCGACAAGGCAAAAGTAGAATTACTTACTTCAGTATTGTTAGGCCAATTATCTTCCCTTTGAATGGGTGAATGATTATAACTACGATCAGAAATTGGGCCATACATACTAGGAGCACATTCGGTCGATGAAACTGGTTCCATGCTTGGTTGTCCACGAATTGACTCCATGCTGTCCATAAATTGTTGCATTTCATCTACCAAACTAGAAGAAATATTAATAGGAGCACAAGTATCATCCCCTCTTTGTGGTTGCTCACTTACATACCTACCGTAAGAAGGTTGATATGTATGAGAATAACTCAAAAGGTACGTGGAGTATTGACCATAACCAAAGGATTGATTTTGATTATACTCCCCATAAGGGTGATAGTTATCATATTGTTGAGGTTGAAAGCCGTATTGATTGCTCCAATAGGCTCCGTCCATAGAAATTGGTACCTGAAACGAGATTCTCAAAACTCGGTTACGAACCAAAGAATAAGAAAAAGTAAAACAAAAATAAGAAACCAAAAACAAGTAACAACCCGCTGCCTCCCCGGCAGCGGCGCCAAAATTTAATCGCTGTCGTAGGCGTCAAAATTAAATTACACTTTATTACTACTCAAAATATATAATGAAGCAAGGGCAAGAAAGGATCGTTCCCACAGAGAGGTCTAGAGTTGTCAATATGTTTTGGTTTCCTAAAAATAACACCGGGGTTTTCTGATTTTTATAAAATTAAAACTACAATAAAAGCAAAGCACGCAAATCAAGGTTGTGAAATATTGGATAAAGGTTTCATCTTCAATTGTAAACAAGTTTTTGAATATATGAATAGAATTCGTATTTAATCTCGCTATCATCAAAAGCCCTATAATATCTTATTGCAAGAATACTCTATAAATTTCCTAAGTCATCAACACACATATTAGAGCTGCGCATGTGAATTCTACCTAAAGAATAACCTAATGCCTTGCGCTAATTAAGTTCAATTCCTAGGAGCATTAAGTTTCAGAAATAGGCTAATCAATGCAATTGAAATATATTGCGCAAACAATTCGAACAAAGGTCAATTTCTACATATGACTACAAGGATGTATCACTACAAACCATAATCATATCATGCTACTCGTATTCAAGGTTATCGCTCGATGATGAACCCTAAATTAGCTATAGATATGGATGTGAGTTCAATTAACTCTAGACTTAACTAAACAAACATTCAATCATATTGCAATACATCAATCATGCAATTATTATAACCCGTAGAAATCAAACGATAATATTGAGAGAAAACTAACTCATAAAAATCATAACTTGGTTTCAAAATCCAACTACATCTTTAACCAATAAAAATAAATCAACTACTTGGGTTTTTGGAAATCATCACAAAGAGTTTAGAAGAATCTATCATGTGAAACCCTAGAACACAAGTTGAAGCCTCCCTAATGGAGATCTCCTAGTTTAGAAGAAAGACTTTTCAATTTATATGTTTCTCCCATTCCAAAAGGATACTCTTTCCAATATTAGGTCATCTCAAAACCCATCTCCAATTAGTCCACCAAGCCCATGTGTGAGAAATACCCGTGTGAAAACTCTGCCCAAAAATATGTCGCCGGAAAACTGGTATCGCCGGTCGGAAGTTGGCCAGGAAAGTACCTCAGGTGACCGGCAAAGTCAAACCGGTCACCAGTCAAACGAGTCGACTCGGTCAGGTCAACCGAGTCAAGGCGAATCGGTGAGTCAGAGCCGAGTCATCTGGTCAACTCAGTCATAGGATGAGTCAGCTGCTAGTCAGATAAATAATGCCTGAGTCAGAGGCTAACTCAGCTAAGCCAATGCCATCTTGCACAGGCCTTAAGTTGTGTTGCACCATCATTGTGCTTCACTTCCAAAAACTTTACTTCTCATTTCAGTTCATTACTACCTCCAGATCAAACCCAACAACCCATTGTTGTAACTTCTGCAAAACACAGCCATCTTGCATATAAAACCCAGCTGCAATACCTCAAACTCCTTTGAGTCCATTCTACCAGATTTAAACCGCAACATCAGCTCAAACTCAGCCTTCAGCTTGAGTTCTTTCACAATCCTGCCTTCTCAGTTCCTCTTTCTGCCAACTCAGGCCACCATTGTAATTGAGACATGCACTCCAGCTGCAACCACAGTACCACCAATTTTAGCTCCTTCTTGACTGCAGTTCAGCTCATCAACATGGCTTGCTTCCTGCAAATTCACTCACCTGCAATCTCTCCATAACTAGCAAACCAACACCAAGCACCTGCAATTTCAGCTTCACAACACCCACCAGTTTCTTAACTTCAGCTGCGATTCATACAACATCGATACCAGCTCTAAATCTGCAATACAACATCACCTGAACTTCACATACCGGCTCTAGCACAAACCCACTTCAATGAATATCATGAGCACCAGTTCTGTCATCATATATTTCATCTCAAGCTCTGCATCAACAATTCTGTAGTGAACCACTTCATAAATTCCTTCAACACCACAAAACACCAGAACCAACATCTCCTCTCATCTAACAGATCCACCATACTTCATCTCAGATCAAGATCACAGCTCACTACTCTTCCTTGTTGTTCAATAACAGCTTCAGATCCATAGAAGCACACAAACTCTGAACTACAATCTCAGTACCACCAGCACATTCTCATCCGTGTACCAACAACTCAACTTGAATTCAACCACTCTGAGCTTGTAGCTTGAGCTACAACCACCACCATTTCCTGGCAAACAACAGTAGCTCCTTCTCTTCATTCCTTTACAGCTGCACACTATCCAGCTTCCATTCTCATTATCTCTCCCTTTTAGTCTCAACTCCCAGCACAGCCTACTTCATAACACAATCCACTAGCCACTCCGTTCCTGCATTTGTTTCTCAGCAACACCACCAGTGCCTTCATCTTAGATTCAACCACCAGTGACAATTCACTAAGTTCAGCAGCACCAGATTTTCAAACTTGAATCCAAGCTCAAACCCTAAGACAAACACTATCAGCACAGCAGCTTCATCTTCTCAAAACTCCCATCTTAGTTCATTTGCTACACAGTTCTTGAGCTGGATTGCAGCACCAACAACACAAGACCCATTCTAATTTCTTTCCCCCATCTTGCCAGCTGCAAAAACCAATTTCAAAAATAAGCCATCACCAATCAAAATCGAACCCAATTTCAAACCTTAAATTCCATCGGATCCCCATTTCAGTTCTCAATCTATCATGAACTCCGGCAAAACCAAAACTGACAGCAACCCAGTAAAACCCATTTGTAGTTTCTCCACTAATCGAACCCATTAACATCAACGTATCCATAAATTCCTTTTCAATATCAAGAACTTTCACAAATCGAATCCATCTCTCTTCATCAATCTCTCCACCGGAAACAACTCAGATCCCCTTTCTTCTCTCGATTCTAATTCATTTTCAAACCCTTACACAGACACAAATACTCTCCGTTCAACACAAGTAACTGCTGCAACATCCAATTCAGGTTAACCCATCCTTTCTTTCCGTTCTCGAGCTCGAAATCATCTTCTCAAACTCGAACCAAATTCACCAGCAGTTCATCCCATTTGTAGCTGAGTAGAGGAAGAATGGGAAATGTTGTCTGAAACAACAGAGTTCGACCTAACCAAGTCTAATAGTATGGAACATCTATTAACACCCATGGGTGCTTTTAGCAATTCTTATTAAACCCCAACAGGTTGTCCCTTATCCTTGACTGAGCTCCGAGTATCACTTGCCTATAAAATGTCCAATTTGCCTTTCTTACTCAAAATGCATGATTTCTCTTCTTTTTGCTCCACATGACTCAATTGCACCTAATAAAATCAAAAGCACACATAAGATACATAATTTACATGACAATAGCAAAGAAAGCATAAATACTAGATATAAAATTAAGGTGTTTATGACACCTATCAGTAATCTAAGAACAATTAAACGTGCTCTGCTGGTCAAATGGGTTTGGAGGTACTCAAAACATAAAAACAGTGTGGAGGAAGATAATTGATCACAAGTTCAAAAATAATAGTGAGTTACTAATGCCAGATGTAGATAAAAGACCTTGGTGTCAGAGTCTGTGGAAAAATATTATAAACATGATTCCAGAAGTGTAGATAAATGCGCAATTCACAGTGAAGAACAACAGAGGAATAAGGTTTTGAAAAGATAGATGGTTGGATAGAGGTTGTTTGTTAGAGCATAGCTCGGTTGAACTCACCAAGCGTTGGTATGTCAAGTTTGGTTGTCATATTTTAGTATCAAAATTCATCTAGAGTCGCTTGATTAAATACTAGAGTCAACTTCGTTTAGGTCAGACTAGAAAGTCTAGGAATGTTGAGACATACAAGTATTGCTCCGAAGACTTGACAACGACGACATCATCCTTCCACTTGAGGTTAGTAATGTTGACTTGAACTGTTTCATTCCTAACATATCTTTCAAGTCGTGCTATATCGAAAACATAACTGCGAAGCTGTATATATTGTACAAATTGTATAATACTCTAGTGATGTGACATGATCATAGTATTAGGGAATTAGACTACGAAGTATAACGCTTATCTTTTGAACTTCGTAGATATGACATCGACATAATCTTGTATATGTTGTTATGATTATGTGAATGGGTTATGGTGAAGATTTCATCCTAGGAAATAATGTTTTAAATTTGTTTAAAGTAAGTACATTCATGAACTTGCTTCGTGAATCGAAAGGGAAATCATTAGGCTTATTGGTCTGGCAATCTATTGTAAATATTTGGATGACTAATATGTGTGAGATGGTTGAACCGATCTTAACTTAGGTTATGTATCTTGGTATAACTAATCACAATTCCTGGCTTATGATTTGGTATGACCGGTTTTTGTTAATTGGTGTAACCGATCCTAAGTAATCACCATGTGATGATATGATCGATCCTTGTAATTGGTGTGACCGATCCTAGTAATTGGTGTGACCGATCATGAGTGTGTGTGAGCGATAATTGTAATTGGTGTAACCGGTCCTGGTAACTGGTGTGACCGATCACAAGTAATACCATGTGTAGATAGAACCGATCCTTGTAACTGGTGTAACCGATCCTAGTGACTGGTGTGACCAATCACAAGTGTTTCCATAATTAGGTATAACCGATCCTAGTGATTAATAGGACCAATTGAACCCATGTATGTGATTTGGTATTTGATCAATCACACAATAGTCTTGGAAAACAGGTGAACCAATTCTAAACTTGTTTGGAAGTGTGGTATAACCGATTCCAAGAATGCAAATCCATGTAAATATGAAATAAGGATTTGCAGTGAAAAGATGTCAACATACTTTGAACACGAGCAGTAACTCTTGTCATTTATTATTCAAAGATATTCCTTGGTACTCAAGGTGATCCTTTGCCGAAATAAATTAAGAATCTTTTAATTAAGGTTTTTGGTTTTATATGCTTTAATTACCAGCAATTAATGCATATCTCTAGAGAATAAAAATTAGTAATGTGCATTTACTAATTGGAGATTTTCTATTGGGAGATTTCGGAAATATTGGACAAACATTTATTGGAATTAGGAAAACCGAATTTTGCCATTCATTGCAAATCTTGAGAATACTTTTGGTTTTGGAAATTCCTTGGTGTCTAAACATCCTTGGTCTATAAATAACTAAGTGTGCATTTATAGCAAACTATCCTAAGAGCCAGGAAAACTTCATTTCTTGTTGTTTCTGGTGGATCCGTCTATTCGGAGAGGAAAGTATCCTAATTAGGTGAAATCTCTTACGACCGCTTGTTTAAAGACTTCTTTGGGATGAAGAATCTCTACGAGTATCGTTGGAGGGAAACTAGATAATTGCAGTGTTATTAATTTGCGATTTATTTGAATTACTAACGGTTGTTGGAACTTTGATTTCACCTAGTGTTAGAGCATTGCTCGGTTGAACCCACCAAGCATTGGTATGTCAAGTTTGGTTGTCATATTTTAGTGAATCAAAACTCATGTTAAGAGTCGCTTGATTATGTACTAGAGTCAACTTCGTATATGTTAGCTTGAAAGTATTAGGATAATGATACTTTACAAGTATTGCGAAGACTTGAAGATGTGAAGAAGCAAGGAGCTACAACGACAACAATCATCCTTCCACTTGAGGTTAGTGATATTTGACTTGAACTGCTTCATTCCCTAACGTATCTTTCAAGTCGTGCATATTGAAAACAAAACTGCGAAGCATATTTGAACTCTAGATAGACATATTATTAAGGAATACAATACGAGGTTTATTGCTTAACCATTAAACTTTGTGGATAAGATATCGCCATAATCATTTGAATGCTATTGTGATTATGTATGGGTATGAGGTGGGGATTTCATCCTAGGGAACAATGTTTTACATGTGTTCTAAGGAAGTAAGTTCATAAACTTGTTTGTGAATCGAAAAGGAAATCACCAGGCGTTATTGGGATTGTTATTCATTGCATATCTTGTGAACATCCAATATGTGTGATTTAGTATAACCGTTCATGACTCGTTGTGTTCTTGGTAAAATTATTCACAAAGGCCTGACTTATGTATTGGTATAACTTTTATTAGTAAAATCGATCTTAAGTAATCACCTGAGATGGTATGATCGGGTTTGTGATTTTATGTCTGACCAAATATGGGAAAGGGGAACCGATCCTAGTAAGAGGTGCAGTACATCACAAATGGGAACCGATCCTTGTATGAGGTGCAGCAAGGTTTATAACAGAAAGGGGAACCGATCCTATGGACATGTGCAACACATATAAGTTAGATACCATATATATGTGGGGAACCAATCCTAGTACCTAGTCAACCGAATTTTGGAAATATAATGTGACTATGCGCAGTACTCACATGGAAGATAGAACCGAAACTTGTTATGGTAGAACCATTAAACCCATGATTTGTGATTGAATGTTATTTGATCAATCACATAGTTCTTGAAAGTCAGATGAACCAATTCTAAACTTGTTTGGAAGTGTGGCAAATCGGTTTCAAGGTTGTAAGTGTGAAAGAGAACTTACAAAGTTAAGATGTCCACATACTTTGAACACGTGCTATGAATGTTTATTATTTAATTGTTCAAAGTTATTCTTTAATAGCTAAGGGAAGAGAATCCCAGGATCGAAACATAAATAAGTTAAGAATCTTTTAATTAAGGTTATTAACTTCATTTTTAGGAAAATGAGAATTAGTAATGTGCATTTACTAATTAGAGATATTCTGAGAGATTTCGATCATTATTTTTGGACAGAGCATTTCCAGGAATTATGGAAACCGAATTTGTGCTTTAATGAATATCTTGAGAATATTTTCGGTTTTGGAAATTCCCTGGTGTCCAAACTTCCTTGTGTATAAATACTTGAAGTTTGCCTTTCTAGCAAACTAATCCTTCATAACAACAAACTTCCTCTTTGTTGTGTTGTTACTGGTGAAACCGCCTATTCGGAGAGGAGAGTAACCTAATTAGGAGAAATCTCTTACGGCCGCAAAGTTTAAAGTCTTATTTGGGATTGAGAAGCTCTATTAGTACCGTTGGTGGGAAACTAGATAATTGCAGTTTATCTTTTGTTTTCATTGATTTGATTGACTAACGGTGTTTGAACTTTGATTCCACCTAGTTTGTTTATGCTTGAGAATCTTCTCTTCTGATATAAGATTCACTCAAACTAGTTAAGAGTTTCGACATGGATCTTTAGATTGTTGTTAGTTCTAAAGACGATCTTGTGATAATCCATTGTTAACAGACTCCCTTATGTGCGTGATTGATCACAAGAGATTCAAGTGATTATGTGCAGGTGTTTATTGAAGATCTAAGAAGATTTGAAGACAAAGAAGATATTGAAGATTTCTGATCTATGGGTTCATAATCTTTGGTGTGCACAATACTTGTTTTGGTAAAAGATGATCCAATTAATAATCGGTTTATCCTTGTGATAGATTGGATTGATTAATTGAGTAGATCGGCATCAACACAATTCTTTCGATTAAGAGTGTTGTTGGCTTAATCCTAAATGATTACTTCGGTAATTGAACATAAGATAGATCTAAGGACCTGACGAAGGAGTTTATGTTAAGATAAACAGAATAGCCTTTGTCCGACTCATATCACTTGGTTGAATAGAGTTGATACCAAACAGATTTGTTGTTCCTTTACTGTTTGGAATACGAACCAAAGGAATTGTTCCAAGTACGTGACTTAGGTCGGAGGCGTGGGAATACAGACGGAACTAGGTGAAATATAGGTTTAGTTGCTTGGTCTCAACTATATGAAGTTAGGTGTAATTTTGTGTAGTGGCTTAATCCCGAGAGTATTCAATTTTGGACAAGGTCCCGGGGGTTTTCTGCATTTGTGGTTTCCTCATTAACAAAATCTTGTTGTGTCATTTACTTTATATTTCCGCATTATAATTGTTTTATTATAATTAAAGTAAATCACACAAACTTTAATTCCTATTTACTTGATAAGTGAATCCTATTGTGTTTGGTTAAGTCCGAACCTTTTAATCAAGTAACATACTTCGTTGTTGTATTGTCTCGATCTCATATCCATAGACGATCACACGAAGTGTGAATCGATTAGTTGTATTGTCTCGACTCAGTCCATAGACAATCACTTTCGGAGAAAGGACTTATAGGTAGGAAGAGTTTTAGATTGAGGTATATTTGGGTACCCTCGCCTTTTCACCTAGTTTGTTTATGCTTGAGAATCTTCTCTTCTGATATAAGATTCACTCAAACTAGATCAAAGTATCGACGGGATCTTTAGAACTGTTTTTAGATCTAAAGACATCTTGTGATAATCCATTGTTAACAGACTCTGTTGCGTGATTGATCATGTTAAAGCACTGCTCGGTCGAACTCGCAAGCGTTGCTATCTCAAGCTTGTTTGTCAAGTTTAGTTGTCAAAACTATAAGTCTTGATTTCTAGTCCTTATAGCTATGTCTCGGATTAGGATAGAATGTGTAGTTGAGCTTTAGATTTCACGACATTCATTGATTGAAGACGGAAAACTACTAAGGGAGCTTGTGGAAGTTCATCAACTAAAGGTATGTGGAGACTTAAACTCATCTATCACTCAGAAGTCTATTCTATTCTATCTTCTATTGAGACAAAAGTCGTATAGCTATATAGACTTCGTTATTATATACATTTGATATTTCGAGCTGAGTTTAACTAGCTTATATCTTTCTCAAAATATGTGTTGGAAAGCTTTTTACTTTAACTACGTTCATCATTATTCTTGACGAAAGTCAAAAGATGATCATGCGAAAATCACCTGGTAACATCTTACATGATTTGAGTGAGACAGTCATTTGATGTAGACTCGGAATGTTTCGTATTGATCATTCCATCACTTGAAAATTGCTTATAAGCTAATAGTTTGTGTGAGACAACTATTGCCGGCTTCTAAGAATGTTTCAATGATTGAAATGGGAGTTAAGAGCTAAAACCCATGCCTAGATGCACAACGGTTTGTGTACTTAGTGTACGAACTGTTTTGACGGAATTCAGGACCGAAAGTTTGCATACCCGTTCGCAAACTTATTCAACTGTTAATTCAGGGTACTTAAGTTTGCATACCCGTTCACAAACTGATTTAACTGTTGAAGTCCGGGAACCAAGTATGCGTACCCGTTCGCAAACGGTTTCAACTGAGTTCGGTCCGGAGCTAATGTTTGCGTACCCGTTTGCTAACTATCGGCTTGTGACCAATGTCCGGAACTTAAGTTCGCATAACCGTTTGCAAACTTAAGTGGATCAAGTTATTAAATCGGTCAAGTATGATTTCATACTCATGAACAAATACATTTATAAATTAATGAATGCAATCTTTGCAAACCGTGGCTAAAATGTTCATGAACTGATTCTTTTGAATCAATCCGATTTTGCTTCAATTGTGTCTTGCATACTTCTATGAGAATATAAACAATTGAACAAATCTACGAGTAACACAATTGGATTCATTTGATTATCATTCTTGTTTGATTGATCATCATATGTGATCTAGAAGTGTTAGATGAACGAGCTGAATGCAAAAGTGTGCATATGGCTAACTTCGGTTAACTGTTATTGAGCCAACTCAATATACACGTTTAGGTAAGGTTACCCATATCTAAATGATGGTATATTTCATTTGTGTGTAACAAGCCAAGACCATCTAACGGTTGAAAGATATTGGCTTGAATCTAATCAGGTTTTCATCTAATGGTGAATATTGATTGCTTTGTCCCAAAGTTATCAAACCCTGATTTAAAGACTATATAAGGGAGAACTCTAGCACTTGGAAAACTTAATCCCCACACCACCCGTATTATACTAATTGCGACTAGAGTCGATTCTCCTTTAACCTAGTTTTTTCCCAAAACCATTATAGGTTAACGACTTTAATACTTCATTAGGATTCTGAAGCTAGATCTAACTATTTTCTTTGTAGTTGTGTATTCTGATCTTACTTGTTCTATCGTGTTGAGTACTATCTTCTCTAAGATTTGCTAGAGATTTATCTCTGATATGTAAGATATAAAAAGTAATCACAAAGCTCTTCGTCTCATTCTTTGTGATTCCACAATAACTTCTTCTACTACCATATAGTTAAGTTATTGTGAGGTGAATGGTATTTCTTGTCTGTTCTTCGGGGATATAAGTCCGGATTATCAATTGGTTCATGTGCACCTTGATTTATCATAAGACGGAACAAACTTCATGGGTACTTCTATGGGAGACAGATTTATCTATCAGAATATGCTTTTCTGTATGAGACAAATTTATCTATAAGTCTTCGACTTTGGGTCATAGCAACTCTTAGTTGTGGGTGAGATCATCTAAGGGAATCAAGTGCGTCGAGTCCTGCTGGGATTCAGAGACGTAAGGAACGCGACTGTACCTTAATCAGTGTGAGACTTGGTTAGGGCTCAACTACATTCTTGTCTGAAGTTAACTTGTAGTAGGCTAGTGTCTGTAGCGGCTTAATACAGTGTGGGGTTCAAATCTGAACTAGGTCTCGGGGTTTTTCTGCATTTACGGTTTCCTCGTTAAAAAAATTCTGGTATCTGTGTTATTTCTTTTCCGCATTATATTTTCTATATAATTGAAATATCACACGTTGTGCGTAGTTTAATCAATTGGTAAATCCAACCTTTGGTTGTTGATTGAAATTGATTGACACTTGAACATTGGTCTTTGGTATCGTTTAAGTTGTTTCTCATAATAATCAGGCTCGCGGATTTCTATTTGTTTGATTTGCTAGATTATATTGAGAAACATAGATATAACTCTTGGATATATTTTCCTTGATTGAGTTTGACTATCTAGTTGATTCTCTTGGAATTATATTGGAGTTAGTCCATACAGATTTCCTAAACGAAATATTGGGTGTGGTTGTTAGACCCCGCGCTTTTTCAATCGGTATCAGAGCAGGCAAACACGTTTAAGACCTCATAAGTCTGTGTTTTTAGCAATCTGACTCTATGGACAGTTGTGCTATCTCTGAGAAATGCATCACCAGAAACAAAAGTTCTGTTTCGATAAAATCTATTAAAGAGAAAGACTTTTCAATCTCACATATAGATGAAAATTGTGTTCATACGAAACAGACGAGTATTGATATGTGTTACTCTGAATTTCTTACTGACGAGTCTGACTCTGAAGTATAAAGGGAAGCAACCCAAGAGAGTGCAACGATTCTAAAACTTGTTAGAATCCAGGCAGTCGAAATTAATAGGCTTAAACACAAGGTCAATACAATGGTTGGTATGGTAAAAGATCGTGATTTCCAATTAAAGGATCTTCGTGAGGAAAATGTTGTAGTTTGTTCTTCCCGAACCTTACTCGAGGCTAAACTCAAAGAAGATGCCCTTGAAATAGAACGACTATTGTGTAATCTCTCTATTCAAGATAAAAGTCGTTCTATGGAGTCCGTCATACCAATTACTTCTGACACTGCTGTGATATTAGAAAACATGGCTAGTTCTAATCATGTTTCTCTAATGGAAATATCTTCAGAAGCTAAAATACCTACCCTTCCGATTTCTAAAGATGTGCCTGTTATTTCTACTCATCAAGGAATCACCACATCACCCGGAAGGAAGGAATCTCCTAATGATCTTGTTAATTTTACTCTCTGTAATCACTCTCGTGATCTGAGATGTCTCTTTTGTGATTCAAAAGGACATGTTCAACGGAGATGCAAATCGAGAAAGAATGACAATTACTTTGGTCGTCTTCAACACACCCTAGATTTAATACTCAAAGGTGTAACTGATATTCAGATATCAAAACCAATTGGTTTTAGTACTTACCCTGTGAACTCTTCCAGGAAAGTCAGTTCAATTTTCTCATCTGACGTTCGAATGCTGAATAGTAATATTAACACAAATCGGCCAAGGAGATTTCATCAAGGTCCCCCTCAACCGAAAGTGGAGAATGATGTTCAAGAAGTGAGAAAATTTCCAAAAGGTGGACACTACAATGGACATATGAAGGTCAACCTAAATCTGATAATTGAGAGATACAAAGATCTTATCAACAGGATGATAAATTTCTCCACACAAACTTCTTCAGGTAAGGATTCAAACATAGTCTCATACTTTGATGATAGTAAGTTTTATGATGACTTTTCACATCAAAAAGAGTACTCTTCTAGAATTGGAAGGAAAAAGAGACTTAACCGTGAGCATCATTCATTTAATGAGCTCAGGGCTCATACTTGTGCTAATTAATCACAAGGATTGAAATCTTACTCATGAAAAATCATGGCGAGTAAGATAGTTCTGTAAACAGGTATGTCTGATGGTAAAAATATTCTAATTGTTTGTGCTACTCTCTTATCTTTTGTTAGCTAAACATTTGCCCACATACATTGTTGCATAAGTTTTATTTTTCAAAAATATTAGGTTTGTTTGCTTTTGTTTTTGAAATTTTTCTTGTTTTGAGTATGCTATTCTTGTGCTCTAAATTTTCCTATTGTGAGAACATAAAATTTATTGAGCCAAGATTTGTGAAATAAAATTTCCACTTAGCAAAATGTGCTTTTGTCACAGTATCCCTTGAATGGATATTTACAGTCCTATTGGGTTCAGATTGTGTTCGTACGGGTACTCAAATATTGTTTGCCACGAACCATCTCTAAAAAACCCTAAAACTATATTCCCTAAGAAACCATTTAAATACCAATCCTATTGAGTCACGTACGCGTACTCTAGGTGTTGATGGTGGATTTTCATTTAAGGTTAAAATTGTAAAAACCAGAAAATCACGCGCTGACATCTTGTAAAATATAAAGCCATTAATAAGTGTTGGATACTCCTTCACTTTACTAATTCACCTAGAATGGAGCATGTGGCAACAATCCCATTCTGTGAATACATGAAATTCATCCAGGTTGGAGCATGTAGCAACAATCCCATATACCCTGTGAATTTATAACATTATTAATTAATGCATGAGCAGCCTTGTATTTCCTGTACTCATTATCAGTGCGGCATGACGACTGAGTGTTGCTCTCAGCAGAGCAACACGAACCTCCAAGCATTATTATGAAAGCATGTACGAAATACCCGTACAGGTTGCAACTCTCGGTGTGTTATACTAGCCCGATTGAGCATCCGGACTGACCGTATCATTCTGGATATGATCTCGTTCATCCAACTTCACCAGCATGATTGGATGGCCCAGATCGATTCCATAACCCCCAAGCAGGTATAGAATATTCACTGCCGAACCAACGCGGACCCCGCATGGTCGGCCTACAGAATTTGCCTAGCTTGCCAAAACGTCCAAACCAGAGCGGTATGCGCGGAAACCCCTGAATTAGGGTTTGCGACATATTACATGTGTCGCAAAAATGGTCTCAACCATCCATCTTCGCAGTATAGATGGAGGGTGTAGATGTAGATTCAAATGGCCCAGAGCATGTCAACACAATCACTGTGGGCCCGCCTACATACTTGACCAATCGGTCAGGACCAACCATGGTTGGTCGTCCCAATTCGTGCGCCCAAACAGAGCATGGTTACACGGCCGTGAAAGCCAAAATTAGGGTTTCGAGCATCACGAGCGTCCATTTTCTCCGGCACGAATGGAGGGTCCCAGATTAGATTAAGCAGGTCCGGTCATACCAACATGACCACCGTGGGACCGTCTATCCCCTCACCTGATCGGCCAAGGCATATCATGCCTGGCTATCCCAAAATGCGCGTCCAAACTTGCGTGGTTACACTTCCCAAATTGCAAACTCATCTCGACCACTCAACTTCACCGGACGATTTGAGTGGGTTAGATCACGTTTTCATGGGATAGTCAGGTATAGGCGTGAACACCAGCCTACCACCTACACGCCAGACTGATCGACCAAGACCGACCAAGATTGGTCGTCTTGGAACGCGCGTCCAAACTAGGCATGTCACGCGGTTTCCAATTCCTTTGCGGCAATGGATTTCTGCCGCAAACCGATCTCAACCACCCCTCTTTGCCGGCCAAATCGAGTGGCCTAGATCGCGCCTTTATGGGACAGAGAGGTACGGACGTGTACACCGGCATGTCATCTTACACGCATTCCCGGTCGGTCCTTTCCAAAACCCTTCCCATGCTTGGTTTCGACCAAGTCAAGAGTGATGCCTGCGCACCTCTTCAAAACCCTGATTCCATCAATGGTCGCAGATGAGTGTCTCAAAGATCATCTCGTTCGTCCAGCTTCACCGGCTTGGTTATACAACCCTGGTCAGGAGTTAATTGGTCAATAAGGCGTCATGGTGATCACCACCCGTCGCTTTACCACACCAGGATGCAGTACCTGCATAAAATACACATGATACTTCACAAGTATCAACTTCCTGAATAACGCAGTTATTTAATTTAGCATTACATGCTACCTTTTGTGGATCCCACGATCCACACACTCGAGACATCAATCATGTCACAAACTGGGGGATACATACTGGGGTATTAGTATGGCGGTTTACATCGTGCAGCGTGCAACGCGCCATCACAAGAACGTGTCAGGAAGTCATGGACGGTTAGAGATGACAGGAGAAGTGGGCAAGACTGGTCGTGTAACACCAGCACACACCTTCACTACTCCATCACTCCACTTCCTCCACTTCCCACGAGAGACGTGAATAAGGCTCAAATGACTTGTATAAATAGGTTCTCCTCCCTATTTTCCACAAGGAGAAAAAACAACACAAGTCGAGACGAGACAGAAACCAAGTGTTAATACAAAACGTATTCAAACACCCAGAGCCTGCTTGCATCAATCGTAAGCCTGCTCACCTTTCTGTTACAAGTCATAAGCAAGCTAACACCTTCACAATCTCAACACCTTCTTCGCTTCCCTCCCTAAGATCAACCCCATCTCCTTCACTTTGTGACCGAAACAAGTCTGGAACGGCCATTTCTTGGTTTAGGCCGGGACTTGCACTGTATTGATTTCTGAATCTACAAGCACTCACCGCGCAGTGTATTTGTTTAGGGTTTAGATTCATTCCTCATCCACACACCCCAAATTACCAAATCCGGCAGGAATAGTTTTCACCCATAAACAATTGGCGACCACAGCGGGAGGTTAATCTCTCGGTTGTAAAGTCAATTTCTTCAAATTCGATTCAATTTCATCAATTTCAAAAAGGGTAGATCTTAGAATCAATTCAATCAACAGTATTTCAAAATGGTGGAACTCAGGGTCCGGATCAAAGAATCAATTCGATGGAGCTAGTATGGATAACACTCCCGGTGTCGATGTACCTGTCAGTGGAGCTACCGTAGTCAATACATCTCGAGGAACCGTTACTTCTATCACCAACACTAGTGGAGCAGGAGACATTCCAATGGGTGTAATGCCTCCCATCACTAGAGCCAGAGCAGCCGCAAATCCCGTCGTCTCTTCAAGTGTAACGCCTCCAGTGGTCACCAGAACAACAACTTTCAATCCTTCATCAGGACGAGGAGCCGGAGGCACAAGAGGAGGACCACCGTCTATCACCATTGCAGACTTGATGGAGAAGCAGGAAGTTCTTGCGAAGACTCAAACGAATATGGCCGCAACTCAGAAAGAGGTACTTACTTTCCTTAAAACTTTAACCGAACGATTGCCACAAGATTCACGGCAACCCTTGGAGTCGTCAAGAGATGCATTCAATACACCCGGAGCAGGCGCTTCCACTCGGACCCACATGAATGAAGAAACTCATGTTGCCCCAGAACGCCCAAGGGAGAGGGACCAGCCTTCCAACTTCATCACACGCGAGGATCTGGAACGACTTCTCCAAAATCGAGGAAAAGGGGACCGAACGGATGTACACCAATATCAGCCACCGTACCCTAAAGATGTACAACGGATTCCTCTTCCAAGAGGTTACGCCTCTCCCAGTTCTCCCTCTATGACGGTCTTGGTAATGCTCGTGAACACGTCTCTCGATTCTTGGAATCCTTGGGGAACATGAATACAATCATGTTCGCGCCTAAAAGAATTCTCGAAGTCACTTACGGGGAGGGCGTACACCTGGCACAACAACATCGCTCCTAACAGCATATCCAATTGGAGCGAGATGGTAAGTGCTTTCTACAGAAAGTATTTCTTCGTGTCTGAACAGATCACCTTTTCAGATCTAGGAAAAATTCTTCAGCGGAACAACGAGCATCCCAACGACTTCGTTAAAAGATTCAGAACCCAAGCGCTAGATTGTCACGACCCGAACGTTACCGAACGACAATTGGTGGAGTTCTGCATCAATGGGATGATACCCATATACCGTGCTCTATTAGAGAATCTGGGCTTTCAAACGTTCTCTGAACTACATGAAGCTGCCAAACGTTCAGCAACAACTGCACCAGCACTGCTAGAAAGAACCATGGTTGTTCGAAGCGAAGATTCATGTGAAAATCGAGGAAGCAGGCGTCTCACGAACAAGCAATACAACACTGGACCTTCTGTGAGTGTAGTGGACGGAGGAGAAAAAAGGAAAGCTTCAGCGACGGAACAACAAACCAAGCGGGCATCCCCGGCACACAAGACTTCTTCTCGGAAAGGAGCGGACAAAACTCATGCACAAGACAACAAAGATACAGGTTTTCCTTTCCCCATGAATGAAGTGATAGAACTCTTGGAAGCGTGGATCCAAGACGATGCCGTCAAGCTGCCTCCTATCAGGCGTCCTCCAACTGAGAAAGACATGGAAGATCCCAAATACTGTTGCTACCACAGATTCGTATATCATCCAACCAAAGATTGTAATAGGTTGAAACAAATATTCAGGGAAAAGATAGAGACAGGGGAACTCCAGCTTGGAAGCGAAGGTGTTCGTAGAGACCCTCTCCCTATCAGGAACTGCATGATTTCTGGGGATTCCGTTCGCAAGACTGTACAATCTATGATGGAGCAATTGTGTGAAATATTGTACTTCTCCAAAGGGCAGCGTCAAGACATATTTACGGCCCTCAACCACGTTGTGTCGTCGCAGGCGTTTGTATCCGTATAAGCGATCCAAACCCATCTTTCCCGAAGGACGTGAGCAAAGGAGACTGGGACTCCTAACCGTCACTCATTTGAGAGACATTGAGTTCGATAGCGCGTTGATTGATACGGCTTCCGAATTTAACATCATTACTATCAAGACCTTGAGAGCAGCAAAGATTTCAAAGCAGGAAGCTACTGGTTACCCAACTGTGGTTAAAGATTCAGAAGGAGAACTCAGAGATGCATATGGATACGTCGATCTTGAAGTCAAATTGGGTGATGCCTCGACGCAAGCAAAGTTTTACATAGTCAAAAATCATCCCAACTACGACATGATCCTAGGACACTCTTGGATGCATGACAACAAAGCAATACTAGAAGTCTGTCCTCTACCGGTTTCGATACCTGAAAGAATCTCCAACATGCCTTCTGGACCTCCTGGTGACTGTCTGTTGCCGCACCAACAACTTGCTAATGCGACACAACTTCCCGGAGGGAGCCTGTCAGCATACATTGAAAGGTTCCAATCCCAAGTAAGTCTCATCGCGCAACCCTCTTTGCAACCTACCGCCCCTCATTCTGACAAGTCCTGGGGACTGACTCTAGCCAAAAAACCAACCTTGGCTAAGAGATGCGAATGGGAGGCCGGCCCCTTCAAACAATTTATCAGGAGTCTAGAAGCTGTCTTGATCAAAGATGACAAAACCAAGACCCCGATGTCAACACGCCCAAACCCGTTTGGAATTGGGGACTTAGTAACGAAGACAACCGCATTCAAGGTCGGAAGCATTATAGTGAGAATGGATACCTCACCCGATTCAACCACCGAGAAGGATGATGAACCATACCTGGTAGCAGATGTCATCCTAGGCGGCTACTGCAAACTCATCAACGCTGACAAGCAAGAAGGCGTAAAAATTCACTCACGATGGCTTAAACCCTACCGTACTTAGGACGCTGTGTTATCACTCTCCAGCATCCTACACACTTTAAGACGATGTGCTACTTCCTCCGGCGTGTTTCCCTTTACAATTTCACATCATATTTGTAATTCCTCTAGAGAATGATTGCAATACTTGCATTCATGATTAGGGTTTCAATTTTCGATTCTCAAATTAATTGAAGTGTTATTTCCATCTGAGAACCTCTTTACCCCTAAAGACACAAAACCCATCCTAAATCAACCCACTAGAGCAGGTCAGGAAAGAACCCCTAGACAAAAAACATCCTGAAAAGAGTTGAGGGAAAAGACATGCGCGGGAAGGGAAGAAGCTTTGAGCCACTCACCCCAGCAAGGCCAGGAAAATCTTGCATCAGGAACACAGGTCCGTAGGCATTCCATTATGGCATTATTTCTTTTATCACAAAGAATTACGTGTGAAGGCGCACCCTTGCACCCGAGAAGGTTCAGTTGCAGTCTTGACAAAGGGTTATAAAAAAAAACCTTTATTCAAACAATCAAATTGAAGAAAACCTTGAACTCGGCTGCCACTGAGTACAAGGAAGATGTTCAAATATACGGAATATACTTGGAAAGCGGAAAAAGAAGAAAAGAGGTTTTAGTCGCCAAGAGGGTCGACATCTCCTGCACCACCGTTAGGTTCGCTTGGCGCCATCACCTGTTGATGCTCCTCCCTTCGGATCTACCTCAACTTCTGCATCAGATATCTCCACAGCAACGCGCTCCATCCCAACATCATCAGCGGGAGCACCAAAGGGCACAACAACATTAGGAGTCGTGTCGATTGCTTTCAAATATTCAAGTTCGTCTGTGTCAGAGTCAAGAATTATCACGCCGTCCTGGATTGGGTAATCGCACTTATCTTCATTCATAGGTCGTTTATGCTCAACCCTCCGCCTCTTCAACCGCGCTGCATATCTCTCTGCCCTTGCGCTTACTAGTTCTTGCAACATCTCCTCGCGCCTCTACTGCTCCTCCATGTCAATCGCAGCTGAAAGAGCACAGATGCGTCCCCTGGAAATACGCAGGTGCAGAATAGACATCCCCTGTATAGCACGGCCGACTTCACGAAGTGGAAGATCGATCTTAGCCATTACTTCTTCATGCGCATGGGTTTCAGGCTTGTCAACTTCGAAGCTTCTTTCTGGAGAAGCGACAGAATGATCGTTCACCGCTTTCATGATAAACTGCAAAGGAGAAGAGATTATGAGCACACACAAAAAAAAAATCAACCAATCGATCAGTCAATCAGGAGATCAGATAAGTGCGAAGCAGTACCTGAGATATAGAATAAACGACTGCGTGAGATGATTCTTTATAATCTCGCAAGTCGACAGAATCTCAGGAGCAAAGAAGTCTTTACTTACCACCTATAAAGGCTACCAATTCGGGATAGCAATCAACGATGCTTATCAGATACATCTGAGGAAAGCTGTGTGTGATGAAAGGGAATACACCTGACCCAAGGAGGGACCAAGCTTGGATATACACAAGGGGAACCAAAGCGACTCACCAGGTCAAGTCATGCTTCCTTCACAACCTTGATCAGGACCAACCGGTTCCAGGGCAACGCCTGACGATGTCGGCCTATCCGGTAAATATATATTCACCTTAGCTTGGTCATTTCAATATACAAATTTGTCACCATCTCATGCCTACCCCACAATAGTGTAACCATTATGTGCTAGGCAGGGGACTTAATGTTGATGGTGGATTTTCATTTAAGGTTAAAATTGTAAAAATCAGAAAATCACGCGCTGACATCTTGTAAAAGATAAAGCCATTAATAAGTGTTGGATACTCCTTCACTTTACTAATTCACCTAGAATGGAGCATGTGGCAACAATCCCATTCTGTGAATACATGAAATTCATCCAGGTTGGAGCATGTAGCAACAATCCCATTGATGAGTGCCAAATAGTGCATATTTATTCACCTTTTTATTGGCATTTTACTCATCTTTTGCGCTTAGAAATCAGATATTATCCCAGATTCTGTGTTTCCTTTGTTTTCAAGAATAAATATTTGTATTAATTAATTTTGTGTTTTTAGGCAATAAATAAAGCTCGGAGAAATTGAGGAGCCAAAAGAGCGAAGACTCAGAGGCAAGTGTCTATGGAGCAGAAGCCGAAGCCAAGCGCGCAATGAGCTTGCAACCCAACAAGTAGCAACTCATCTACAAGGCATGGGCTAGAGCTACCCACGACCCGGATCCGAACCCGCTCATCCCGAGCCGTTGAGATCTCGCCCATATGCATCATACGGTCGCTCCTTCGCTCACATCTATTTCTCGATGCTCCGCTCAACACCAGATCACTCCAAGTCCTCCTCAGCCGTTCAGATCGTACCAGCTTCATCCTACGCTCGCTCGGCCCGTCTCATCATCACTCGATGTATCTGCCTCACAGCGAAACTCCCCATACCCTATACCCTAATCGACCCAACCTCATTTCATTTCCATCTTCTCTTTCTTCCTCTCCCGTCACGCTCACAGAACAGAGCTCTGCTCATCCACCTTCTTCACCCATACCACCACCAGAGCCACCTTCGCCACCAACTCCATCCTCTCCTGACACCAACCAACAACCCCAGCAGCCGTCTACTCCTCCTCCTTAGGTCTAGATATCTCTTTCTTAGTTTCTACCAACCCTAGAAACTAAATCAGAGATAACTAGAGCTAGGGTCTCCAATCAATCAACCGATGGAGTTCTGAGCACGAATTGACAAGGGAGAACAACGATTCAGAGTATGGGTGTGAGTGTTGTTTTTGATTTGTTTTATCTTTAATTTCTGTTTTTGAATATTAGGGTTTATATTCCTTTGCATGTATAAATAGCAATGAACTTTGTGTGTAGAGGGATGCCTGGATTAGCCAGAGCAGCAATTAGATTTAATTTGTGTTCATTTTTATTTTAATGTTTTAATTGAAGTTGCTAGGGTTTCACTGAAACCCTAATTCACTATGGTGATTTCAACTCTGCTTGAATGTTCTTGAGAGCTTAAATTATAGATACAACTTCAATTCTAATACCCAATACTTTACTCTCACAATGGATATCTTGTATCCATTGTAGTTAGACTACAACTGTGTTGTTGTATTGCAGCTCAAGCCTTAGAACTAGATGCTAATTCCCTTGACTGGTTGTGCTTAATTAGACAACCAGTGCTCCGGGTTAGTTCCTTAGCTGAATATTGAAGTATCACTAGGAGAAACTCCTAAGATAGGTGGTAGAAGTGACAAGCTTCACTTATCTGGTATAGGAACAAGAACTCAACTTAGTTGAACACACTATAGGAATCAGAGGTGGATTTGAAGACCTAGCAATCCTTTACTCTCACTGTTTACCTTAGTTTAGAGTCACTTCAGTTCAAACTCAGCCGTATCGGCAACAAAACCACAATATTGTTCTGTCACTTTTGAAATCAGTTTAGGAAGCCATAAGATCACTTTAAGCACACCCATTTCTCTGTGGGATCGACCCGTATTTGCCACGTCTCCGATAGACGCCGTGCACTTGCGGTTATTACAAGTAGGCTAAATTAGAAACCCCTTTCCAGGCCTACCAAGTTTTTGGCGCCGCTGCCGGGGACTTGGCGTGTGCCCTGTGATCAATTGCTGCCTTTACTGAGTTCATTTCATCCCTGTAAATACTCACACTGCATTGTTATTTTTAGTTCTTTGTTAGTGTAACTTAACTATGCTTCATTGTTTTGCATCCTCAACTGTTAGTATAACTTTTGTCATCTGCATATTTATCTGTAGCTGTAACTTAGTAAGCAAACTAGTTCTGTTGTAGTGTAACTTAGCTTCCATCATTCTTTGCTTTACTTAAGTTTTTGTAACTTAGCTTCTTTGTGTTATAACTTTGTGTAGCTTGTATTGCATATTGTCACTACCCTGTTCTCTTTTATTTGCATCTTCATTGCATATTGTTAACTACATCAGTGCATCTTAGTTAGTTTACTTCAACTCCATTTACATTTTCTTTTATCTGATTTGCACATCTTCAATTATTTCTGCAGCCAGCCTTGTAGTGTAGCTTAGTTAACCAGCTGCTCATAAAATTTTGCATCTTAGTGTTTCTTCCTTGTAAGCTCAGTTGTAGGATCAAGCTTATCAGTTGCATTTCAGTGCTACCACATCATCTGTGCATATTTGTAGTGTTTCTTGCTATTAGCTCAGCTGAGCTTTGTCACTAGTTTATAAGGAAACTAAGCAACACTGCCTAGTGTAGCTTAGTGTACTTGTAAATCTTAGTCCCAATCAGTCCATGATACTCTCAGTGCATATCCTGTAGCTTGATTCTTACTTTGAACATAGCCCTGAGCTCTGTCATTGTAGCACTATAGCTCTGTTGCTTATTGTATAACATTGAGGACTGAGTTTGATTTGTTGAGCTCACAGGTGCATGCTACAAAGGACAAAGGAAGGGAAGAGCTGGGGCAAAGCCAAAGAAAAGAATACAAGGGAGCAGAACAACATAGCCATTGTGGCTAAACCGGTTGGTCATTCTCCAATCCTGTTATATTTTATATCTGCGTGAATGAATGTGTGCTGACCTTTATGCATATATGAATGAGCGGCCATTCCCAGAACCCTTGCCTCACTGATTGCCTGTTGAACCAGTTACTGTGCCGCATATTGTTTCATCTCTGGAACTTTTGACTAACCTGTGACACTTGAGTGACTGTGGTAGATCTAAAGCCTGTGACTGTGTGTAAATTGAGCTTGGCCTGTGAATCTTTGAACCATCTTTGCATGAGAAATTAGCAACCTTGCTAGGTATTACTCACACCTGTGCAACTTGGTGTAATTACTCTGTGCTGTTTAGCCTGCAAACAAGTGTGCATACCCTGATCATAACCATTGAAAACCAAAAGGGTCAACTGACCCTGTTGAACTTGTGATGTGTTGTAAACCCTGAGCATACACTGTGAATTAGCTACTCTGCCACCTTGCCAGCCCCCTGTAGCTGCAAGTTTGAGTTAGCCTGTGCAAACCAAGTAAAGTCAACTGAGTGAGTTGACACAATTTGGCCCTGAGCCTATGCATACTTTTCTTTGCCAACCATATCTGTGAGATGCTCTGTGAGCTTGCCAAACTTTGCTTGAAACCCATAACCCTTGTATGTTCTACTCCATCCCCCTGTAGCTGTGAGGCTTGAACTTGAATAACCAAGTTGGCTGCAAACCCCATTGCCTGATTGACCCTGCAATGCATGCTTGATTTTACCCTAAACCTAGTGTGAGTTGTGCTATTCTGTGCCGTGTCATTTGCCAGCCCTGTGCTGATTAACCCTATGCTGTGCCATTTGCCAGCATTCACATAACCCTGCCAGCAGACATAACTTGCACACAACCTGTGCAACTGGGGATGACCAAAACTAGGCCTACCAAGGTCAGAACCCAGTTCCACTAGGCTTTGCAAACAAACTTGGGCTCTGCACAAACAAAACTTTCAGCCCACGCAAGTTCAGCTGCTGGGCTGTGCATAACTGAAGCCCACATCCACTTGGGCTGCAACCAAACAACCAAAGCCCTCATAAAACCAAACAAGCCCACACAACCTAGGCTTTGCACAACCAAATCAGAAGCCCAAATACTGGGCTGTGCATCTGGGCTGTGCAGTTCACTGTTCTGGGCCGCTTCTGCCTAAGCTGGGCTCTGCTCCCTTGCAATCAAGCTGGGCTGAGCATAATTGAAACCCACGGTTACACTGGGTTGTATTTTTCCCAACAAACCAATCCCACAAAACCAAACCAATCCCAACAAACCAAATGAAACCCAATAAACCAAATGAAACCCAATAAACCAAATTGAGTCCACTACAACTGGGCTTTGAGTTCAATTTGAATGCTAAATCATGTCAGGATTTTGGTCTGCAACTGGAGATACAAACAAATCCATTAGAGAGCTTGCTTACGGGCATGAACTCCCCACATACCATAGTGATTTTAGGGAACTTTATGAGCCTTCTCAGGGCCCTGACCTTGAGTACTCATACCCTAACCATCATGAGCACATGTATCAGTCACCACAGTGGGGAGATGAACAATTTTATACTCCCCCGACTCCTTGTTTACAATCACTAATGGAAACGCTCATGGAGCAAAATGCTAGGCTTGAATTGAATGCAATGCATGATCATCCCTTCTCTAGTGAACCATGTGCACAACCATTTAATGATTATTCATATGAAACATGCATACCCACTATTGAAGACTCTCCCTCCATTGAACAATGTCACATGTTCTTAAAGATGAACCTGATTCATTTAGAAAAAGAAGAATGGAAGGCAGTTCATGATAGAATGATTATTGTCCCTAATAAAGAAAATCTTGAAAATAGTGTTTCTCTTCCTACTCATGCAACTAACACTGAATATGAACCTAATCTAGAGGAAAATGAGTACACTAGAAATGCTACAATTTTGAATAGGGAAATACATTTTTGTTATGATGATGAGGATGATTATGATATGTTAGAAGAGCATATGCATGCAGAAAATATGATGGAATCTTTTGGTTCAGAGACGTTAGGCGTCTCTTCTGTGAACCCTATGAATGATGCCTCTTCTAATATTCATACATGTGATATTAACTCTGAGCTTGGTTTTGTGAAATTCTTCAGTGAATGTGAGCATGCTTCACAACTTGTTTGTGACTTAGGAAAGGATGAATCTTCTGTTGACACTAATGTTCTTTTGGATCATGATATTATTTTTGTGTCTGATTCCCTTCCCATATCACAATATGTTGCCTGCTTTGATGATCATGACATGGTGATTGATGAATTGTTCTATGCTGGTGAGCATGATTTACCTGTGTCTGACTTTAGGAAAGTGTGTAATGGTGCAAATGATCTTATACATGAAAACAACTTAGATGTACCTACTTTCTCTCCTAAGTCACAAATTAAAACTCCTCCACCAAACCTAGGTGTAGTTTGTCACAAAAATCTTAAACCAACTTTTCTGAGAGTTCCCAGTTTAGGCCTAGAACTTTGTGCCTCCCAAGTCCTCTTGGACTATTTTGCATCAAAGTATAACACTTTTAAGGAACCACAGTTGGAACGTGTATATCTGCTCATTATTAGTAAAACTCATTTTGAGTTAGACCTTTTGCATGATGTACCGTTAAAATTGCAAGATTTTGTGCTCCCAAACACACCCGTTCACAAGTTTAGGTTTGGGGGAAACTCATTCACATATGCAGTCTTACTTGCACTCTCATGTTATATTTGTGTAAGACTGTTGATGTTTGTACATATTTTCTATTGGGTTGACCCTCAACTCTTTAGATTGTTGGTATATGGTGAATTTTTGTATATAATCCAGTAGGACTTGTTAAATTTTTTTCTTTCTTGAATCGGTTGAGTCTTCTTGTGCATATATTGTGCTAATCCGATATGATCTCCGCTGAGAATGTTGGATTCTAGCCTTGATTAATGAAGATCTAACCTTGCTCCCGCCGACATCCGGTAATCTCTTCCCTTTTCTCTACTCAACATAGTTCTCGTGGTATGTGACTGTTTAAATTTTTCCTATCTGTTGACACATTGAGGACAATGTTTGATTTAGGTTTGGGGGTGCATTTGCATATAGAGTTTTTAGTCTTTTTAATCATTTATTAGTCTTTTTAATCTTTTATTTTCAAAAAAAAAAAAAAAATCAAAAAAAAATCAAAAAAAATCAAAAACTCTTTTTGTAAAAACATCCAACTTTTAGAGATTTTAGAGTCACTAGCATGCTTCTAGCTATGTTTACATAGAGAATTTTTTCTGACCGAAATAACAGAAGTTAGAAGTACCGGAGAACACAATCGGGTTTCTTAGTTGATTAGAGCGTTAAAGTTGGATTTAACCATACCGGAGAGCGAATTAGGTGCTGTTAGATATTCGGTAGTAGAATTGTGATCACCCATAGTGGAGACTACCCATTTTACATCAAGTGAGGCACCAACCTTCAATTTTTTGCAACTTTCTAGAAAAGTCATAGAGTGTGTGTCACCGTACATCAATTCCGGGTAGGAATGGTGAGCTACCCAACTTCGCACCAATTTCAAAGACTACTTTTGATCTCTTGAGTGCTAGTTTTTGTCAATCATGAGGGTGACGTTTAAAGAAGAAAACTCCTTCTAAATATTGATTTGCGTTAGCATCACTCTCTCTCTCAATCAATGAGACCCATAGAAACACATCATCGTCGAAGAAACGGAGCAAAGATCGAATATTGAAAGAAAAGTTGATATAGTCCAAGGTTTATGTGCAACAAAGAAAAAGAAAAGAAAATAGGATGAGAATTAATGAAGTTTGTAAAAAATTGAGTTTTATTGTTTTATTGTACTTAAAAAAAAAAAAAAAAAAAAAAATAAAATAAAAAAAAATTGTTAAGTTTTTGTAAAGTTCAGAAGTTCGTCATCAATAGTTGAAGACCGAAGATTGAAGACGTTTCCATGGTTTCTATGAGAGAGTGATATTAATTGCCGATCGGGTGAAAAGGTAAGTGAGTACTCCCACCCTTGCTAATGGTTGATTTCCTTTCTTAGAGATCATCAGAAAAAGATTCTTTTTGTCCACACTTCGTGGAGTCTCCGAAATTATTTCGGAAGGTTATCCTTCTTACCTACAACGTGTGCGGGATTTCTCTCTTTATTCCTGCCTGCACACATGAGAGACTAAAAAGCGATCTTTTTGAGTGCAATTATCATAAAACCCTAATGGTGAGGCGAGAGTCGAGGCTTATGATCACAATCGAATCCGAATTCTTTCATATGGTATGGTTACTTCTCGCTCAAAGACTTAAGGATGAGAATGCGTTCTTTGATAGTTCCAACTTCGTTACTAGCATGCAGAAACTCTATGTCCTCATAGCTCCTTGGATGCTTGAGACTCTTTTACACTCGAAGTTGGAGAAGGTTTTGTGGGTACACCTCTCGGTAAACCCTCACGAGACTACAACTCGTCCACTAGGGACACCTAGGGGTTTAAAGGCTTAGTGCATACGCTAAATGCATTCGAGAGACCTGCGACAGGGGTATAGTTAGGATTTCTTCATTTCTGTTTCACTTGAGGACAAGTAAAATTCAGGTTTGGGGGTATTTGATGAGTGCCAAATAGTGCATATTTATTCACCTTTTTATTGGCATTTTACTCATCTTTTGCGCTTAGAAATCAGATATTATCCCAGATTCTGTGTTTTCTTTGTTTTCAAGAATAAATATTTGTATTAATTAATTTTGTGTTTTTAGGCAATAAATAAAGCTCGGAGAAATTGAGGAGCCAAAAGAGCGAAGACTCAGAGGCAAGTGTCTATGGAGCAGAAAGTCGAAGCCCGCGCGCGCAACAGTTGCAACCCAACAAGTAGCAACTCATCTACAAGACATGGGCTAGAGCTACCCACGACCCGGATCCGAACCCGCTCATCCCGAGCCGTTGAGATCTCGCCCAGATGCATCATACGGTCGCTCCTTCGCTCACATCTATTTCTCGATGCTCCGCTCAACACCAGATCACTCCAAGTCCTCCTCAGCCGTTCAGATCGTACCAGCTTCATCCTACGCTCGCTCGGCCCGTCTCATCATCACTCGATGTATCTGCCTCACAGCGAAACTCCCCATACCCTATACCCTAATCGACCTAACCTCATTTCATTTCCATCTTCTCTTTCTTCCTCTCCCGTCACGCTCACAGAACAGAGCTCTGCTCATCCACCTTCTTCACCCATACCACCACCAGAGCCACCTTCGCCACCAACTCCATCCTCTCCTGACACCAACCAACAACCCCAGCAGCCGTCTACTCCTCCTCCTTAGGTCTAGATATCTCTTTCTTAGTTTCTACCAACCCTAGAAACTAAATCAGAGATAACTAGAGCTAGGGTCTCCAATCAATCAACCGATGGAGTTCTGAGCACGAATGTGACAGGGAGAACAACGATTCGAGTATGGGTGCGAGTGTTGTTTTTGATTTGTTTTATCTTTAATTTCTGTTTTTGAATATTAGGGTTTATATTCCTTTGCATGTATAAATAGCAATGAACTTTGTGTGTAGAGGGATGCCTGGATTAGCCAGAGCAGCAATTAGATTTAATTTGTGTTCATTTTTATTTTAATATTTTAATTGAAGTTGCTAGGGTTTCACTGAAACCCTAATTCACTATGGTGATTTCAACTCTGCTTGAATGTTCTTGAGAGCTTAAATTATAGATACAACTTCAATTCTAATACCCAATACTTTACTCTCACAATGGATATATTGTATCCATTGTAGTTAGACTACAACTGTGTTGTTGTATTGCAGCTCAAGCCTTAGAACTAGATGCTAATTCCCTTGACTGGTTGTGCTTAATTAGACAACCAGTGCTCAGGGTTAGTTCCTTAGCTGAATATTGAAGTATCACTAGGAGAAACTCCTAAGATAGGTGGTAGAAGTGACAAGCTTCACTTATCTGGTATAGGAACAAGAACTCAACTTAGTTGAACACACTATAGGAATCAGAGGTGGATTTGAAGACCTAGCAATCCTTTACTCTCACTTGTTTACCTTAGTTTAGAGTCACTTGATTCAAACTCAGCCGTATCGGCAACAAAACCACAATATTGTTCTGTCACTTTTGAAATCAGTTTAGGAAGCCATAAGATCACTTTAAGCACACCCATTTCTCTGTGGGATCGACCCGTATTTGCCACGTCTCCGATAGACGTCGTGCACTTGCGGTTATTACAAGTAGGCTAAATTAGAAACCCCTTTCCAGGCCTACCACCCATACACCCTGTGAATTTATAGCATTATTAATTAATGCATGAGCAGCCTTGTATTTCTTGTACTCATTATCAGTACGGCATGAAGACTGAGTGTTGCTCTCAGCAGAGCAACACGAACCTCCAAGCATTATAATGAAAGCATGTACGAAATACCCGTACAGGTTGCAACTCTCGGTGTGTTATACTAGCCCGATTGAGAACTCTCGGTGTGTTATACTAGCCCGATTGAGCATCCGGACTGACCGTATCAGTCTGGATATGATCTCGTTCATCCAACTTCACCAGCATGATTGGATGGCCCAGATCGATTCCATAACCCCCAAGCAGGTATGGAATATTCACCGCCGAACCAACACGGACCCCGCATGGTCGGCCTCCAGAATTGGCCTAGCTTGCCAAAACGTCCAAACCAGAGCGGTATGGGCGGAAAACCCTAAATTAGGGTTTGCGGCACATTACATGTGTCGCAAAACAGTCTCAACCATCCATCTTCGCAGGTATAGATGGAGGGTGTAGATGTAGATTCAAATGGCCCAGAGCATGTCAACACAATCACCATGGGCCCGCCTACATACTTGACCAATCGGTCAGGACCAACCATGGTTGGTCGTCCCAATTCGTGCGCCCAAACGGAGCATGGTTACACGGCCGTGAAAGCCAAAATTAGGGTTTCGAGCATCACGAGCGTCCATCTTCTCCCGCACGAATGGAGGGTCCCAGTTAGATTAAGCAGTCCGGTCATACCAAAGATGACCACCGTGGGCCCGTCTATCCCCTCACCTGATCGGCCAAGGAATATCATGCCTGGCTATCCCAAAACGCGCGTCCAAACTTGCGTGGTTACACTTCCCAAATTTCAAACTGATCTCGACCACTCAACTTCACCGGACGATTTGAGTGGCTTAGATCACGTTTTCATGGGATAGTCAGGTATAGGCGTGAACAACAGCCTACCACCTACACGCCAGACTGATCGACCAAGATTGGTCATCTTGGAACGCGCGTCTAAACTAGGCATGTCACGCGGTTTCCAATTCCTTTGCGGCAATGGATTTCTGCCGCAAACCGATCTCAACCACCCCTCTTTGCCGGTCAAATCGAGTGGCCTAGATCGCGCCTTTATGGGACAGAGAGGTACGGACGTGTACACCGGCATGCTGTTTACACGCATGCCCGGTCGGTCCTTTCCAAAACCCTTCCCATGCTTGGTTTCGACCAAGCTGAAGAGTGATGCATGCACACCTTTTCAAAACCCTGATTCCATCAACGGTCGCATATGAGTGTCTCAAAGATCATCTCGTTCGTCCAGCTTCACCGGCTTGGTTATACAACCCTGGTCAGGAGTTAATTGGTCAATAAGGCGTCATGGTGATCACCACCCGTCGCTTTACCACACCAGGATGCAGTACCTGCATAAAATACACATGATACTTCACAAGTATCAACTTCCTGAATAATGCAGTTATTCAATTTAGCATTACATGCTACCTTTTGTGGATCCCACGATCCACACACTCGAGACATCAATCATGTCACAAACTGGGGGATACATACTTTGGGGTATTGGTCCGCAGTTTACAGCGTGCGGCGTGCAACGCACCATCACAAGAACGTGTCAGGAAGTCATGGACGGTTAGAGATGACAGGAGAAGTGGGCAAGACTGGTCGTGTAACACCAGCACACACCTCCACTACTCCATCACTCCACTTCCTCCACTTCCCACGAGAGACGTGAATAAGGCTCAAATGACTTGTATAAATAGGTTCTCCTCCCTATTTTCCACAAGGACAAAAAACAACACAAGTCGAGACGAGACATAAACCAAGTGTTAATACAAAACGTATTCAAACACCCAGAGCCTGCTTGCATCAATTGTAAGCATGCTCACCTTTCTGTTACAAGTCATAAGCAAGCCAACACCTTCACAATCTCAACACCTTCTTCGCTTCCCTCCCTAAGATCAACCCCATCTCCTTCACTTTGTGACCGAAACAAGTCTGGAACGGCCATTTCTTGGTTTAGGCCGGACTTGCACAGATTGATTTCCGAATCTACAAGCACTCACCGCGCAGTGCATTTTTTTAGGGTTTAGATTCATTCCTCATCCACACACCCCAAATTACCAAATCCGGCAGGAATAGTTTTCACCCATAAACACTAGGTTATTTTCTTCTTGTCAAGAATGTCTTCACCTTCTCGCACCTGTGATTTTCCAAGAGGTATTCTTGATAAGGGTATTTGTTTCGGATCCAAAGGGAAGAAGAAAAGAACCCTAGTAGATGTTGATGATATCAAATATCAAAATCCTGAAGATTATGATGATGTCTCATGCTACTATGCATATACTCATCAAGATGTAGAGAATGAGGATATTGTTTCTGCTGAAGTGGTTCATGATTTTCTTAAACACTTTGAAGAAGCAAAACTGCAACTCGTTGATACTATGAAGGGTCTCGATGTATTATGAACTGAGTTGAAAAAGGTTAATCATGACCTTGTTCTCATGAAGACACATGTTAAAGATCTTCTTAATGAGGATATCTTCTCTGGAGAAGAAGTGGATGCTGTCAATTACAAGCTCAAAGGAGTCAAGACTCATGAGGGTTCTGGAAGTGCTTCTTAATTTCAGTTCATGATCGGTTTTGATTGGTTTAGGAGTCATTTGTTTTTAGCTTGTTGTTTTTATATTTCAAATCTTTTTATGTCTATGAAACTTCTTATGAGAATTTATTCTTGTGTTTAAGAAGGATAACTAGGGTTTGGAATAGGAAATATTTTGATTACACGTAGCTATTTCCAACGATTTTCATCTTGCAATGTTTTAGATTTATTTATTTAAATTCTAAATTATTTGGAAGATGATTTTGCAGTATTTATCTTTATTGGTTTCATGTATTGTAAATAATGTTATGGGATATGTGTGTTTGCGTCCGTGAACTATGATTGTCCCATATATGTCAAAAGTTAAGTCTATTATGTCATTATGCAAATATTGATAAAAGATAGAATGAACTTTTGTATATTCCGCAGTATTGATCTTTCCCTGATCCACTTCTATGTGAAAGTACTGTACGACTCCATAAGTTTTCTTATGTCAAGCATTTCCGATTAAATTAATCATTGAGGTTTCTTTGTGCTTATTTAATTGAGTTTTCTGGATACAAATCATGTTTCATGTGATTTGTTAATGTCTAAAGAAATCCTTCTTTTCTTGTAAAAGTAAGGTTGCTCTTGTTGTTCTTTCGGGAATGACATTTTATGGGGGAGAGTTCTTAATTGAACTTGTGCTTAATTACCAAATATTTGTGGGGAGTGCAGCTGTGGAATATTGTAGGACTTATCTTGTATCTTGATGAGTGCCAAATAGTGCATATTTATACACCTTTTTATTGGCATTTTACTCATCTTTTGCGCTTAGAAATCAGATATTATCCCAGATTCTGTGTTTTCTTTGTTTTCAAGAATAAATATTTGTATTAATTAATTTTGTGTTTTTAGGTAATAAATAAAGCTCAGAGAATCTCGAGGAGCCAAAAGAGCGAGAAGAATTGGAGACAAGCGTCTATGGAGCGAGATAGCCCAAGCTCACAAGCACAACAGCTTGCAACCCAACAAGTAGCAACTCATCTACAACATGGGCTTGAGCTAGACCCGACCCGCGACCCAGATCCGAGCCCGTCCACTCCAAGCCGTTGAGATTTCTATCTTCCGCATCCAACGGTCGCTGCCTCCACGCGCATCGAAGTTCGCTGCTCCCGTGCAACGCCGAGATCACTCCAAATCACCCCGAGCCGTTAAGATCTTCACTCGCCACATCCGACGCTCGCTGCAGCACTGCATCATCCTCGCTACTCCCGCCTCACACCGCAACTACCTATATCAGCCCCATATTCATCGACCCATCTTCTTCTTCTCTTCCTTTTCTCTTTCCCCTCACCCCGACCACTGCAGAACCCATCCCTCTCCTCTCTTCCTCCCTCTCCCTGACAAAACCAAAACCACCACCTCTATCTCCTGTCATCACAAAGAATAAAGATCAACAACCTCTCTCGCACTCTCTCTAGGTCTAGCTACCTCTTTTTAGCTTCTCTCATAACCCTAGAAGCTAAATCAGAGATAACTAGAACTAGGGTTTCACCAACTATGGACGCATGGAGCGCTGAGATGAATTGACAAGAGGAGAGCTCGATTCGAGGGTATGGGCGAATGGGTGAGCATTTAATTTCCATTTTGAAGAATATTAGGGTTTGAAATTTGGAATGTATAAATAGAAGAATCTGTATGATGTGAAGCGATGCACAGGCTAGCCGGAGCACCAATTAGGATTATTTGTGTTAATTGTTCTTTTCTTATGTTCTAATTTACTTGCTAGGGTGTGTTGAAACCCCTGATAATGTGCTAAGTTATTCACTTTCTTTTATTGTTCTTGTATGCTTCATTGTTTGATTGAATTAGTTATTTGAGCGAGATGACCACCCGTGATAGAGTGTACTTTGTAAGAAGACACTCTATACTAGGGGGAGTGTGTGAAATTAGCCAATACATCACCCATGGTATTCTTCCCGGAATGAATCAAGACTATAATTAGACTAGGAACCGCCTTAGCATAAGGTCGTGGTGGATTCATCACCCTGGTATTATAATCTGTCTGCCTTAGCTTAGAGTCACAAAACACTCAGCCGTATCGGCTACAAAACCAATATTTGTGTCACAATATCATCTTGAATTCAGTTTAGTAAGCCATTGATCAACTCTCGGCACCACAAGTCTCTGTGGTTCGACCCGCATTTGCCTTGTACTACATTAAAGACACCGTGCACTTGCGGTATAATTTGTAGGCATAAAATAAACCCCTTTCCATGCCTACCAAGTTTTTGGCACCGCTGCCGGGGACTTGGCGTGTGCCCTGTGATTGCTGGCCTATCTTCACTGTTTTTCACTCACCCTTGTACATACTTGTTGTGTAATATTACTTGTAGCCCCGTTTTTACCGTAACTTAGCTAAAGTTTTTCTTTTTCTTTTCCTTGCATCCTTGCATCTCGTATTGCATCTTAGCAAGCATACTTTTCTTGTTTCCATGCCATTTTAGCTATAGCTTAGCTTCACTTTGCATATCTCTCGCATCTTTTGTATTTTCTTATAAGCATCATTATCTTGTAGCTTCTTTCATTTGCAGTCTCTCTCATTTGTAACTCATTAGCATATGCTCTGCACTTGTTTTCTTGCATCTCGCTTCATTTGCACTTTGGCATTGATATTGTTTCGCTTAAGCTCTCTTGTTCCTGTCGGTCCAAAATATTCTCACCGGTGATAGCCGCATCGATTTCCACTTTCTTTGCTTTAACTTGCACATTGCAGAGTACTAAAACTCTTGTTGAGCCAGCAGTACCTATTATGCTATGTTTGCTCATGTGCTCGTGAGCAGCGAGCCAACCCAAGGCAGACCACAAGTCTTTGCAGACTTGAGGTACTTGCTATGCTTGTTGTGAGGTCATGCTCGAGCCAACCCAAGGAAGGCAAGGAAAAGCTCAAGTTTGAGCTTAACCCGTGTGAATGCACTTGTAATTGAACCTTGCATTGCCCCGTGAGTGAGGTAAGCATTACTAAACTTCCCCGTAAACCCCGAGTGTGTCTTCACCGTGTGCTAGGTAGTGTTCATGCCCCGAAACCTTTGTTCTTGTGTGAGATGAGCATAACTCCGTGCCATTACCTTGCTTGAGCATAGCTTGTATCACTCTTGGCCTGAATGTATGAAAACAAGATGCCTTGAGCCAAGCTCCACCCCAGCACTGTTGAGCTTGAGCTTGAGCTACAAATTGGATAACCAAATTTACTTAGCTACAAACCCAAATTAAGTCAACCGAGATAGTTGACATCACCAAACTCGCCAGCCTTGTGTTGTGAATTGGCATTCTGTGACACCCTGAATTGTGTGCTCTAGGTTTACTTTCCATTGAGTGTTCTGTGTGTTAATCTGTGCTATAGCCCTTAGCTAATTTCATTTGCCATATGCCCCAACTCCAGCCCTTGAAGCTGTGAGTTGAGCTGCAACTTGGAGAGCCATTTAAGCTGCAACCCTGAGCATACCTCTGAGCTATGCTCCAATCCACAGACCCTGTTGAATGACCTGTGCATAACCCTGTGGAGTGAGATGTGTGCATAATTCTATTGGCTGAAACCTGAGTGGCTGAAAGCTCAAGTGACATCAACTGAGTGAGTTGATGCCACACACCCTGAACTCTTTTGCATGCTTAATCTTGTTTCGAACCTTGTATGAGTCTTCACCTGCCATCAATTGAGCTTGTAGAGCCGTGTTGAGAGTTGCTTTGCCTGCACTTAGAGCTGCACTTAGAGAGTTGCTGGCCTGTGCTGTGAATTACAGGGGCTGTGCTGTTGCTTAAGCTTCCTTGTACAACTTGCCCCATTGTTATTGTTCTTGTGCTTGGCCTGACCAGGGATGCACATAACTTACTGGTCAGTGCACACAGCCAGTGCATAAGCTTGCCAATCTCATTTGTTGGCATTTTACTGTTGTGCTCATAAGTCTGTTGTGCTCATATTCTTGTGCTCATATTCTTGTGCTCATATTCTTGTGCTTGTTCTGCTCATAATCTCTGCTAATCTGAAGCCCACATACGCCGTACACCGGGCCGCAGCCAAACTAAACCCACATAAACCAAATTATAAACCGGGATGTGCACAAAACTTCCAGCCCACATCGTCCGAGCTGCTGGGTCGTGCATCAGATCAAGCCCACAACCTGGGCTGATCACAAACCGAAACCCGGTTCCACCGGGCTAATCAATCTGGGCCGCACACAACTAGGTTTTGCACATAACCTGGGCTTAAACCAAACTGAGCCCACAGTTCCACTGGGCTGTACATTCCCAACAAAATCAAATAAGCCCACAAAAACCAAATCAATCCCAACAAAACCAAACCAGCCCAAACAAACCAAATCCCACACAAACCAAATGAGACCCAATAAACCAAATGAAACCCAATAAACCAAACTGAGTCCACTACAACTGGGCTTTGAGTTCAATTTGAGTTGTTAAATCATGTCAGGATTTTGGTCTGCATCTGGGGATGGAAACAAATCCATTAGAGAGCTTGCTTACGGGCATGCTTCACAATATGAACTCCCCACATACCATAGTGATTTTAGGGAATTTTATGCGCCTTCTCAGGGCCTTGACCTCACATACCCTAATCATTATGAGCACATGCATCATCCACCACAGGTTGAGAATGAACAATTTCCTCATACCCAGTCATCACTTCTCGATCAATTAGAAGCTCAAGTATCTGCTTTAGAAAGGCAATTGCATGAGCAATCTGTCGAATCTAATTCCCCTAGGCAATCTAAAATGTATGTTTGTACCTTATGTGGTAGCTTAGACCACCCCCGCTGAGAAGCTGCTATATTTTGCATGATTTTAGGTAGTCTAGGGAAAGCCAAGATAATCTAATGTACGAATTGTCTAGAAGTGACTATGCTAGCAATCATTGGGACCATAATCAACCTGCACACATGCATCATTCACCACAGTGGGGAGATGAACAATTTTATACTCCCCAACTCCTAGTTTGCAATCAATAATGGAAACACTCATGGAGCAAAATGCTAGGCTTGAAATGAATGCAATGCATGACCATCCATATAGCAACATGTCTGAATTTCCCTTCTCTAGTGAACCTCATGCACAATCATACAATGAATATCCATATGAGGAATGCATACCCACTAGTGAAGACTCTCCTTCAATAGAACAACTCACTATGATTCTTCAAAGGAACCTGATTGAGTTACAAAATGATAGGATGTCTGTTATTCCTGATAATTTTGAAAATAGTGTTTCTAGTCCTACTCATGCAACTAACACTGAATATGAACCTAATCTAGAGGAAAATGAGTACACTAAAAATACTACAATTTTGAATGGAGAGATGAATTTTTGCTATGATGATGATGATGATGAATATGAAGAGCATGTGTATTTTGAAAATATAGTAGAATCTTTAGGTTCAGAGACATTAAGTGTCTCTTCTGTGAACCCCATGTATGATGCCTCTTCTAATATTCATACATGTGATATTAACTCTGAGCTTGGTTTTGTGAAATTCTTCAGTGAATGTGAGCATGCTTCACAACTTGTTTGTGACTTAGGAAAGGATGAATCTTCTGTTGACACTAATGTTCTTTTGGATCATGATATTATTGTTGTGTCTGATTCCCTTCCCATATCACAATATGTTGCCTGCTCTGATGATCATGACATGGTGATTGATGAATTGTTCTATGCTGGTGAACATGATTTACCCTCTTCTGACTTTAGGAAAGTGTGTGATGGTACAAATGATTTTATACATGAAAATAACTTAGATGTACCTAATCTCTCTCCTGAGTCACAAATTGAAACTCCTCCACCAAACCTAGGTGTAGTTTGTCACAAAAATCTTAAGCCAACTTTTCTGAGAGTTCCCAATTTAGGCCTAGAACTTTGTGCCTCCCAAGTCCTCTTGGACTATTTTGCATCAAAGTATGACACTTTTA
Source organism: Papaver armeniacum (assembly GCA_023531295.1). Taxonomy (NCBI): domain Eukaryota; kingdom Viridiplantae; phylum Streptophyta; class Magnoliopsida; order Ranunculales; family Papaveraceae; genus Papaver; species Papaver armeniacum. The sequence goes on along the minus strand of JAJJWW010003300.1, from coordinate 1,429,986 downwards.
AGGAACCACAGTTGGAATGTGTATGTCTGCCTGTTCTTAGCAAAACTCATTTTGAGTTAGACCTTTTGCATGATGTACCTTTAAAATTGCAAGATTTTGTGCTCAAAACCGCATCCGTTCACAAGTTTAGGTTTGGGGGAAAATCATTCCCATATGCAGTCTTACTTGCACTCTCATGTTATATTTGTGTAAGACTGTTGATGTTTGTATATATTTTCTATTGGGTTGATCCTCAACTCTTTAGATTGTTAGTGTATGATGAATTTTCATTGTATATAATCCAGTAGGACTTGTTAAATTTTTCTTTCTTGAATCGGTTGAGTCTTCTTGTGCATTTTTTGTGCTAATCCGATATGATCTCCGCTGAGAATGTTGGATTCTAGCCTTGACTAGTGAAGCTCTAACCTTGCTCCCGCCGACATCCGGTAATCTCTTCCCTTTTCTCTTATCAGCATAGTTCTCTTGGTATGTGACTGTTTAAATTTTTCCTATCTGTTGACACATTGAGGACAATGTTTGATTTAGGTTTGGGGGTGCATTTGCATATAGAGTTTTTAGTCTTTTTAATCTTTTATTTTCAAAAAAAAAAGAAACTCTTTTTGTAAAAACCTCCAACTTTTAGAGATTTTAGAGTCACTAGCATGCTTCTAGCTATGTTTACATAGAGAGTCTGACCGAAATAACATAATTTGGAAGTACCGGAGAACACAATCGGGTTTCTTAGTTGATTAGAGCGTTAAAGTTGGATTTAACCATACCGGAGAGCGAATTAGGTGCTGTTTAGATATTCGGTAGTAGAATTGTGATCACCCATAGTGGAGACTACCCATTTTACATCAAGTGAGGCACCAACCTTCAATTTTTTGCAACTTTCTAGAAAAGTCATTAGAGTGTGTGTCACCGTACGTCAATTCCGGGTAGGAATGGTGAGCTACCCAACTTCGCACCAATTTCAAAGACTACTTTTGATCTCTTGAGTGCTAGTTTTTGTCAATCATGAGGGTGACGTCTAAAGATGAAAACTCCTTCTAAATATCGATTTGCAGTTAGCATCACTCTCTCTCTCTCAATCAAAGAAAGACCCATAGAAACACATCATCGTCAACAAACGGAGCAAAGATCGAATATTGAAAGAAAAGTTGATATAGTCCAAGGTTTACATACAACAAAAGAAAATAGGATGAGAATTAATGAAGTTCGTCATCAACAGTTGAAGACCGAAGATTGAAGACGTTTCTATGGTTCTTATGAGAGAGTGATATTAATTGCCGATCGGGTGAAAAGGTAAGTGAGTACTCCCATCCTTGCTAATGGTTGATTTCCTTCCTTAGAGATCATCAGAAAAAGATTCTTTTTGTCCACACCTCGTGGAGTCTCCAGATTTTATTTCGGAAGGTTATCCTTCTTACCTACAACGTGTGCGGGATTTCTCTCTTTATTCCCGCTCGCACACATGAGAGACTAAAAAATCGATCTTTTTGAGTGCAATTATCATAAAACCCTAATAGTGAGGCGAAGTCGAGGCTTATGATCACAATCGAATCCGAATTCTTTCATATGGTATGGTTACTTCTCGCTCAAAGACTTAAGGATGAGAATGCATTCTTTGGTAGTTCTAACTTCTCATTACTAGCACGCAAACTCTATGTCCTCATAGCTTCTTGGAGGCTTGAGACTCTTTTACACTCGAAGTTGGAGAAGGTTTTGTGGGTACACCTCTGGTAAACCCTCACGAGACTACAACTCGTCCACTAGGGACACCTAGGGGTTTAAAGGCTTAGTGCATACGCTAAATGCATTCGAGAGACTCTGCAACAGGGGTATAGTTAGGATTTCTTCATTTCTGTTTCACTTGAGGACAAGTAAAATTCAGGTTTGGGGGTATTTGATGAGTGCCAAATAGTGCATATTTATACACCTTTTATTGGCATTTTACTCATCTTTTGCGCTTAGAAATCGAGATATTATCCCAGTTCTGTGTTTTCTTTGTTTTCAAGAATAAATATTTGTATTAATTAATTTTGTGTTTTTAGGTAATAAATAAAGCTCGGAGAATCGAGGAGCCAAAAGAGCGAAGAATTGGAGACAAGCGTCTATGGAGCAGATAACCCAAGCCCACACACAACAGCTTGCAACCCAACAAGTAGCAACTCATCTACAACATGGGCTTGAGCTAGACCCGACCCGCGACCCAGATCCGAGCCCGTCCACTCCAAGCCGTTGAGATTTCTATCTTCCGCATCCAACGGTCGCTGCCTCCACGCGCATCGAAGTTCGCTGCTCCCGTGCAACGCCAGATCACTCCAAATCACCCTGAGCCGTTAAGATATTCACTCGCCACATCCGACGCTCGCTGCACTGGTGAATCATCCCTCGCTACTCCCGCCTCACACCGCAACTACCTATATCAGCCCCATATTCATCGACCCATCTTCTTCTTCTCTTCCTTTTCTCTTTCCCCTCACCCCGACCACTGCAGAACCCATCCCTCTCCTCTCTTCCTCCCTCTCCCTGACAAAACCAAAACCACCACCTCTATCTCCTGTCATCACAGCAACAGCATCAACAACCTCTCTCGCACTCTCTCTAGGTCTAGCTACCTCTTTTTTAGCTTCTCTCATAACCCTAAAAGCTAAATCAGAGATAACTAGAACTAGGGTTTCACCAACTATGGACGCATGGAGCGCTGAGATGAATTGACAAGAGGAGAGCTCGATTCAGAGGGTATGGGCGAATGGGTGAGCATTTAATTTCCATTTTGAAGAATATTAGGGTTTGAAATTTGGAATGTATAAATAGAAGAATCTGTGTATGATAGAAGCGATGCCTGGGCTAGCCAGAGCACCAATTAGGATTATTTGTGTTAATTGTTCTTTTCTTATGTTCTAATTTACTTGCTAGGGTGTGTTGAAACCCCTGATAATGTGCTAAGTTATTCACTTTCTTTTATTGTTCTTGTATGCTTCATTGTTTGATTGAATTAGTTATTTGAGCAGATGACCCTGTGATAGAGTGTACTGTAAGAAGACACTCTATACTAGGGGGGAGTGTGTGAAATTAGCCAATACATCACCCATGGTATTCTTCCCTGGAATGAATCAAGACTATAATTAGACTAGGAACTGCCTTAGCATAAGGTCAGGTGGTGGATTCATCACCCTGGTATTATAATCTTTCTGCCTTAGCTTAGAGTCACAAAACACTCAGCCGTATCGGCTACAAAACCAATATTTGTGTCACAATATCATCTTGAATTCAGTTTAGTAAGCCATTGATCAACTCTCGGCACCACAAGTCTCTGTGGTTCGACCCGCATTTGCCTTGTACTACATTAAAGACACCGTGCACTTGCGGTATAATTTGTAGGCATAAAATAAACCCCTTTCCATGCCTACCAAGTTTTTGGCACCGCTGCCGGGGACTTGGCGTGTGCCCTGTGATTGCTGGCCTATCTTCACTGTTTTTCACTCACCCTTGTACATACTTGTTGTGTAATATTACTTGTATCCTGTTTCTATCAGTAACTTAGCTAAAGTTTTTCTTTTTCTTTTCCTTGCATCCTTGCATCCGTATTGCATCTTAGCAAGCATACTTTTCTTGTTTCCATGCCATTTTAGCTATAGCTTAGCTTCACTTTGCATATCTCTGCATCTTTTGTATTTTCTTATAAGCATCATTATATTGTAGCTTCTTTCATTTGCAGTCTCTCTCATTTGTAACTCATTAGCATATGCTCTGCACTTGTTTTCTTGCATCTCGGTTCATTTGCACTTTGGCATTGATATCTTTTGTTTCGTTAAGCTCTCTTGTTCCTCGTCACCCAAAATATTCTCACTGGTGATAGCCAGTCTGGATTTCCACTTTCTTTTCTTTAACTTGCACATTGCAGTACTAAAACTCTTGTTGAGCCAAAGGTACCTATTATGCTATGTTGTTGTGCTCAGTGAGCAAACAGCCAACCCAAGGCGGACCACAGTCTCTGCAGACTTGAGGTACTTGCTATGCTTGTTGTGAGGTCATGCTCTTGAGCCAACCCAAGGAAGGCAAGGAAAAGCTCAAGTTTGAGCTTAACCGTGAATGCACTGTAATTGAACCTTGCATTGCCCTGTGAGTGAGGTAAGCATTACTAAACTTCCCCTGTAAACCCTGAGTGTGTCTTCACCTGTGCTAGGTAGTGTTCATGCCCCGAAACCTTTGTTCTTGTGTGAGATGAGCATAACCTGTGCCATTACCTTGCTTGAGCATAGCTTATATCACTCTTGGCCTGAATGTATGAAAACAAGATGCCTTGAGCCAAGCTCCAGCCCCTGCAGCTGTTGAGCTTGAGCTACAAATTGGATAACCAAACTTAGCTACAAACCCACTGAAGTCAATCGAGATAGTTGACATCACCAAACCTCGCCACTTGTCTTTGTGAATTGGCATTCTGTGACACCCCGAATTGTGTGCTCTAGGTTTACTTTCCATTGAGTGTTACTGTGTTAATCTGTGGCCGTAGCCCTTAGCTAATTTCATTTGCCATGTGCCCCAACTCCAGCCCTTGAAGCCGTGAGTTGAGCCGCACCTTGGAGAGCCATTTAAGTCGCAACCCCGAGCATACCTCTGAGCTATGCTCCAATCCACGAACCATGTTGAATGACCATGCATAACCCCGTGGAGTGAGATGTGTGCATAATTCTATTGGTCAAACCCGAGTGGTCGAAAGCTCAAGTGACATCAACCGAGTGAGTTGATGCCACACACCCTGAACTCTTTTGCATGCTTAATCTTGTTTCGAACCTTGTATGAGTCTTCACCGCCATCAATTGAGCTTGTAGAGCCGTGTTGAGAGTTGCTTGCCCTGCACTTAGAGATGCACTTAGAGAGTTGCTGGCTCGTGTCTTTGTGAATTACAGGGGCTGTGTTGTTGCTTAAGCTTCCCTGTACAACTTGCCCCATTGTTATTGTTCTTGTGCTTGGCCTGACCAGGGATGCACATAACTTACCAGGCTGTGCACACAGCCAGTGCATAAGCTTGCCAATCTCATTTGTTGGCATTTTACTGTTGTGCTCATAAGTCTGTTGTGCTCATATTCTTGTGCTCATATTCTTGTGCTTGTTCTGCTCATAATCTCTGCTAATCTGAAGCCCACATAAGCCTGTGCACCTGGGCTGCAGCCAAACTAAACCCACATAAACCAAATTATAAACTGGGCTGTGCACAAAACTTCCAGCCCACATCCTCTGAGCTGCTGGGCTGTGCACTGTACTGAAGCCCACAACCTGGGCTGATCACAAACCGAAACCCAGTTCCACTGGGCTAACTGAATCTGGGCCGCACATAACTAGGTTTTGCACATAACCTGGGCTTAAACCAAACTGAGCCCACAGTTCCACTGGGCTGTACATTCCCAACAAAATCAAATAAGCCCACAAAAACCAAATCAATCCCAACAAATCCAAACCAGCCCAAACAAACCAAATCCCACACAAACCAAATGAGACCCAATAAACCAAATGAAACCCAATAAACCAAACTGAGTCCACTACAACTGGGCTTTGAGTTCAATTTGAGTTGTTAAATCATGTCAGGATTTTGGTCTGCATCTGGGGATGGAAACAAATCCATTAGAGAGCTTGCTTACGGGCATGCTTCACAATATGAACTCCCCACATACCATAGTGATTTTAGGGAATTTTATGCGCCTTCTCAGGGCCCTGACCTCACATACCCTAATCATTATGAGCACATGCATCATCCACCACAGGTTGAGAATGAACAATTTCCTCATACCCAGTCATCACTTCTCGATCAATTAGAAGCTCAAGTATCTGCTTTAGAAAGGCAATTGCATGAGCAATCTGTCGAATCTAATTCCCCTAGGCAATTTAAAATGTATGTTTGTACCTTATGTGGTAGCTTAGACCACCTGCAAAGAGAACTGCTATATTTTGCATGATTTTAGGCAGTCTAGGGAAAGCCAAGATAATCTAATATACGAATTGTCTAGAAGTGACTATGCTAGCAATCATTGGGACCATAATCAACCTGCACACATGCATCATTCACCACAGTGGGGAGATGAACAATTTTATACTCCCCCAACTCCTAGTTTGCAATCAATAATGGAAACACTCATGGAGCAAAATGCTAGGCTTGAAATGAATGCAATGCATGACCATCCATATAGCAACATGTCTGAATTTCCCTTCTCTAGTGAACCTCATGCACAATCATACAATGAATATCCATATGAGGAATGCATACCCACTAGTGAAGACTCTCCTTCAATAGAACAACTCACTATGATTCTTCAAAGGAACCTGATTGAGTTACAAAATGATAGGATGTCTGTTATTCCTGATAATTTTGAAAATAGTGTTTCTAGTCCTACTCATGCAACTAACACTGAATATGAACCTAATCTAGAGGAAAATGAGTACACTAAAAATACTACAATTTTGAATGGAGAGATGAATTTTTGCTATGATGATGATGATGATGAATATGAAGAGCATGTGTATTTTGAAAATATAGTAGAATCTTTAGGTTCATAGACATTAAGTGTCTCTTCCAGAACCCCATGTATGATGCCTCTTCTAATATTCATACATGTGATATTAACTCGAGCTTGGTTTTGTGAAATTCTTCAGTGAATGTGAGCATGCTTCACAACTTGTTTGTGACTTAGGAAAGGATGAATCTTCTGTTGACACTAATGTTCTTTTGGATCATGATATTATTGTTGTTGTAGGATTCAAATATCGCACAACATATTCTCTTAGCGTGCGAGATTCAATTATTTTCTTAACTCGCGAGAGTGTCTCGAGAGAAGGTAGCAAGACTCGCGAGAGTGTCTCGAGAGAAGGTAGCAAGGCTCGCGAGAGTGTCTCGAGAGAAGGTAACAAGGCTCGAGAGAATGTCTCGAGAGAAGGTAGCAAGGCTCGAGAGAATGTCTCGAGAGAAGGTAGCAAGGCTCGAGAGAGTGTCTCGAGAGAAGGTAACAAGACTCGAGAGAATGTCTCGAGAGAAGGTAGCGAGAGCCTGCGAAATCATTAAAAGGCTCGCGAGAATATGAGCTGTATGTGAGCTGTCATCCATTATGTAAACACCTATATAAAGAGGAGAGCAGGAGAGAGAAAAGGGAGGAATAATTTTGGAGGAGAACACTTTTAGGAGGAGAGAGATATTTTTAGAGAGATTTATTTTCTTTATCATCTTCTTTCCCAAATAATTAGATCTAGAGCTCTAGAAAATATCCATTAATGGAGATTCTCAATGTAATTCAAATGTAACCTCAACAATCATAGTGAAGAATCGTGGATGTAGATCACATTGATCGAACCACGTAAAAAATCTTATGTGTCTATTTAAATTTCTAGCACTTATATTTAAAATTTAGGTGATTAATATGATTTAGATCTACAAAATATAGTGAGGGGTGTAGTGTGGGATTTCCCTTTACTACATATGCGCTAGAAACAGGACCTAATCTTGTTGGTTCAAGAAAGTTTAGAAAAAAGCTACTGTTGGTGATGAATTCAATTGGATCTATAAACTATAAGAGAAATTTCCATGAAAATTAGTTACTGTTCATACTTTTTATTTAGATCTATAAAATTTAGGTTCAAAAATGGAAGTTTTATGGGAGAAATCACATTTTCAGGGAGTAAACATCATCAGTAATTGAAAAGAAGAAGAGAAAAAATTAGTTGCCGTGGTGAAATTCAAGGAAGAAAATTAAAGTTTGAATGAAAGAATTTCGTGTTCAGGAGAAAAATCAAAAGGAAAATTGTTGAAGGAAATAAAGGAAGAACGAAGAAAAGGATAAGAACAAAACGCTTGTGAATTTTATCACAAAAAGAAGCTCGCATGAGATGGTTTGAGTTGGAGCGAAGAAGCTTGATGTCGCAAGATCAAATCTCGCCACGCTCATATTTTTTCAAATATTTTTGAACTTTCAAGAGGGGAAAAAATGGAATAAAGCTATAGCATTGTGTGTTTCCTTCGCAAGCAACAAGTAGCCCAGATGGTCGTTTGCGAAGAGAACAAGCTTGGGGTTGCGAGTTCGAATCCCACCTTTTACATATTTTTTAACTACCGAGAGCGAAGAAGTGAATAAAGTTATAGTATTGTGTGTTTCTTTCACAAACAAAGCTAGCACAATTGGTCACCGGGCGAAGAGTATAAACCAGAGGTCGCGGGTTCGAACCTCCCTCCTCGCAAAGAATTTTTGGCTTCGCAAAAAGGAAAAAAATGTGTATAATCTCGCAAGGTTGTTTCGTTATCTCGCAAGCAAGAGGCAGCACAGTTGGTCACTGCGAAGTTAATGAGTTCATGGTCGCGAGTTCAAGTCTCAACGAACGTGTATTTTTCACATGGATTTTTCGCAATGATATCTCGCAAGAAGAAAGTAAGTGATTATTTCGCGAGAAAACACTTCGCAGAGGCGAGGCTAGCACAGGTTGGTCAGGAGGCATGAATGCAAGCAGGAGGTCGCAGGATCAATTCTTGCTCTCGCACATTTATTTTTGTTATGCGAAATTTCACACAGACTTTGCTTATCTCGCAAAGAAGAAAGTTGATGATTATCTCGCAAGTTAATTGCAAATGAGGATTAGCACAATTGGTATGGTGCGAGAATATGCAAGAGGCAGGTCAAGGGTTCAAGTCTCACTTCTCACATTTCTTTTTGCTACGCGAGATTGACAACAACAGCAAACCACAAAAGCTAAGTACCACTTTCCTTAAACATTTTACTTACAAAAAATAAAAGATTTTTGATTTGATTTACAAAAAGCGAGATAATCGCAGAATTACAAAGATTTCAGAACTACAAAGATTTCACAATTACAAGAGAAACCGAGAAAAATATCTCGCAAAGATCAATTTATATATTTCCCTTAAATACTCGCTTTGTTTCAAATGAGAATGATATCCAACATGGAGAGTAGTAGCGGGCAAACCTTTATGGCGTACACCCTAGTTCGCGAATTTACTCTAGGATTTCGCAAGAGGCAATGTACCTAAAGTGCGTCATATAAGGGGTACCTATTAGGATCATCTCCATGAAGGATGTTTATAGGATGAGACGAAATAAGTTATACAAAGGAAATCAAAACAAAGAAAAATGATTTGAACTTGAAATTAAATAAATATCTTTGATAAAAGAAATGTGGAATACTAATCTAAATTTTTATTTGCATTACAGCATAGCATGAGGCAAAGAACATGGAGCGGGAGTTTCGCATGTTGGATTCACAATACTTCTTATATTTAGAGGATTAAGTACTTCTTATACTTCTCAAAGGATACTTCATACTTCTTATATATTTCGAGGATTGAGTACTTCTTATATTTCTTCAAGGATACTTCATACTTCGCATACTTCGCATACTTCAAGAGATGATACTTCATATTTACTTCTCAAAGCTTCGGAACTTCGCCAAAGAATAGAGGCAAGTACGTACTTTTCAAGAAAAGTATTCTTTCGCTCGTTCCTTCACCAATTGCGACCAAGGATTATTACAACAATGAATTTTTCCTTCAAATCGCCCTTCAAGCAATATTCAAGGAAAAAGAGGCAAGATGTAGGATTCAAATATCGCACAACATATTCTCTTAGCGTGCGAGATTCAATTATTTTCTTAACTCGCGAGAGTGTCTCGAGAGAAGGTAGCAAGACTCGCGAGAGTGTCTCGAGAGAAGGAAGCAAGGCTCGCGAGAGTGTCTCGAGAGAAGGTAACAAGGCTCGAGAGAATGTCTCGAGAGAAGGTAGCAAGGCTCGAGAGAATGTCTCGAGAGAAGGTAGAGGCTCGAGAGAGTGTCTCGAGAGAAGGTAACAAGACTCGAGAGAATGTCTCGAGAGAAGGTAGCGAGAGCCTGCGAAATCATTAAAAGGCTCGCGAGAATATGAGCTGTATGTGAGCTGTCATCCATTATGTAAACACCTATATAAAGAGGAGAGCAGGAGAGAGAAAAGGGAGGAATAATTTTGGAGGAGAACATTTTTAGGAGGAGAGAGATATTTTTAGAGAGATTTATTTTCTTTATCATCTTCTTTCCCAAATAATTAGATCTAGAGCTCTAGAAAATATCCATTAATGGAGATTCTCAATGTAATTCAAATGTAACCTCAACAATCATAGTGAAGAATCGTGGATGTAGATCACATTGATCGAACCACGTAAAATCTTATGTGTCTATTTAAATTTCTAGCACTTATATTTAAAATTTAGGTGATTAATATGATTTAGATCTACAAAATATAGTGAGGGGTGTAGTGTGGGATTTCCTGCTACTACAGTTGTGTCTGATTCCCTTCCCATATCACAATATGTTGCCTGCTCTGATGATCATGACATGGTGATTGATGAATTGTTCTATGCTGGTGAACATGATTTACCCTCTTCTGACTTTAGGAAAGTGTGTGATGGTACAAATGATTTTATACATGAAAATAACTTAGATGTACCTAATCTCTCTCCTGAGTCACAAATTGAAACTCCTCCACCAAACCTAGGTGTAGTTTGTCACAAAAATCTTAAACCAACTTTTCTGAGAGTTCCCAATTTAGGCCTAGAACTTTGTGCCTCCCAAGTCCTCTTGGACTATTTTGCATCAAAGTATGACACTTTTAAGGAACCACAGTTGGAATGTGTATGTCTGCCTGTTCTTAGCAAAACTCATTTTGAGTTAGACCTTTTGCATGATGTACCTTTAAAATTGCAAGATTTTGTGCTCAAAACCGCATCCGTTCACAAGTTTAGGTTTGGGGGAAAATCATTCCCATATGCAGTCTTACTTGCACTCTCATGTTATATTTGTGTAAGACTGTTGATGTTTGTATATATTTTCTATTGGGTTGATCCTCAACTCTTTAGATTGTTAGTGTATGATGAATTTTCATTGTATATAATCCAGTAGGACTTGTTAAATTTTTCTTTCTTGAATCGGTTGAGTCTTCTTGTGCATTTTTTGTGCTAATCCGATATGATCTCCGCTGAGAATGTTGGATTCTAGCCTTGACTAGTGAAGCTCTAACCTTGCTCCCGCCGACATCCTAATCTCTTCCCTTTTCTCTTATCACATAGTTCTCGTGGTATGTGACTGTTTAAATTTTTCCTATCTGTTGACACATTGAGGACAATGTTTGATTTAGGTTTGGGGGTGCATTTGCATATAGAGTTTTTAGTCTTTTTAATCTTTTATTTTCAAAAAAAAAGAAACTCTTTTTGTAAAAACCTCCAACTTTTAGAGATTTTAGAGTCACTAGCATGCTTCTAGCTATGTTTACATAGAGAGTCTGACCGAAATAACAGAATTTGGAAGTACCGGAGAACACAATCGGGTTTCTTAGTTGATTAGAGCGTTAAAGTTGGATTTAACCATACCGGAGAGCGAATTAGGTGTTGTTTAGATATTCGGTAGTAGAATTGTGATCACCCATAGTGGAGACTACCCATTTTACATCAAGTGAGGCACCAACCTTCAATTTTTTGCAACTTTCTAGAAAAGTCATTTGAGTGTGTGTCACCGTACGTCAATTCCGGGTAGGAATGGTGAGCTACCCAACTTCGCACCAATTTCAGCACTACTTTTGATCTCTTGAGTGCTAGTTTTTGTCAATCATGAGGGTGACGTCTAAAGATGAAAACTCCTTCTAAATATCGATTTGCAGTTAGCATCACTCTCTCTCTCTCTCTCAATCAGCAAAGACCCATAGAAACACATCATCGTCAACAAACGGAGCAGCATCAGAATATTGAAAGAAAAGTTGATATAGTCCAAGGTTTACATACAACAAAAGAAAATAGGATGAGAATTAATGAAGTTCGTCATCAACAGTTGAAGACCGAAGATTGAAGACGTTTCTATGGTTCTTATGAGAGAGTGATATTAATTGCCGATCGGGTGAAAAGGTAAGTGAGTACTCCCATCCTTGCTAATGGTTGATTTCCTTCCTTAGAGATCATCAGAAAAAGATTCTTTTTGTCCACACCTCTGTGGAGTCTCCAGATTTTATTTCGGAAGGTTATCCTTCTTACCTACAACGTGTGCAGGATTTCTCTCTTTATTCCTGCCTGCACACATGAGAGACTAAAAAGCGATCTTTTTGAGTGCAATTATCATAAAACCCTAATAGTGAGGCAGAAGTCGAGGCTTATGATCACAATCGAATCCGAATTCTTTCATATGGTATGGTTACTTCTCGCTCAGCACTTAAGGATGAGAATGCGTTCTTTGGTAGTTCTAACTTCTGTTACTAGCACGCAGAAACTCTATGTCCTCATAGCTTCTTGGAGGCTTGAGACTCTTTTACACTCTGAAGTTGGAGAAGGTTTTGTGGGTACACCTCTGGTAAACCCTCACGAGACTACAACTCGTCCACTAGGGACACCTAGGGGTTTAAAGGCTTAGTGCATACGCTAAATGCATTCGAGAGACCTGCAACAGGGGTATAGTTAGGATTTCTTCATTTCTGTTTCACTTGAGGACAAGTAAAATTCAGGTTTGGGGGTATTTGATGAGTGCCAAATAGTGCATATTTATACACCTTTTTATTGGCATTTTACTCATCTTTTGCGCTTAGAAATCAGATATTATCCCAGTTCTCGTGTTTTCTTTGTTTTCAAGAATAAATATTTGTATTAATTAATTTTGTGTTTTTAGGTAATAAATAAAGCTCGGAGAAATTGAGGAGCCAAAAGAGCGAAGAATTGGAGACAAGCGTCTATGGAGCAGATAGCCCAAGCCCGCGCGCACACTAGTTGCAACCCAACAAGTAGCAACTCATCTACAACATGGGCTTGAGCTAGACCCGACCCGCGACCCGGATCCGAGCCCGTCCACTCCAAGCCGTTGAGATTTCTATCTTCCGCATCCAACGGTCGCTGCCTCCACGCGCATCGAAGTTCGCTGCTCCCGTGCAACGCCAGATCACTCCAAATCACCCCGAGCCGTTAAGATATTCACTCGCCACATCCGACGCTCGCTGCAGCTGGTGCATCATCCCTCGCTACTCCCGCCTCACACCGCAACTACCTATATCAGCCCCATATTCATCGACCCATCTTCTTCTTCTCTTCCTTTTCTCTTTCCCCTCACCCCGACCACTGCAGAACCCATCCCTCTCCTCTCTTCCTCCCTCTCCCGACAAAACCAAAACCACCACCTCTATCTCCTCGTCATCACAAAGAATGAGATCAACAACCTCTCTCGCACTCTCTCTAGGTCTAGCTACCTCTTTTTTAGCTTCTCTCATAACCCTAAAAGCTAAATCAGAGATAACTAGAACTAGGGTTTCACCAACTATGGACGCATGGAGCGCTGAGATGAATTGACAAGAGGAGAGCTCGATTCAGAGGGTATGGGCGAATGGGTGAGCATTTAATTTCCATTTTGAAGAATATTAGGGTTTGAAATTTGGAATGTATAAATAGAAGAATCTGTGTATGATAGAAGTGATGCTGGGCTAGCTGTGAGCACCAATTAGGATTATTTGTGTTAATTGTTCTTTTCTTATGTTCTAATTTACTTGCTAGGGTGTGTTGAAACCCCTGATAATGTGCTAAGTTATTCACTTTCTTTTATTGTTCTTGTATGCTTCATTGTTTGATTGAATTAGTTATTTGAGCGAGATGACCCCGTGATAGAGTGTCTTGTAAGAAGACACTCTATACTAGGGGGAGTGTGTGAAATTAGCCAATACATCACCCATGGTATTCTTCCCTGGAATGAATCAAGACTATAATTAGACTAGGAACCGCCTTAGCATAAGGTCGGTGGTGGATTCATCACCCCGGTATTATAATCTTTACGCCTTAGCTTAGAGTCACAAAACACTCAGCCGTATCGGCTACAAAACCAATATTTGTGTCACAATATCATCTTGAATTCAGTTTAGTAAGCCATTGATCAACTCTCGGCACCACAAGTCTCTGTGGTTCGACCCGCATTTTCCTTGTACTACATTAAAGACACCGTGCACTTGCGGTATAATTTGTAGGCATAAAATAAACCCCTTTCCAGGCCTACCATATCTTTATAAACTCCTTGATGAATACACTAAGTTTCGACTATGTGAAATCATCGAAACAAAGTTGATATGTTTTCTTTTAGTCATGAAGTATCTCTTTGAGAATTTCATTATGATCCCGCTAGTTTTCGTACCTTTGCCAATTTATATTGACAAAAAAGCGGAGAATTATTTTGTAGTTCACACTACATATACATATGGTTTATGGATCATTATGTAAGGGGGAGTGGGTTTCATTGTGAGATGATGTATTGACTAAGGGGGAGTGATACATAACACCGTAGTATTATTGTCAAAGTTATGATACAATTGAACTTTGATGTTGTGTAATAATAATATGACATTGTATAACAATACGAAAACATCTTGTTTTTATATATTGTTATGGCTACGGATCTTCAACAACTATGATGCTGAGTTGAACACGTTCAGAATCACTGGAGTACTTGGAGTGACGAATAACTCAAGGAATGTTAAAGAACCAAGGAAATCAAACATTTGGATGAGAAGCTACAAAGTTTATTTATTTTGTAATCCATATGTATTGATAGTTTTGCACTAAAATTGACAAAGGGGGAGATTGTTAGAGCACTGCTCGGTCGAACTCGCAAGTGTTGCTATCTCAAGCTTGTTTGCCAAGTTTAGTTGTCAAAACTATAATTCTTGATTTCTAGTCTACTTATAGCTATGTCTCCGATTAGGATAGAATGTGTAGTTAAGCTTTAAACTTCACGACGTTCATCGATTGAAGACGGAGAACTACTAAGGGGAGCTTGTGGAACTTCATCAACAAAAGGTATGCGGAGACTTAAACTAATCTATCACTCAGAAGTCTATTTTATTCTATCTCCTATTAAGACAAAAGTCGTATATCTATATAAACTTCGTTATTATACACATTTGATATTTCGAGCTAAGTTTAACTCGCTTATATCTTTATCGAAATATGTGTTGGAAAGCTTTTTGCTTTAACTACGTTCATCATTATTCTTGACTATAGTCAAAAGATGATCATGTGAAAATCACCTGGTAACATCTTACATGATTTGTGTGAGACAATTATTTCATGTAGACTTGAAATGTTTCGTATTGATCATTCGATCACTTGAAAATTTCTTATAAGCTAATAGTTTGTGTGAGACAGCTATTGTCGTCTTCTAAGAATGTTTCAATGATTGAAATGGGAGTTAAGAGGTAAAATCCATGTCTGGATAAATTACGGTTTGTGTACTTAGTGTACGAACTGTTTTGATGGAATTCAGGATCGGAAGTTTGCATACCCGTTCGCAAACTTATTCAACTGTTAATTCTGGGTACGTTTTGCATACCCGTTCGCAAACTGATTTAACTGTTGAATTACGGGAACCAAGTTTACGTACCCGTTCGCAAACGGTTTCAATTGAGTTCGGTCCGGAGCTAACGTTTGCGTACCCGTTTGCGTACTGTCGGCTTGTGACCAATGTTTGGAACTTAAGTTCGCTAACCCGTTTGCAAACTTAAGTGGTTCAAGTTCTTAAATCGGTTAAGTATGATTTCATACTCATGAACAAATACATTTATAAATTAAGGAATGCAATCTTTGCAAACCGTGGCTAAAATGTTCATGAACTGATTCTTTTGAATCAATCCGATTTTGCTTCAATTGTGTCTTGTATACTTCTATGAGAATATAAACAATAATTTGATTATCATTCTTGTTTGATTGATCATCATATGTGGTCTAGAAGTGTTAGATGAACAAGGTTAATGCAAAAGTGTTCATATGGATAACTTCGGTTAACTGTTATTGAGCCAACTCAATATACACGTTTAGGTACGGTTACCCATATCTAATGAATGTATATTTCATTTGTGTGTAACATGCCAAAACCATCTAACAGTTGAAAGATATTGGCTTGAATCTAATCAGGCTTTCATCTAACGGTGAATATTGATTGCTTTGTCCCAAAGTTATGAAACCCTGATTTGAAGACTATATAAGGGAGAACTCTAGCAACTAGGAAACCTAATCCCCACACCTCCTGTGTGATACTAGTGACGACTAGAGTCGATTCTCATTTAACCTAGGTTTTTCTTAAAACCATTATAGGTTAACGACTTAAAGACTTCATTGGGATTCTGAAGCCAGACCCAACTATTTTCTCTGTAGTTGTGTGTTCTGATCTTACTTTGTTCTATCGTATTGAGTACTATCTTCTCTAAGATTTGCTCGAGATTTATCTCTGATAGGTAAGATATAAAAGGTAATCACAAAGCTATTCGTCTCATTCTTTGTGATTCCACAATAACTTGTTCTACTACCATATAGTTAAGTTATTGTGAGGTGATTGATATTACTAGGTTGTTCTTTGGGAATATAAGACTGGTGTATCAATTGGTTCCTGTTCACCCTGATTTATCCAAATACAGAACAAAAACTCGTAGGTATTTCTATGGGAGACAGATTTATCTATTCAATAGACTTTTCTGTGTGAGACAGATTTGTTTATCAAGTCTTCAACTTTGGGTCGTAGCAACTCTTAGTTATGGGTGAGATCAGCTAAGGGAATCAAGTGCCTAGAGTCTTGTTGGGATTTAGGGGCGTACGATTGTACCTTAATCAGTGTGAGATTGGTTAGGGCTCAGCTACATTCCCGTTCGAAGTTAACTTGTAGTAGGCTAGAGTCTGTAGCGGCTTAATTCAGTTTGGTGTTCAAATCTGGACTAGGTCCCGAGGTTTTTCTGCATTTGCGGTTTCCTCTTTAACAAAAACTTCTGGTGTGTGTGTTATTTATTTTACGAATTATATTTTCTATATAATTGAAATATCACAGGTTGTGCGTAGTTCAATCAATTTGTAAATCCAATCTTTGGTTGTTGAATGAAATTGATTGACACTTGAATATTGGTCTTTGGTACCGTTCAAGTTGTTTCTCATAATAATTAGGCTCGCGGATTTCTATCTGTTTGATTTGCTGATTATATTGAGAAATAGAGATATAACTCTTGGATATATATTCCTTGATTGGGTCTGACTGTCTAGTTGATTCTCTTGGAATTATATTGGAGTTAGTCCATACAGATTGCCTAAACGAAGTATTTGGTGTGGTTGTTAGACCCCGCTTTTTTAGATCACAAGAGATTCAAGTGGTGTTGTGCGGGTTATTAAAGATTAAAGAAGATTTTAACGAAAAATATTTCTTATTGGTTTTCGTATCTTGTGAATTGTGTGCACAAACCTTGATCGGCTGGGATCCAACTAGAATCGGATTTATTCGATTGATTAGTTGCGTGAGATCGGCATTCTCAATATATCTCCTTGAGATCCATTTTGATTGAGTGCGAATCTATACTTGACTATTTCAGTAGTTATAGTTTGATTGATCTAACCAGACAAAAGAGTTTATTAGATTAAATGGAAGAGCCTTTATCAACGACTCATCTAAATCTTGTAGCAAGATTGATTAGAGTGGTTACCAAACATATTCTTCCTTTGTTGTTTGGAATACGATCCAAAGGACTTGTTATTCACGTGCGTGAATCTAGAAGTCGAAGGCACAGGGATACTGATGAAACTAAGTAGCTAGGGGTAGTCTGCTTGGTCTCAACTATACGAAGTTGGTATTAGATTTTGTATAGCGGCTTAATTCTGATAGTATTCAAAACTGGACTAGATCACGGGGTTTTTCTGCATTTGCGGTTTTCTCGTTAACAAAATCTTGATGTGTCTTTTACTTTTATTTCCGCTTTATAATTTTTTTATTATAATAAAGTAAAATAAACATATACGTTAACTCCGCATTACTTGATAGATCCTATAGAGTTTGGTTATTATCGAACCTATTATCAAGTAACACACTTTGTTGTAGTATTTTCTCGATCTTGTATCCATAGTCAATCACACAAGTTATATTG
The DNA here is from genome assembly GCA_023531295.1 of Papaver armeniacum. NCBI lineage: Eukaryota > Viridiplantae > Streptophyta > Magnoliopsida > Ranunculales > Papaveraceae > Papaver > Papaver armeniacum. Next base: position 1,412,074 of record JAJJWW010003300.1, on the reverse strand, counting down.
TTGTTGTATTGTCTCGATCTCGTATCCATAGACAATCACACTAAGTGTGAACCCGAATTGTCATATTGTCTCGACTCTGTTCATAAACGGTCACATTCGGTAGAGGACTTATAGGTTGAAACAAAAAGATTGTGGTGTATTTGGGTACCCTCGTCTTTTCAATTGGTATCAGAGCAGGCAAACACGAAAATATCTAACAATTTTTGTTTGGTGCAATCCAACCTATAAGACATGAGTTAAAGTAGAGTTAAGCGAGAGCGAAAACTAAAGAAAGACTTAGTTAACATATCGCAAGAGGTTATTGAACCACCCTCAGAATACGTTTGTGAGAAAATGCTTACTTACAAAAACCTAGTTGAGAAACTTCGTGATAAGGTGAAAGCATTAAAAATTGAATGTGAAAAGATTCGTCAAGATCACGAAAAGGTTCATTTGTTGGAAAAGAAACTTGCTGAATCTGATGCAAGGATTAACTCTCAACAAAAGAGTTTTAAAAAGAAAGAAGGTGAATATATCTCACGAGAAAAATGCCTTGAGGCTGATCTAGCTAGTGCTCTTGATAAATTCAAGACATTGGAAGAAGAAAATTTGGAACTGAAAAAATCCAATGAAAGCTAAAACAAGTGAATAACCTCAATGTTAGAAGCAAGTAGAAATCATCGTGATACACGAGGATTGGGCTATAAGGGAATAGATGCGATACACGAGGATTGGGCTATAAGGGAATAGATGCTTCAAATATTATCAAAGAGGTATAATTTTTTAAAGCTACAAGTTCTTCTCAACCATAGGCTTCCACTAATCTCAAAGATGCTCTTATTCTTGTAGAGAAGAAAAGCCTGTCAAGACTAAAAAATGTGTTCAACCAGCAGCAATCAAAGAAAGCACATCTGCTAATTCAAGAAAGCAACAACGTTGAACAAAGATAAGAAGAAGAAGAATAAAACTCGTCGATCTCCAATACAAGAGGATCCACAAAAAGGTAACATTAAAACTCACACTTTTTATGATACTAAGCATTATTATTTCCGTGGTAATTGTTTGTGGGTGAAAACTGTTTCTGCTGGTTTTGGTAATTTTGGGTGTGTGGATGAGAAGCGAATCTAAACCCTAAACAATGCACTGCACGGGAGTACTTTTGATTCGAGAGATCAATCTGTACAATCCTGACCTAAACCAATAAATGGTCGTTCCAGGCTTGCTTCGATCACAAAGTGAAGGAGAAGTGTTGGTCTTAGGGAGGGAAGCGAAGAAAGTGTTGAGACCAGAATAGTTAATTCTGAAGATGTGGCTTGTTTTATGACTTATATCAGAAAGTGGAACTGGAATGAAAGGTATCAGTTCTTTGGTGATTTTTGGATACTGTGATGTTGCCGACCAAAAACTTATTTTTGGTGGAAATAGGTGAAGCCTATTTATTCAAGTCATTTTGAAACGTACCCTGGTCTCGTAGGAAGTGGAAACGATTGAGTGGTGGAAGAATGGAGTAACGTATAACCGCAAGAAACCCATGCTTCCATGATGAAGGAAGTGGATCCATTTACACCCGTTACTTCTTGCCGCCATTAATTGTCCTACTTCATGATACTTTCCTATAACGGGCGTATTGCACGCCGCACGCTGTAAACCGCCAGACCAATACCCTGGTGAGTATCCCCCATTTTGTGACATATTTGATGTCTCGAGTGTTTCCGTGGAAAACATGTAGCATTTTGCTACGTGTGGAAAGTTAAAATCAAGAGGCTTTCCGTAGGAAAATAGCATGTGATGCTATTAGGCTCGTCTTGGCCGGTCGCCTAAAACTTACCACAAGTCTGTTAGTTCGGTGGTGAACTTCGATGGCTGAGATAGCATCTCATGAGGAAGGGTAGCCGTTGATTATGGCTACCTTGTGTTGGCGCCTGATAATGGCGCAGTGGCGTTTTGGTGTACGCCAGTGGCAATGTGGCATGGCTGGCATGGCTCGTGCATGCCAGTGGCACAGTGGTGTAAGTGGCGCCTGGCGTAGTCATGGCCACTAGATTTAAGAAGTTGGTCGCCTAAATCTTTCCACAAGTCTGTCAGCTCGGTGGCGAAATTGGATGGCTGAGATTGCATCTCATGAGGAAGAGTAGCCATTGATTATGGCCACATTCTGTTGGCACATGTTAATGGCATAACGGCATAGCCGCGGCGTAGTGGCATGCGCCTACGGCATGGTGGCATAGCCGCGTCTGTGGCGTTGTGGCATGGCCACGCCTGTGGCTTGGAAGCGTGGCCAAGGCTAGGATTTGGCACCGTGGCCAAAGTTAGGGCTTGGCGACATGGCCAAGGCTAGGATTTGACATCGTGGCCAAAGTTAGGGCTTGGCGGCGTGGCCAAGGCCAGGATTTGGCGCCGTGGCCAAAGTTAGGGCTTGGCAGCGTGGCCAAGGCTAGGATTTGGCGCCCTGGCCAAAGTTAGGGCTTGGCGGCATGGCCAAGGCTAGGATTTGGCGTCGTGGCCAAAGTTAGGGCTTGGCGTCATGGCCAAGGCTATAATTTGGCGCCGTGGCCAAAGTTAGGGCTTGGCGGCATGGCCAAGGATAGGATTTGGCGTCGTGGCCAAAGTTAGGGCTTGGCGGCGTGGCCAAGGCTAGGATTTGGTGTCGTGGCCAAAGTTAGGGCTTGGCGGCGTGGCCAAGGCTAGGATTTGGCGTCGTGGCCAAAGTTAGGGCTTGGCGACATGGCCAAGGCTAAAGTGGCTCGTGGCATGCTGTGGACTATGACCAAAAATTAGGGTTTCGGCTAAAAAAGTCTTTGTTTCGATTACGAAACCCTAATTGGAGTCCGTTATGGCATTGGCCAGGAATAGAAAGTGGATTAGCACGTAGTGGCATCATTTGCGGCACATTGGCATGTTACTGCGGCAGAGTAGCATGTTGGCATGCCGATTAATATGTTGTTGCGGCAGGGCGCGTTTGGCTTGCCAGTTAGTATGGTGGCGCGGCAGGGTACGTTTGGCCTTTAATGTATGGTGGAGAGTTTAGAGCGACTTAATTGGTCAAGAAAAGGGGTCGGCCAAACATAAGGCGTGACCACACCTCTAGTGCTCGTGGCGCATTTTAAAGTGACCTGATTGGTCGGTAGGAAGGAGAGGGACCGGCCAACCATGGGCGTGGCTACACTTCTTGTGTGAGTGTGACGGCTTTAGAGCGACCTGATTGGTTGATGGAAACTGGGGCCGGCAGGTATGGGCCCATCCACAACTGGTGTGAGCGTAGAGGTTTTAAGGCGACCTGATTGTTCGATGGAAACTGGGGCCGGCAGGTATGGGCCCCGCCATAACTGGTGTGAGCGTAACGGTTTTAAGGCGACCTGGTTGGTCGAGGGAAGTAGGGCCGGTTTAGGATGGGGCGTGGCCAATGGCAAGTGGCGCCGGCTGGCCTAAAGAATGGCCACGCCTCCTTTTTGCTGTCTTGTGGCTCCTTGTTTTCTGATTCTGGGCAAGGTTTTGCACCTACTAATCCTTGGCGGGTTAATTACCTAGTTTGCCTATGCTTAAATTTCGACAAGCAAGGTCTGATATACTGCGCAAGGCGCAAAATCCTAACTTTTGCAAATTAGTCAGGGTAATCGATTGAATTCTATGAGTTGACACATAGTTCTTTTAAGTTCATTGCTAGAGAGAAGCATGCTTTCTGATTGAATACCTTATGCAAAGACCTTATCCTTGGTATTTGGAAATTCGTGCTACTCTGCTGCGAGTGAACACAAATTGTCATGCCATATCAACATTAAGGGTTCAGCCGAGGAACATAGCACATAAAGTATTCAAAGAAACTTATATTAAGTGAATATAGGCAAGGCGCCGAAATTTACAGAACATCTGGGATGGTTGCTACATGCGCCAGTCTGGATAAATTTCATGTAAATATATTGAACGGATCAATAAATATGTCGGTGGAGAGGTTAACACTCACGGCTCCGTTTCCTTACAGAGTGACGTCACATCAGATGCAAGGTTTTTTACAATTTTAGCCCTAAGCTAAAAACCACCATCAACAGTAATAAAGGACACTTCCAATGGGGATGCAAAGTTCGTAAGATGCAAAATGCACTTTCTTTTGTATCAAATGAATTGGCTAAGATTGCACCCCTAAAGAACTCAGATCGTTATTGTCCAAAGTTAAGACAAAAAAATTATTATAATGATAGTTCAAGTTTTTCCTATCGCTCGACAAGGTCATCTCATAAAAGACCCGACTATAGAAAGAGAGATGACTTTATAAATGCGACGACAAGATATGATGTTCCAAATTGGGGAAAGGTCGTTTCGCAAAATATCCAAAAGGGCAATGGGCCTAATGGTATGAAGGAGAAATCCGCTCCTGCGAAACCCATCCACAAATGGGTCCCGAATTCCTCTATGGCCAAAGAGAGATGAAAAGTTAGTCACATGGATGACACTCGATTGATAAATATTGAGAGTCTTCTTGAAAGTCTAAGAAAATATATCTTGCTGTCTAAAGTATCTTGTGCGAATGCACGTTGTGATATTGACACTCTTCATCACAAGTCAAAAAAGAAAAACAAGATATGGAACAAGATTAAGCAAACCAAGCAAGAGGTCAAGAGTAAGTCTGTCTTAGCCACCAGTGACAAACAAAACAAGGCTCAACTCAACACAACCTAGTTGTGTTGGAATGTGCATGCTCACCTTTGTGCTCAATCTATGAAAGGTGAGGTAGCACCAAAGTAATCGAAATCGTTCCTCGGTGCTACTCGGTTGGGGAGCTTGGAGCGAGGAGCAATAAGTTCGGACTTGGAAATCGCCAAAACTCGGTCTAATACTCAGAATCTATTTATTAATAATTTATATATTGCTGCTCATAAGTCATGATTTGTACTTAATTAAAATTAAAATTTTAACATTATGATGTAATTAAGTGTGTAATATTGTTATATTGAACGTATTTATCATGTATTTAGAGGTTTTTCTATTTTATAACTCTCATCTAAGGGTTATGAATATTTTATTTTCTGATTTAAGTGCATGCAAGGCCAACTCAGAAAAATCGTTAACTCGTTTTGCTAAAAAATCAGTCCAAATCGGCCGCCTTAATTGCTAAAAATTGGAGAGGCCTTGGAATCGGAAATCGCCTCGGTCATAGAGCTTCTAGCTATTACTCGGTGAGTAATCGGCCTTGGAGAGCGATTTTGACTACACTGGGTAGCACATGAAACTGATCACATGACCTCTCGGTTGTTATATGATTATTTAACATCTTCGGGGAGATTTTTCTCTTCTATACTCATACCTTATCTATCAATAATTGAGATTTTGATAGAACCGGTAATTTTGAGTTCATGGTGTTGATATCTACATGGCATATATGTGTATCTCTTGTTTATACGGTTAAAACGATCCAAAAATCACTGATTTCGTACATCGTATGCAAAAGTGATGCCTAAAACAGTTTTGTGTATGAATTCGTGTTAGGATCCGTCACAACCCAATCACATGGATCGGTCACAACCTATACATGTGACTAGGAGTGTAAAACTGTTTTGCCCATAACTTCTTCATCTGAACTCGAAATGACCTCATTCTTTTTGCGTTGTTTTTGTAATTAAATTTCCTACAAGATTGAAGTAATTGGAATACTTGATTCTTTGTTGAATATTTATGGTGTATTGCTTTTGAGTTTATGAGATGTCTAATTTTGGTTTTTATTAACCTTAATATTCAATCTCATATAATGTAACCCTTATGATTTGTGTGGCTTTTTGATTTAGCGGGGTTAAGTTCTAGCCCATGTTGGTAGGCTTTATCAAAGGATCATAAGGGGTTCCGATTGAAACTCATATGTGAAAAGTCACAATATGTTGAATCAATTTGTGTTTACATGAGTTGTGTTTAGCATAACATATGTGTTCGGGTTTTCAACCTTTGTTATTGGCACGCATTAGTTAAAACCGATTCGACCTTTCTCCGGTAAATGTTGTTTTTCTTGTTGTTCTTTTGTTCTTGCGAGAGGATGACAACACACTGGGGGAGAGTTCTAATCTAAACTTGCGCTTAATGATATATCTTTCTGGGGAGAAGAGGCTGCGGAATTTTAGATAACAAATTTGTTAGTTAATCGTTTTCCTATTTAAGAAAAGCATGTTTATATTGCATATATTTTTCTTTTGCTTAACCGGAAACAATTGAATCACACACACACATACATACACAATATAACTGTGTCAATTTATTTGGCTTATTGTTTGGTATCTTCTTTATTGTTGGGTGTTAGAGGACTGCTCGGTCGAACTTGCAAGCGTTGTTATCTCAAGCTTGTTTGTCAAGTTTAGTTGTCAAAACTATAAGTCTTGATTTCTAGTCTACTTATACCTATGTCTCGGATTATGATAGAATGTGTAGTTGAGATTTAGACCTCACAGCGTCCATCGATTGAAGACGCAGAACTACTAAGGGGAGCTTGTGGAACTTCATCAACAAAAGGTATGTGGAGAATTGAACTCATCTATCACTCAGAAGTTTATTTCTATTCTATCTCATATTGAGACAAAGTCGTATAGCTATATACACTTTAAAATATATACATTTGATATTTCGAGCTGAGTTTAACTCGCTTACATATTTCTCGAAATATGTATTGGTAAGCTTTTGCTTTAACCAAGTTCATCTTTTATTCTTGACGAAAGTCAAAAGATGATCATGTGAAATCGCCGGGTAACATCTTATATGATTTGTGTGAGACAGTCATTTGATGTAAACTCGGAATATTTCGTATTGATCATTTGATCACCTGAAAATTGCTTTGAAGCTAATAGTTTTTGTGAGACAGCTATTCTCGTCTTCTAAGAATGTTTCAATGATTAAAATGGGAGTTTAGAACAAGTAACCATTCATTGGATATAGCATAGTATGCGTACTTCTATGCTAACTATTGCAAGTGTATTCCAAGTCTGGGAATTTAGTATGCATACCCGTATGCGCACTGATTCAACAGTTGAAGTCCGGGAACTATAGTATGCGTACACGTCTGCGTACTGATTTCAACCGAGTTCGGTCATGAACGACAGTATGCGTACATGTTTGCATACTGGCGAACAAGGCCAAGTCCGAAACTCTAGGTATGCGTACACGTTCGCATACTTGAGTGGGCTAAGTTCTAAAATCGGTTAAGTATGTTTACATACTCATGAACAAATACATTTATATAATAAGGAATGCAATCTTTGCAAACCGTGGCTATAATGTTCATGAATTGATTCGAGTGAATCAAAACGATTTTGCTTCAATTGTGTCTTGTATACTTCTATGAGAATATAAAAAATTGAACAACTCTATAACTAGTTTCATTTGTGTTATTTGAACTAGTTGTGTTAAGATGAACAAGGTTGATATGAAGTGTTCGTATGGCTAACTTCGGATAACTGTTATTGAGCCAACTAAGTGTACACGTTTAGGTACGGTTACCCATATTTAAATGAAGATACATTTCATTTGTGTGTAACAAGCCAAAACCATCTAACGGTAGAAAGATATTGGCTTGAATCTAATCAGGTTTTCATCTAACGGTGAATATTGATTGCTTTATCCCAAAGTTATCAAACCCTAATTTGAAGACTATATAAGGGAGAACTCTAGCAACTGGGAAACCTAATCCCCACACCTCATGTGTGATACTAGTTGCAACTAGAGTCGATTCTCCTTTAACCTAGATTTTTCCTAAAACCATTATAGGTTAACGACTTAAAGACTTCATTGGGATTCTAAAGCCAGACCCAACTATTTTCTCTGTAGTTGCGTGTTATGATCTTACTTTGTTCTATCGTATTGAGTACTATCTTCTCTAAGATCTGCTCGAGATTTATCTCCGATAGGTAAGATATAAAAGTAGTCACAAACATCTTCGCCTCATCGTTTGTGATTCCACAATAACTTGTTCTACTACCATATAGTTAAGTTTGAAAAGGCGAGGGTACCCAAATATACCTCAAGCTAAAACTTTTCCTACCTATAAGTCCTTTATCCGAAAGTGATTGTCTATGGACTGAGTCGAGACAATACAACTAATCGGTTCATACTTCGTGTGATCGTCTATGGATACGAGATCGAGACAATACAACAACGAAGTATGTTACTTGATAAAAAGGTTCAGACTTAACCAAACACAATAGGATTCACTTATCAAGTAAATATGAATTAACGTTTGTGTGATTTACTTTAATTATAATAAAAAAATTATAATGCGGAAATATAAAGTAAATGACACAACAAGATTTTGTTAACGAGGAAACCGCAAATGCAGAAAAACCCCGGGACCTTGTCCAGAATTGAATACTCTCAGGATTAAGCCGCTACACAAAATTACACCTAACTTCGTATAGTTGAGACCAAGAAACTAAACCTATAGTTCACCTAGTTCCATCTGTATTCCCACGCCTCCGACCTAAGTCACGTACTTGGAACAATTCCTTTGGTTCGTATTCCAAACAGTAAATGAACAACAAATCTGTTTGGTATCAACTCTATTCAACCAAGTGATATGAGTCGGACAAAGGCTCTTCTGTTTATCTTAACATAAAATCCTTCGTCAGGTCCTTAGATCTATCTTATGTTCAATTACCGAAGTAATCGTTTAAGATTAAGCTAACAAAACTCTATATTTAAAGAATTATGTTGATGTCGATCTACTCAATTAATCAATCCAATCTATCACAAGGATAAACCAATTATTAATTGGATCCTCTTTTTACCGAAACAAGTATTGTGCACACTAAAGATTATGAACCCACAAAACAGAAATCTTCAATATCTTCTTTGTCTTCAAATCTTCTTAGATCTTCAGTAAACACATACACACAATCACTTAAATCTCTTGTGATCAATCACGCACAAAACGGAGTCTGTTAACAATGGATTATCACAAGATCGTCTTTAGAACTAACAACAGTCTAAAGATCCCTGTCGAAACTCTTAACTAGTTTGAGTGAATCTTATATCAGAAGAGAAGATTCTCAAGCATAAACAAACTAGGTGCAATCAAAGTTCAACCACCGTTAGTCAATCAAATCAATGAAAACAAAAGATAAACCGCAATTATTTAGTTTCCCACCAACGGTACTAATAGAGCTTCTCAATCCCAAAGAAAACTTTAAACTGAGCGGCAGTAAGAGATTTCGCCTAATTAGGTTACTCTCCTCTACGAATAGGCGGCTTCACCAGTAACAACACAACAAAGAGGAAGTTTGTTGTTACGAAGGATTAGCTAGAAGGGCAAACTTCAAGTATTTATAGACAAGGAAGTTTGGACACCAAGGAATTTCCAAAACCGAAAATATTCTTAGGATATTCGTTAAAGCAAAAATTCAGTTTCCATACTTCCTGGAAATGCTCTGTCCAAAAATAATGATCGAAATCTCTCATAAAATCTCTAATTAGTAAATGCACTTTGCTAATTCTTATTTTCCTAAAAATGAAGTTAATAACCTTAATTAAAATATTCTTAACTTATTTATGTTTCGATCCTGTGATTCTCTTGCCTTAGCTATTAAGGAATAACTTTGAACAATTAAATAATAAACATTCATAGCACGTGTTCAAAGTATGTCGACATCTTAACTTTGTAAGTTCTCTTTCACACTTACAACCATGAAACCGATTTGCCACACTTCCAAACAAGTTTAGAATTGGTTCATCTGACTTTCAAGAACTTTGTGATTGATCAAATAACATTCAATCACAAATCATGGGTTTATCGGTTCTACCTTCCACGTGAGTACTGTGCATAGTCACACTAGCTTTCCCAAATTCTGTTGACTAGGTACTAGGATCGTTTACCCACATATATATGGTATCTAACTTATATGTGTTGCACATGTCCATAGGATCGGTTCCCCTTTTTGCTATAAACCTTGCTGCACCTCATACAAGGATCGGTTCCCCTTTGTGATGTACTGCACCTCTTACTAGGATCGGTTCCCCTTTTCCATATTTGGTCAGACATAAAATCACAAACCCGATCATACCATCTCAAGTGATTACTTAAGATCGGTTTTACTAATAAAAGTTATACCAATACATAAGTCAGGCCTTTGTGAATAGTTTTACCAAGAACACAACGAGTCATGAACGGTTATAGTAAATCACACATATTGGATGTTCACAAGATATGCAATGAATAACAATCCCAATAATGCCTGGCGATTTCCTTTTCGATTCACAAACAAGTTTATGAACTTACTTCCTTAGAAAACATGTAAAACAGTGTTCCCTAGGATGAAATCCTCACCTCATACCCATACATAATCACAATAGCATTCAAATGATTATGGCGATGTCTTATCTACAAAGTTTAATGGTTAAGCAATAAACCTCGTATTGTATTCCTTAATACTATGTCTATCTAGAGTTCAAATATGCTTCAGCTTTGTTTTCAGTATGCACGACTTGAAAGATACGTTAGGGAATGAAACAGTTCAAGTCAAATATCACTAACCTCAAGTGTAAGGATGATTGTTGTCGTTGTAGCTCCTTGCTTCTTCACATCTTCAAGTCTTCGCAATACTTGTAAAGTCTCATTATCCTAATACTTTCAAGCTAACCTATACGAAGTTGACTCTAGTACATAATCAGGCGACTCTTAACATGAGTTTTGATTCACTAAAATATGACAACCAAACTTGACATACCAACGCTTGGTGGGTTCAACCGAGCTATGCTCTAAAAAAGTTATTGTGAGGTGATTGATATTACTAAGCTGTTATTCGGGAATATAAGTCTAGTGTATCAATTGGTTCCTGTTCACCTTGATTTATCAAAAGACGGAATAAAAACTTGTAGGTATTTCTGTGGGAGACAGATTTATCTATTCAATAGACTTTTCTGTGTGAGACAAATTTGAAAAGACGAGGGTACCCAAATATACCTCAATCTAAAAAATTTCCACCTATAAGTCCTTTCTCCGAAAGTGATTGTCTATGGACTGAGTCGAGACAATACAACTAATCGGTTCACACTTCGTGTGATCGTCTATGGATATGAGATCGAGACATTACGACAGCAAGATAACTTGCGTGATCGACTATGGATACAAGATCGAGACAATACAATAACAAAGTATGTTTACTTGATAATAGGTTCAGACTTAACCAAATACAACGTTTGTGTATTTTACTTTTAATTATAATAAAAACAATTATAATTGCGGAAATAGAAAAGTAAAAGACACGGCAAGATTTTGTTAACGAGGAAACCGCAAATGCAGAAAAACCCCGGGACCTTGTCCAGAATTGAATACTCTCAGGATTAAGCCGCTATACAAAATCTAAACCAACTTCGTATAGTTGAGACCAAGCAACTAAATCTATAGTTCACCTAGTTCCGTTTGTATCCCTGCGCCTCCAACTTGTAATAAGTCGCGCACTTAGAATAATTCCTTTGGTTCGTATTCCAACAGTAAAGGAACAACAAATCTATTCGGTAACAACTCTTTTCAAACAAGTGATATGAGTTTGACAAAAGGCTCTTCCGTTTATCCCAATAAACTCCTTTGTCAGGTTCTTAGATCAATCTATCAACAACTACCAAAGTAATTGTTTAGACTATGCAATCAATACTTCGAATCACAAAGAATTGTATTGATGCCGATCTACTCAACTAATAAATCAAGGTTATCACAAAGATAAACCGATTATAGTTGGATCCCCAGCCGATCAAGTTTTGTGCACACCAAAGATTATGAACTCAAATCAGAAATCTTCTTTGTCTTCAAATCTTCTTAAATCTTCAATAAACACCCGCGCACAATCAACTTGAATCTCTTGTGATCAATCAAACATAGAACGGAGTCTATTAACAATGGATTATCACAAGACGTCTTTAGATCTACAAACAGTCTAAAGATCCCCGTCGAAACTTCGATCTAGTTTGAGTGAATCTTATATCAGAAGAGAAGATTCTCAAGCATAAACAAACTAGGTGAAATCAAAGTTCAACAACCGTTAGTCAATCAAATCAATTGAAAACTAATAATAAACTACAATAATCTAGTTTACCACCAACGGTACTCGTAGAGCTTCCCAATCCCAAAGAAGTCTTTAAAACGAGCGGTTGTAAGAGATTTCGCCTAATTAGGGTACTTTTCTCTCCGAATAGACGGCTCCACCAGCAACAACACAGCAAGGTAGTTTTGCTGGCTCTGAGGATTAGTTTGCTCGAAATACAAACTTCAATATTTCGATCCGGGATTCTCTTTTAGCTATTAAGGAATATCTTTGAACAATAAAAGATAAGAGTTACTGCACATGTTCAAAGTATGTCAACATCTTTAGTTTGTAAATCCTTTTTCATATTTATAATCTTGGAACCGATTTGCCACACTTCCAAACAAGTTTAGAATTGGTTCATCTGACTTCCAAGAACTATGTGATTGATTATCCTATCAAATCACCATTAATGGGTTTCACGGTTCTACCAAAACAAGTTTCGGTTCTACCTCCCTGTGGGTACTAGGATCGGTCACACTAGCTTTCCAAAAATTGGTTGACTAGGTACTAGGATCGGTTACCACATATTTATGGTATTTAACTTGTATTCGGTTGCACAAGTCATAGGATCGGTTACCAATAACTAAGACTTGTTGCACCTCTTACAAGGATCGATTCCACACACTTGTGATTGGTTGCACCTCTTACTAGGTTCGGTTCCCCAATGTCTAGAGTTGGTCATACCAATTACAACATATCGATCATACCATCTCAGGTGATTACTTAAGATCGGTTTCACTAATAAAAGTCATACCAATACAAAACTCAGGCCTTGTGAATAGTTTTACCAAGATACATAAAAAAGTTATGAGCGGTTATACTAAACACACATATTGGTAATCCAAAGATTTGCAATGATTAACATTACCAATAAGCCTAGCGATTTCCCTTTCGATTCATAAAACAAGTTTACGAATTGTACTTCCTTTAAACAAATGTAAAACATTGTTTCCTAGGACGAAATCTTCACCCATACCCATACACATAATCACAATAGCATTCATACGATTATGTCGATGTCTTATATACGAAGTTCAAATGATAGACGTTATACTTCGTATTGTAATTCCTTAATACTATGTCTAACTAGAGTATAATCATTCACGGCTTCACAGTTATGTTTTCAATATGCACGACTTAAAAGATACGTTAGGAATGAAACAGTTCAAGTCAAATATTACTAACCTCAAGAGTAAGGATGATGTCGTCGATGTATATCTTTACTTCTTCACATTCTTTAAGTCTTCACGTAATACTTGTAAGTCTCATATCCTAATAACTTTCTAGTAAACCTATACGAAGTTGACTCTAGTAAATAATCAAGCGACTCTTTAAATGGGTTTTGGTTCACTAAAATATGACAACCAAACTTGACATACCAACGCTTGGTGGGTTTAACCGAGTTATGCTATAACAATCCCCCCCCCTTTGTCAATTTTAGTGTCAAAACTCTTACATCATATGGATAAACAAATTACAAGAATTCATTATACATACGCTATATTTCAAATTCAACAACACAATAACATGTATACATTCAATCCACAAATGCCGCTGTTGACATTATGATAATAAAGCTTATACTCCCCCTTAAGGTAAGATAGGTAGATTTTCAATCCGCACGTCTTTATTATTCCCTTTGTAGTCCATATAACTACAAGTATCAATATGATATGTTACTCCCCCTTAGTTTATGCTTTACTCTTTCGTTAGATATAACTTTTAAGCACCATTGTCCTTTCCTTAGTGATACCAAATCAGTTGTTTACTCCATATATTTCTCCCCCTTTTTGTCACAAAATGACAAAGGTACAAGCAAATAAAAGACAAACCGAAAGGATCTTACAAATCTCAAAAGACTTGCAACCTATAAGAGTTAAGCACGAGGGTTCCACACACCATTTTAGATAACCAATATCAAAACCGAAACTACAAAGTAATTTTGCTTTGATATGTTACCAAGGAAACAATTGCCCTAAGCAATTTTCCCTAATAGTTTAGCAAATCAAAAATCGACTAAGCACCTTAGTTCCTTTGCTAAACCGATTATACAAATACAATCGCTTGTTCGATAAGATCAAACTAAAGATCAGAATTAACTTTATTTTTCTCACCAGGTTCAAATAATAACTTAGACCTTTCACTTTTAAACAAGACAAATAATAAGTTAGTTAACTAGAATTTCTTGTTAAGGCATTCGATTAGACTTGAATAACCGAAACCTCCACTTTGATAAGTCTAACTAAGTTCAGAATTAACTTAGTTTCTCTTATCCGGAATCGAATTGGACTAAACAATTCATCCTGAAAACCTTTTTGTTAAGCCATATACAATTCATACAAACCAAATAAATCAACTTGCATAATTATTTATCTCAACCGGAAGCAATTGAAACAACATAGACACTAAAGCACCGCAATTGCACCGAAATTTTGTAAGCCTAAACAGTTGATACCAAACAATAAAGCAAGATAGCAATAGTTTTTCTTAATCGGAAATAATTGAATCACACACACATCCATACACAAATAATGGAATAAACAATTGTATCGAAATTTTGTTAAGCAAAAGCAATAAATATATGCAATAAAATCAGGCTTTTCTTAAACAGGAAAACGATTAACTAACAAATTCGTTACCTCAAGTTCCGCATCCTCTTCACCCTAGAAAGATATATCATTAAGCGCCAGTTCAAGTGAGAACTCTCCCCCATTAATGTTGTCATCCTCTCGCAAGACAAAAGAACAACAACAAAGACCAAACTTTACCAGAGAAAGGTTGAAAACCGGTTTTAACTAATGCAAAAAGCAAAAGTTGAAAACCCGAAACATATATGCTTTTATGCTAAACCAAAACGATTCAACATATTGTGACTTTTTCACACATGAGTTTCAATCAGAACCCCTTATGATCCTTAGATAAAGCCTACCAATATGGGCTAGAACTTAATCCCGCTAAACCAAAAAGTCAACCAAACCATAAGGGTTCACACAATATGAGATCGAATAATAAGGTTATGAAAACCGAAATCAAACATCCCATAACACAAATGCAATACACCATAAATATTCAACAAAGAATCAAGTATTGCAATTACCTCTATCTTGCAGGGAATTGAATTGCGAAACCGACGCAAAAAGAATGAGGTCATTCCGAGTTCAAACGAAGAAGTTATGGGCAAAAAAGTTTTACACTCCTTCGTATGGACCTATCACTAGGATCGGTTACAAAATCACTAGTAGTCACTAGGACCGGTTACTAGGATCGGTTACAAGAGTTACTTGTGATGGATCACAACACTAAACTGTTTTTGACATAACTTTTGCATACGATGTCCGAATTCAGTGATTTTTGGCTCATTTTAACCGTAAAAACAAGAGATACACATATATGATCAGTAGATATCAACATAATAAACTCAAAATTATCGTTTCTCTCAAATATAGATAAAGAAAGTATGAGTATAGAAGAAAATAAATCTCCCAAAAGATGTTCATTAGTCATATAATAACCGAGAGATCATGTGCTCAGTTTTACGTGCTTCCTCACCCTTCATAAGATTGAGCACAAAGGTGAGTATGCACGTTCCAACACAACTAGGTTGTGTTAAGTTGATCCTTGTCTTGTTCGTCACGAGTGATTAAGACAGAATCATCATTCTTGACCTCTTGCTTGGTTTGTTTTCTCTTGTTCCATCTTTTATTTTTCTTCTTTGACTTGTGATGAAGAGTGTCAATATCACACCGTTTACTAGTACAAGAGATTTCAGACATGATTTCTTTCTTTATTCTTCCAAGAAAACTCTTATAATTATTGTCACCAACAATTAACAGCTGAGAGTCATTCTTGTGACTAACTTTTGGTCCCTTCTTGGCTATGGAGGACTTCGGGACCCATTTAAAGTTGAGCTTCACATGAGAAGCTTTCTCCTTCATACCATTAGGACGATTGTCCTTTTGAATACTTTGCGAAACAACTTTTCTCCAATTTGGAACATCATATTTTGTCTTAGCATTTACAAAGTCATATCTCTTTCTATATTCGGGTCTTTTATAAGATGACCTTGTCGAGCGATAGGCAAAATTTGAACTATCATTATAATAATTCTTTTGCCTAAACTTTGGACAATATCGATCTGAGTTCCTTTGGGGAGCAATCTTAGCCAATTCGTTTGATACAAAAGAAAGTGTATCTTCTATCTTACGAATCTTGCATTCCCATTCCACATGCCCTTTATTACCACAATAACAACAAAGCTTAGTAACATACAAAGTATGAGTTTTAATGTTACCTTTTTGTGGATCCTCTTGCATTGGATCCCGACGAGTTTCTTCTTCTTCTTCTTCTTATCTTTGTTCAACGTTGTTGCTTTCTTGTCATTAGCAGAAGTGCTCTATTTGATTGTCGTACTTGAAGAGTATGGTTGAACATGATTCTTAGGCTTGTCTGGTTTTCCTTCTTTACGAGCATCTTTTACATCAGTGGAAACCTTTGGTTTAGAAGAATTTGTAGCTTTAACAAATTTTACCTCTTTGCTAATACGTGAAGCATTTATTACCTTATAGCCCAATCCTCGTGTATCACGATGATTTCTACTTGCTTCTAACATTGAGGTTATATTGTTTGAGCTATCAATGCGCTTTTTCAAGTGTAAATTTTCTTCTTCTAGCTTCTTGAATTTATCAAGAGCACTAGCTAGATCAGCCTCAAGGAGTTTTTATCACGTGAGATATTCTCCTTCTTTCTCTTCAAAGTTCTTTTGTTAAGAGTTAATCCTTGCATCAGATTCAGCAAGTTTCTCTTCCAACAAATGTACTTTTTCAAGAGCCGCATTACGTTCATTCTCAGCTTGAGAAAGACTAGCACATATTTTGTCTTTAAGACTCTGTATTTGTTGTGAGAATTTTTCTTTCAGCAAGTTATGCTCTTCATCGATATTTTCAAACTTTAAAGTTAAATCTCGTTCTCTTTCAAGTGCTGAAAGAATATCATTAGAACAAATAAGAAATTGTTTGCTCAATTTATTTAGTTCAGAAGTTTTTATACTTGATCTTTCATCAGAAATCTCAAGTATAGGACTCAAAGATATCTCGTTAGAGACATCATCAATTGAGCAACCTGAAATTGAAGAACTATCTCCTTTTGAGCACATATCTTGTGACACGTTAACTGAGTCTTTCTTTAGTTTTCGCTCTCACTTAACTCTACTTTGACTCATGTCTTATAGGTTGGATCGCATCAAACAAAGATTGTTAGATCTTTTCGTGTTTGCCTGCTCTGATACCAATTGAAAATACGAGGGTACCCAAATATATCTCAATATAAAAATTTCCACCCATAAGTCCTTTATCCGAAAGTGATTGTCTATGGACTGAGTCGAGACAATACAACTAATCGGTTCACAGTTCGTGTGATCGTCTATGGATACGAGATCGAGACAATATGACAACAAGATAACTTGCGTGATTGACTATGGATACAAGATCGAGACAATACAACAACGAAGTATGTTTACTTGATAATATGTTTGGACTTAACCAAACACAATAGGATTGCTATCAAGTAAATAGGAATTAACGTTTGCGTATATTATTTCTAATTATAATAAAAACAATTATAATTACGGAAATAGAAAAGTAAAAGACACAGCAAGATTTTGTTAACGAGGAAACCGTAAATGCAGAAAAACTCCGGGACCTTGTCCAGAATTGAATACTCTCAGGATTAAGCCACTATACAAAATCTAAACCAACTTCGTATAGTTAAGACCAAGCAACTGAATCTATAGTTCACCTAGTTCCGTCTGTATCCCTGCACCTCCAACTTGTAATAAGTCACGCTTTTGGAACAGTTCCTTTGGTTCGTATTCCAAACAGTAAAGGAACAACAAATATGTTCGGTAACAACTCTTTTCAAACAAGTGATATGAGTTTGACAAAAGGCTCTTCCGTTTATCCCAATAAACTCCTTTGTCGGGTTCTTAGATCAATCTATCAACAACTACCAAAGTAATTGTTTAGACTATGCAATCAATACTTCGAATCACAAAGAATTGTATTGATGCCGATCTACTCAACTAATCAATCAAGGTTATCACAAAGATAAACCGGTTATAGTTGGATCCCCATCCAATCAAGTTTTGTGCACGCCAAAGATTATGAACTCAAATAAGAAATCTTCTTTGTCTTCAAATCTTCTTAAATCTTCAATAAACACCTGCACACAATCAACTTGAATCTTTTGTGATCAATCACACACAGAACGGAGTCTGTTAACAATGGATTATCACAAGATGTCTTTAGATATACAAACAGTCTAAAGATCCCCGTCGAAACTTCGATCTAGTTTAAGTGAATCTTATATCAGAAGAGAAGATTCTCAAGCATAAACAAACTAGGTGCAATCAAAGTTCAACAACCGTTAGTCAATCAAATCAATCGAAAACTAATAATAAACTGCAATTATCTAGTTTCCCACCAACGGTACTCGTAGAGCTTTCCAATCCCAAAGAAGTCTTTAAAACGAGCGTTCGTAAGAGATTTTGCCTAATTAAGGTACTTTCCTCTCCTAATAGACGGCTCCACCTGTAACAACATGATGAAATTTTAATTTGTTTGTTGTTGTAGTAAGAAGGGTTGTAAGGTTGTCGTTCACTCGGACTTTGTTGGATTGATTTTAAGTTTTAATAAAAGAAAATACTAAATATAAAGAAAATACATATACAAATATTGTCACAGGATGAAGAGATGTCTTTGGGACTGATTCGCCAAACTCATAACAAAAAGGTTCAAATATTAATTCTTTTAACAATTATCGCTCAACAAATAAAAACACGGACTCTTATTTTTGCCAAGATAGATCCTCAAAAGATTGATTGTAAATCCTAAGCATGATGTATGAAAACATTTAAGCTAAGCATACCTCATAAGATTAAATGACAACCAATTAATTCAAATCATATTTCAATTAAAATTAATGCAAAAGTCTAAAAAAGAATTAAATAATTTTACCCATGTATGAAATTCGTCTTCCTCCGTCGTCCCAGTAATGGGGTTTAGATAATCATGTTGGAAACACGCTCAAAATATGATTTTATTGCTCAAAGGTGCTTACAAATGATGAAAAGGAGAGATATCAAATAAAAACCGGGTTTGTAACAGTTATAAGTGTTACAAACCGAGTTGTTGCAAAGAACGATAAAGGCTTCCTGTCGTTGTTACTATTGATTTAAGACTGCCTCCAAACTACGACCCACGGTGCTCTGTCGTTGACACTGTTGAAGAACGACGGTCTTTGGCCGTCTGTTCTTCGTGTTCTTCAGTTCTGCAGCAGCAGAAACTTCTCTCTGCAACTCTCGATTCTCACCCTGTTGACGCTCTAAACTCTACCCAAACTCTCCATTTTCCTTGTAAGCATCTCCTACTCCTCTTTTATACCCAACAGGACAAAGGAATCACATGCATAACTCAAAATAATCTGTCATCACTCGGCAGTGAAGAAAATATATTTTCTTTCCTTTTTTGTTTCCTGCACGCGTTTGCCAGATGAAATATATCCTTGTTTACCTCCTACACGCTCCTGGTGGTTGCTCGAGCCAACAATCATGCACAGAACACGCTCAAAAAACTCCAAAACTCATGCAACCTGTGTACGGGTACGTGTTGCTCTGTAAACTTCAATCACACGATGCAGCCAATTCTAACCGAGACTATCGACCATACCATGCCTGTGATGTTCTAACAAGTCGAACCATGAAGTTTCAAATGATTTAGTCTCCTTCTATCACGCCCAAAAATCGATCCAAGACTCTGCCAGTGAAGAACAAATATTTCCCGCCAAATTCCAGAATTTGAAATAGAGAAGAAGGTCAACACTTATCCAACAGCTGGGGGTGCGAATATCAATTGGGTTCCCCTTAGTAATTGGGTTACCCCTTATCCAAAGTGGGAGTCCGAATATCAAATGTCCTCCGGGGTGTTCCGAGCAACTTTTCGAGCCGAATTTTCCAACAATCTTTATTTCCAAAAAATACCTACAAACACACAAAACACCATAATAAGGACAAAAACGAGTACTAACAATGCGAAACATTGAGAACAAATTAGACACATAAATGCGTCTATCAAATACCCCCAAACTTATTATTTGCTAGTCCTCGAGCAAATTTATTCTAGAAAATAAAAAACATTTGAACCCCTAGGTGGCCCTAGTGGCGAAGTGTTGTCTCCGGAGGGTTTACCAGAGATGTACCCACAAAACCTTTACTCCAGACCCTAGCTATCTACGCATAACCTTGGAAGGCACTAAAGAATCTCCTTGGTTGGCATACTTATTGACTACAGGAGGAAGTACCCTGATGCGAAATTCCAATTGCTGTACACGAGTTTGCATTCGAGCATACTAAAATTCATATATAAGTCACAAAGCTCTACTCAGATAGTCGCACTATGGACATCAATACCCGGAGTCAAAACTAATCACATGGATAGATCAAGAAGATGGATATAGAGAAAAACATAGATGGTTTTGATGTTTACTAAGTGAACGGTGTTTCCCATATCTGTCAAGGCCTCCGCCAAAATGAACCTATCCTAATGGACCGAGATACTAGTCGACTAATATCAACACACCGGCATATACAAGGGAACCAAAGGGTCGATAATCCTAACTCTAGGTCAACACAACTGGCATATACAAGGGTTCCAGTGGTCGACTTTATTGAATTTATTCCGGTTGGTCTGATGGTCTGGTCTCAATTTCTCTCTTTTTTTTTTTTTTTTTTGTCTCTCAATCACTCTAATTCACCCTAGCATTGGTAACAACTTGATTCGTGGGCCCCACCTAATCACTTAGAGAAACATAGTTTAAAAAGAACAAAACAAAAAACATAAGTGAAAAGGACTCAACGAGATATGGTGAAACTATCATGTTATTTCTAACACCTGAGCTCTGTGCTTTTATGAATAGACTCTTTAGATGTTGCCATCTAATCAGATTAGTTCCTCAACTCCTACAACCAAGATGTTCCCATCCACTTAGATTAGTTAGTGCCAACCTTAATAAGCATAAATTTCTAGTCTCTGGAGTTTATTTATTGCAACTAAAAAGTTTCTCCCATACCCCCAAACTTAAATCTAACATTGTCCTCAATGTTCTAAATATAAAATTAAAAGTATGAACAAGGAGAAACTGTTACCACTTGAAGCAAAAGAGTTAAGGAAAGATATTACCGTGTTGCAAGAGCATGGGTTACCTCCCAAGAAGTGCTAAGTTTAAAGTCTTCAGCCAGACATTGGAAAGGATAAGTCACCTCGAAGAATCATATAGCAACAAATCGGAATAATCAGGGTCATCTGGATCAAAAAGTGCTAACCACAAGAAGAGGAGACTGCAATGTACCGGAAGATATCCAACACACCCTTATTTATTTTTAAGACAACTACATCTAGTTGTGGTTCGGGTTCAGGCTTTATAAAAGGGTCTAGATAACAAATTTTCATGGGTTGCGTTTCCTCAAGAGTTAGATCCGAATGTTCAGGTTCTAGAGTCTAGAAAAACTCAAATAAAAACTTAGAAGCACATAATAATAACCTGAATAATTGAGGATCCTCTAAGCCAATCAGTTTTGACTTACACAAACACCACAATAAGATTGGTGGTCTTCCTTAAGCACATGTGTCGGCCCTAATATCCTAAAGTAATTAGGTTTAGTCTCAAAACTTAATAATTGACACATCTGAAACTTATATGTTCCCACAATTGGAAGGAAGGTTTTTGGTGGGAAAACAAAATCGATCGTAGTATCATAGCCTGGGTTAACCACATCAACCAGAGGATGGGTTTCTAACAACTGAACTTCTTTATGGACACAACTAGGTTCAGGAAAATGTGTACGAAGATAATCTTGTAAAATGGTTGAGGCACATATGTCAAGTCCCAAGTGAGGGATCTCTGTAAGAGCTAAAGGTAAGGCACTAGGAGAATGATAATCACCCCCAAACTTAGAGTTTTGGGTGTCTCTAGATAGACTAGCTACAATTTCCCTAATTTCTAGATCATCGGAATCCTGAAAATGGTCAATTGCTTCTTCTAGGTTATACTCAGGTGATGCATCCTCACTCATATTTAAAAGCTCTACGAGTTCATCTTCTTCGTCTAAGACTATTGTTTTTAAATCGATGGACTCTAAAACAGTATTCTCAAAGTAAACTCGTTCATCTAAACCATTATCAGCTTCGTAAAAAGGAAATTCTACATCGTCTAAAACAGTATCTCTAGTCAAATCCTCGTCCTTTTGAATAGGTGAATAATTGTTAAAATTATTAGGATCTCGAACCGAAATAACCCTATTATTATAAAGCTCAATTGGAGTAGCAAATTCCTGATCACTATGCCTATTTATTTCAAATTCTTCATCAACACTATCCTCATCATAATCATAACATGAAAATGGTTGAACCTCGTCTAAATTAGTGTTACCAAATCTAACCTCGTCATCTTGATTATAAATATCCTCATTTTCATGGGTATTATTGGAAACACTTTATTGGAAATTAAGATTATTTCGAGCAAGTTTTTCGACAATCCTATTTGTACTTTCAGTAAATTGCTTAAGAGTCTCTTCTAAAGACATCCTAGTTGACTTCTCTAGGGACTCATCTGGAATATTTAAGGTTTCCTTCACAAATAAGGAATGACTCTTGAAAGCCTCTTCTAGAGAAATAGATGAATTGTTTTTCTCATAAGACCGATGCTCGTGTGGATAGTAATTGGGCTCACCATGGTATGACCCATAACCTTCAAAAGGTTGGCGTTCCCAACCACTATTCACACTATGGTCATAGTAATAATGTCCATATTGTTCAGTTGGATATTCGTTGTATTGGCTATACCAGTTTGACATCCTAACTGCAAGGGAATTCCACACAAACACAAACAAGGCTGACTCGACCACAACAAACCTACTGATTTCTAGCAAACAAAAAGCATGATGGTTCCACTTAGATTGTTTGCTAGACCAGATTCTAATCCTTCGAAAGGGAATTCGTTACAATCTGAGCAAACCCCTCTGGAATCAATCCGAGTTTAAGTAAGTTGAATAGAGGCGAGGGAAGCTGCGTGGAGCTTTGATACCCAAGGCCTCACCGCATTACAAGGCGGCGCAGTCACGTATTCAACTCACAGAAACCCTCATGAACTTCGAAGTATGCTTAATAGAGTAACCAATATTTTTCGAACGACTTTCCTATTAAGCTCGTTACCCTATCGGTCTCGTTCTAGTCAAAATTTTAAGGCTTAGGTTCGTGTTTGGTTTCGTTTTCCTAAGGCGGGCAAGAAGAGAACGGTGATGAAATCCGAACTCTTATCTTGTATGGCCAATCCTTGCCCTTTACTAGGAAATTAAAGCAGCCAGATTCAGTTCCTCGACATATATTCACACGAAATCATCCAAGAAACCCGGCGACGGGGATTCACGGGTGTTTAGAATTCTTACCTCCCGTTCCAGACGGGGGATGAACCGTTGAAGTCGACTCGGGCCACTGACTCCTATGTCAGTGTACGAACCCGAGGGGCCGAGACGATATCGTAATCGTCGTCCTTCCCTGTGCAGTTTGTATTTAAATAACCCTTCCTTAGGGTTTTTAAAAAATAATAATGTCCAAAAGTCCAAAAATTAAAAAGTCCAAAAATTAAAAAAAAAATAAAAAAAAATAAAAATTACAAAAATAATTACCTAATTACAATTTCTAAAAATAAAAAATAAAATAATTACACTATACAAAAGTTTCTTCTTCACTCCGTTCGGATCTCTCTTTTCTTTCCTATTTTGGCTTTGCTTTTCTTTTCAGCACTTTCTCTTTTTCTTTCGCTCCACTCCAAATCTGAAAGCAAACAGAAATACCAAAACGCATAAAAAATAAAAAAATAATAATAGAAAAAAAATAAAAAAATAATAATAATAATAAAACCTAAAAACAAATCTATACACAAGTCCGCGTCGGCGGCGCCAAAAATTGATGGTATTTTTCAATGATGTTGTAGTAAGAAGGGTTGTAAGGTTGTCGTTCACTCGGACTTTGTTGGATTGATTTTAAGTTTTAATAAAAGAAAATACTAAAGATAAAGAAAATATATATACAAATATTGTCACAGGATAAAGAGATGTCTTTGGGACTCGATTCGCCAAACTCATAACAAAAAGGTTCAAATATTAATTCTTTTAACAATTATCGCTCAACAAATAAAAACACGGACTCTTATTTTTGCCAAGATAGATCCTCAAAAGATTGATTGTAAATCCTAAGCATGATGTATCAAAACATTTAAGCTAAGCATACCTCATCAAATTAAATGACAACCAATTAATTCAAATCATATTTCAATTAAAATTAATGCAAAAGTCTAAAAAAGAATTAAATAATTTTACCCATGTATGAAATTCGTCTTCCTCCGTCGTCCCAGTAATGGGGTTTAGCTCATCATGTTGGAAACACGCTCAAAATATGATTTTATTGCTCAAAGGTGCTTACAAATGATGAAAAGGAGAGATATCAAATAAAAACCGGGTTTGTAATGATTATAAGTGTTACAAACCGAGCTGTTGCAAAGAACGATAAAGGCTTCCTGTCGTTGTTACTATTGATTTAAGACTGCCTCCAAACTACAACCCACAGTGCTCTGTCGTTGACACTGTTGAAGAACGACAGTCTTTGGCCGTCTGTTCTTCGTGTTCTTCAGTTCTGCAGCAGCAGAAACTTCTCTCTGCAACTCGATTCTCACCCTGTTGACGCTCTAAACTCTACCCAAACTCTCCATTTTCCTTGTACGCATCCCCTACTCCTCTTTTATACCCAACAGGACAAAGGAATCACACGCAATAACTCAAAATAATCTGTCATCACTCGGCAGTGAAGAAAATATATTTTCTTTCCTTTTTGGTTTCCTGCACGCATCTGCCAGATGAAATATATCCTTGTTTACCTCCTACACGCTCCTGGTGGTTGCTCGAGCCAATAATCATGCACAGAACACGCTCAAAAAACTCCAAAACTCATGCAACCTGTGTACGGGTACGTGTTGCTCTGTAAACTTCAATCACACGATGCAGCCAATTCTAACCGAGACTATCGACCATACCATGCATGTGATGTTCTAACAAGTCGAACCATGAAGTTTCAGCAATTTAGTCTCCTTCTATCACGCCCAAAAATCGATCTAAGACTCTGCCAGTGAAGAACAAATATTTCCCGCCAAATTCCAGAATTTGAAATAGAGAAGAAGGTCAGCCCTTATCCAACAGCTAGGGGTGCGAATATCAATTGGGTGCCACTTAGTAATTGGGTTACCCCTTATCCAAAGTGGGAGTCCGAATATCAAATGTCCTCCGGGGGTGTCCCGAGCAACTTTTCGAGCCAAATTTTCCAACAATCTTTATTTCCAAAAAATACCTACAAACACACAAAACACCATAATAAGGACAAAAACGAGTACTAACAATGCGAAACATTGAGAACAAATTAGACACATAAATGCGTCTATCACAACACAACAAGGTAGTTTTGCTGGCTCTGAGGATTAGTTTGCTCGAAATGCAAACTTCAATATTTATAGACCAAGGAAGTTTGGACACCAAGGAATTTCCAAAACCGAAAATATTCTCAAGATATGCAATATATTTCCAAATTCGGCTTCCATAATTCCTGGAAATGCTTTGTCCAAATATTTACCGAAATCTCAGTAGAAAATCTCCAATTAGTAAATGCACATTACCAATTTTTATTTTCTAAAGATATGCATTTTAATCGCTGGAAATTAAAAGCATATAAAACTAAAAACCTTAATTAAAAGATTCTCAATTTATTTCGATCCGAGATTCTCCTTTAGCTATTAAGGAATATCTTTGGACAATAAAAGATAAGAGTTATTGCACATGTTCAAAGTATGTCGACATCTTTACTTTGTAAATCCTTTTTCATATTTATAATCTTGGAACCGATTTGCCACACTTCCAAACAAGTTTAGAATTTGTTCATCTGACTTCCAAGAACTATGTGATTGATTATCCTATCAAATCAACATTAATGGGTTTCACGGTTCTACCAAAACAAGTTTCGGTTCTACCTCCATATGGGTACTAGGATCGGTCACACTAGCTTTCCAAAAATTGGTTGACTAGGTACTAGGATCGGTTACCACATATTTATGGTATTTAACTTGTATTCGGTTGCACAAATCATAGGATCGGTTACCACTAACTAAGACTTGTTGAACCTCTTACAAGGATTGATTCCACACACTTGTGATCGGTTACACCTCTTACTAGGATCGGTTCCCCAATGTCTAGATTTGGTCATACCAATTACAACATATCGATCATGCCATCTCAGGTAATTACTTAAGATCGGTTTCACTTATAAAAGTCATACCAATACAAAAGTCAGGCCTTGTGAATAGTTTTACCAAGATACATAAACAAGTTATGAGCGGTTATACTAAATACACATACTGGTAATCCAAAGATTTGCAATGAATAACAATACCAATAAGCCTAGCGGTTATACTAAAACAAGTTTATGAATTGTACTTCCTTTAAACAAATGTAAAACATTGTTTCCTAGGACGAAATTTTCACCCATACCCATACACATAATCACAATAGCATTCATACGATTATGTCGATGTCTTATATACGAAGTTCAAAAGATAGACGTTATACTTCGTATTGTAATTCCTTAATATTATGTCTAACTAGAGTATAATCATTCACAGCTTCACAGTTATGTTTTCAATATGCACGACTTGAAAGATACGTTAGGAATGTGTTTATGGGTGAAAACTATTTCTGCTGGTTTTGGTAATTTGAGGTGTGTGGATGAGATATGAATCTAAACCCTAAACAAATGCACTGCACGGGAGTGCTTTTGATTTGAGAGATCAATCTGTACAATTCTGGCCTAAACCAAGAAATGGCCGTTCCAAACTTGCTTCAGTCACAAAGTGAGGGAGATGGGGTTGATCTTAGAGAGGGAAGCGAAAAAGGTGTTGAGATTGTGAAGGTGTTGGCTGTTTATGACTTGTATCATAATACCGAACTGGCTTGCAGTTGAGAAGAAGAAGATGAGGTTTTAGAGGAAAACTTAGGGTTTTTAGAAATGAGTAATTCAAGTAGGGAAAATGATATTGGGGAAGGTTCAAGCAACAAAGATGATTGTGTTGATGGTAAGATTATCTTAAATTCTCCCATGGATTAGATATATGTCACAACACAGAGAGAGAGTCGTCAATGTCGAGCGATGTATACCCCAACGACTCTATAAAGTCGTCAATGTATTGACACCAAAAATGACGACTCAAACCTACAACTTTTCCAGGTTATGAAAAACCGTCAGGGTAATATGATATACCCTGACGACTCTTAGCTTGGGTTAGAAAGAGTCGTTATTTTGTGTGTTTATACCAAGACGACTCTGAGAAAATTTGGGACAGAGAGGCTGTTTGTTTTTCACCTGGGGTCGTTGACGTTTAAAAAAAGGTCGTTCATTGAGGATCGTCATAGGTTTCCATATTATGTTAACGATTCTAATCTAGGGTAAAAAATATGAAAACCAGAAATATGGTCGTTATCTTGATCATCATATACCCTAACGATTTTTTTATGGTTTCTACATGCATATGAAAAATCGTTAGGGTTTAGGCTTGTCGAATTGACGACCCTTTTATTGTAACTGAAATTTTTCGGGTGAAGACTTTTTCTTTTCTTTTCTTGGAGTCGTTAATGGAGGAGAAGAGAAGAGTCGAAAGGGTGAGAGGGGAGGGAGTGTTTTTTTTGTTTAGAACTAAAAATGAATTGGGGCTTAGGATTAAGGGTTAATAGGTTTTAAGATTTATTTTTAGTGAAGTGCAAAATAGTATTTTCACAGAATTTGAATACACTGGGGTGCAAATAAAATGGGTGAGCCCCTAATTGGTTTTCAGGGCCCCAATTAAACGACGATATTAAAGATGTTAGTGTACAGTGCCAACATAAACGAAAACTCGATTTGTCTTTTTCTTTTCATCCATTAAAATACTACGAAAGAGGATCAATAATCTCTATTCGTCGTGAGTAGACTTGTTACCTGCCACAAAGAATGACTAATAATATTCATCGTGAGTAGGAGCTAGGAATTCACACACGAAACAGTTATGTTACTACAAAACTGAAAATCCATTCCAAAATACGTCTTCTTGGTTAAAATTAGATCATCCTAACCTAAATATCCCTAAATGTTTAAAAAATCTTTTTGTTTATACAAATAAAAAAAAGAACAAATGAAATTTTTCTTAAACAACAATAGTTAAGGAAGAGAAATGTACTTAAGATCAATGTTGACTTTCTTTTTTCTTTTCCAAAAGAAAATAAATTGATATTTCAAGAATAAAACTTCAATCACCTTCTTTTGATCTTATGCATCACTCTCTGTTATAATTAGTTCTTCTAATGTTTTCAAAATTCTTTAATTATTTTCATAGATTGCTTAGTCAATTGATTTCCATTTTAGTTTCTCCTGTTTTCTACTTTGAATTTTATGTCTAACTAAATTTCCTTTATTCCTCTTTATGCGTTTGCAAACTGAGTTTTCTCTAATGGCTTTTGCCTATTTTGCAGTGGTGATCATAGCTTTTGCTGAGTACGTCTACAAGCTTTTGCTTAATGGTATGGATTGGTTTGGAATCAAAGCTTTTGATTTTGGCACTGTGTTGAAGAAGTTTCAGTCCTCTTTCAACTCGGTTGAACTCGGTAGTTCTTTTTCCCGCGTAACTGAAGTTTCAAAAAAATTAAAATTACAAAAAGTCAGCTGCATGCAGCTAATTTGTTTCCTGATTTTACTACTTCCACTCAAAGCCAGTTGTATTATTTATCAAGCAAGGAAATATTCTATGAAATTTTGTTACCATAATTTCAGAGAGGAAAATTATTCGCACTTATCATACAAATTTTCGATTTCCCATTTCTATCCTTCAAAACCTAAATATTTTTCTCCTATTTGCCCTCACAATCAATTCAATACCTTGAACCCTAATTTTCATTTTATCACAAATACTCCTTTACATACTTTCTTTCCCAAAACCAATTTTAGCAGAGATAGTATGGCAATGGAAGAAGCTAGCTCGAGTCAGGTTGGAGAGCTAGTGAAAAAATTTAAGCAAGCTACTCTTGATCTAGGAGATACCAGTGAAGTGGTTGTTGTCAAACATAAGGATAACAAAGAAGAAGAGGTTGAATCTGGTTGGGAAGCTAGTGTTATAGGAAAAATCATCATCGGAGGTAGAATGAACTATGACACGGTAGAGAAGTATATTAACTTCACCAGGCCTTTATTAAATATGAAAGATCTCAGGATTGTAGAGATTGAGCCAAACTTAATGATTTTTAAGTTTAATCAATGGGAGCTTTTGAACAAAGTTATTGAGGAAAGACCTTGGCACATCAACAATCAACTGCTAGTTGTTCATGACTACATTCCTGGCATGGTTTATACTGAGAAACACCGGGGTTTCCAACAGTTTTGGATACAACTAAAATACCTTTTGCCTAAGCATATGAATGTTTCTTCGGTGACCAAAATAGGTGAACTAATGGGAGAAGTTACAGGTATTGAACCAAAGGACGCAATTCCAATTGGAAGTGACCCTGTCAAGGTGTGTGTCAATGTGGATCTGTCTATGCCGTTGAGAAGAGGTGTCAAATGCACCACTAATGCAGGAGTAACAAAATGGTAAAAAAAAATCTATGAGCGTCAACCAAAAAATATCTGCACCGAGTGTTATGTTATTAACCACACTAAAGGGGCTTGTAAAGATGCTGCCATTTATCTGAAGAAGACGCATAAAAAGGCTTACTTTTTTGGGAAGGTTAACAATATTCGCAAAAACATTACTGTCATATCTTCGAACAAAGTTCCTTCTGCAAAGTCAAATCAGAAAAAGGTTACCAATTCAAGCGTTTTTGTTCCTCCAAAAGATGGTGAATCGATTAACATGGATGTTTTTCTCAAAAATTCTGGTGAGGAGGCTGATAAAGACAGTCGTCTAGGCAAACGTCATAGGTCTAATACTGATAATCCCGTCATACCTTCCTTGACTGAGACTTCTTCACAGAGTACCATCCAGCATTCCTTACCAACCATCCAGACTACTCAAAGGGTCACTGATGGAGAATCTCACACTGCATATGCTACAAAGGGGAATCAGGTATCAAATTTATTCAAATCTCTTTTTCTATTAATCATTTTTCCTTATTTTTTATCTTCATTTTTCTTAAATAGGTCCATAATTAGGTCTTCTGCATTCATTACGTTCACGTACTCTATTATTTTTACATTCAATTCAGATACGTCCATGCACTAGTTACTACTATCATTTATATTTCATGCATTCATTTTTCCTGTCTTAACTCCAAAATAATCAAATTAGGTTTAGTTACTCATCTTTTGCTTAATATCACACTACCATGAGAGTTTTATCGTGGAAGGTTCAAGGTCTTAACTCCCCATCCACCAGAGATCATCTCAAAGATCTTATTAGAACTCAGAACCCGGACATCATTTTTCTTTGTGAAACTAAACTTCATGAGGACAAAATGAGGTCATTGTTAACTCCTTATGGGTACCTAATATCAGATATCTTCAACCAGTTGGTCTCTCAGGTGGTTTGGATCTTATGTGGAAGAATGGTTTTATTTGTGATATTGTGAGTTGTGAAAAATAATATGATTCATGCAGCTGTTCAGAGTGATCCAAGTCAGCCAGAATGGCTATTATCTTGTATGTATGGTTATTGTAACTATGCTAAGAAGAAACATCAATGGGAGTTCATAAAAGATATTGGTCTTAATATTTCACAGCCTTGGATACTTCTGGGGGATCTTAATTTCCATCTCACTGATAATTCTTCTAGAGTCTCTTCTTCAGGGGATGGTCTGGTTAATTCTATACTTCAAGAAATAGGTTTAGAAGATTTGGTCTTCATTGGAAGGGAACATACTTGGTCTAGTAACAATATGGATACTGAGAAAAAAAAAGGTCAAGAATTAATATGGCCTTAGCTAATGCTGCTTGGAATTCTCATTTTCAAGACTCTAAATTGCTTCATCTGAATCAACTCGGAAGTGATCATTGTCCAGTGATGTTGGTTACAGATTATTCTCAGCCTAAATTATAGAAACCTTTCAAGTTCCTTCTTCTCTTGGCTTCATGACAGATCTTGTGCGATAGAGATTGCAAAAGCTTGGGAAACAACGGTTCATGGTTCTGCTGGATTTAAACTTATCAAGAGGCTTTAGTTTACTAGAATTGCATTATCCAGATGGAATATAACTCACTTTGGTGATATAAATCAAAATGTTGATACTCTCCAAAAGCAGTTGTCTGATATTCAAGCTCTACCATATTCTCAAGAAAATACTTCTAAGGGTGTGGAAGTTAGTAAAGAACTAGAAAAGTGGCATCAAATTCAGCATGATTTTAATAAACAGAAGTCTAGAGATAATTTTGTAAAGGACATGGATTATGACACTCAATATTTCCATACCTTAACAAAAAAGAACAGAGCTAGAAATAATATTGATTCTCTAAAGGATTCTGGAGGTAATTGGATGCACTCAAGACAAGATATTGCTTCTTTACTCACTAACCACTTCAAAGATATAAGTACTTCTAATAATCCAAACATAGAAGAACATCATTATTCTCATATTCCTTCTCTTATCACTGATGAATAAAATAGGTTATTGCTTCTTCCTCCAACAGATGAAAATTTTTCAAAACACTGAAAAGCATGGAGAATTGGTCTGCTCCAGGACATGAAGGTTTTCAAGCTGGATTCTATAAATCTCAATGGTCTATTGTGGGTCAAGATGTATGTGAGATGGTTAAAATTTTCTTATATACCAAGCACATTCCAACTCAGCTAAACAAAACCTATATTTCTCTTATACCTAAAAAGAAGAAATCATGCTCTCCTACTGATTTTAGACCTATAGGTTTATGTAATACATCATATAAGATCATCTCTAAGATCTTAGTCTCTAGAATGAAGCCTCTCATGAATAGAGTTATTTCTCCCTACCAGGCAGCTTATGTAACTAGAAGAATGATCAATGATAACACTACATTGCGTATGAATTCATTCATTCTATAAAAAGGAAACAAGGAAAAGGTGGTTGGTTAGCTCTCAAGCTAGATATGTCAAAAGCATTTGACAGGCTTGAATGGGATTTTCTTATCAAGGTTCTCAAGAATTTTGGATTCAGTGAAGATTGGTGTCAGTTGATACATCAGTGCATCAGCACAACAACTCTGTCAGTTCTTCTTAATGGTTCACCATGTGAAGACTTCACACCAACTAGAGGTATTAGACAAGGAGATCCTCTATCTCCTTATCTATTCATTCTTGCCATGGAATGGTTTTCTAGAACTCTTCTAGTTGCTCATGATTCAAAGGCAATTCAAGGTATTCAAGTTGCAAGGGGTGCTCCACCTATAAATCATTTGCTTTTTGCAGATGATTGTCTCATTTTCACTCAGGCTAATTTAACCAGTGTGAATAATCTCCTACACACTTTGAAGGATTTTAGTTCATAATCTGGTCAAGTCATTAATTTTGACAAGTCTTCAGTCTTTTATAGTAATAATTTAGATCCATCTTTCTGCAACACATTCAGCAACATTTTGGGAGTTAAATCTATGGAGGAAAATGAGAAATACTTGGGATCCCCTCTTCTTATTGGAAAGTCTAAAGTTAAGGCTTTTGAAGAAATACAATATGCTTTTGAAAGAAGACTTGGTAATTGGCAAGGTATTAATCTTCATCAAGCTGGCAGAACAACTATGGTGAAAGTTGTCCTCAATGCAGTTCCAATGTACCAAATAAGCACCTTTAAGATGCCTAAGAAACTACTCAAAAAGCTGGACATGCTTCAAAGGAAATTCTGGTGGGGTTACAAGTCTAATAGAGGTATCAACTTGATTGCTTGGCAAAACTTACAGATGTCCAAAGATTTGGGAGGCTTAGCTTTTAGAGATTTAGAAATGCTAAATCATGCTTTCCTCACCAAAGTAGATTGGAGAATATGTCAAAACTCTAATCACTTGTTGTCTAAACTTCTAAAAGCTAAATACTTCAAAAAGGAAGAATTTCTACACTTATATGGGGAAAGCAGCAACTCATCATGGACTTGGAAAGGAATTGAACTGGGTTTATCTATACTTCAAAAAAATTATTGTATAGAGGTTAATAATGGCAAGAGTACCAAAATTTGGGTTTCCATATGGATTATTGGTCTAGAAAGTGTTGTTGAACCTTTTCATTACACACATCGACAATATGTTTTTGTTAGTGAATTGATTATTACTGGTACCAACAGCTGGAATGTACCACTCCTTAATGATTTATTCAGTTCTGAAACGGTGGATAAGATTAAAAATATGCAGCTATCTTATCAAGAAGAGGATGTCATTAGATGGAAACCTTCTAAAGATGGTTGCTTTACAATTAAGAGTGCGTACAATAAACTCATGGAAACCAGAGTTCATAATCAAGCTGGTTTAAACGTTATTCCAAGATCAGTTTGGAAGAGTCTTTGGAAGATGAAGTTACCACATCGAGTTAAACTTTTCACATGGAAATGCTTGAAAGATATTATACCCACTAGAGTCAGACTCTCACAAGCGATGCAAGACATTGAAACTCACTGTGGAATATGCATGCAGGAAGGTGAAACTATTTTTCATTTGTTAGTCAGCTGCAATCATGCTAAGGCAGTTTGGAGAGCCCTTAATGTCAATATTGATCAAGTTATCAATAATTGCAATAATGTGAAGGACTGGATCATCTCAAGAAGTGCAAAATTCAGGAGTGGAAGAACTGCAAACTTGGAGAACCTTACTAATGGTTGGATGCTGGATAATCTGGAAGGAGAGATGTGACTGCATCTTTCAGGATAAATTTCTCAACCCTATGAAAATAGTCTCAAGAATTCAGTTTCAATTACTTAGCTTTAAAACATCTCCACTTCATATCTCAACTGAGTTTATAGATGACAGTTCATTTTCTGCACCTAATAGTATGCTTGCATATGATCATTCCTATAGTAATCCTATGGATGACACAGATTCATTCAAAATATTTGTTGATGCTTCATTTTATATAGATACTAATGAGTGTGGTACTGGCATTGTCTTATATAATACTGCAGGTGCCTGTACAGGGTTCAAAGGATCCTATGCAACTGGAGTAATGGATGCTGAAGCTGGTGAATATAAAGCTGTATTGGAAGGATTACGATGGGCTAAAGCTATGGAACTGAACAAAATTCATTTAGCTGCAGACGCTGAGGTTGTCGTTAAATCCATCGTCAATAAATCAATTCAAGTCAGATGGGAAAACAGAAACCTCATACAAGAAATTAAGCTTTTGTTAAACTCTTTTGCTTCTTATAAACTTAGCTATGTTAGGAGAGATACTAACCACATAGATGATTCTATTTTTAAAGTTATGAGAAGAGATATGTTATCTATTGAGGAATTCAGTAATAACCTCGTACACATTGAAACTTTATTATTCAGGTATATTGAACCTGACAAAATTTAATAAATAAATTCACCAGTTAAAAAAAAAAAAAAAAAACTTCAATAGTGCCATTAAGAGTTATTTCTCACCGATAAATTGGAGCGTATAAAAAGTTTTTTTTTTTTTCTTTTTGGCAAAGAAGAGACTTAAATTTTGTTCTGCAGATGTCACTGTGGTACAGTGGTAAAGTCGTTGGGTGATGATACCAGCGATCTGAGTTCGTAATTCGTCAGCATCGGGGTGGGGGGATTTTTCTCTTTCTTTTCCTAGCTACCTGGGCTTGTAGGTAGTAGACTTATTTGAGGTTTAAATTTTAATATAACCTTTGGGCTTTAAACCCAATTTAAAAAAAAAAATAGACCACAAATAATGTCATAAAATCATCATGTCCAAAATATTTTACGCAAAAATGTTTTGCCACAAGGAAATTTGGAAAAACCTATTGATGTGGGATTATGTAGCATAGTGAACAAAATAATACATGCTTTAAAAAAAAAGAGTTTAATTATACAGTGACACGTGGAACTAATAACGCATTTGGATACCAAAAGCAGAAGTGCTTATACTTCTCTAGAAGTCAGAAGTAAAAACTTTTGCTTCACAAATATTTAACTTTTTTTATTTTTGCAAGTCATTCTGAGATTGTATATCCAAATTAATTTCTGACCTTTTTACTTCTAGAAGTCAAAAAGCTTATGAATACGTATCCAAACAACCTATAAGTACAACACGACGTATATTGGAATATGAATGTATGGATCCAATAACAATAAGACATATCGAATTATAATTATACTCACATGGTTACGTCACTAAAAATTTGTTGCTGCTATGAGAGATTGATTCCATACAAGGTTAGGAATGTGATGTTATGGTTACCGTGGTTAAGATTATTTTATTTTATATGGATTCCGTAGTATAATCCACATATATTTAGGTAACCTCAGTGGCACTCAATGTATTTGTTTGTTTATAAACCATCTAAATATTTACTCTTGATCAAAGAAAATAACATTAGTGATATTATATTATTAACAAAATCCCCTAATCACGCGCTTTTGAACCGTTAGATCTAAATCCAACAGTCTTTTCACACAAGTTACCTATATTTGTTATGATGTTAGTTAAAGCATATTATCAACAAGTATATTTTATTTGAATTTATTAGCAAAAATACAAAACCTATACTTACCTAAGCCCCAGTTTCTTTTTTAGATTCTTCTTCTGTTTCTTCTTCCTCGGCGAGAAATCCCACGTCAAACCAAAAATCAACTCAAAAAATATCTCAAATCAGAGTTTTGGAATTTTTGGTTTCTCTGTCGGGTGTTTATTGATCAGCTCATTCATCTCTCTGGAGGAAAAACAAATACAAAAGTTTTTGTCTTTCTCAATCTTAGAATTATAATCCAGGTACTTTATCTTCTCTATACCTTTTTTTTTTCCTCCTAAAATTGGATTGGGTTTTTTTTTTTTTTTTTTGTCCGTCGGTAGAAGGATGTTGATGATTGTTATACCTAATCATCTGTAATGGGATTTAATTTTAGGAAATTTAATTTTAATAGTCTAAATTGAGCTAATTTGGGTGAGGATGTTTAATGTTTTGGATAATTTATTGAATTCTTCACTAGGTTTGGTGGTATTTTTGGATAAAAATTGTTGCTTTTGGAAAAGAAATTAGTGCTAATTTAAAATGGGTATTTTGAAGTTTGCAGAATTTTGAAAAAGGGAAGTCTTTTATGGGTAGTTCTTAATTAATTCTTCTGGGTTTAGTTTTCTTGGGGTTTTTGAAGGGTTCATTGTAATTGTCATTGTTTTTTTGGGGTTAAGTTTGCACTAAATTTTCTGATCGGATGCTTTTTTGGGAAATTTGTGCATATTTACAGGTCAAAGTAAGGGAAATAAGACTTTGTTCATCCCGGCGAATTCAGTTTTTTTATAGAAGACTCGATCTTTTGTATTCAGAGGATAGATAGAAAGAGAAGAGAGAGATCTTACTAGGTACAGAAGACATTATACAGTGAGCTTTGGTTCCTTCACATATTACATTTTCATAGCAATTTTTGTTGCTGAAAGAGATACTCTGATTGTTACTCATCGTGACGTGGAGTGTTTGTGCATGAGACAAGCGAATTACTTTGGCAGCCTTTAGTTGGAGAAGAATTTAATGGGTGCACTTTGCTGCTGCTTGCGTGCTGATCAATTGGACGAATACGTGAACCCCAACAATACTATTTTCAGATCATGTCTCTGTCTGGGTTGCATCTTGAATGCAGTAAGTTTCTTAAGTCTATGCTTCTTTTAGTTCACTGTCACGTTATTAAATGTTCTGAATTTTTCAACAAAATTATTAGGTAATTGTCTGAGTTGGAAAGGTTGTTGCCAGACTTGCCTATATTTGTCAGTTTTTAATATATTGGTGTGGTAGTTAGTAGTCTATATTTGTGCAACAACGCTTCACGCTGTATTCGAGTGTGTTGATGAGAAAAAGCTAAAACTATAATTTGAAGATGTTTAAGGTACCTCTACTGGTGAATTTTTAGTAATTGCCAAAATCAGTTGGAGGATATCCCGTGTAATGTAGATGTAGCTTTTGAGTGCTTCCAATAGGTGGTTTTGGTTTCACTTCCGTTTTGTTGGAGCCTAGCCCTGGCTCAGAACATGTCAGGAGGTAGACTTATGTTTGGCTGCACTTCTCAGCTTGACCAAGTACCATTCATAATCCTGTTTATTCGCTTAGTTCATAATTACTTAATTGCTTTTCTAGCAGTACTTTTATGTTTTGAATTTGTTCAACTGCGTACATGTGTCCCATTGTGTTTATTTCACTTTAGTTTTCATGGAGGATTTTACAGTTAAGGGATACGATTTGCTGCTTTTATGATAGTTACCTTTACATTTAGTAAGAAGTTGAGGATATTACATAGCTATCTTAAATGATTAAAAGGCAAGTCATTGACGTCTAAGGCTGTGTATCTAGGAATTGTATAGCTATGTTGAATCAGTAAAAGGCAACTGAATCGGCGTCCAAGGATGTTTTCTTGGTAGAGGGTTACTTGATATACATGAATCTAAATAGAGTTGCCTCACTCCATATCGACGTATCAATTAAAAGTACAGCTTGTTCGAATGTTTGATTGTAGAGGATTTATCATTACAAATTTACAAACGGATTTAAATTCTCCTTATGAATATCTGCATGGTGTATCCTTCGAAGTAGGATATATTAATTGAAGTTCCAAAGAGATCTTGCATGATTCCTTACCTTCTTATCTTTAACAGTACACAGCATTATTCCGGAGAGACGAGATGCATCCGATACCCTCAGCAATCGCGAGTACAGCAACATTAACCTCTCAGACGTCTAATGACGACTCTCTAGCCAGCACGTATCGCTCCCCTCCTAGGCCTTTGCCTTATGATGATCCAAGATGCTTCCGTTCCCAAAGAAATTTACTCAAGGGCTCAAGTCATTCACACGAGGAATCTGAACCTCTGAGGAGAAGTAATACTGACACGAGTCAAGAATACTTAAAGGGGGGTGAGAAATGGGATCAATCTGCTGAAGGTGGATCAAAAGCCGGCCTGTCCGAGTCCTCAATGAAACACCAACTGGCAATGGTGTCAAGTGGATTTGGTTATGTTTATTCATCAGCAGAAGATGAAGATGTCTGCCCAACATGCCTCGAAGGTTAGTAATAAACTTGTTCTGCAATTGGTACTTTAGTATATTCTCCCTTTCCGATATAATTCTTATTTCGCTTTCCATTAAAGTAATTCTTATGGTTTGCCTGCTTTACTTTGTGGACTCGATTCGTGCACTTAAATGGGTGAATGTAGCATTTTCTGCCATTGAAAAAAGAGGGTTCTTTGTCTGTCTAATTTAGTTAGTGGTATCTGTTAAAATGGGTTTTCTTAACGAGAACAGTAAGAAAAAATCTTTCACGGGGCAATTTTTGGTACTCTTGTTGATATTATGTTGTAATTGTAATAGTTAGGCTTTTACGTATTAATTATGCTAATTTCTTGTTTACGTCTGCTTGCAGAATATACTCCGGAAAACCCAAAAATTCTTACACAATGCTCTCATCATTACCACCTTGTTTGTATATATGAGTGGATGGAGAGAAGTGAAACCTGTCCAGTCTGTGGAAAGGTAATTTGCTATATCTGTTTAATTTGTGTACTTTGCGATGATATTCTTTTTTTCTTTTTGCGAACTAGTTGTTATTATAGTTTGAGATGCATACCAGAGTAGTATATATGCTAAGCAGAGACTTGAATTTCAACACCTATGTTTTTTGTTCCGAATAGTAAGCAACCTCCAGTCTGTTGCTCAAATTCTCTTTTTAGACGCTGTTTGTAAAACTTTATAAGAACAATGTTGTCACATACCACCACATCAATATATTTCTTTAGAACATAAACATAGGTGTTTGAACTGTTTTGAACTGAAGTGGCAAAGACTTTTTACTTGGGGAATGACCTCAAAAGAGGAACTGAAATTGTATTATGCAAAGACTTTAGATAC
The DNA here is from genome assembly GCA_023531295.1 of Papaver armeniacum. Lineage (NCBI taxonomy): Eukaryota > Viridiplantae > Streptophyta > Magnoliopsida > Ranunculales > Papaveraceae > Papaver > Papaver armeniacum. The sequence continues at coordinate 1,372,912 of JAJJWW010003300.1, read as the reverse complement.
AATGAGTGTTAATTATGCAAAGACTTTAGATACATATCTGTATGGAAGAGAAAGGGGACGTGGTGATATATGAAACCCAATGAGTGTTGATTACGCTGTTTACATTTGTGGATTTTTCACTTCATGAGCCATGATGACTCAAGAGGTGTTTGTGTAGTTACTTCATTTCTACTTGTCATCATTTCTTTAAATCAGTTGACAAAAAGACACTTTGGAATAGGTTTGTTTTATGGGATTGTGTCTTTTCTTTTTCCCACTTGTCTAAGTGTGCTGATCTCTGTTTTGCTTTTAGGTGATGGTATTTAATGAAACCAGCTGATATTTGCTTCCACATAATGGAAAAGAGAAGAAAATAAAGGAAAGTTTAGGTCTTTGTAAATATGTCCGGTGATCGAAGCAGTCAGTCGAACCAAGTAATATTGTGAAGGGGGAGATTTCACTCTAGTACCCATTTGACTATCTGAACAAATACATGCATTGCTATATACATCTATCAGTCAGTCGCTCTCCTGCTCGTCGTCTCATGTAAAATATGTTTCTTTTAGTTTATGTTTATTTTCAAAATGTAATGGAATATGATGGAAGGATTAATGATAACACTTGCACCCACTATGTGGTGATATTCTCTCTCTTTATTTTACCATGTTAAGTATTAGGTACTACTACTGCTGAAATTCATTTATGTCCACAAAAACAAAATTTTATAGAAATTTTGCAAGTGAGGAAATTGAAGATAAGACTGCAAAAAATGATATCGGGGTGCAAATGAGATGGCATCATTTTTCCATTGAAAAGGTTGCTAAAGCAGCAGCATAAGGCTACTCGAAGAATTTTAAACAGGAAAGTCCCAGAATTGAACAAATATCTTGCCAAACTCATCCCAACTGAACCAGTCCATCAAGTCCCAACTGAACCAGTCCAAGTATCAGTAGTGGAACAGAATCTTTATGTCTTACCTTACATTTTGGCAGGTTTTTCGAACTCCACATAAGACCTAGATTGAATGCAATCACCGTGCAACAATAAGAGCATCTCCAACAGAGGGTGGAGGTTTTATTTTTTCATGACACATAGGTTTTTAGACCCTCATTTACATTAAATTCATCTCCAACAGTGGGTCATAGAAAATAGGAAGGGTGTTAAAATAAATATGAAGGTCTTGGAGAAGGTCTTATTTAGACCTTGGGAATGACCTCCACATCATCATTTTAACTATATTTTAACTTTTTAATTTTTAAATAAATTGTTATGAACCAATAGGAAAGAGGGAATCAATTTTATCATTATCCAAAACAACAAATTTTAAAAATAAGACCCCATACTATTGGAGATGGTTCATGAGCAAAGCATTATTATTTTTGTCACATACATATGACCCCATAAATAAGGATCTAAATAAAAATTCCACATAGGATTTTTAGCACCCAATGTTGGAGATGCTCTAAGAGGATCTATTTCCACAGAAACGCAGTTGACATTTTTGTACGGCCTACTAGCATTAAATCAAAAGATTAATGCTCTTATCCTACACCCTAGCTGAATGTGCGTTGTTTGTCTTGAAGTAAAGAGATCTAACCATTGTTTTCTTAAGGACGGAAAGAAAGACGGATTACAAAGGAGGCAAGCTGTGTAAAATCAATACAGCTACAAGAACTGAGAAACAAGAACACATTACAAAAATGCAAAAGCCAAATTAAATCCCACTAATCTGACAGACTATGGCGGTGCAGTTAGTAATAGAATTCCAAGTCCTACCAAGAAACTGTCTTTTTGCTGAAGTTCAGTCACAATTGAATACAATAGTTACCCTTAATATTTAGGGTTTTAAGTCACGAAAAAAATTACATTTCTTGTCTTCCAAAATATAAGAGTTGTCCATGAAGAATATACTTGTCTTCCAAAATTCTATAAGAGAACCACCCGGGCACTTGAGCTCAAGTTCTTCTACTCCTGTCATGTCAAGGCTATTACCTTCTTCATCATTCCAAGATCCGTCATCATTTTCATCTATTTTTGCTTCCCCGAGCGCAAGAGTGAATGCATATGTATGCACCTTCGTGCATGGAGTCGAAATATTTATAAGCATTCTTATAAAGTCATACAGAGGTGGTAGGACTTGCGCAGTAAGCACTTATAAAACTGACCATGTTCGTGAACCCCAAAACAAAGGAAACTTTACATACAAAATAAATAAATATAACATTGATCCCTGATTTGTTTCTGTTCATTACACACGCTTTCTCCTGATTGAGACCAAGCATCCACCATGGAAGTAAGTATCTTTCTATTGTTTGAGACCAAGCATCCACCGTGGCATAACTGTTTGAATTGCTATGGGTCTTGCAGCAGGCTCTTCCTTGAGACTGCGGATATTCTTGTTCACGTAAGTACCAGTACTGTTGTAAGACGAATTCGTACAGTTGCAAAACATTTAAACTCAACTTGAAATATGAGAGAGAGACCAAGCATCCACCATGGAAGGAGAAAGATAACTGTTTGAATTGCTATGGGTCTTGCAGTGATATATATAGAAGGACATATATATATATATATATATATATATATATAGAGAGAGAGAGAGAGAGAGAGGGAGAGAGGGAGAGAGAGAGGGAGAGAGAGAGAGAGTGTGTTACCAAATGGTTAGGGAAGGAAGTTCCTGCGACAGAAGGAAGCTTGGTGAGTTCTGAGCTTGCCTACAAGAAGTTTGAGCCTGCTGCTGCTGATCCAATCGCCCCATTTCTTGTTCTTTCTCCTTGATCTATATACAACAGTGATAACTTCATGATGAAGAACGTTCCTAGCTAGAAAATGAAACATAATAAAGTTGATATACATTAAGCAGGATGCGAACATCCTAGACTGCATCCGGTACATGCCCACACCCTAACTTATAATAGTATTCACTGACCCCTCTTACTCTTAGTGGACATATGTCGGTATCCAACTAATGCTACAAGTTTTTTCAATTGGAGAAAGTAAATTACCTTTTTCCCTAGAATAGTATTCTGCTCTTGTAAAGCTTTTTCCTGTCACGTATTAACAACAATGTATACGCATGAGAAATATGTCACTTTTGATTAGTCAGACATACAGGAATCATGTTGTTCTGATTGTGAGAGACATAGAGAGAATAAAACCTTTCTCTGAAGCTCAGAAATGGATGCATACAAGAGTTGGTTCTGTACAAATAAATATGAAACAAATGAGTCTACTTGTTGTACAGATAACTCAACACAGATATAAAAATTATGTTACTAAGTAATGTTTAATTGTATATACCTTTTTTGATCTGATATGCTTCAAGGAAGTATCAAGTTGGTGCTCCAAATTTTGTAGCTCTTTCACATTGAAGGATTCCAAATCTTCTCCCATCATATGCCTGTAAAATTACGAATCCTCACGTTAATATATATGACCCCTTCACTTATACAGTACTACCATACAAGTTTGTGTATCTGTTTGGCCCCGCAAAAAGTAAAATCCTTTGTAACTTGAATGTTTTTGAATACGGCTGTTGCTAGATGCACCGTGAATTTTTCACCGTGGAATCACCGAGTGAGAGAAACCCCTGGGACCCACCAGAAGAAAAATAGGGGGCAGGTTTTTCAGAAATTCTCGGCAGACCGAGAAAAAGAACACTAAAAAAAACCGCCTCACAAAACAGGCCCTGCACGTCTCCTGAGGGCGTGGGCCCACTGGGACCCACACAATAAAAAAAAATAAAAAATGTATGAGAGGCAATTTTCTCATGGTTTTCTTTACTCGGTAGAATTACTCCAAGTATTTTATTTGTTGTGGGTCCCACCATTTTTGTGTCACGCGGTGATATCCACGGGATTTTTCGTCGATGAGTTTCCAACTTAAATTGTAATGATAATTATAGGATGCCTGTGTTTATTCCCTTCAAAGGCATTACATTTGAGATTTTGAGATATGTATCCAGAAAGATACATGCGCCTCTACTGATCATAGTCATTTTAGATGATATGCAGATGCTTTGACTGCCACATGCTAGTATGTAGTATAAATTGCTGCGTACATCTTATATACAGACCTAATAAATAATCTTTAACCAATACGTACCTTTGGTTTCTTTGCAGAACCTCAACTTTGGCCTTAAGCTTGGCATGTTCCAAGGACCAGTTTCCCTATAATAAGTATCAGCAGTTAGTATGATCTAAGTTGATCAAGGTACAGGCTCTATCTCATACTCTGAAAAGTTTTCTCATTGAATAAACAAACATCACCATGCATGTAAGACCTTAACAGTTAACATAGATGAAGAACCCTAAATATGGAGTCACATTGATGGACCAGTGCTAAAAGAACATTGATTAAAAAGGAGCTAAAAAGATGATGCATGGAGGACAGGCTTACATTTAAACATGCATCCAGTAGGATAATTCCATATTAGTCCACCAATAATGCTATCACAGAAATAAACCTCTATGAAGTGGTGGAACTAGGATTAGATTTTTGGTGGGACTAAAGGATTTATATAAACGTCTGAAAAATATAAAAACATACAAAACTGGAAAATTTGACAATTTTTGGCTATTAGATTTTTGCATTTTAGGTAGATTTTTGTTATATTACACTCATGGAAAAGATCAACGATAAACATTGGGTAGTTACATCTCAAGATAAGAACTAATATAGGCTAAATCTAAACATTGAGTGGGCTAAATCTAAATATTGGGTGGACTTGGGTAGCCCACCCTTGGTTTCGTCCATGCCTCTAATCTTTTAGTTTCTTTAACTAACTGCTTCACTAAACCATATACATGACAGAGAAAATTATATTTTGAACTATTAAAATGGCATATTGATTAGATCTTTTTCTTCTGAAATAAAAATGGCTTATTGGTCAGCTTAAACTAAGATTCAACTATAACAATGTGTACGTGGACATATCCAGTCATGAGCTTCAAACTAGAGGTCATCAATGTATATATACACTACTCACGTACCCGTGATTCTTGATCAGTTCCAACAAGCTCTTCCTCAACACAACATTGTCTTTCATATCGTTCAAGGATGGCGTCCATGCTGCATTAGTGCGCCAAAGTTTAAGAGGTTAAAAGAAAAGAAGCAGTCGATATGTATACACATACATGAACCTAAAAGCTAAGATGATGGAGCAAAATAATATTGAGCCTTATTCACATGAATATAGGCCCCGATTTTGTTAAATACCTGCAACTAATCCAGATATAAAGAAGAAAAAACAATTGCTATAAGTTTTGCTCTCTGCTACACATTCTCAATTTTACTGTGCATTTCTAATGAAAAAACACTATCTTTTGCTTTAGAAAAGAAGACAGAAGTCGTGGCGGCAATTAATGTAAGCTAAACATTTCATGGCTTTAATGAAAGTTACATATGGAATTCCCAAGTCACAAATTACAGGATTCCCAAAGATATGTTGTTTATTGGAAGAAGACATATATATATATATATATATATATTTTGATTGTATTTCAGACAATTTGTGGTGATGTATACTAAAGGTTATTGATTGTATTTCAGACAATTTGTGGTGATGTATACTAAAGGTTGCATCCAGAAAGTTCATTTACTGCTACATGCGTGATGCGTGCATCATCAGTGCATGCACCTACAGTGCCAGATTTATCGAAATGCTGAACTAATATAACATAACTTGCCGACAATAAGTTTTGGCATCAGCTTGCTACTACCGGAAATAACCGATACTAAAGACTAACCCATTTATAGATACAAATCTATTAATGTGACATATTAATCACACTGTACTGCATCAAGTTTATTGCATGAGGTACACATAAAAGCTTTCATTACCTTTATCAAAAACAGCAAAGAAAAAATTAAAGTGTCTACTAATCCAGTAATAGAGGTGATATTTTTAGTAAACAATAATATATTTCTTACCAACTAAATTTTTGTTGGAAAATATCTTGCTTGGTTATTCTTGTTTTGCATTAGATATTATTTCTCATCGTACCTTATTTATCAGAATAACCGGATACATATATATTTATCAATCGGATTAAAAAGAAGATCAACAGAAACCAATTAAGCGTCGGGTGGGGGGTGAAAATGCTTTAAGTTAGTATTATCTTAATTGTATAGTAACGAATATTAGTCTCTAAATATAAACCAGTAACAAATAAACACTCAATTAAAGACTCTTCTTCTTTTGTTTATATGATGATGATCAACTTAAAACCATGTATGATATCGTTATACCGTTATATGACACCTTTGTACCGGTATAAGAAATGAACTGATCAATTCTTAATACAAAATTTCACGACATATTTTAAATTAATGCATTAGATCATCAACAACATAACATAACAGATTTAACTGTCCTACAAATTAAATACTTCGGAATAGATAGATAGATTGATGGATGAAATAAGTATGAACAGATCTGAAATCAAATAAGTAAACAAAGATAGAGTACGTACCAAGCATCGGTAGAATATTCAAATAGTTTTCCTTTGGTTGAAAAAACAATCAAAGCAACTTCAGCATCACATAAAACTGAAATCTCATTGGCCTTCTTAAGTAAACCAGACCTTCTCTTTGAGAAAGTTACTTGTCTGTTGATCTTGTTCTCTATCCTCTTCAGTTGTACTCTTCCTCTCCCCATTTTCTCTTCTTCTTCTTCTTCTTAGATTCTTATAAGATAAAGAGCAGCAAATGATATGAATCAAATTAAGAAAGAATCCTATATCATTGAACGATGCTAAAAGAAGGCCGGCCAAAAAAGAAAGAAAACCCTAGTACAATAATTAATATTCCAATATCACAACAACAGCTATAAGAAGAATGAAGTTGAGAAGAAGTTTGATACACACAACTATTTAGGGTTCGTTTTGGTGATATTTTTGAGAATGTCAGTCAGTTTATAACAACAAACATATTCTAGGTTTTTTCCTTTTTCTCCACCTTCCTTATTTGCTCCTCTTCTCGGTCTTCAATACCTTACACGTCAAATCCACCTTCTGATGATTCCAAGCCATTGGATTTCAATCGTACGGCTCCAAAATGCTAAGCTTAAAATTAGTATCTAAATTTAGCCAATGAGAGTCCGAAACGTGGAAAGATATTTAGAATTAGTTGATGGAAAAAATGTGTCCCCAAATCTGGCAATCTCTGTCGTACGAGCAGTAGGGATTATAAAAATGGATTGGTTTTTAAGAATGGTGGTTCAAGATTCGGAAAACAGTGGTTTTGTAGAAAACCAGTGGTTTGTCTGAAAAACGTTGTCGAGTTTTGATTGGCTAATTAATTTTATATTAATATTTATGCTTATATATTTATAGTAAAATTATGGGGTTACTCATTGGCTATTTTTGTTAAATTTTTTTGTGGGGCCCGCCACCAGTCATCATTGGTCAGCATTAAATACAAGAAGGTGGTGGAAGGGGGTGTTGTTGTCTTTTCGTGTAAATGTGATTTGTTTTTTTCTGGTACATTTTATGATAGATACCATGCTCCTTTATTTTATTTTACGTCTGGTACATTTTATTACAAGTTTAGATTTTAACTTTCAACCAGCGAAATGAGCCAGTGACCCAGTCATCTGTCATTCAATTTTCGTATGGTGTGGACATCTTTACTTGATTTGTCCTTGGATTTTACTTTAGGGTGCATTTTAGAAAGAAGAATTGTAATTGCAGCCTGCTTTTTGTTTGCAATTGCATCACATGATATTTGGTGGTGAGTTCATTTAACTGTAGGTCTTTTCGGGAAGGAGATTGTTTTGACATGTTTTAAATGACATATCTACGTGTTCGAAATTTGATTTGCTGGTATTTTGAAATCTAAGCAACAACTAACCGGTGACTAGTTATTTTCTCCGGAATGTGAATTGCACTTATATTGTGCATCATGAAACTCTACTATTTTGGAGTTTGAAATCAGTACTTTATAAATCATTCTGTTTCCCCCCTTTTTTAGTTAACCTAGAGAATGTGAAAAACATTCTGTTTCCCCCCTTTTTTAGTTAACCTAGAGAATGTGAAAAACGCCACTTCCACACCTTTGGCCATGCTCTCGTGGAGCATGACTTAAATCCAAATTGGAATGATTTTTTTTTTTTTTTTTTTTAACAAGGGGCTGAACTGAACCCCTAGAGTAATTATATTAATAAAATGTCAACAAGTGACAGAAATTCATATATCATCAACAAAGAATAGTAGAAAATACATTTAATGAGAGCCCCTAAATACAGAAGATCTAACACACATTAAAAGTATTGAGTACATATTCAAATAGAAAATAGATGTTTTTTGAGGATGGTTTTTGGGACTCTTTCCAACCATTTGGATAACTTCATCAAATCTTGATGCTCTCATAGCAAGGAGTAATAAGCACATAACATCATAATCACGATTAGAACCGGTAGCCATGGATCTTGTGTCGAGTTGCAGAGACCTACGTCACGCCGGTGGAAATCAACAGTATACATGAACATACCATCATCACATGTTAACAAAGTGCCATTACGGCTATTATATTCTTCATAATGACAATAGTCAGCCTTAGAAGATGATCAGGACAAATATATACAAAACCTGACTCTAAGATCCCTATAAAACAAGAACAACTTTTATTGAAAGCATAAAAACCTAACTTAAATGTTACCCAAATTTACCCTAATTAATATTAGAGTAAATCTAGGCAACACACAAAAATCTACTAAAAAATTAATATGTAATTGAAGATTTGTAAAAGGAATTGATGAAGAAGAAGAACAGGCAGTTTGAGTTTTTTTGGATATTCGGTTTTGCAGAGCAAAATATATGATTTGTTGAAAAACACTTGATTGAAATTTTGGAATGAACGGTTATCAAACTAAAGAAAATTATAAGGTAGTGCTTAAAAGGAGATTATATGGTTTTGACCTACTTGGTCTGGTTAGCTAGAGTCAGTTAGCATCCATTAAAAAAAAAATGTTTGTCTGATGGTTGGTTAGGTTCAAGGTAAATCAATCAGCATAAGCAAGGTCGGTTTATATTCATTAGTATTAGCTTTTAGTGTAGGATTTTAATTTTGGTTTGATTTTGATGTCGTTTGACATTTTTTTCGCCTTTGGAGCGAATTAATAGTTCGCTTTTGTGCGATTTTGTCTTCATCTTTATGGTGATTTTATCTCCGTTTCCAAGGTGACTATTTCTAGGAATTTTGGTTGGTATGTGATTTGTTATTTTGGATTATTCAAGAATATCAATGATATAACTCGGCGGCGCTGCGATTTCACCTTCAATCCAAGAGATTTAGGGCATCTGGGTTCGTCTCAGACAATGGTTAGAGCAAATTACTTCTCTATTTCAGAAGCATCTCTTTTTGAAGAAGATAACTATCTTAAATGGACGGATTTTATTCCGGTTTATACCATCCTTCCTCCTCCCTACAAAATTGGATACTATTGCAGTTCATCGCTCTTTCTCTTCGCGATTTATTTGTAACTTGTATCTTTATTTGTATTTGGATTTTAATTTTCTTATTTTATGATGTTCTTGATTATCTTGTAAACATCCATGTAACCTCTATTTTTCCATGAAATAAAATGTTACATGATATCAAAAAAAAAAGGTCGATTTATTTATTTTAGCCAACACCAGGTAAAAACTAGCTAGAGCTGCAATTAATAACTCTTGGTATAGTAACATCCATTACATCATTCAATAGTTCACTTAAATTTTATAGGATCATTTCTAACGGTAGGTAAGAAAATCATGTGTCCGGATCATTATTAGAGGTTTTATTTATGAGCGGGTTCTCATACTTGGTGTAAAGAAGATTTTTATCTTAAATCTCACATTTAATGGTTATGGTTTCACCCTATAACTTTTTAATTTAGATAAACATAATTTATTTATTTTTCTTTGTTTGATTTTGTAAAAAATATAAATTTTGTGAAATAAAATTGATGGCGTTGAAAACAGTTAAAGGTCTATCCGAAAGTCTAATTAAGACTTTCTCTGAGACTTTTTAATATCCATGTCACTGCTCTTATTTTGTAGGACTATTGGAGATTGAATTTCTCTAATTGTGGGTAAAAAATCCCATGTGGCACAAAAAAAAAAACTAGAACATTTAGAACGAGGTGTTCTAATATATACCATTTTGGTGCAAAGTTCGGTACCATAACCTCAAACTCGAACTATAACAACTAAGTAGGTGAATTGGATAAGGCAAAGTTTAATAAGGTATGAAATGACGAGGGTGCAAAGTACACCACAATCTTTTTAATATCAACCTACAAAAACAGACCTTCTATAATCTTACAAAAACAGTAACTGCTGAAATATTATTTTAATAAGATGTACTTGCTGAATAATCAGAGTTCAAAACGAACTAACTATGAAATCGTTTCCAAGTGATTAACGTACAAGTGTTGTTAGAGAACTGCTCGGTCGAACTCGCAAGCGTTGCTATCTCAAGCTTGTTTGTCAAGTTTAGTTGCCAAAACTATAAGTCTTGATTTCTAGTCTACTTATAGCTAAGTCTCGGATTAGGATAGAAAATGTAGTTGAGCTTAGACTTCACGGCGTTCATCTATTGAAGATGAAGAACTACTAAGGGGAGCTTGTGGAACTTCATCGACAAAAGGTATGTGGAGACTTGAACTCATCTATCACTCAAAAGTCTATCTACTCTATCCCCTATTTGAGACAAAATTCGTATAGCTATATAGACTTCAATTATGCACATTTGATATTTCGAGCTGAGTTTAACTCGCTTATATATTTCTCAAAATATGTGTTGGTAAGATTTCTCTTTAACCAAGTTCATCTTATATTCTTGACGAAAGTCTGTAAATGGTGGATTTTCAACAAAGGACAAAATCGTAAAATCACGATACGCATGTTTCTGACACGGCTTTCAGGTATGTGATGATTCATATTTTACGATCCATGGTGAATTTGTTTTCGAAAGGCCTCCACTAGCTGAGCGTTCGATACTTCGCATTTCATCATGCCCTCTATGTAGAATAACATAATTGGGCGGTTCTCCGTAAGATTGAGAGCAATAACGCCTTCAGGACGTCGGTGACTCGATGTTCCCTGACTACATAGAGATACCCCCCTCTATATAGAAGAACGATTGGGCGGTTCTCCGTAAGATTGAGAGCAATAACGCCTTCAGGACGTCGGTGACACTCGTTGTTCCTTATGTAGAGAGACCGTGTATAGATCCAGGTGGTTCTCTGTAAGATTAAGAGCATTAACGCCTTCAGGACTTCGGCAACACTCGTTGTTTCCTGACCATGCACCTCAGAACGGGTACGACGCTTTAACTGGCTAATATCACTTCTGCAATAGATTAATTCTACCGTGACATTCACCACTGAATTCCTAGAAGATAATCTATTTTATCTCATTACTCCGATTTCATGATCGAATCCACGGCTGATCTCATGGAATGGTAATAGATAATCTCATTACTCCGATTTCATGATCGAATCCACGGCTGATCTCATGGGATGGTAATAACTACTTTCATTGCTCTGATTCTGTGGTCGAATCCACGCTCCCATGGAATGGTAATACTTATTTTTATTCCGAAGTCATGGTCGAATCCACGGCTGATCCTATGGATTGATAATAATAAACTACTCACTTTTATTGCTCAATTTCATGAATCATTATCCACTGAATTTCATGAATTGGTAATAAATACTCAACAATCGGGCATCTGGACTATCACTGAGTAGGCCCCATAAAATGGTGCAAGTGTACTCGACAATGATGCACAAACGAACACCCAAATGCACGAACGAGCATGCGAAAATATGGACAAATGAGGAATCCCGCACAAAACAGGAGAGAGGGAAAATAATATTAAAATAATGGAGAAGCGCCCATGTGTCGGGCCATGCCTTAGCCATGGCCGGTCCCATGCTTCCTCCATTATTTTTCCTTATTTTTGTTATTTTCATGAACTCATGAAGACTCCTCCATTCTAGCAACTTTCCTTGTTTGAGCAAAACTCATGGTTTCTCCATATTTTCGCTGTTTCATGAGAAATAATAATATAAAATAGGGAAAGGAGTCGCGGGACCGGGCAACTTAGCCGGCCGGCCATGCCCTAGCCATGGCCGGTACCACACCTTGCAATCCCTAATCTTTCATAAATTGTTATTTCTCTCATCTTGTGAAACTTCCCGGTTTCAGCAAAACCATGGTTTCTCCATGTTTTCTCAAATATTGCTCAAACCATGAAAAAGCCAAAGGTCAACATGGTCACATGACCGACTAGGCTACTCACGAAAAATATATTAAAATATTATTATTTTAATATTCACAAAATATTGATCAAACGGGCATACTTGCTCATTCGAGCAAAATCGAGAATTCCAGTCAAAGATCGAACTCTTCTGAAAATCCAAGATATTGCTCAAACGCATATAAAAAAATGCGAAAACTCTCAGGACTGAGATATGGGCATTATGGAGACACGGGCATGCTCCCTTGACCGACCAAGGGTGGCTCTAAGGCTTGCAACGAGCCGATCCCACACGTTTTCACACTTTTGACCTAATTTGCGCAATTGTTCATATTGGGTCCAAACTCTTCACAACCAACTCGGAGTTTGTAAAAACGCCCATCAGTTGTCCCACGACCACCAAGGGCCGGTCTCATGCCATTTTGGTCGATCCCTCACTTTTCCATAATTAAGTGTTATCACCTAATGCTCAATCGAGCACTATTTCATTAAATGATGAAACCGGCATTTAATCGACATTCCTTCACCAACCGGTGACCCTGCTGCACGCTCACTCAAGCAATTGGGCATCACATAGACGTCCATAATCCCATGTGGTCGGTCCCTCCTTCGCTCATGACCTATTTTCAGTAATTCGTCAATTAATGAGCAATTGATCAAAATTAGGGTTTCGAACAAACGCTCAACAAATCATCATTCTGAGCAAGTTCAAACACTAAATAAATTTATGTTGATCCAGCAAATAACACACGGATTAATTATATAATATTCGATAATCTACCAATATTTTAATTAACATTTTATTGGGTCACGTCACCAATAAATAAATAATTCGTCGAATTGAGCAATACTTGCTCAATTGCTCGAATATTGATTCACTATCAATATTCAGTAATTTATCATTAATTTGTAGAATCGAGCAATACTTGCTCAATTGCTCAAATATTGATCCAACTATCAATATTCAGTAATTCGTTAAATTGAGCATTGCTCACTTGCCCAACTATCAATACTCAGTAATTCGTCGAATCGAGCAATACTTGCTCAGACGCTCGAATTTACAATAATTGCACACGAGAAATATCAACATAATAACTAACACTTTTAAATCCATGAATCACTGAGCAATCGCCATTCATGCTCAATTCAACAAAACTTAGATTCACTATCTAAACAGTCAACAACCGACTAATAAAATACACGTCTGTCTTGCAGACTCCACGATTCGTGAGACATCAATCACGTCACATGGGGGATATCAATTAGGGTTTTAGTATGACGGCCTACGACACGTGGATTCATCCACGATGAGAATGTGAGTAAGTCGTGCAACGGTTGAAGGAGGTAGAAAAGTAATGGGTGGACGGTTAACCAAGTCTCTGCACGACCTGGAACTGGTTTCACCACGATCTTCCACTTTCCCACTCTTTCACTCAAGAAACCGTTACACTTGCAGGGATCAAGGTGTTCATCATTCTTGCAATATAAATAAGTCCAGATCGAGGACAACAGATCATTATCATCATTCGTCAACAACTCGATTATAAACTTATTCACAGAACTCAACCTCAGCAGTTCTTTAATTTGCAGAAACCTTCAACACATCCACAATCCTTGATCATCATTGATCCCACACAATTCTTAGTTTCCCTCCTACAGATCAACCCATCTCCCTCTTTGTGACCGAATTGACTCCGGAACGACCATTGACTTGGTTTAGGCCGGAGTCCTACAGATTGATCTCTCGAATCTAAGCACTCCCTTTGCAGTGCATCTGTGTGAGGTTCAGCAGTTTTATCAGTCAAGGAGTCTCGTCCGCACGCTCGACTCTTCACTTCCCTGAAAAACCAGCAAACCATTTTTCCCCATCCACAGGTTGGCGACCACAGTGGGAGATTATCTCTCGGTTGCAATCTCTCATTTTCATAAAATGGTTAATCTTAGGTCAGGTTCAGTTACCAATCCTAACCCAAACAATGCTAGCACTAGCAACAACGGTGGTACTCCAGAAACTGTTCCTACTTCCAACGATAGTGGTAATACTACTCCTCCACAAACCAATATCAGAAGTAATCCTCTCTTTGGTCGGTCTCCCGAAGAAATCAGAGAAAATCCACCCACTATCGCCGATCGCATGAAAGTCCAAGAAGTTCTCGCCAAGAATCAAACTGATATGGCTACTACTCAGAAGGTGCTATGTAACTACCTCAAAACTCTCACTGACAAGATGTCAGACAAAACTCAGGAGAAAGGAAAAGATAAGGAAACATCTCCTACTACGGATCCAGAAGTTATTCCAGTCCCTGACGATGATGAAGCCCACAAAGCTGCAGAACCTGAACCTGCCGGTTTCATCACCCGTGTAGACCTGGAACGTTTTATGGAGAATCGGGGGAAGGGCCATACACCGTCCGTGCACCGTCATCAACCTCCATATCCCGCTGCTACGCAAATAATCCCTCTCCTAAAGGTCTACACTTCTTCAACGTTCACACTCTATAATGGAACGGGGAATGCTCGAGAACACGTTTGTCGATTCTTGGAAGCATTAGGAGAGCATGAACACAACCATGTTTTCCGTTTGAAGGAGTTTTCAAAATCCCTGACGGGTCGAGCATATACTTGGTATAACAACATTGCACCAGGAAGCATAGCCAATTGGGGAGAGCTGATTAATGCTTTATACAGGAAATACTTTTTTGTTTCTGAGCAGATTACTCTTTCTGACTTAGGAAGGATGGCTCAGAAAACTACTGAAAATCCGAATGACTATGTGAAGAGGTTCAGGACTCAAGCTTTGGATTGTCATGATCCTAATATTACTGAGCAACAATTGGTGGATTTGTGCATCAACGGAATGATTCCATACTATAAAGCCTTGTTGGAAAATCTTCGATTTCAAACCTTTTCAGAACTTTATGAAGCGGCCAAGAGATCAGCAACTACTGCTCCAGCTTTGTTAGAAAGAACCAAAACTGTCAAAGTCGAGGAACCGAACGCTCAAAGCAGCACAAACAGGCATTTAATCAACAAGCAGTACAACGTTGAAGCTTCCATGAATGTTGCAAAAGGGAGCAAAAGAAAAGTTGAGGCACACCAACACAAGAATGCTCCTCCGACGTCTCACCCTCCAAAAACACCAAGGAAAGACAACCAGGCTAGAAACGCACAACCACCAGTTCAGCATCAACAGAACAATCAGGAAGTGCCTGACTTCCCTTTTCCCATTGAAGAAGTGATCGAACTATTGGAAGTCTGGATTCAAGATGGTGCGATCAAATTACCTCCCGTCAAAAAGGAACCAACTGAAGAACAAGTGGAAAATGCACGCTACTGCCATTTCCATAGGTATGTCGGTCATCCAACAAGTGATTGCAAAACTTTGAAGCGCATATTGAAAGAAAAGTTCGACTCAAGGGAACTGGGGACTGAAGGAGTGCACCCAATCAGAACATTCACACTCTCTAAGCAGCCGGTCAAAGAAGCAGTCCAATCCCTGGTTGAGCATGTATGTGAGTTACTGTACTTATAGAAAGCTCAAAGAAATGATATGTTTGCTGCATTAAACCACATCGTGTCTGGGAAACGATTAGACATTCAGGAGATACTCCCTGAACCTCCAGCAACAGACAAAGAGATGTATGACTGGGGACTTCTCACTATAGTACATCTCAAAGGAAATAAATTCAAGCGAGCGTTGGTCAACGTTGGCACTGATGTTAACATCATCCCTTTGAAAACCCTCAGAGCTTCTGGCATCACTCGACAAGAAGCAACTCATGCTCCTATCTCAGTCAGAGACCATGAAGGAATCTCCAGGGATGCGTACGGTTATATCATTCTCAAGATAAGAAATGATTCAACCTGGACATAAACTAAATTCTTCATAATTAAAGAGGATCCAGGATATGGCATGATTCTCGGGCGAGCATGGATTCATGATGGAAAAGTTGCTGCGATATCTTCATCTTCAGTTGCAAATTTCTCCGTTGAAGAAAGCTCTGACTCGGAAGATGATCAACCGTTCGAGCATTTGGGAAAAGTCGATGCCTTGATGGAACTCACACAAAAACCTGGGGAGAGCACCCACGAATTCGTCAGAAGGTTCCGCACTCAGGCAAGTCTCATTCCCCCTCATGTGTCTATATTACCAACTTTCAAATATGCTACTATGATCAGGGGACTTGATTTTACTCATAACTCGGCTATCACCAACGTTATGAGTGGTTAGTCTTACCTTAGCAATACTTCACCAAATGGTTGGACGTTGAGCCTCTCCGAATCCATTGTCTCACCAACACAGTCAATGATAGAATAATGACCGAATTTCATAATCAGTACCCTAAATATTCTCCATTGCATGAGTGTCCGCATATGCCACAGAATTGGAAAGCTCCATCAACATGGAATCCCATTGTACGAGGAATTCCTAACCAACAGAATATATTCAGGGCACGAACAATCAAGCCTAACAAGTTCCGCGAAGGAGATTTGGTTCTTAAGGCAACTAAACATAATTTTCATTCCACAAAGAATTCTAACTGGGAAGGGCCTTTTATGATTGTTAAGTCAGTGGCTGGAGGATACTACAAATTGGCTGACATGAAGGGAAAAACGAGTATACCAGTGATTCATGAGAATTGGCTCAAGGTTTTCGACGCATGAAGCATTCAACATTGAGTGTTTTATGCCCAGGACAAATGCTCAAGACATCTGGCGTTTGCATCTTAGAATTTTCTTTTACCTGTATTTTCAATTCCTCTAAAACGTTTTCAATACTTGCATCCAGTATTTGAATTCAACAATTTATCAAAGTTCTTTTATTCAAGAAAAATCTCTATCAAATCCAAAATTCAAAAGAAAATCCTCAGTCATTCACTTGTCCAAAACCAACCAAAAAATCAAAACCAAAATAAAATCTCACATCTCTCAGGAGTTCAATGTTCATGAGATTATGGAAAGAAAACTAAAGAAAGCCATCAAAGTATGATTTCTGCTTCTCAGCATTCTCCAAGACTTGCAAAGCCGCTTTTTCCAACTCCAGCTTTTCGGTCAGCTCTGCAATCTTGGTCATTTTCTCCATCACGGCATCATTAGTAAAAGGGATGTTCTTCACTACTGCATCCTTTATGGTGTTGATCTTCTGACGAAGCCACTTCAAGTTAAAGCCAAGTCTCTCAGAATTCTCCAAGTTGTACTCCCAATCAAAGAGTACATCTCGATTCACAGTAGTTCTGGCCCTGGTTCGTATATCATCTATAACGCGCAATATGTTTTCTAATTGCATTGTCAAGAAGTAGCTACGTTCAGGATCTCTCGTAACAACAATATGGCCATACATCTTCCATAATTTCTCATACATGCTGGCATACCCAGTGGGAACGCTGAACCCACCAACAGATACATGATACGGGAGTGAAGCACCAAATGGAAGCTCACAAACAATCCCTTCATTAGGGTACTCGTGTATCACTATGCGATTCTCAATTATTGGAGTAGCTTCCGTAGTCACTGCAACAACTTCTTCTGGGACCGTCTCTTCTGCTCTTGGCTCGGCTCCTTCTGTGGAATCAATAACAACTGGCGTCTCAGTTTCCTCGACAACTTCAGTAGCAATATTCTCATGGAATTGAGATGCAGAGACCATAACATCATCAACCTGATTCACCATATGGTTAGAATCAACATTTGCTCCATTATTCTCAACTTCGGTATTTGGTACCTAATACGAAGATTACATGAGGTTAGAGCATGGAAACCAAGGGCAATCATGAAATCCAACATGTAAGTGAGCTAACGCAATCTAAGTTCTCTACTAGGCATCCAAGACATGAGCAAATAGCACGGAAGTCATAAAACACGTTTTCAACAAGCTCGTCTGAAGAGGTTTTGCACTTCCCTGTATAAAACGACGAACTGGGAGCAATTGGTAAGGAATCTAAGGTTGATTCATGTACCATTATCTTCGTATGGATGTCTTCTACAACATATCAAAATTTCATAGTAATCGGATAAACGAGTAAAGAGTTCTAGCCAAAACATTGTACTACATGCAAGTTGAAAAATTCCTGAAAGTCTCCTGGAAGTTTACTATTTCGCTGATTTCGGTCCCTAAACATGCTCAAAACTCTAAAAGCTTATTTAAAAGCTTGGAAATTTCCTGGGCATAAGGATACATAGGAAGATCGCGAAAATCTGACATCGTATGAAGATTTTATGGTATTTTTGCTAAAAGGTTGAGTTCTGAATTTTCTGGTGACGTATTTCATTAAAGTTTTCTCATTCATTCGTGTGGATTCTCATTCATTCAATCTCAAATCAGCAATATTATACTTCTATGAAGAAAATATGAAGTGGGTACTTACTTGAGGAGTCTCCAAGTCATTCGAAGGGTTAACAGGGGCGGCATTAACATTGGGAGCATCACTGCCTCCATTCGGTTCCAACTCTCGAAGGTTCTCGTTCTCACCATTATTTGAAGACGAATGGGCAATCTGGTCGTGTCGGATTTCCATAACAATCTCTTCCTGGACGCATCAACAATAATCATCATTATTTCATTCAAAGAAATGCCGAAATCACTTACAAAATAGGATACTCACATCGACCTCTCCATCGATGCTGGATTCCTGGGTTGTTCGTATGGAGGAAAAATGAAGACCGTCAATAACCGATGGAGCAAAGTTCTGAAATATATTAACATCATTCTTTTGGGATCCTAATTACATGGACGATAAAATCGCAACGATAAGGGAAGTGCCAACAACTCACCAAAGAAGCAGCTGGGGACTGCATACTATTCGCTATCATTCTGTAATTTGTCCTGCTCATGCTTTCTCCACCCTGGGGACCGTCTTTCCATTCAGAGAAGTCTACAAGAATTCGAGGCCTCACAACACGACTACCCTACAATGAGTTAATCGAAACAATTAAAGTTGCGATTATTATGCTATTACCAAAAAACATGAGGAAAATATTCACCTGTGAAGATTCTGGAGATGTTTTCCTTTTATCACCACTAGAAAGAGGTTTCAACCGTGGGTGATCCAAGAGTATTTCAGCAGAAGGAAACACTCGTGTCGGAGACTTGACATCCATCACAAACTTATACAAGCGCTCGAGTTGTTGATTCTAGAATTCTGCATAACCTGGAGTTACGTAAATGTCCCGGTCGGTAAAAGAAGACACATAATCATTCCCGTCCACATGTGTGTTATCTAAATGAGCCTTCAAATACTCAACCGATGGTTTGTTCATTCGATGACCTGGACTACACTGATCGACACAAAAATAAATTACACTTTCTTACTACTCAAAATATATAATAAAGCAAGGGCAAGAAAGGATCGTTCCCAAAGAGAGGACTTAGGTTGTCAATATGTTTCGGTTTCTTATGTAAAACACTGGGGGGGTTTTCTGATTTTTATATACTAAAATAAAATAAAGGCAAATAATAAAATAAACACGCAAATCAAGGATAAGAAAATATTGGATAAAGGTTTCATCTTCAATTGTAAACAAGTTTTGAATGTATGATTAGAATTCGTATTTAATCTCGCTATCATCAAAAGCCTTAGAATATCTTATTGCAAGAATACTTCATAAATTTCCTAAGTCATCAACACACACATTAGAGCTGCGTATGTGAATTCTACCTAAAGAATAACCTAACGCCTTGCGCTAATTAAGTTCAATTCCTAGGAGCATTAAGTTTCAGAAATAGGCTAATCAATGCAATTGTAATACATTGCGCACACAATTCGAACAAAGGTCAATTTCTACATATGACTACAAGGATGTATCACTACAAACCATAATCATATCATGCAACTCGTATTCAAGGTTATCGCTCGATGATGAACCCTAAATTAGCTATAGATATGGATGTGAGTTCAATCAATTCTAGACTCAACTAAACAAACATTCAATCATATTGCAATACATCAATCATGCAATTATTATAACCCGTAGAAATCAAACAATGATTTTGAGAGAAAACTAATTCATAAAAATCATAACTTGTTTTCAAAATCCAACTACATCTTTAACCAATAACAATAAATCAACTACTTGTGTTTTTGGAAATCATCACAAAGAGTTTAGAAGAATCTATCATGTGAAACCCTAGAAAACAAGTAGAAGCCTCCCTAATGGAGATATTTTTCTCCTTCCAAAAGTTTTTGTGTATTTTTCTCTCTCCCCAAAAGTTATTTTTTTAAGCTCAGCTACACAAGGCTATATATAGCCTTCACCAACACCCTCTCCACTAAAATTCTAGTTAGATAAGGATTGGTAGTCGGTAAACACTGTTTTCAGTTTTGTGATATAGCCTTCACCAACACCCTCTCCGCTAAAATTCTAGTTAGATAAGGATTGGTAGTCGGTAAACACTGTTTTCAGTTTTGTGAAACAGGTGCTTTTGATTCGGTGTAAATAGGAGCATCATAGTAGAATATCCGCGGCTTCTGATTGGCTTATAATTCAATAGAAACTCTATAGGCTGACGTGTCTTCTTCTGATACAAGCTATGCATCCAACTCGTTGTACGGTAATACAGCAGATCCCCACTATTCACCGCGTAAGACAACTTCTCCCGGAGATAACTCTGTTTATCAAACTTCTCTATCGACTGAAGTTTATCTTCCACTGGTTTCTCGGTCAAGAGACTCTCCCAACTTCATCCAGATCCAACTAAGTCATACCCATCAACAACATCACATTCTTTGTTTTTTTCTCGGCTGAATAATTCTGCCTAAGACCAGACTCGAGCTCGAACTCCCTCACAGACTTGAACCGACTCTCGTCACGGCTAACCTCCCTCGAGTTCACCTCCTTCCTGCCAAAAAATTCCAGCAGCCATCACTCTCCAATCATCAGCATCAATCCATATTCTCTTACTCTCTCTCGAACTCAACTGCCATAACCACCATCAACTACAGCTTCCTCCATCGTCGGCTAATCTTCATTATCATCACAGCAAAGTTCGAGTCAACCTTCTCTGCCAACATCTTGATCACCGCTACTAACAGCTTCACTACCTCTTATTCTCGTCTCCCTGACTTGCTCGAGTTCTTCCATGCTTCACATCAACTCCCCTTGAATCATCAACGCCATCGACCAAAGTTCCTGTCGATCCCAGCTTCATAACTTCCAAGCTCGAACACGAGCTTCTTCCATTTTTCATTCAGTATCGTCACTGACATTGGCAGAGACCTTCATCATCACCACAGGGACTTCCCTATCGAGATCCATCAACACCGTAAGCTCTCAGCCAATCACCATCGCTAGTGGCATCGACCCTAGTAACTACTGTCACACGTCCTCTCTTCTTAATCTCCATCGGGAGTAACAACGTCATCACTGAATCATGACCATCGTGATCATCATCACTAACTTTGGAACTGGCAGCATCAATAACACCCTTCATCATCTCTGTTTTGCTGAAGTCTCATCACGATCCATCTCTAATGACACGAGCATCACCAGCAGCACTCTTCCCTGAATTGGTCATGATATATATGGAAGTAAAGAAGAAACTGGCAGCCTTGAGTATTAGGTCGGGTGTCTTTAACACAATTTTAATTCCAGCTTCCCCCCATTAAATGACATGACTGCCTTTAGCAGTTCCTCTGAAACTTGAATGCCCCTTAACAAAGTGACTGCCCTTAATGTACAGCGGGGGTCTCAATAGCACTGCCCTTAAAAATGACCATTGATCCCTTTTAGTCTTCCGAGTTCTTTTTCCCATAACTTCTTCATACGAGCTCTGAATGACTCCGTTCTTTCGCCATTGCCACTGGGTCTTTGGCCCTTCTTTACTTGTGACTTCACTTTTGTAGCTATTTTTATTTCTTTTGGATGATTCATATAATAAAACACAAATAAAAGAAAACAAGCGTAATATACAATAATTTGCAAGAAGATCAACAATTACTAACATGGAATTGGCACCAAATATATGTAAATAAACCACTTATCAATACCCATTTATCGGGCCGCTCTGTCGATATTATATTCTTCGACCTGGAATTCTCGTTGCATCACCGACACTATATGACCAGGAGTGCAACTCAGCATAAAAGACTTCTCTCCATCACTCAACTCAGTGCCAGATTTCAAAGTGATGACCTCTTTAGTATCATTGAAGGTGATCAATTGTGAGAAGAAAGGAGGAATTGTCGTCCAGGGACGAAAATTGAATTCAGACTCAGTGTCTAAAATGCTGGTGAGGCGTGTCTTTTGCCGTGGTTGTTTTGTAGACAACGCATAATCCTAGCACTATTTTTCTCAAAGATGGCATGACGAGCATCAACATTGGGTCCTTTTAAAACCTTACAAGGAATCAGAGCATATTTTTCAAGGTGCTCCCACATTAAAGCTTGGAGAAACATGGTGTTAGCATATGTTTCAATCTTCAAGAAGCCGTAGGAGACACTGGAGTCTACAACTAGGGAGTCTAGGTTGGCAAATAGCGAACCCAAAAATAGACTACCAATGGGAAGTTTCTCACCTTTAGCCATCTTTATTGCTAAAGGAATCACAAATGTCCATTATCTTCAAGAATGTCTCTGGACAGCCACAAGCATAAGAAAGCGGCAATGGTTAAGGTACTATCGGCAGGTTCTTCAGGAACTCCATCTCTCGGCCACCAGTATCTCAGCCATTCAGCATAGCAAGTTTTGTGCGGCTTGTTGAGTTTGTGCATTGCAGCTTCCAACACGCTGGACATCACATCCTCCTCTGCTGAGAGCTCTCCAGGGAAATTGCCAATAATTGGAAGATGCAACAGAGCGACTACATCTTCCAAAGTGACAGTGAATTCTCCCCATCTATATATGAAGGTGTGAGTAGGAATACACCAACGAGCAAGCAGAGCCACCATACTTTGTACGTCATGATTGATCACTGGATCCCTAGTTGCTTGAATAGCTCGTGTCACCTGTGCGCGATCTAGCATAGTTCTTACATGACTGTAGCCCAACATATGACGTTCCCATCAGGAGAAATATTCCAGGGGCTTTTGATAAAGTTTGAGCTCCACATGGGAACCCAAATAGTGCTTCCCGCTCAAACAGAACCTAATTGTCGCTTGAGGAGTTACCAGCTTATTCTGAGTAGTGCTTCTGGGATTTATGAGCAACCAAAATACGGAACCTGAAGGACGCTTTTCGGGTTTATACTGAAACACAAAGAATTCGTCATCAACATTTGGGATGTTCTTGGTCTTATCTTCCTTTCTCATGGAGGTCCTAGAATCATTATTCCTTGAAGATACATTAGCAGAAGCATCCTATCCGGAAGAATCTTCTCCAGAAACATCCTCTTCAGAAGAATCCTCTCTAGAAACATCCTCTCTGGAAGATTCAACATCTTCAGAAACACTCTCCTGAGGATCGGTCATCTTTGCAAAGTTACTGTGACATCCGTTCGTAAAATTCATCAACACAGTGAAATTAAAGCAACAGAATAATTAATCACGATGCTTCTACAAAAAATGGTAATCTTCAACTCTTACCTATTTACGATTTCACGAACTTAGTGATAACAACGTAAAACTCTGAAAACTTGCTCGTTTCTTCAAACCTGCAAGGACAAGCAAAAATTTAAAGTCAAACACCTGACTTTTCATGAAACCATGAATGATTCATATAATCTTCCATGTGAACATTCGATGATTTTTTTTACATGTACATACATTATAAAATCACCAAACTTTTAAGGCAAAAACGTGAATAAGTCATGTAAATTTAAAAAAAAAAAAACCGTGAGCTAATAACTCACGTAAACTTTTTATAATTTTTTTTTTACCTGGTCGGTGCGGTCGCCGGAATTCGGCTGGCGGTGAGTCAACGGCGCCGGTGACGGGAGCTCCAGCAGCTTCGCTGCTCGCGGATGTGAAGAAGATGAAGAGAGATGGTCGGTCAAGTTTAGAAAAAAAAAAAAAAAATTTAGGGCTTCTTCCCTTTTATATAAAATTTATTTTCAAAACCTAATAACACATGGGTTTCCTTTTTTGGGCTTGGGTCCATAAATCCCAAATCGACCAAAACTGGACTTTTGACCGACCAAATCAGCGATGCTTCATCTCTCCGTGCTCACGGAATCACACTCTATCACGGGTCCTCACCCGAACATTTGCTCGTACATGACACCATTGGAGCAAATCGAGGATTCTGAAAATACCTTTGTACGACAGAGTTCAACCACTGATCTCGTCGATTGAAAATCACCATTTAATGCTTACTACGGAACATGATTGTCCCCCACTAAGCAGGGGACTTAATGTAGATGGTGGATTTTCAACAAAGGAAAAAATCGTAAAATCATGATACTGCATGTTTCTGACATGGCTTTCAAGCATGTGATGAGTCATATTTTACGATCCATGGTGAATTTGTTTTCGAAAGGCCTCCACTAGTTGAGCGTTCGATACCTTGCATTTCATCATGCCCTCTATGTAGAATAACATAATTGGGCGGTTCTCCGTAAGATTGAGAGCAATAACGCCTTCAGGACGTCGGTGACTCTATATTCCCTGACTACATAGAGAGACCCCCATCTACATAGAAGAACGATTGGGCGGTTCTCCGTAAGATTGAGAGAAATAACGCCTTCAGGACGTCGGTTACACTCACTGTTCCCTGACTATGTAGAGAGACCGTGTTTAGATCCAGGTGGTTCTCCGTAAGATTGAGAGCATTAACGCCTTCAGGACTTCCGCAACACTCGCTGTTTCCTGACCATGCACCTCAGAACGGGTATGACGCTTTAACTGGCTAATATCCCTTCTGCAATAGATTAATTCTACCGTGACATTCACCACTGAATTCCTAGAAGATAATCTATTTTATCTCATTACTCCGATTTCATGATCGAATCCACGGCTGATCTCATGGAATGGTAATAGATAATATCATTACTCTGATTTCATGATCGAATCCACGGCTGATCTCATGGGATGGTAATAACTACTTTCATTACTCCGACTCTGTGGTCGAATCCACGATCCCATGGAATGGTAATACTTATTTTATTCCGAATTCATGGTCGAATCCACGACTGATCCTATGGATTGATAATAATAAACTACTCACTTTTATTGCTCAGTTTCATGAATCATTCTCCACTGAATTTCATGAATTAGTAATAAATACTCAACAATCGAGCATCTGGACTATCACTGAGTAGGCCCCATAAAATGGTGCAAGTGTACTCGACAATGATGCACGAACGAGCATGCGAAAATATGGACAAATGAGGAATCCCGCACAAAACAGGAGAGAGGAAAAATAACATTAAAATAATGGAGAAGCGCCCATGTGTCGGGCCCACCGGCCGGCCGGCCATGCCTTAGCCGTGGCCGGTTCCATGCTTCCTCCATTATTTTTCCTTATTTTTGTTATTTTCATGAACTCGTGAAGACTCCTCCATTCTAGCAACTTTCCTTGTTTG
Organism: Papaver armeniacum; assembly: GCA_023531295.1. Lineage (NCBI taxonomy): Eukaryota > Viridiplantae > Streptophyta > Magnoliopsida > Ranunculales > Papaveraceae > Papaver > Papaver armeniacum. Next base: position 1,347,235 of record JAJJWW010003300.1, on the reverse strand, counting down.
AGCAAAACTCATGGTTTCTCCATATTTTCGTGGTTTCATGAGAAATAATAATATAAAATAGGGAAAGGAGTCGCAGGAACGGACAACTTAGGCGGCCGGCCATGCCCTAGCCATGGACGGTCCCACACCTTGCAATCCCTAATCTTTCATAAATTGTTATTTCTCTCATCTTGTGAAACTTCCCGGTTTCAGCAAAACCATGGTTTCTCCATGTTTTCTCAAATATTGCTCAAACCATGAAAAAGCCAAAAGTCAACATGGTCACATGACCGACTAGGCTACTCACGAAAAATATATTAAAATATTATTATTTTAATATTCACGAAATATTGATCAAACGGGCATACTTGCTCATTCGAGCAAAATCGAGAATTCCAGTCAAAGATCGAACTCTTCTGAAAATCCAAGATATTGCTCAAACGCACATCAAAAAATGCGAAAACTCTCAGGACTAAGATACGTGCATTATGGAGACACGGGCATGCTCCCTTGACCGACCAAGGGTGGCTCTAAGGCTTGCAACGAGCCGATCCCACACGTTTTCACACTTTTGACCTAATTTGCGCAATTGTTCATATTGGGTCCAAACTCTTCACAACCAACTCGGAGTTTGTACAAACGCCCATCAGTTGTCCCACGACCACCAAGGGCCGGTCTCATGCCATCTTGGTCGATCCCTCACTTTTCCGTAATTAGGTTTTATCACCTGATGCACAATCGAGCACTATTTCAATAAATGATGAAACCGGCATTTAATCGACATTCCTTCACCAACCGGTGACCCTGATGCACGCTCACTCGAGAAATTGGGCATCACATAGACGTCCATAATCCTGTGTGGTCAGTCCCTCCTTCGCTCATGACCTATTTTCAGTAATTCGTCAATTAATGAGCAATTGATCAAAATTAGGGTTTCGAACAAACGCTCAACAAATCATCATTCTGAGCAAGTTCAAACACTAAATAAATTTATGTTGATCCAGCAAATAACACACGGATTAATTATATAATATTCGATAATCTACCAATATTTTAATTAATATTTTATTGGGTCACGTCACCAATAAATAAATAATTCGTCGAATTGAGCAATACTTGCTCAATTGCTCGAATATTGATTCACTATCAATATTCAGTAATTTATCATTAATTTGTAGAATCGAGCAATACTTGCTCAATTGCTCGAATATTGATCCAACTATCAATATTCAGTAATTCGTTAAATTGAGCATTGCTCACTTGCCCAACTATCAATACTCAGTAATTCGTCGAATCGAGCAATACTTGCTCAAACGCTCGAATTTACAATAATTGCACACGAAAAATATCAACATAATAACTAACACTTTTAAATCCATGAATCACTGAGCAATCGCCATTCATGCTCAATTCAACAAAACTTAGATTCACTATCTAAACAGTCAACAACCGACTAATAAAATACATGCTTGTCTTGCAGACTCCACGATTCGTGAGACATCAATCACGTCACATGGGGGATATCAATTATGGTTTTGGTCTGGAGGCCTACGGCACGTGGATTCATCCACGATGAGAATGTGAGTAAGTCGTGCAATGGTTGAAGGAGTTAGCAAAGTATTGGGTGGACGGTTAACCAAGTCTCCGCACGACCTGGAACTGGTTTCACCACGATCTTCCACTTTCCCACTCTTTCACTCAAGAAACCGTCACACTTGCAGGGATCAAGGTGTTCATCATTCTTGCAATATAAATAAGTCCAGATCGAGGACAATAGATCATTATCATCATTCGTCAACAACTCGATTAAAAACTTATTCACATAACTCAATCTCAGCAGTTCTTCAATTTGCAGAAACCTTCAACACATCCACAATCCTTGATCATCATTGATTCCACAAAATTCTTAGCTTCCCTCCTACAGATCAACCCATCTCCCTCTTTGTGACCGAATTGACTCCGGAACGGCCATTGACTTGGTTTAGGCCGGAGTCCTACAGATTGATCTCTCGAATCTAAGCACTCTCTTTGCAGTGCATCTGTGTGAGGTTCAGCAGTTTGCTCAGTCGAGGAGTCTCGTCCGCACGCTCGACTCTTCACTTCCCTGAAAAACCAGTAAACTGTTTTTCCACATCCACAAAGTGAAAAGATGATCATGTGAAAATCGCCTGGTAACATCTTACATGATTTGTGTGAGAGAGTCATTTGATGTAGACTCGGAAGGTTTCGTATAGATCATTCGATCACTTGAAAATTGCTTTGAAGCTAATAGTTTGTGTGGGACAGCTATTCCCATCTTCTAAGAATGTTTCAATGGTTGAAATGAGAGTTTGAACAATTGGATTTAAGCATAGTGTGCGTACTTGCATATATTTAATCCATGCCCGGGAACCATAGTATGCATACCTGTATGCGTACATGTTGGTTTGTGAAAGTCCGGGAACCTAGTACACATACCGGTACGCGTACTGGCGTAAGGTTTAGGTCCGGAAATTTCTGCTGAGTTTATAGGTATGCGTACACGTTAGCATACTGGCGAACCCAAACTTAGTCCGGCCACTAAGGTATGCGTACATGTTTGCATACCTGAATGGATGATGTTCTAAAAGCGGTTTGTTCATGAACTAATACATTTATATATATAATAAGGAATGCAATCTTTTGAAATCGTGGCTATAATGTTCATGACTTGATTCGAGTGAATCAAAATCGATTTTGCTTTAATTGTGTCTTGTATACTTCTATGAGAATATAAACAATTGAACAACTCTAGAACTAGTTTCATTTGATTCATTTGAACTAGTTATGGTTAAGATTAATAAGATTGATATGAAGTGTTCATATGGCTAACTTTGGTTAAGTATTGTTGAGCCAACAAGGTGTACACATTTAGGTACGGTTACTCATATATAAATGAAGGTACATTTCATTTGTGTATAACAAGCTAAGTTCGATCTAACGGTTGAAAGATATTAGCTTGAGTCTAATCAGGTTTTAATCTAACGATGAATATTGAATGCTTTGTTACCAAGGTAACATTGATTGCAAACCCTGATTTGAAGACTATATAAAGGAGAACTCTAGCAACTGGAAAAACCTAATCCCCACACATTTTGTGTGATACTAGTTGCGAATAGAGTCGATTCTCCTTTAACCTTCGGTTTTTCTAAAACCAAGTAGGTTAACGACTTAAAGACTTCATTGGGATTGTGAAGCCAGATCCAACTATTTTCTCTGTAGTTGCGTGATCTGATCTTGCTGTTTTCTATCGTGATTGAGTACTATCTTCTAAGATTGGCTCGAAATTTAATCTCCGATAGGCAAGATAAAAAGTAGTCACAAACATCTTCGTCTCATCGTTTGTGATTCCACAATATCTTGTTTCGCTACCATACGATTAAGATTATTGTGAAGTGATTGATATTTCTAGGCTGTTCTTCGGGAAAATAAGACCGGTATATCAATTGGTTCATGTTCACCTTGATTTATCAAAAGACAGAACAAAACTCATAGGTTTATCTGTGGGAGACATATTTATGTATTCAATAGACTTTTCAGTGTGAGACAAATTTATTTATCAAGTCTTCGACTTTGGGTCGTAGCAACTCTTAGTTGTGGTTGAGATCAGCTAAGGGAATAAAGTGCTTAGAATCCTACTGGGGTTCAGAGACGTAAGGAGCGCAACTGTACCTTGATCAGAGTGAGATTGGTTAGGGCTCAACTACATTCCAGTGCGAAGTTAACTTGGAGTAGGCTAATGTCTGTAGCGGCTTAATACAGTGTGGTGTTCATAAAAAACGAAGATGTTTGTGACTACTTTTAATCTTACCTATCGGAGATAAATCTCAATCAAATCTTAGCTAATATAATACTCAATCACAATAGTAGAAGTAAGATCAGAACACACAACTACAGAGAAAATAGTTGGCTCTGGCTTCACAATCCCAATGAAGTCTTCAAGTCATTAACCTATAATGGTTTTAGGAAAAACCTATGTTAGAGGAGAATCGACTCTAGTACGCAACTAGTATCACACAGGAGGTGCGGGGATTAGGTTTCCCAGTTGCTAGAGTTCTCCTTTATATAGTTTTAAAATCAGGGTTTGTAATCTAAGTTACCTTGGTAACAAAGCATTCAATATTCACCGTTAGATGAAAACCTGATTAGACTCAAGCTAATATCTTTCAACCATTAGATCTAACTTCGCTTGTTATACACAAATGAAATGTACCTTCATTTAGATTTGAGTAACCGTACCTAAACGTGTACACTATGTTGGCTCAATCGTAGTTAACCGAGGTTAGCTATATGAACACTCTCATATCAATTTTATTCATCTTAACCACAACTAGTTCAAATGACTCAAATGGAACTAGTTATAGAGTTGTTCAATTGCTATAGTCTCATAGAAGTATACAAGAACACAATTGAAGCAAAATCGGTTTGATTCACTCGAATCAATTCATGAACATTATAGTCACGGTGTGCAAAGAATGCATTCCTTAATATATAAATGTATTAGTTCATGTCACAACCGATTTTATAACTTTAACCACTCAAGTATGCAAACATGTACGCATACTTAAGTAGCCGGACCAAGTTTTGTTGATGAAGTTCCACAAGCTCTCCTTAGTAGTTATTCGTCTTCAAATGATGAACGCTGTGAAGTCTAATGCTCAACTACACAATATATCCTAGTCCGAGACATCTATAAGTAGACTAGAAAACAAGACTTATAGTTTTGATCACTAACATTGACAAACAAGCTTGAGATAGCAATGCTTGCGAGTTCGACCGAGCAGTGCTCTAACAATTTCCCCCTTTGTCAATTTTAGTGACAAAACTATCAATACATATAGATTACAAAATAAATAAACTTTGTAGCTTCTCATCCAAATGCTTGATCTCATTAGTTCTTCAACATTACTCGAAATCTTCGTCACTTCCAAGTACTCCAATGATTCTGAATGTGTTCAACTCAGCATCATAGTTGTTGAAGATCCATAGCTATAACAATGAGAAAACAGTTGCTCTCAATCATTGTTATACAGTGTCATAGTATTATTACACATCATCAAAGTTCAATTGTATCACAACTTTGAGAACAATACTATGGTGATATGTATCACTCCCCCTTAGTCAATACTTCATCTCACAATGAAAACCACTCCCCCTTACATAATGATCCGTAATCCATATGTATTTGTAGTGTGAATTACACATTAATTCTCCCACTTTTTGTCAATATAAATTGGCAAAGGTACGAAAACTAGTGGGATCCTCATGAAATTTTCATAGAGATACTTCATGACCAAAGAGAACAACATATCAACTTGTTTAGATTCCATCACATAGCCGAAGCTAAATGCATTCATCAAGGAGTTTATAAAGATACAAGATAACCCGTATAATATTCCACAACCGTACTCCCCACAAAGATTTTGCAATTAAGGACAAGTTCAATTAAGAACTCTCCCCCATAAAATGTCATTCCCGAAAGAACAACAAGAGCGACCTTACTTTTACAAGAAAAAAGGGATTTCTTTGGACATTAACAGATCACATGAAACATGAATTTATATCCGAAAATCTCAATTGAATTAACCAAAAGGAAAATGATCAATTCATTTGGTCATGCTCAACATAAGAGAACTTATGGATCAACACAGGACATACACAAAGATGTGGATCAGGGAAAGACCAATACTGCGGAATAATCAAAGATTCATTCTATTTTTCATCACTATTTGCACAATGACATAAAATAGACTTAAACTTTGTAAGCAAAAGTTCATCCTATCTTCCATCAATTATTTTCATAATGACATAATAGGCTTAACTTTTCTAGTCAAAAGTTCATTCTATCTTTTATCAATATTTGCATAATGACGTATGATAGACATAACTTTTGAGCACGTATGGGACAATCATAGTTCACGGAAGCAAACACCCATATCCCATAACAAGTTTCAATATATAAAACCATAAAGATTAATACTGCAAAATCATCTTCCAAATCAACTTTAGAATTTAAATGAATAAATCTAAAAACATTGCAAGATGAAAATCGTTGGCAATAATCACAATAATTTCTATTCCAAACTCTAGTAATCCTTCTAAAAAACAAGAATAAATTCTCATAAGAATTTTCCTAGACATCAAAACAAACTCGTAATGCACATATAAGATGATTTGTCCTTAAAGGGTAGAATCAATCTTTTTCGCACGGATTTACACCAAGAATAGCTACCAAAGGCGTGCAAAAATATTTTCATAACAAAGAAGAACATACAAAGTCATTAACGACCATGCACCATAGTTCACATAAAATGGTTGTGAACATTCAAGAATCCCATAGTAATGCATACTACTGCCCATTCTTGAACTTCCTTCTTTGTGATTCACCAACAACATTCTTGTAAAAAGCTACAAATGATCTTAGAATAGTAGTAATCCAATAATCCAAGTGCCCAAGTCCAAGATAGGTGGAACAAGTGCGGAGAAACGGAGAGAAACACTCAAAAACAAGAGACAAGAAAAATACCAATCTTAACTCATCCAAATTCATAAATTCTCATCTCCATTTTGAAGATAATTCAAAGAGGAAGAGAATTCAAAAAGAATGAGATCATTCCGAGTTCGGACGATGAAGATACGTCCAAAACAAGTTTACTGAATATCGACGTCTATAGGCCAGTATGCATACCGGTTTGCAAACGAATTTTCGTGACCTGGAGCAGTATGCAAACTGGTATGCGTACTGAAATCCCTGGGTTTTGATTTTAAATGATGATATGCATACCTGGTATGTATACCATAAAGTCCAAACATCCCGAACTACTATTTTCAAACCTAAACATTTAAGAACCTTAAACACATATCAAGTTAGGTAGAAATGAACGATAAGCAAGGTACATGGATCATTACAAGTACTCTAAGCAAATAAAAACACAATTATTGCTCAAGTTTTATCGACATACCTTTGTATAAGAATCCAATCGAATTTTACAGCCTTAGCGAACATAATCTGTGTGGCCCAATTCTCGTGCTTCCCTCACCGTATACATAGCAGGGCATTCCTTGGTGAGGATGCACTTACAACACAATCAAGTTGTGTTGAGGTGAACAATGTCTTGCTCACCACAAGTGACTTTTGGATTATCATGAAAGAGATCGCTTTTAGAACCTTTCACATCCAAATCTATATTTCCAAAGAACTTTTCAAGTTCCAACATCATGGATACTGCTTTCTCCATAGTCATGAAATTAACTTGGAGATCATTCCTTTTCACACTCAACACATCATGGACTTTCTTTGGTATCCACTTCTGAGTGCGTTTAGGAACAACCGGAACCTTCTTCCCATTACTCTCTTCTGGAATTCTCAAAAGAGAATTGGATTGACTATTCTTTTACAAGTTAGTCTTTCTCCAATTGGGAGCATCAGATCTTGTCTTCGTCTTTACGAAGTTATCCTTTTGATAACCATTACGATTGTGGAAAGGATTCGTATGACGTTTATAGGCAAATCTAGGTTTATCACAGCACTGATTCCTTTTCCTAAAGGTTGGAAAGTTACAACATGTAACGTTAAGGGGATTAGTCTTAACATATGATCTTGGTTTCACAACTTCTTGTGATGCCCAAACAAGAACATCATGAAGTTTCTCATTCCTTATACGGAAACGACATCTCCTTTCCATGTGACCTTTATTTCCACAATAGTGGCAAACATAAGGAATATTCTTACCTCAATCCGTGTGTGCTGAATTTGAAGGTTAATATACTTTGATTTTTCGAACCTTAACAGTCGGTGAAGGTATTTTACTTTTTCCATCAGTGGAAACCTTTTGTTGAGAAGAATCACTAGCCTTGATAAATTTTACCTCTTTGTTAATACTTGGAGCATCTATTCCCTTGTAGCCCAATCCTCGTGTATCACGATGATTTTTACCTGCTCCTAGCATAGTGGTTAATCTTCTTGAACTAGAATTGAACTTTTTCAAGTCATCTTCCAACATCTTGATTTTATCAAGAGCAACAGCTAAATCAACCTCAAGGCATTTTTCTCGAGCGAGATAAACGCTTTCTCTATTATCAAAACTAATTTTTTGAGAGTTAATCCTTGCTTCAGATTCTGCAAGTTTCTCTTCCAGCGAAAAGTATTTTTGATAAAGATTATCACATTCAAGTGACTTCATACGTAGGTTTTCCTCAGAATCCTTGAGGATAGATTCGTTAGAGCGACTCGAAACATAAACACCTCCGTAACATCTTCTCAATTTCTTGTTTTCTCGACAAAGAGGAATTAGAAGAGGTGTGATATGAGAAGTTCTCATCTTCTTATTTTCTACCGAATCCAATAGCTTAACATACTATGAGACTTCCTTATCAACATCTCTATAAATATCTGAATCACCTTCATCAGAAAGTTCATCCAACTGTTCTTCTAGGCGTGTTTCCCAGATTTCAACAGGTTCTACATTAAGAGAATGTTTAGTTACTAACCTAGATGTGACAGTTCTCTCAGGTGAATCCAAGCTTTGAAAATCATCTGGTAATTTATGAACTGGTACGTTATTAGAGATAACACTTTTGTCCATATTTAGATCGATACAAACACAGACTTATGAGGTCTTAAATGTGTTTTCCTGCTCTGATACCAATTGAAAAAGCGGGGGTCTAACAACCACACCTAATATTTCGTTCGGCAATATGAATAGACAAACTCCAATATACTTTCAAGAGAATCAACTAGACAGTCAGACTCAATCTAGAGAAAAGTATATCAAAGAGTTTGTATCTCAATTTCTCAATTCAAACTGCAATCAACAAATAGGAATTTGCGAGCCCGATTGAATAAGAGAAATAACTTGGACGGTATCACAAACTAATATCCAAGTGTCAATCAATTCAATCAACAACCCAAAGGTCGGATTCAAGAACTGATTGAACTTAACGCACAAACTGTGATATTTATATTATATACCAAAATATAATGCGGAAAAGAAATAACACAAACACTAGAATTTTGTTAACGAGGAAAACTGCAAATACAGAAAAACCCCGGGACCTAGTCCAGCTTTGAACACCACACTGTATTAAGCCGCTACAGACACTAGCCTACTACCAATGAACTTCGGACTGGAATGTAGTTGAGCCCTAATAAATCTCACACTGATCAAGGTACAATTGCGCTCCTTACGTCTCTGAACCCCAGTAGGATTCTACGCACTTGATTCCCTTAGCTGATCTCACCCACAACTAAGAGTTGCTACGACCCAAAGTCGAAGACTTGATAAACGAATCTGTCTCACACAAAAAAGTGTATTGGAATAGATAAATCTGTCTCCCACAGAAATCCCTATGAGTTTTGTTTCGTATTTTGATAAATCAAGGTGCACAGGAACCAACTGATAAACCAGACTTATATTCCAGAAGAACAGCCTAGTATTATCAATCACCTCGCAATAATCTTAATCATATGGTAGCAAAACAATATATTTTGGAATCACAAACGATGAGACGAAGATGTTTGTGACTACTTTTAATCTTACCTATCGGAGATAAATCTCAAGCAAATCTTAGCAAAAATAATACTCAATCATGATAGTAGAAGTAAGATCAGAACACGCAACTAAAGAGAAAATAGTTGGGTCTGGCTTCACAATCCCAATAAAGTCTTCAAGTCATTAACCTATAATGGTTTTAGGAAAAACCTAGGTTAAAGGAGAATCGACTCTAGTACGCAACTAGTATCACACAGGAGGTGTGGGGATTAGGTTTCCTAATTTCTAAAGTTCTCCTTTAAATAGTTTTCAAATAAGGGTTTGCAATCTAAGTTACCTTGGTAAAAAAGCATTCAATATTCATCGTTAGATGAAAACCTGATCAGACTCAAGCTAATATCTTTCAACCGTTAGATCGAAGTTAGCTTGTTATACACAAATGAAATGTACCTTCATTTAGGTTTGAGTAACCGTACCTAAACGTGTACATTGTGTTGGTTCAATCGTAGTTAAACGAGGTTAGCTATATGAACACTCTCATATCAACCTTATTCATCTTAACCATAACTAGTTCAAATGACTCAAATGAAACTAGTTATAGAGTTGTTCAATTGCTATATTCTCATAGAAGTATACAAAAACACAATTGAAGCAAAATCGGTTTGATTCACTCGAATCAATTCATGAACATTATATCCACGGTTTTCAAAGAATGCATTCCTTAATATATAAATGTATTAGTTCATGTCACAACCGATTTTAGAACTTTAACCACTCAAGTATGCAAACGGGTACGCATACTTAAGTAACAGGACCAAGTTTGGTTTTCGCCAGTATGCGAACGGGTACGCACACCTCCAAACCCAGCAGAAATTTCCGGACATGAACCTTACGCCAATATGTTTACGGGTACGTGTATTTAGGTTCTCGGACTTCTCAAACCAACAGGTACGCATACGGGTATGTATACTATGGTTCCCGGACATGGATCACATATATGCAAAAGTGCACAACATGTTTATAATCCAATGTTGGTTAAGTGTTCTAAACTCTATTTCAATCATTGAAACTTTATTAGAGGATGACAATAGCCGTTTTCACACAGTATTAGTATCAAAGCAATATTCAAGTTATTGAAATAATCATAACGAAATATTCCAAGTCCACATCAAATGACTGCATTACACAAACCATGTAAGATGTTACTCGACGATTTTCACATGATCATCTTTTGACTTTCGTCAAGAATATAAGATGAACTTGGTTGAAGCGAAAGCTTACCAACACATATTTCGAGAAATATGTAAGCGAGTTAAACTCAGCTCGAAATATCAAATGTGCATTGTAGAAATCTATATAGCACTACGACTTATGTCTCAAGTGATAGATGAGTTTCAGTCTCCACATAACTTTTGTTGATGAAGTTCCACAAGCTCTCCTTAGTAGTTCTTCGTCTTCAAATGATGATCGCCGTGAAGTCTAATGCTCAACTACACAATCTATCCTAGTCCGAGACATCTATAAGTATACTAGAAATCAAGACTTATAGTTTTGATCACTAACATTGACAAACAAGCTTGAGATAGCAACGCTTGCGAGTTCGACCGAGCAGTGCTCTAACAGTTCAAATATGGACTAGGTCTTGGGGTTTTTCTGCATTTGCGGTTTCCTTGTTAACAAAATTTCTGGTGTCCGTGTTATTTCTTTTCCGCATTATATTTTGTTATATAATAGAAATATCACAGGTTGTGCGTAGTTCAATCAATTAGATAATCCAACCCTTGGTTGTTGATATAAATTGATTGACACTTGAACATTGGTCTTTGGTACCGTTCAAGTTGTTTCACATAATAATCAGGCTCACGGATTTCTATCTGTTTGATTTGCTGATTACATTGTGAAACAGAGATACAACTCTTGGATATATTTCCATTGATTGAGTCTAATTGTCTAGTTGATTCTCTTGGAATTATATTGGAGTTGTCCATACAGATTGATAAGCGAAATATTGGGTGTGGTTGTTAGACCCCAGCTTTTTCAATTGGTATCAGAGCAGGCAAACACGTTTAAAACCTTATAAGTCTGTGTTTGTAGCGATCTGACTCTATGGACAGTTGTGCTATCTCTGATAAACGCGTCACCAGAAACAAAAGTTTTGTTTCTATGATGTCTATTAAAGAGAAAGATACGTCATTCTCAAATATAGCCGAACCTAGTGTTCTAACAAAATAGACTGGCATTGACAAGTGTTACCCAGATTTTCTTACTAACGAGCCTGACTCTGAAGTAGAAAGAGAAGCATCCAAAGAGAGTACGGTGATTCTAAAAGTTGTTAGAATCCAGGTTGATGAAATCAATCGGTTGAAACACAAAGTCAATGTGGTATAATAAATAAGCGTGACTCTCAATAAAAAGTCCTTCAAGTGGAAAACACCTCGGTTTGTTCTTCACGAACTCTTCTTGAGGAAAAGCTCAAAGTGGATGCTTTGGAAACTGAGCGCCTTTTGAGTAAACTCTATATTCAAGGTTGTCCCAAAGAGTCCACTATACCAACTACTTCTGACTCAACTGTAAGAAATTCAGTTTCAGAAGCAAAATTGGAATTCCTTCCTATTGGAAAAGATTTCCCTATGTCTTATTCTAATCAAGGATGAAAAGATGAGCGTACCCAAATACACCACAATCTTTTATTTTGATCACAACCTATACAAGACCCACTGGTATAAACCTCTTGGAGAAACAATCACTCAAGGAATATTTCAACACAGTGTCCACTTGAAATATGGTTAGTCCGAACTAGCCTAACACGTGAATAATTATATCATACAAGTGGAGAAATCCAATACACTTTGTGTGATCGTCTATGGATATGAAATCGAGACAATACAACAACAAAGTGTTCACTTGATAATAGTACGGTATAACCGAAACCTTATAAGATAAATATCAAGTGCCTAGTTAACATACAAGCGAAATTACTTTAATTATAATATAGAAACAATTATAATGCGAAAATAAAGTAAAGCACACACCGGAATTTTGTTAACGAGGAAAACTACAATCTCTTAGAAAAACTCCGGGACCTAGTCCATATTTGAATACTCAATGAATTAAGATGATACAAAAAGTAAACCTGCAACTTCTTGTAGACAATACTAAGTAAACTAAAATCCTAGTTACTCAGTTTCAGCAGTATCCTTGTCTTGACAATATCTAGCAAAACCGAAGTTCTCAATAGATATTTGATACCAGATATCCTAGCAGAACAGGAGTTCTCTTTAGGACTAAATCTAGTATATATTGTACGCCCCAATTTCCTAATCAGAGCTTAAAATACTAATTTCATACTTAAGGTGCTAAGAACAGTAATAAGGGTTCGAAACACTAAAGTTGAAAACAAAGGGAAAGGACCAGGACAACCTAGGAGTATACAGGTCTGGACCCAAGATAGCTATATTCTGTACATTACTAATTAATGACATACAACGAGTTGGAGATAGCTAATTATACACTATACATTAGTTAGTACTTTACATACAAATAAAAGTACATCCCTCTAGGGGACTATCTGCACAGAACTGCTTCCAAGAAGTTATCGGCAGTTACCTCCCTATACACAAACCAAACACTTTACTCGACCCAAACGTTAATCTCTCCTTCGCCCAAGACGACACCACTTACATCACAGTTACCTGCCACTAAAAGAGATGGAAAGAGTGAGCCCAAAAAGCTCATCGGATACTTACACTTCTCAAAAGTAAACATTAAAGATGAATTTAAAACAATGCAAAATTTCCCAGATGTTGTCAACACATTAAGCTCACTGTAAAGTCAAACACTTACTCCAGACATTAAAATAAATTCAACGCACACATAGCAATCACGTATACGGAACTACCCCTTCTTCAAACAATGTATAATATGGTGACTCAAGCCGCACCTAGATAGCTATATGGTGACTCGTTCCGCACCTAATTATTGCACAAAATTTGAAGGTAAATAGATATAAATGGAAGAGGCGGTACCAAAGAAAGAAATTCTTATTTCCCATAACATTCATACACGCAGGCAAACATTTCAGGTACTTTCCAAGTAAAGGAAAGGCCGAAAGAAATAACAGGGTTTTAAGGAATCAACAATCCAACAATGCATGTGTTTATTTAAGTGCATAAACATAGTTTTATAAAGAAACATTAATGGCTACAAAAGAGTAATGTAAGTTCCCACCTCAACTCACAACTCAAACCTTAAACCCCGCAGCCCGCCTATCGAAACCAACAATACCTTAAGTAAACAAAAGTTAAGTTAGAAAAACAGATCAACCTCGCTGAAACTGATCTAAATGACATAACAAACTGACCTTACAGTAAACCATACAATAAACCTTGTAAACAACACGAGGGTCCAAGTTTCGGGGTACGCAAAACACTCATCATTAGTCCAAATTAAACATTCAATAACTCTTTAGAGAAATGACATCCTCCTCTACAACTTTCGTTAAGACTTCATGAACTAATTCAATCTCTATCATACATATAAAGGTCCATGAAGATGCCTTCTTACCGCAGTTACAAGAAAACTCCAGATTTCATAAAGAATACTAAAGATTATCACAACTTAATCAATTCCACTCCAAATCAAGCAACCTAAATCTCAACAGATTGGTAGTTCGATGTATTATAATCCCTGTGTAAGAACTAAGGCCAAATAAAGTTGCAAGTGTCAAATTTTCTTAAAAGTAGAACTGCCAGGAGTGCAGAACACAAGGCACACAAGCTGGCATAACTCAAGAACATACAATTGTAATTGGAACATTGAATACCATGCTAGCTTATTAGTAATGAACTTAAGGCTGATTTAAGATACAAAAATGTCAAGTTTGTAGAAAGCAACACTGCCAAGATTATAGACACAAGCTGGCATATCTCAAAAGCATAAATCTCCCAGCAACATTGAACGTCATGCTGGAAATTGATGTCCACAGGCTATGATTCTCAATAATTCACCCTAACCTAGTTCAGTATCAAAAATGCCTATAATCATGCCCAAAATGTCACCTGACAACTGTTGATGGTGGATTTTCATTTAAGGCTAAAATTGTAAAAGCCAAAATCATGCGCTAACATCTTGCAAAAGATAAAGCCATTAATAAGTGATGAATACTTCTTCACTTTACTAATTCACCTAGAATGGAGCATGTGGCAACAATCCCAACATTCTGTGAATTAAATACACGAAATTCATCCAGATTGGAGCATGTAGCAACAATCCCATATACCCTGTGAATTTACAACATTATTAATTAATGCATGACCAGCCTTGTATTTCCTGTACTCATTACCGGTGCGGCATGACGACTGAGTGTTGTTCTCAGCAGAGCAACACGAACCTCCAAGCATTAATAATGAAGCATGTATGAAATACCCGTACAGGCTACAACTCTCAGTGTGTTATACTAGCCGATTAAGCATACATCTCTCGGTGTGTTATACTAGCCCGATTGAGCATATTTGAATCTGGACTGTCCATATCAGTCTCAGAAACGATCACGACCATCCAACTTCACTAGCATGATTGGATGGCTTAGATTGAATCCATGACCCCAAGCAGGTATTGAAATATTCACTACCGACCCAACGCAGGGCCCGCATGGTCGGCCTCCCCAAGAGGGTGGCATAGCTTGCCAAACCGTCCAAGCCAAAGAAGTATGGACGAAGAACCCTAAATTAGGGTTTGCGGCACATTACATGTGTCGCAAATCAGTCTCAACCATCCATCTTCGCAGGCATAGATGTAGGGTGTAGATGTAGATTCAAAGGGCCCAGAGCATGTCAGCACGCTCACTGTAAGCCCGCCTACACACATGACCGATCGGTCAGGACCAACCATGGATGGTCGTTCCAGATGGTGCGCCCAAAGTGGGCATGTCGCACGTCCGGCAAAACCCTAATTAGGTATTGCATTGATCGCAAACGTCCGTTTTCTCCTGATCGAATGGAGGGTTTAGGAGTCGACTGAGCAGGTCCGGTGAGCATCAACATGATCACCGTGGACCCATCTATCTCCATACCCGATCGGCCAAGGCATACCATGCCTGGTTATTCCAATTCGCACGCCCAAACTAGCGTGGTCACACCTTCCAATCACGAACTGATCTCGACCACTCAACTTCGCCGGACAAATTGAGTGGCTTAGATCACGTTTCCATGGAACAGTGAGGTATAGGCGTGCACACCAGCCTACCACCTACACGCCGAACCAATCGGCCAGGACCGACCAAGCTTGGTTGTCTTGAAACGCGTGCTCGAAGTTGGCATGACGTGCGGCATTTTCGGCACCAAACTTCTGTCATAAATCAATCCTGACCGCTCCTCTTTTCTGGACAAATTAAGCGGTCCAGATCACACTTTCACGGGACAGTGAGGTATGGGCATGTATACCGGCATGCCATCTACACGCATGCCCGATCGACCATGCCAAAATCATGTCCCAAGCTTGGATTCGACCAAGCTGAAAAGTGGTGCTTGCGCACCTCTTCTAAAACCCTAATTCCACTAACGGTCGCAGATGAGTGTCTCAAAGATCATCTCGTCCGTCCAACTTCACCGGCTTGGTTATACACCACAGTCAGGAGTTAATTGGTCAGTGAGGCGTCATGGTGATCATCACCCGTCACTTTACGACACCATGTGGTCGACCAAGGGAGGACTTGCTTGCGCAACCTCCAAACCATCACATGAAGTAGGCTGGACATGGGGATATTTTGAGACGCTCAAACAACGATGCTTCATACATGCTGAATATACTCGATGTAGTACCTGCATAGAATACACACGATACTTCACAAGTATCGACTTCCTAAATAACTTAGTTATTTAATCTAGCATTACATGCTAGTTTCTGTGGGTCCCACGATCCACACACTCGAGACATCAATCATGTCACAAACTGGGGGATACATAATGGGGTATTGGTCTGGCGGTTTACAGCATGCAGCGCACAACGCGCCATCACAAGAACGTGTCAGGAAGTTATGGACGGTTAGTGATGATGTGAGAAGTGGGAAAGACTGGTCGTGTGACACCAACACACGACTCCACTACTCCATCACTCCACTTTCTCCACTTCCCACGAGATACGAGGGTCAGGCTCAAAGACTTGTATAAATAGGTTCTCCTCCCTATCTTCCAAACAGGAACAAGACAAGACAAGACAACGGAGGCAAGTGTTGATACAATCGTATTCAAACACCGGAACTGATAGCTTACATCATGCAAGCCAGTTCAGCTTTCTGATACAAGTCATACATAGCCAACACCTTCACAATCTCAACACCTTCTTCGCTTCCCTCCCTAAGACAACCCCATCTACTTCACTTTGTGACCGAAACAAGTATGGAACGACCATTTCTTGGTTTAGGCCGGATTTGCACAGATTGATTTCTCTAATCTACAAGCACTCCCGTGCAGTGCATTTGTTTAGGGTTTAGATTCATTTCTCATCCACACACCCCAAATTACCAAAACCGGCAGAAATAGTTTTCACCCATAAACAATTGGCGACCACAGTGGGAGGTTGATCTCTCGGTTGCAAAAAATTGAATTCTCAATTTTTTCGGTTTTCATCTCGCGATGTATCCTCACCCGGAAACCACATGTGGTTCAGATATCATGGGAAGTGTAGCTAGAATGCTGGAGGATGTATTGGCAAATCAAGTCGGTATCGCTAGAAGACAGAGCGAAACATTCCGCCTTTTGAATGATATAACAACACAATTACAAGAAGGGTCGGCAGGCATCTACTCAGACAGTGCAAGAAACGCTGAATCCTTAGCCAGGAGTCACACCTTTACTAGTAGAGATGCAGAGAGAGCGCGTAATCACAGGGGAATCAGGAGAGACGAACAACATGGTCCAGCTGACAACGAATACCCGAGGCAACTCCACAGAGGAAAAGACTTGTCCGGGGTACCACAACGTCTGCCGGATAAAGAAAGGGAGCATGCAGCTTACGGAGCCCTGCTAGAAGATTTATATCTCAAGACTCTTTTCGAAGCCCGGAAGACTGTCCAATCCGCATCGACCTTTCAACTAAGTGAAGAAATGCTTGAGGAAGGAGAGATCAATCAAGGAACACGTGAGTACAGAGGATGGGAGCGTTCAATTCGATCACTCAGCAGTGATATTACGACACCTTCCACACCCCGTCACCCAGGCAAGCGATCCGCGGATATAATGGCACTCACAAATCTTCCAACTTCATCTCCGAAACGTGCTTCACATCAAAGCCATGTAGAGACACCACAACGCCCACAAACGCAGGAAAGGCTAGACTCGAAGTACCTACACTTTCTGTTCCCTATGAAAACGATTTTGGAGTTGTTGGAGGCGTGTGTACGAAACGGAGAGGTGGAGCTACCTCCTGTATGGCGTCCACCCACTGATCAAGAAGTAATGGACCCGAGGTATTGTCATTTCCACCGGTTCCTTCACCACCCTACCAGTGAATGCAACGCTTTGAAACACATTGTTCAAAAGAAGCTTGATTCAGAGGGATAGCTTTCCTTATCTGAGAGATTAATGTGGACGATTTCCTTAGAGAGGCTACTTCGGTTTGATCAAGTGAGGCTTCAAAAGCAAGTAAGTTCTATTCAACAATTTTACAAGAAAGATAGTTTTAGAATTCACTGGAGACTTGGCATCCCACACATGGAGAAAGAGGCTCAATGATCAAACGCCATGTTTGTTTCCCTTCATACTTCCCTTTTACGCGACATTTGCAATTTCATATGATATGTGCAATCATTCATGACCAAGATGCAAATTCCATTTAAAATTATCTCTTTCAGAAAAGTTGTTCACAGAACTATCTCAAAATAAACCAATTCAATTACCGGAAGTCAAATTGTGAAAAGAGATCCTCACTATCACTCAAAAAGAAAAGCATCTAAAGACTAGTAGGTGGCGCGAATCCTTCAAGGAAAGTCTTTCAACAGCAACTTGTCCTTCTGGGCAAGAGTGACTTTCATCCTTTGAAGTACAGCCTACTTCAGCTTGAACTCCTTAGACAACTTTTCAATCTCTTCTTCATGGCGAGTAACACAGTCCGCAGAAGGGACTTCATCTTGTAATTTCTTGAGCTCCTGAATCTCGGAGAACCCTTTGAAGAACCAAGGAGCATTGAAGTCGTACTGCACAAACACATCTCGATGGAACTTCCAGTCTTCAATCATCTCCTCAGAAACTGTTCGACCAGTCGTGACGCTCATCCCATGGATAGAAAATAAAGCTTTCTGGACGTGGTTGACCAATGTAAGACGACTTTTGAGCTTCGTAGTGGTAGCAATGTGGTCGTGCTTCTCCCATATCGCCGTGTACAACCCTTCGAACTGAGCTGGCACGCTGAATCCTCCAACCTACACATGACCTGGATAAGGGACAATGAAAGGAGGATCGAACAAATCCCCAGGTTGCATTACCAATACTTCGCCAATCACAGGAGCCTTGTCAGTTGCAGGAGGCCTTTCGGAAGAAGTCACCACGACATCCTTATTGACTGGAACCTGCTCAGAATGTTCTTCAAGGGGAGCCACCTCAACAATAACGGATGTTTCCTCTCTTACATTCCTCCCGATGTCTACTTCACTCTGGGTGCTGATTTCCATCACGGCCCCATCAACAAGATCACTTAGGAAGGCACCTTGTCCAGTCGAGCTTGCGTCATCTCTGTCATTGTCTGGAAA
Organism: Papaver armeniacum; assembly: GCA_023531295.1. Taxonomy (NCBI): domain Eukaryota; kingdom Viridiplantae; phylum Streptophyta; class Magnoliopsida; order Ranunculales; family Papaveraceae; genus Papaver; species Papaver armeniacum. The sequence continues at coordinate 1,328,005 of JAJJWW010003300.1, read as the reverse complement.
AGGAGCGGTTTCACCAGACTTCTCAGCATGAAGATCAGTGTTACCAGACTTCTGAGGATCAGTGTTACCAGACTTCTCAGCATGAGGATTAGTGTCGCCATACTTCTCAACATAAAGGCCAACGTTACCAGACTTCTCGTTCTGAATGCGCGCCAACCTTGTGAAAGCATTCTCTTTCGAAATTCCTTGATTTCAAGCAAGGATCACTCTTAGAAGAATTTACTCTGGAGAAATGAAGGAATCGACAGAAAGAGATTTAAATACCTGCATATTGGAGGAATTGAGGATCACCGAATCACATGCCTGCCTTTTAAATCTATTTTCTGCTTGGGGACTGCAATCATCAGCTCTGGTCCGTTTGCCTGGGAGTGGCTTCAAACGGAAATGCTTCTTCAAAATGTCAGAAGATGGCTCACCACGGGAATCTGTCACAACATCCTCCGAGAATTCCTGGAAAGCCAACAGTTGCTTCCTCCAAAATTCCTTATACTTATCGGTTACCACTGGGTTTCTCCCAATAGGCCAGAAGGGAAGATTCTGCAGCGCCAAGAACACATCAGCATTAAAAATACCCAGGAGAAGTTCTTTCGGAGCCTCCGACGGATGGATAAATGGAACACCCTGGTCAAATCCCATTTGACGAGCATCCCTGTCAATGTTGTACGGAGTCACAGTAAATGCTTTGTTGAATAGAGATGGGATATATCCCGGAATGCAGCTGTGCAGATAAATAAGTTCTCCAAATTTCATAGTCTTGGCATCGGTACGCAACACAGCATCAGGACCGTCAGAAGCAATAGCAAAAGTCTTCGGCTGAACAATGGAAGAGTGGATCGGCCCCCATGGACGGAAATCTATGTAAGACACATTATCAAGGATGTCCGCGATTTTCGCACCGGTTCTGGGACGCCTCCTCTGCCAACGGAGTATTCTCGAGCCACCATACAAACTGCTGAGCGAAGTTGCAGGAACAAGAGCATAACTTTTGAAATGTTCCCACAAGAATGCCTGAAGAAAAGCGAAGTGGACGTACGACTCCACCTTCTTGTACCCGTTGGAAACATGCATGTCCATTGTTAAGGCGTCCAGATGAGAATACATCAATCCAAGGAACAAGGCACATAAGGGAAGAACTTCACCTTTTGCTAGCTTTATAGTAATCCTAACAAGGATACCTCTTATGGTCTTCTTTCCAGAACCGTCGTCAAATATATCTCTAGATAGCCACAAAGACATGAATGCAATCACGCTGGGCTCGTTTTCCAACTCCTGATCCGGTTCTGGGTCTACAGGAGACCACTCCGATACCCACCAGGTGAAAGCATCTCGTATCTTTTTTCTCCTCCTTGTCCAGATCGTCGAATTCTGCCACCTTTTGGAGTATAGCGTCATAATCACGTTGTTCTGTGTCAGAAAGCTCGTAATAAAAACTTCCGGTGACAGGCAGGTTCATCAATGCACCTACGCTTTCCAGAGTAATAGTCATCTCTCCCCATCTAGATATAGCTATATGAGTAGAAGGGCGCCATCGAGAAATGAAAGTAATCAAGCTTGCAGCGTCTTTCTTAATTTCAAGAGCAGCAGATGCCATGACCGCATTGAGGATTTGCGCTTTGGTCAAATTAACTTTAACATCTTTATTATTCAACATGCGTCTCATCCACCCTTCATAAGAACCCAGTGGAGTATGACAAATCTTGAAGTCGATAGGAGAAGGCGGATATTCATTTCTTCGAAGACAGAACCTCATCACAAGTGCCGAAGAAGAAGATGGATCAGCTTCCATATTTTCTGAACCGTAGAGCAGGAATATCTTGTAAGAGGGATGTTTCCTAATGTTTGGAAAAGGCAAGGTGAAAAACTCATCAGTAATGTTCGGCATATCTTTGAAGCTGTCTACACTTCCTGACTTAGCACCAGCATTATCTCCAGAAGACATATCAACAGGAGTTCTTTTCTTCATTCTACAATAAAAGACAGGAGTCAGTACTTGTATAAAAACGCGCGAGACGTGTAGTCACACACGACAGAACACACATTCACGTTGGAATACACAAGGCCGGGATTGGGTCCAAATACCGGTATTGATCAAGTTACAAGTTCGGTATTGATCAAGTTTCAAGTCCGGTATTTCTCAAGTTTCAAGTCCGGTATTGCTCAAGTTTCAAGTCAGGTTTTGCTCAAGTTTCAAGTCCGGTATTGCTCAAGTTTCAAGTTCGGTGTTGGTCAAGGGCACAAGGCTGGTATAAAGGCGACATTCAGTCAGGCATACGCGGTATGGGATCCACGTTCAATCGAGCATATATAGCGGGGCCACATTTATTTGCACAACACGGTTCTCTTATGTTCATGGGAATCATGTTCACGAAATTCAAGCCGAATTTCTTTCCAAGCTACAACCTAAGAAGCTAGTTTTTGCATGCAATAATGAAAAAGGAAGCAGGACACAACATATTCATGGATCCACGGCTTGTTTTACTAAGCAATCTTAGCAAATATTGGCGTATCAATCTTGGTGGAAGATCTAAGCATAATATATATCTTGCAAAAGGTGTTTACCTTAAAAAAATGCTTACCTTGCTGCGGACGTACGGACGGCGACGGCGAGCTCCGGCGGCGTTGGCAGCAGCGGTCGGCGGCGGCAGTGGAGATCACGAACGGGACATGGCCGAACAAAAAAAAAAGTGTGTGAAGAAAAAGAAAAGGGGTCGGTCCCTTTTATAGACAAAATTCGGAAGAATCCCAATAGAACAAAGATTCCTCTTTTGATTGTATTCCTCTTTTGCTTGGATTCCTCTTTTGATTCAAACACGCAAGGAAGGAAATCGGTCCCACCAAAGGATCCCGCGCTTGCACAACGACATTTACATGGACAACTGCTAGCGGTCGGTCAAAATTCCTCCGGGTAAACTTTCTTTATCCTATCCTCTTCACATAAGTATGTCACCATCTCATGCCTACCCCACAATAGTGTAACCATTATGCGCTAGGCAGGGGACTTAATGTTGATGGTGGATTTTCATTTAAGGCTAAAATTGTAAAAGCCAAAATCATGCGCTAACATCTTGCAAAAGATAAAGCCATTAATAAGTGATAAATACTTCTTCACTTTACTAATTCACCTAGAATGGAGCATGTGGCAACAATCCCAACATTCTGTGAATTAAATACACGAAATTCATCCAGGTTGGAGCATGTATCAACAATCCCATATACCCTGTGAATTTACAACATTATAAATTAATGCATGACCAGCCTTGTATTTCCTGTACTCATTACCGGTGCGGCATGACGAATGAGTGTTGTTCTCAGCAGAGCAACACGAACCTCCAAGCATTAATAATGAAGCATTTACGAAATACCCGTACAGGCTACAACTCTCGGTGTGTTATACTAGCCGATTAAGCATACATCTCTCGGTGTGTTATACTAGCCCGATTGAGCATATTTGAATCTGGACTGTCCATATCAGTCTCAGAAACGATCACGACCATCCAACTTCACTAGCATGATTGGATGGCTTAGATTGAATCCATGACCCCAAGCAAGTATTGGAATATTCACTACCGACCCAACGCGGGCCCCGCATGGTCGGCCTCCCCAAAAGGGTGGCATAGCTTGCCAAACCGCCCAAGCCAAAGCAGTATGGACGAAGAACCCTAAATTAGGGTTTGCGGCACATTACATGTGTCGCAAATCAGTCTCAACCATCCATCTTCGCAGGCATAGATGGAGGGTGTAGATGTAGATTCAAAGGGCCCAGAGCATGTCAACACGCTCACTGTAAGCCCGCCTACACACATGACCGATCGGTCAGGACCAACCATGGCTGGTCGTTCCAGATGGTGCGCCCAATGTGGGCATGCCGCACGGCCGGCAAAACCCTAATTAGGGATTGCATTGATCGTAAACGTCCGTTTTCTCCTGATCGAATGGAGGGTTTAGGAGTCGACTGAGCAGGTCCGGTGAGCATCAACATGATCACCGTGGACCCATCTATCTCCATACCCGATCAGCCAAGGCATACCATACCTGGTTATTCCAATTCGCACGCCCAAACTAGCGTGGTCACACCTCCCAATCACGAACTGATCTCGACCACTCAACTTCGTCGGACAAATTGAGTGGTTTAGATCACGTTTCCATGGAACAGTGAGGTATAGGCGTGAACACCAGCCTACCACCTACACGCTGAACCGATCGACCGGGACCGACCAAGCTTGGTCGTCTTGAAGCGCGTGCTCGAAGTTGGCATGACGCGCGGCATTTGCGGCACCAAACTTCTGTCATAAATCAATCCTGACCGCTCCTCTTTGCCGGACAAATTAAGAGGTTCAGATCACACTTTCACGGAACAGTGAGATATGGGCATGTATACCGGCATGCCATCTACACGCATGCCCGATCGGCCATGCCAAAATCGTATCCCAAGCTTGGATTCGACCAAGCTGAAAAGTGGTGCTTGCGCACCTCTTCTAAAACCCTAATTCCACTAACGGTCGCAGATGAGTGTCTCAAAGATCATCTCGTCCGTCCAACTTCACCGGCTTGGTTACACAGCCATGGTCAGGAGTTAACTGGTCAGTGAGGCGTCATGGTGATCATCACCCGTCACTTTACCACACCATGTGGTCGGCCAAGGGAGGACTTGCTTGCGCAACCTCTAAACCATCACATGAAGTAGGCTGGAAATGAGGCTATTTTGAGACGCTCAAACAACGATGCTTCATACATGCTGAATATACTCGATGCAGTACCTGCATATAATACACACGATACTTCACAAGTATAGACTTCCTAAATAACTTAGTTATTTAATCTAGCATTACATGCTAGTTTCTGTAGGTCCCACGATCCACACACTCGAGACATCAATCATGTCACAAACTGGGGGATACATACTGGGGTATTGGTCTGGCGGTTTACAACATGCAGCGCACAACGCGCCATCACAAGAACGTGTCAGGAAGTCATGGACGGTTAGTGATGATGGGAGAAGTGGACAAGACTGGTCGTGTGACACCAACACACGACTCCACTACTCCATCACTACACTTTCTCCACTTCCCACGAGATATGAGGATCATGCTTAAAGACTTGTATAAATAGGTTCTCCTCCCTATTTTCCAAACAAGAACAAGACAAGACAAGACAAGACAACAGAGGCAAGTGTTGATACAATCGTATTCAAACACCGGAACTGATAGCTTACATCCTGCAAGCCAGTTCAGCTTTTTGATACAAGTCATACATAGCCAACACCTTCACAATCTCAACACCTTCTTCGCTTCCCTCCCTAAGATCAACCCCATCTCCTTCACTTTGTGACCGAAACAAGTCTGGAACGGCCATTTCTTGGTTTAGGCCGGATTTGCACAGATTGATTTCTCGAATCTACAAGCACTCCCATGCAGTGCATTTGTTTAGGGTTTAGATTCATTTCTCATCCACACACCCCAAATTACCAAAACCGGCAGAAATAGTTTTCACCCATAAACAACAACATAGAATAAATCTGAGATGAAGTTGATTGTTTCAATTCAACAAATTTCTTTATGAATCCTATAATTAACGGTGATTTGTAAGGCCACAGTATATCTAATTCCAAACTTTAGCTGTGTACCACCCTAAACATGAATCAACAGTAAGAGATTTTAAAAAAAATCTTCGTAGGAAACCCGAAAATTCTCGGCGTTCCACAAATTCATAGAATTCACAAAACCCATCTTTATTTCAAATCCTAATCCTATCATAATTCAGTCCAAATATGAAATCAATTCCAAAACAAAACCTAGGTCTGCTGGTACTGAGTTTGACAAGATCAAAATAGAATTAGTAGTAGGAGATTCAATCTATAACCATCATATTGAGAAGGACTTGTTGGACTAAGAACAATTATAGTTGATTCATACCTTTAATTTCCAATCAAGAACACCAACTTCCCTTTTCAGTTAACCTCAAATTCCTACTGAGATTGTTGTTACAAGAGATTCAAATTCATTACATTTTCTTCTCACCAGGCCGAATACAAAGACTTAGCTTAGGGTTCACGAGTTTGGTTTCACCTGAATTCTTCTCGATCTATCAGTGGTTCAAGAGAAAAAGAAATCATTCTGGTAGAAAAATGTTCGAAAGTTTTTCCTCTCTTAGTTTTACTCTATTATTTCCAAACATATCCCCTATGGAAAAGGACGAACCACTGTGTCAAAATGGAAGTTCGCCACGAATCCAAAATAGTGTTGACTAAGCTCAGGGAAAAATCAGATTTACCCAGCTCCTAACATGTTAGTAAGCTAAACTTAGCACCATCAAAGGCAAGCATACAAAGACACATCCAAATAGAAAATACTAAGACCAAACAAACTTATCCAACCACATGGTTGGCCATACACAATTAATGAGATAATAACGACACAATTACTACTAATTTTGCTTAGGGAAATCAGTAATCAAAAGACAAATCATAGGATCGCTACATATATATCTTCTTAATGAATCACAACAACTTCTTCTTCAAATCTTCAAAGTCTTTAATCTTCGATTTAATCTTCAAAGTAACAATTTGCAAAAACAAACTTGATTTCTTATTGATTTGTCGCACAGAGCGGAGTCTGTTAACAATGGAAAATCAATGAATCTATCTTACGGATCTAGAAAAACTTAGATCCGTAGAAACGTTAAATATTTGATCTAGTTTGAGTGAGCCTTATATCAGAAGAGAAGGTTCTCAAAAATAAACAAACTAGGTGCAATCAAAGTTCAACCACCATTAGTCAATCAAATCAATCGAAAATAAAAGATAAACCGCAATTATCTAGTTTCCCACCAACGGTACTAATACAACTTCTCAATCCCAAAGAAGACTTTAAACTGAGCGGCCGTAAGAGATTTCGCCTAATTAGGTTACTCTCCTCTCCGAATAGGCGGCTTCACCAGTAACAACACAACCGGGGAAGTTTGCTGTCACGAAGGATTAGTTTGCTAGAAATGCAAACTTCAAGTATTTATAGACAAGGAAGTTTGGACACCAAGGAATTTCCAAAACCGAAAATATTCTCAAGATATGCAATATATTCCAAATTCGGTTTCCATAATTCCTGGAAACCCTCTGTCCAAAATATTGACCGAAAATCTCTTTGGAAAATCTTCAACTAGTAAATGCACATTACTAATTCTCATTTTCCTAAAATAAAATTAAAAACATTAAATAATAGATTCTTAACTTATTTATGTTTCGATTCTGGGATTCTCTTCCTTTAGCTATTAAGGAATAACTTTGAACAATTAAAGATAAGCATTACTGCACATGTTCAAAGTATGTCGACATCCTTACTATGTAAGTCCTCTTTCATACTTACAATCTTGAAACCGATTTGCCACACTTCCAAACAAGTTTAGAATTAGTTCATTTGACTTTCAAGAACTATGTGATTGATCAAGAACACTCAATCTCCAATCATGGGTTTAACGGTTCTACCAAAAACAAGTTTCGGTTCTACCTCCATGTGAGTATTGTGCATAGTCACACTAGCTTCCAAAATTCGGTTGACTAGGTACTAGGATTGGTTCCCCACATATTTATAGTATCTAACTTGAATTTGTTGCACATGTCCATAGGATCGGTTCCCCTTTGCCTAAAAACGTGTTGCATATGTCCATAGGATCGGTTCCCCTTTGCCTAAAAACGTGTTGCATATGTCCATAGGATCGGTTCCCGTTTATGCTAAAACATGTTGCACCTCATAAAAGGATCGATTCCCCTTTGTGATGTGTTGCACCTCTTACTAGGATAGGTTCCCATTTACCCAGAGTCTTACACAAAATCACAAACTCGATCATACCATCTCAGGTGATTACTTAAGATCGGTTTCACTAATAAAAGTCATACCAATACAAAAGTCAGGCCTTTGTGAATAGTTTTACCAAGAACACAAACAAGTCATGAGCGGTTATATTAATCACACATATTGGTTGTTCACAAGATATGCAATGAATAACAATACCAATAACGCCTGGTGTTGATACATGAAAAAATATCCCCTTAACGAGTTGGAGATGCCCCTAAGAGTAGAGGTGAACTTGGGTTAAGATGTAGGACTTGGGGACTAAACCCAAGCCCAAATAGAGATACCCATAAAAGATGGAAGGATAAAGGAGGAATTAATTAAGAAGGAAGGGGTTATGTTAAAGAATGACATTAAGGGTAATTAAGAGGTATTAGGACATGTGTCATGTAGTAGTAAAAAGAGGGGGTTTTAGGAAAGCCTATAAAAGAAAGGACAAGGTACAATGGAAGGGAGGACTCTCTCTCTCTCTCTCTTACTATTATGGGAATTGTGAGGTCATGTGCAATAGCTAGGACGGGTAGATCCTAAACCGAAATTCACCCCTCAATATTTGGCGACCACACCCGGAGGCTCGTGCCTAGCTCACAAATGACACACATAGGAGGCGCCGTTTCGTACACTACAGGAGCTTAAGAGGCCGACCATCCTATTAACCTCGATCAGGTAACATTAAAGGACGATGACAACGAGGAAGAAACACTGATCCTAGATGTCATCAATTAATCGGTGAACCATAAAGCTCGACCAGCGAAACCCACGCCGCTAACTCTACAACGCATGCAAGAAGAACTGAAGAAACGTGCTCGAAGGAGACATGAGTTAGAAAACTGGATAACGCAAGAAGTTGAAGCAGGACAAAGTGTCCCTGAAGAAACAAGAAAAGATGATAGACGCAAGGCTGATAAGGCAGTAGTAGCAACACAAAAGAAGATCGTCGATTACCCAGAGCAGAACTACCATGTAATGAAACAAGACAACCGATGCCGCGTGAGTATCCCGTATCCCGCACACATCCGAGGGTACCCATACCCCGAAGATTATACTTCCCCAAAATTCAAAATATACGAAGGCCAGGGAAACGCGCGGGAACATCTCAGTCGATTTCTATCAGCCATGAACGACAGAGCCAATGATGAAAAACTATGCTTAAAAGAATTTCCCAAGTCACTCATGGGACAACGTTCTCCTGGTATGACAATCTAAAAGAAGAGAGCGTGGATTTCTGGAAAACCTTGTCCGTACTCTTTCTCGGGAAGTTTTATTCGGCGAAAAGAAAGATTACAGCAATAGACCTAAGCAAGAGTGGACAGCGGGTAGGAGAATAAGTAGGAAAATACATCTCGCGGTTCCGACGATTGACATTGGATTGCCACGAAGACATCAACGAGGAAGCACTCGTCGAAATTTTTGTACGAGGAATGATCCCAACCTTCAAAGGGGGTCTGATTAATTTCAAGCTCCAGACCTTTGTAGAACTAGAAGAAGCAGCTGATAGGATCGCCGACTGCGTAGAAGAAGCACCCAAAGACTCTATCTGGCGTACTACGATTGGCGCCGTGGCAGAAACCTCATTTGATGCAAGGCCCAGTGTCAGCAGGGAAAGTAGGGGTCGGTCCCAAAGTGACGGCAGGAACCAAGGAAGGGGCGGAAGAGGAAGACGCGACCATAAAGTACCACCCCTCTCCCTTGTAGAAAAGATCGCGTAGTCAAACTTTTAAATCAATGAATTGCCGAAGGAGAAATTCAACTGCCCTCAACCACAATGGATATCAACAAGATGGAAAAAAGCTCGCCTAATTATTGTCATTATCATCGGAGGATGGGACACCCGACGGAAGAATGCTTTGTCATTAGAGGCATATTTGAACGAAAACGGGTAGCCGGGGAGCTCGAAAACACGAAACAAACAATCGCGCATGATCCGTTTCCCCGTCACTAACCCAAAGGTGGAGGGAAAGGGAAGAATTGGAGTATGACTAGCAAATTACAAACAACTTTATTTATTCTTTTTTTTTTTTTTTTTTTTTTTTTTTTAAAAAAAACGCTTTCATAATCAATGAGTAAGCATTACAAAAGGTCCCGGGGATGCCAAAGGCGCTCGGTTGACTGATAAAAGGTCTCAGGATAGCCAAGGGCGCCTGATTGACTGACAGAATTTACAAAAGGTCCCGGGGATGCCAAAGGCGCTCGTTTGACTGATAAAAGGTCTCAGGATAGCCAAGGGCGCCTGATCGACTGACGAAATTATAAAAGGTCCCGGGGATGCTAAGGCGCTCGGTTGACTGACAAAAGGTCTCAGGATAGCCAAGGGCGCCTGATCGACTGACGAAATTTACAAAAGGTCCCGGGGATGCTAAAGGCGCTCGGTTGACTGAAAAAAGGTCTCAGGATATCCAAGGGCACCTGATCGACTGACGAAATTTACAAAAGGTCCCGGGGATGCTAAAGGCGCTCGGTTGACTGACAAAAGGTCTCATGATAGCCAAGGGCGCCTGATTGACTGACGAAATTTACAAAAGGTCCCGGGGCTGCTAAAGGCGCTCGGATTGACCGACAAATGGGCACAAAAAAAAAACGCATTTGTCAACGCCTGCCAACCCAACATCCCTCTGAATGGAAGGAAACAAAAAGGGGGGGGGGGTAATAACACCCGCCCACCCTACAACCCCATGAAAAAAAAGGGGGCGCGTCCACCCCACCCAGCAATCCTTTACTACAAACGAACATAATAACACCTGCAAGCTAAAAACAACAATTCTGACTATTTCCTCACATGCATATTCACGAATATAAAATAGCCAACAAAATGCTAGCAGCAAGAGAAATTAATATAAACACCAATGAAGTATCCCGTAATGAAATACCAGTAAAAGAAAATAATCCAAACACCAACATCCCACAATAAACACCAAGTCTAAACAAAGATCAAGTCCAACAAAAGAAAAAAAATCAATCAAAGCTTCTCCAACTCCCGCCATTTCTCTTCGAGCTCAGCAAGGATCTCCGCTTCGGCAGCCTCGGCTCGCAATACCTCGTCATTTTCCAAGCCAGCATCTGTAAGCAACATGTTCAACACCACCCTCTTACTAGAAGTCGTCTCCGAGCACTTTTGAAGCTTCTCCTCCAGTTGAGAAATTTGGATGTAAGACGACCGCGAGGATCATTGCGGCTCTTCACGTTTACCAACAGTTCCTTTAACCACGCTACGGGAAAATTGACATTAAGCGCAGATTGTACAGAAGCCTCCCAGCCACGCAGCCTTGCCTCGTCGACAGGATCATCCCCTACATGTGCAAGCTGGTCTGCAATCTCTAGGAGATTCCTAGTCATGTAGCACAAGATAGGAATACCCAATAGACCCACCTTCGCCATATGACCACCGCCGCGCTCGACAATGTCTCTATAAGTAGCAGCAAGAGTAGTTGGAACCCAGAAGCCGTGAACAAGAGTGTGGGTAGAAGGATCCACCCAGCCTCGACAGCACTCACCACCAAAGGGAAGAAAAACTGCGCGTCCTCTGGGTCTGCTGTTATAACAGGGCTGGTCGGAGCATCAGTAGGAGGAATGTTAGCCGGCTTCTCTGTAAGAACAGACAAACTGCCATCATTCACTTTAGTGCGTTTAAAGGACCCATCGCCACTAGGGACCACGTGTCTGGCAATGTCCATGTCGGGTTTCACGACCTCTTTTCTTTTCTTACCCATGTCCTAAAACCAACAGCAACATGTCAACGAAAGGAAAGGAAAATGAACAACAAAAATGTAATAAATAACAAGGGAATGAGAAAGGAGGAAAACCAACCTCGGGAATCGACGAGCCTAGCGGAGTATCAACAACTTTAGGACGAGACGCGGAGGAACTAAAGGAAGATTCAGAGTCACTAGTGGAACCTGACAAACGAGAAATGAGCATCATTGCAAAGCCAACTTAGATTTATATAAAAAAAAAAAGAAAAAAAAAGAAAAAGAGAGGTGGGAAGAGGAAGGTAAAGAGAGAGGAATGACAAAAACAAAGACACGTATTAAATAGGAAGCTACATGTAGGAGCATTAACGTCTAATGCCACGTGGGATGAGGACCCACCAAAAACTGACCGGCTAGACCCAGAAGGGCTCATCGATTGCAAAACGACACTGGGAGACACCGGAAGTTCACCCCTTCCACGAACAGTTTCAGCCCTAAGAGGGTGAATTGACGATACGTGAAGGCGCGGTGATACCCAGCCAGCCCCTGTAGGGAGGGTAACCCCCAAATCTCTCAACTGGTCCACAAACGAGAAAGTTGGGCTGCCGCTCACGTCCCTCGGGGGTTGCGATGCGCTCCTCCTATGACTTTGACGTGACTGAAAAGGTGCAGTGTTAGCAGAAGAACAAGGGCGCGGAGCAGAAGACTGATTCGCCTCCCGCCTGGCTTTCTTCTTTAAACTACTCTCAGTCCAATCATATTCGGGTATGTTTAATTATTCCTCCATAACGTAAGAAGGAGCTTTCCACCCTAAGCGATTGGAAGGAGGAGCTCCCTGGGGAAATGATTTCCGCCATCCATGTCAATCAAAATAAAGCGTGGAAACAAAATGACAAAACAGAAAAAGGCGCAAAAAATATATATAGCAAGTACCTGGGGCGCCGAAGGACTAGTGGACGTCTTCACATTTAATCGTGGAGGCTTTCGGTCAGAAAACGCCCCTTTCTTTGGCTTCGCAGGTTCATGACCATCGGGCGGGGCCCAAGAAGTCACCACAGGATCTGTAGGAGCAGAATATCGCGACATTAATACTTTGCGAGAATAATAAACGACTACACTGCGAAGGCGTCACAGGGAAGTAATATAAATGACGTAATGGGTGACTACAGTCAAAACATGAGAAATGTATGAAGACTTGGCGAGATTTAGGAGTGTCGCAAGGAAAAACGTTTATAACACTCGCGACACTTCGCGAGTTATTCCCGAAAATAAAGGACAACTTAGCTGTCATCCACTGTGTATTACCCTATATAAAGGGTTGAGTTAGTCTGTTGTGGGGGGGGATTCTGGAGAATTGTTAAGCAAGTCATTAGGAGAGAGAAAATTAAGAGTGATGGTAATTTCTTTACTTCTGTTCTACATTTCTTTGTAAACCTTTCAAGAAAACAATCAATAAAATATATTGTTACTCATCTTCAAATGGATTAATTAAGCAAATTCGAGTGAGGGGTGTAGTGTGGGATTTCCTGCAACTACATATGCGCTAGAAACAGGGAATGAGTAGAAGATCAACCTTGTGAATTGGAAGAATCAGGTGTAACAAGAAAGAAATCTCGAATAATTCTCAACAATTTACTAAAATTGAGAAATGGCTAGAAGAAAGGATGCATCAGAACAACCAACGATTGTAAGGAGAAGTGGGAGATTAGTTGGAGAAAGGAGAAATAAAGTAGGTGAACCATCAAGGATAAATGCAAGAGATAGGGAAGAAGGTCAAATTCAACCACCAATTCAACCACAAATTCAACCACAAATTCAACCACAAATTCAACCACCAATTCAACCACCAATTCAACCAGCACTGAATAGAGTAATCGATTATGATAGAGTGAGCGTGCATACATGGAGATCAGATTCTACGGGAGAAAGAGAAGAAGTGCAACAACTGATGAATAATGGACAACAAGGAAGAAGTCGAGAGGAAATGGGAGAAACAGTTCATAGAAATGAAGAAATTGTAGCATTAGAAACGTTGAGACAAACAATACATGAAGAAAGGCGTCTAGAAGCAGAAGAACGCGCAAATTTAACGAGGCAAAACCACGAATTAAGGATGGAAAATAGGAGGCTCGCAAAATAGAAGATCGAAAAGTAATAACGAGATCAAGAATCTTTGCGAAACATTACTCGGAAAACGTTAATGAAGAAAATTTGGAAAGGGAACTAAGGTTTGGCGAAGGTGGTCGTGAAGGAAGAGAAGTAGTAGAAGATCGTTATATTCCACGTCCTGAAGATCTACAGAATGGTCAAAATGATGGAAATCAAGAAAATAGGCAGCGTCAAGGGCAGAATGATCCGATTAATGAAGAAAATCAGTGAGAAGGAAGAAGAATATTACTTGGGAGAGAGACACGAAGGAAACAAAAGGAAATTGAAGATGACATTGAAAAAAATTATATTGAACAAACGCGTTTAGTTCGCGAGAGGGAAAGATTGAGAGCAGAAATGGAAGAACAAGAATTGGAAGAAGCAATTCGGCAGAACAATCATGACAATCGAGAGAGAAGGCGCGAGCAAAATCGCAACAATGGAAATATCAACGAAGAATATGAAAGAGTACAAAGGAGAGTTGGTAGACAACCAAGAAGAGAAAACGATATATACAATGATGTGCACATTCGCGAACGAGATGAAGGAGAAAGTCGCAGAGAAAGAAAAGAAGAGAATGTTGAACAAGAAAATCAAGATAGGCGTGAACGCAGAAGGAGAGAAACGGAGCTAAAAAGACCAATGAATCCGAACACTGAGGTAAATGAACAAATTCTAAGAGAGTTGGCGGAGATGAGAGGAATGTTGAACAACAGAGGAGGTGGAGGAAGAAGACAATTGGATGAGGCAATCGAGGAAGCTGCAAAAAAACCCTTTACTTTAGAAGTGAAGTTAGGTGGGATACCCCCAAAATGCAATTTACTGCGTTAACCAAAGATTTTTGACGGAACAACTTGCGCAATACAACACATCAAAGCGTATGTAAGATGTATGTTACAATGGGAAAGTCATGACGTTATATTGTGCAAATATTTCGCATCAAGTTTAACAGGAGAAGCACTGAAGTGGTTTGAAGGTTTACCAAGAAACACCATCACGTCATTCAACCATCTACAAGCTATATTCTTGGGGGCCTACATAAGTAACAACTCCTCACGACCAGGAATTGAAGATGTATTTGGGCTAAAACAAAGGGTTGGCGAAAGTTTAAGACACCTAACTGTGACATGGAAGACGATGTGTAGCGAGATGGCTGGAAGAGTAGATGAAAGATATCTCGTTTTATCATTTATAAACGCTATGTTCGCAACCAATCTGTTATATATCCAAATTTTTAGAGTCAAGAATACAATCACGATGACGGAGCTGCGAGAATTGCAAGAGGAATATATTGCTTTGGAAGAAAGGCAAAATGAGGTGGAGTCGTACCCGATTGCGAATACAAGTTCAAATGCTGCGAATGCAAGTTTGCTACCCAGGTTAATACACACAGTGGCGAGTACCTCGCAAGGGAAACGAGAGAGAGTGGTGGATGATGGACAGCCAAAGTTAGTAGCCATGGGAAACCGAGATCAAGAAGAGTTTGAAAGAGAAAGAAATTACTACAACCGTGGCGGCAATAACAAAATTCAGATACTTGATCACTCGCAAGAAACCTATGGAAGTCAAAAACAGAATTATCATGGAGGTCAGCGACGTCATAGAGTAGTATGGGAAGAAATCAAGATGTCACCACTGAATACTAGTGTTGAAAAAATCTGGGAAGCTATACTCCTGATGGAAAACATACCTGCACCATGGAACATGGGGAATGAACCACCACCAAGTGATAGAAGTCATGAATTCTGCTCTTACCACCGTTTTCATGGACATTTGACAAACGACTGCAGAAACATAAAAAGAATCATCCTTAGAATGATTGATCAAGGGAAGCTGAATCACTTTCTAAAAAGTGAAGAGAAAGTTCAACAATTGCCACCACCACCATCAAAGGGGAAAGAAACGTTCGTAATAGAAGTTGGGGCGAAAGCTAAAAATTTATTTTGTAACTCCATTGTTCACTCATATCGCACAATTGAGGATTTTCATGATAATATACTCAGTAGGGTTTTTGCGAGGGATGTTGATAATAAAGAAGTGATGAACATTGCGAAGATGTCGCAGTTAAAAGAGTGGCAAATGCAGATTATTTCTTTCAACGCAGAAGAGATTCCTGAAGGCAAAGAGACGCACGACAATCCATTGGTTGTAAAATTGGAAATTAATCCAAAACCAGTAGATGGCGAAGACGATGAAGCAGAGAATTGTTTGGGCGATTAACAAAATATTGATTGATACTGGAAGCTCAGTAAACATCCTCTTTTACCATACTTACAAGACTATGGGGGGAAAGGATGCAGAATTGATACCTTCAACATACAAGATATATGGTTTCAATGGCACAGCAAACAAGCCTAAAGGAGAAGTGCATATGAGGATACCTCTGCAAGGATTGTTTACTGATATTCTGTTCTGTGTGGTCGATGTGGAATACCCTTACAATGCATTGATTGGAAGACCATGGTTGCATGACATTCTGGGTGTAGCGTCAACATATCATCAGTGTATAAAATTTCCTCATCCTAGTGGTGTTGGAATTATAAAAGGAGATTGGACGGAAGGACATAAATGTTATGAGATCGATGTGGAGAGCTGCGAAGAGAGAGCTGAGAAAAGAAAGGGTTGGAAGCAACATGCAAAAGATGAGAAAAGAAGAGAAAGATTAATGGTGGATGCCATTGATGTAAGAGGAGAAGATACATTGCGAAACAAGTGCATGAAAGCAGTTTGAAATTATTAAGAGATTTGAATGGTGTAGAGGCAGAGAGTAGCAAGAGCAAAAAGTGTAAGAAGTGAATAATCATCAAAAAGCAACAACAAAAGCTTGTTCAGAGTACGAGGAAGAAACAATAATTGAGGAAGAAATATGCAAGGACCTCGCCATCAAGAATGTATGACAATTTGATTGAAGAATTGAAAAACAAAAATGATTAAACAATGTAAGGTTGTGCGATAGTTTCGCAAACAAAATGAATGATTGAATGAATTAACAAAAATGAAAGAGTGAGTGAATGGGACGAACCTTTATGGCGTACACCTTAGTTCGCGAATGATATTTCGCAAGAGGCAAATGTAAGACCTAAAGTGCGTCATATAAGGGGGTATCTCTTGACATGGCTCGGGGAAAGGTTACACCGCTCCCGGAACCCGAGTCATGGAAATTTGGGGCCCATGAAAGCCTATCCGGGAGATACCTTGGATTTCCAACTATATATATATATATATAAGGTTATACCCCAGTTGGACGCCCGAGGGTCTCTTCCAAGGAGTCAGTGTATGCTCAAGGCTCCGGGGTACACGGTTGAGCCAAGAGTGCCTGGGGCATTTGAAGTGTCTCGGCCATTCTTGGCAAGTCTTGGTATATCTTTGCACTCGGCCCGAAGAAAACTCCACTTAGGGTGCGGTCTCGTAACCATAAACCATATAGGTATAAGGGATAAGAGGCTGCGAAAACAACCGGTTGTTGTTAAGACCGGATGGGAGGAGCTAGTCTTGTATGGCCGATGTACGCCTCCTTGAAGGGGCAACCAGGGAGAAGATAAGGGCGGCACCCTCCATTAGGGAGCTGATAAGTGTCAAAAGACGCAAATGTCATGAGGCTTTATTTTCGCAAGGAAATTTAGGCTTGTCATATTTGTGCGACGATCCTGTAGAGGCAATAATACTGACGCAAGGATAAGGCGAGATCAATGGGTTTTTGCATGAAAATACAAAGACGTCCTGCGATTTCGTCGCGAAGACGGCAATGTCATGGGATTTTACACTCGCAAGAGTATTTAAGCCTGTCATATTGTCGCAGATAAAATACCCTGCAGAGGCAAAAATACTTAACAAATGATAAGACAAGGTCAATGGGTCATTACACAAAAATGTAAAGACGTCCTGCGACTTTGTCGCAACGAGGGGTGGCGAAATAAGACCTTTAATTAGGAAGGCAAAATAAGACCACACAAAAACGATAAGGCAAGATCAATGAAGTTCTTCATTTGTGGAGACAATCTGCGATCTTGTCGCAATAACGGGCTTCAGCATAACTAAAGATATAGACATACATAGAATTGAGAAAGCAAATATGCTTGCGAAAACGAATAACAGAGAAAAATCTCTCATTTGAATAGGATAAAGTTTTGTTATTCATTTCCATATGAGGAATTTATGCATTCATAATATTAGTTAGTCGAATTATAAAAGAGAATTGCTTGATTAATATGTGCAAATAAAGAAAACGAAGATTGAATTCACGATTGACAATCCAAGAAGATTGAAAGAGTATATATATTACAAGAAGCGAAAGAAGAAAAAGATGTTATTTCTTTGAGGATTCTTCTTCTTGGTCAGATTCTTCAGTTTCATCATTCTTTTCGCCAGATTCTTCTGCTTCGCTAGCTTCACTATCAGAGACATCCGAGAAAGGCGTATCTTCAGGAATATCATCGTGAAGACAAGGATATGAAATAAGAGGAATGCGGTGATCACTGCAAACCATTTCAATAGTTTGATTGCGAAAACGAACAGCAGTATTGTTGAAATTCGCCACTGTAGCTTGTAGTTGTTTCTTCAACTTAGAATACTTGTTATTGCGAAGAGAAAGGCCTTCTGCGAGTTCTCCTTTTTCAGACTCAAGTTCTTCAATCCTTGTTTGAAATCTCTTCTCAGATTCTGCAAAACGTATGATAATGAATTAACAACACTATAACAGTACTACAGAGGTAAAGAGCAGAAAAGTATAATAAACAACCTTCTCTGTCAGATATCATATCTTTAACCAAGGCAGTATGCTCGGTATGAAGACTAACATCAACACCTAAATTATTCCTGGCATTATCTAGAACCTTCGCAGCCCAAGCAAACTCATCATCATTATTTATAACAAGAAGCGAACGAACTTGCTCTTCTCGCTCAATAAGTATGGAATTCTGGCGAAGAGATTCATCTCGTTCAATTTGTACTTCGAGAAGAGACTTTTGAAATGTTGCTAATGCCTGTGCACCCTTATTAGCAATACGATCTTTCTCATCTATAAGGCCACTATTTTTCTTCCTTTGAAGCTCGATTTTTCTATGGGAATCAAGATACATTTGTTTAAATCGGTTGGCTAAACCTAAACTAGCTCTATGCTCAATCTCTAAAAGGCGACATTTATTTCGAAGTTCATTTAATAAAAGGGAATCAATTTTGTTCGACGAATTACTTAAAGACTCGTTGAGATGGGTGAGAAGAACATCATTATCCATGGGCTCGGGAAATGAATGGAGAAGAATGGCTTCCTCAGAGAGATTATATATGTCTGCGAAAATAATAAATCAGGCAAAGACAAAGTAAAGATAACTGGAAGAATAAAAATTTTATACCATAAAGTTGCTGGTTAGCGCTTTGAAGAGTAGACATCTTAGTCTTCTGAGAAGCAGATTCAGTTTCCAATTGTTGAATTCTTTCATCTTTCTTGCGAGACATCGCAATCTCAATTTCTAGTTCTCGAATCTTCTCTTTAAGTTGGAGATTCTTCTTTTTAAGGTTGTCGCGTCTTCTCTCGAGATCTGAGGCAACAACAAAGGAAGCTCTCCCAGACTGTAAAGGAAAATAAAGAAACTGTTAAGATAAAGCTTATAATAGAACTTACAGAGAAGCAAAGGAATATAAATATACCAAAGCAGTAAGAGCATTTAAGTGACTGGAGGTCAATGTTCGGGAGACTCCGCGAAAAGATTCATTATCCTCTAATAGTGGGGCATCGCAAATTTTTGCGAGAGCTCCGCAAGTAGCAGTTAGATGATCATCTCCTAATCCTTGCATAGAATCGGAGAAGACACTGGACAATTGCGCCATAGCAGAAGTTGTTGAATGATTTTCCTTCGCAGAATAAGTACCGATCTCATTCTCATTTTCGTCAGTGTTCTCGCTGGTTTGGGAATTAGAATGAGAAGGAGATTGGAGTTTCCGTTTTTTGGAAGATGGACCAGAAGATTTATTCTTGCGAGAAATGATTTTACCCTTGCCTTTAACCTTCGCAGCTATGGCCTCTTCAACGTCAACCTTAGCATACGCATGAAGATAAGAAACAGAGGCAATAATATTGTTTAAAATAACAAAAGAAAATGTTTCTTACTTCATCCGTGAGCGATCGGATTATCGCCAGGGTACTCGGCTTTGGATCTTCTTTATACTTCTTTCTCATTCTGGCGATCTAAAATTTTTTGAAAGTTAATAAATAAAAGAGGAAGAAAATGTCGCAAGGCGGAATTGAAAAAAGGAAGTATACCTCTTTCGTTTCCTCAGGCCACTTAAACTCCCAAGGATGATAATTCGCAAGGTGTGCAGGGAGAACATATGAACCTGCGATATAAGGTCCACTCAACAACAAAGGAACAACCCACCATTTCTCATCTTTGGAATGACGGGGAGTGCTATTGTTACCCGAATGCCAATCAATATCTTGCATAAGCGACTTGTCATCGAAATATTATCTTTTCTTTTCAATCGAGCGCCCAATGGGATTTATCATTTCTCATGTTTATTACTGAATAATTCGCAAAGAAATTTTCTACAGTATACTTCTCAGCAACTATCTCCAAATTTGCGAATTTAGGATCTCTAACATTAACAGGATATAAAGATCCTTTACCAGCGCCGCGGTTTGCGAATTCAAGCATCAAACGGATGCAGTCGCCACTCAACTGATAAACAGCTCGTGAGAACTTTTCATGAGCAAGGATTTCATAGAATAATGGTACCTCGGGAATATATAAAGGAATGGGAAGACCTGCGAGGAGTTGACCTAGCGAGACTATGATTTTATGATCATCACATTGATGATCAGAAAACAGTTTTGCAGAGAGAATAGACGAAGATTTTTGATCAGGAATGGTTGACAAGATAAAACCCTTCTCTTGTAAATTATTTTGAGTATCTTCAAAAAGGGGTTTATATGTACGACCCAGTGAAGCCATTGATGTAGTATGGGAATGAATGGAGAATTATAGATTGAAAGAATTGAAGGGGAGGATTACAGTAGCAGAAGCGCAAATTGCGGAGGAAGAAAGTTAAAGGAAAGTTGCAGAGGGAAAATAAAAGAGAAAAAGAGAAAGAGGAGAAAACTATATATAGAGAAGAGAATCCTCGGGAAAACAAATGCATTTAATGCGAGATGGGAAGTGAATGGTCAAGAATAAACGGTTGAAAGAGACGTGTCAAGAAAAGAGTGGAAGAAAGAACACCTGTAATAAATTCCGTACATAAGTAAAACGAGTAAAAATGAACAATCGCGAGATAAAGATGAACAGTTGCGGCATTTTAAAACATTGGTTCTCATGACATTCTCTTCTTCGCAGAGAAGACATGAGAAGAGGCAAGATGTAGGAGCAGAATATCGCGACATTAATACTTTGCGAGAATAATAAACGACTACACTGCGAAGGCGTCGCAGGGAAGTAATATAAATGACGTAATGGGTGACGACAGTCAAAACATGAGAAATGTATGAAGACTTGGCGAGATTTAGGAGTGTCGCAAGGAAAAACGTTTATAACACTCGCGACACTTCGCGAGTTATTCCCGAAAATAAAGGACAAACTTAGTCATTCATCCACTGTGTATTACCCTATATAAAGGGTTGATTTAGTCTGTTGTGGGGGGGATTCTGGAGAATTGTTAAGCAAGTCATTAGGAGAGAGAAAATTAAGAGTGATGGTAATTTCTTTAGTTCTGTTCTACATTTCTTTGTAAACCTTTCAAGAAAACAATCAATAAAATATATTGTTACTCATCTTCAAATGTATTAATTAAGCAAATTCGAGTGAGGGGTGTAGTGTGGGATTTCCTGCAACTACAGGATCCGTACGACCTTTGTTGGAAGGAACGAGGCGATGCTCAGCAGCCACGGCATCATCAAGCTTGACCCGACCAGACGCATGAAGTTCTCGAAGATCTTGGACAGTCAGAGCACGAGGGGGAGAAGACTCGCGCAAAAGAAAGTTCAAAGCTCGACGCCTTAAAAAATCATGATACTCGTGGGCTCTCTCGGTAACCGCTAGGGGCCGCGCGGAGATGGGTTTCTTGAACGAAAAACGGATCCCCCAATCAGACAAACAAGTCGCTCCTTTGAAGACATAGCGGTTGAAGCTGGTGACGATGTCTTCAACGTTAGAACTATTTGGAGGAGGAAACCTAGGTGGAACCCCCTGATAAAACCCAACTTGTCGAGCCGCGCGATCAGGATTATACGACATAGCAATGACTTTACCAGCATAAAAACCAGGGAGAAAACCAGGTAACACAGCCATCACCGAATCAAAGTCCGCTGCCGATAAAGGCTTTGAGGAATCCAACTCAACATCAAAAGGAGCAAGAAAGTCATAATGCGCCGGACCTGAACGACCATCCTGGTAAGGAAATGGTTCGAAATCCTTGGCTATATCCAGATGCTTGCCTAAATCGCCCTTTAGTATCTTCCCCTTCATGTTCCACAAAGCCATCCGCGGGTAGCTATAGACAATAGGAAGCTTCTTCAATGAACCATCATCCTGTTTAACATCTTCTTCACGATGGATGGCGAGGTCATTTGGTTTCGGCGCGCATGGGGGGACGTGTTCCCAGTACCAATCCTGCATGAAGAAAGCAGGGATGTAGGTCTCGATCTTGTGGGATGAGCCCATCGTCTGGAGATCCCGGCAGAACAAGTCAAGATGACGATACAAGCCGCCTAAAAACATCGGTGCGAGTGGAAAAGAAACACCGCGGGATAACAACACCGCCATCGGCACGAGCTCATGTTTAATGGTATCTTGGGGACTGTACTCAAACACATCATGGCAAAGCCAGAACAGTATAAAAGCGGCTAACTCCGCGCGGGGATTCTCCTCCTTACGCTTGCAGGGGAACGCTTTTTTATCAACTATCTGGGGAGCCCAATACTTCAACCAGAGAGGGAAAGAGGCACGACGGTTGAGCTTGGCAACCCACTCGGGATCAGTTTCCGGTGGATCAGATGGACCATGGATTGCCTCATGAGCGCGAAAAGAGCTGGATATCAGTCGATCGCCGGACGGGTGTTTAGGAGGTGCTTCATTCTCCTCTACCCACTTGGCTTTCAGTTTCTTGGCTGACGAGGGTGTCTCCTTTTCGGGCACAGCCTATTCACCTTTGGCCCGCTCCGGAGGCGCTTGGGTCTTCCGAACCAGTTCACGACGAGAATCGTCCTTGCACTTCAGCAGATAAGTACACAATTCCTTGTCCTCATCATTTAGCGCTCTGAAAACAGCCGCCTCCTCATATGAATGAATACCATAGATCGGCAGCCCTGTAAGGGCGACTACATCCTCTAAAACGATGGTCACTTATCCCCATGCTGTGAGAAGGGTATGAACCGGAGGAGTCCAACGACAGAAGAGCCGCGTTATATCACGAATGCACCTGTTCACTTCCCGCTTAAGAGACGAAAGTATAGCTTCCTCGATGTTGGCCCGCTGGAGTGTAGCGACATGGTCAGGGTTGGAGCGTATACGAGCTGCCCAATGTGGCCACACCGAATGAGTTTTCAACTTGGACCGAATATCGATAAGGGGGAGATTGTAATCGCCGCGATGAATAGCCATCTATGGAACATTTTTAAACGCAAAAGAATCCATGCTCTCCGATTCGGGTTGCATAAGCCATCCGGGAGCAGCAGGGTAAGGTAGCACAAGAGGGTTTAAAAGGCGAGAAACAAAGATATCTTCTAAAGGAAAAACGCGCTCACCTCCGCAGAATTCCCTTAACCTCAACACGCGCTTTAAGGCGGGACCACTCGTGAACTCGGCGATTGTATATAATAAGTCGTCTACTGGAGCGGGCAAGATGATCTCTTCCTGGTTAAGATGCTCTGTTTCTTCAGAACCATTTCTATTAGGCTGTTCGGATTCATTACTCTCGTCGGATGATAGACCGCTAGAGGAACTATCAGACATGGCGAGTATATGGGTATGTTCAAAAGGAGGAAAGAAGGAAAAGCATTAGGGGAAAAATGGATTGACAGCTCTATATATAGGGGGGCTTTAAGGTCGAACGTGGCAGTTACTGAGGGGAAGTGGTAACCGTCAGAAACTGAAAAGGGAGAAAGGTTTTGCATGATGGGAAATCAAAGTGTCGCCCACGATCGCAGATTTGATAAAACGACGAAATTTGCTGTGAAAACAGGAAGGCGCCTAAAGGAGATCCTTTTGACTATTGGATCATCTGATAATTGACCCAATAGTCAGGGGACTAATGTTGATACATGAAAAAATATCCCCTTAACGAGTTAGAGATGCCCCTAAGAGTAGAGGTGAACTTGGGTTAAGATGTAGGACTTGGGGACTAAACCCAAGACCAAATAGAGATACCCATAAAAGATGGAAGGATAAAGGAGGAATTAATGAAGAAGGAAGGGGTTATGTTAAAGAATGGCATTAAGGGTAATTAAGAGGTATTAGGACATGTGTCATGTAATAGTAAAAAGAGGGGTTTTTAGGAAGCCTATAAAAGAAAGGACAAGGTACAATGGAAGGGAGGACTCTCTCTCTCTTACTATTATGGGAATTGTGAGGTCATGTGTAATAGCTAGGACGGGTAGAACCTAAACCGAAATTCACCCCTCAACACCTAGCGATTTCCTTTTCGATTCACAAAACAAGTTCATGAATTTACTTCCTTAAAACACATGTAAAACATTGTTTCCTAGGATGAAATCCTCACCTCATACCCATACATAATCACAATAGCATTTAAACGATTATGTCGATGTCTTATCTACAAAGTTTAATGGTTAAGCAATAAACCTCGTATTGTATTCCTTAATACCATGTCTATCTAGAGTGTTCATGCTTCGCAGTTTTGTTTTCAATATGCACGACTTGAAAGATACATTAGGGAATTAAACAGTTCAAGTCAAATATCACTAACCTCAAGTGAAAGGATGATGTTGTCGTTGTAGCTTCTTACTTCTTCACTTCTTCAAGTCTTCGCAATACTTGTAATGTCTCATATCCTAATACTTTCAAGCTAACCTAGACGAAGTTGACTCTAGTACATAATCAAGCGACTCTTTAAATGAGTTTTGATTCACTAAAATATGACAACCAAACTTGACATACCAACGCTTGGTGAGTTCAACCGAGCTATGCTCTAACAAATGATTATCCACATCTCATGGAAGGAAGAAATCTCCCAACGATGGTGTTAAGTCTATTCTCTCTAATCACTCAAATGATCAGAAAGTGTGTATCTTTTGTGAATCAAAAGGACATGTTGAGCAAAAGAGGAATTCCAGGTTGAATAACCCTTAGATCTAATTCTTTAAGGTGTAACTGACATCCGTATGTCTAAACCAATTGGCTTTAGTACTCACCCTATGTATCCTACCAGGAAAGTCAGCTCAATGTGTTCCTCAAATGTTCAAGAGCGTAACAGACTCCTTAACACAAATCTTCCAAGAAGAGCTCAAGGTTCTTCTTCAGTCAAAAAGGGAGATAATGTTGTTGTTGTTGTGAATAAGGTACCAGGAGAAGTATGTAAAAATGGAGATATGAAAAACAACCTAAATGTGATAATTGAAGGATATAAATATATCGTCAATAGGCTGTCAATTCTCTCTAGTCAAAATTCTTCAGGTAAGAATCCATACTATGCATCGTACTTTGATGATAGTAAGCTTTATGATAATTTTTCGCATCAAAACGGTTTTCCTCCAAAGATTAGGAAAAAGAGGTTTTTATTTGATGAGCTCAAGGCTCATACTTGTGCTAATTGATCACAAGGTTGAAACATCACTCACAAAAATCCTGGTTGAGTGAGATATGATCAAGTATACTTGATGGCAAAATGTTTCTGATTCTCTAGCTATTTTCTTATCGTTCTTAGATGAATTATCATTCACAAACATTTTTGCATAAGTATGTTGTAGTTGCAGGAAATCCCACACTACACCCCTCACTCGAATTTGCTTAGTTAATCCATTTTAAGGTGAATAACAATATACTTTATTAATTGTATTCTTGAAAGATTTACAAAGAAATGTAGAACAGAGCTAAAGAAATTACAATCACTCTTAATTTTCTCTCTCCTAATGACTTGCTTATCAATTCAAAAGAACCCCCCCCCCCCTTACAACAGACTGACTCAGCCCTTTATATAGGGTAGTATACAGTGGATGACAACTAAGCTGTCCTTTATTTTCGGGAACATCTCGCGAAGTGTCGCGAATGTTATAAACGTCTTTACTTGCGACACTCCTAAATATCGCCAAGTCTTCATACTTTTCTCATGTTCTGGCTTTCGTCATCCATTGCGTCATTTATATTTCTTTCTTGCGACGCCTTCACAATGTAGTTGTTTATTACTCTCACAAAGTATTGATGTCACGATATTCTGCTCCTACATCTTGCCTCTTCTCATGTATTCTCTGCGGAGTAGAGAATGTCATGAGAACTAATGCTTTGATATGTCGCCTCCGTTTAATTTCTATTCGTTTTTCTTTTACCGACAAGATTCCGTGAATTTAGGAATGACTGTTTACACGTATCTAAAAGTACATTTTTTACCGGTTCGTCCGGTTACCCTTCTCTTGTCTATTTAAAGAAGGATTCCCTTTGAAAATTCTCTTCTTTTACTTCATCTTCTTTATTGTCTGCAACTTTTCTCTGCCGTTTTCCTTCATCGTCTTCCTGCTTTAATTCTTCTGCTATTGTTTCTATGGCATCAAGGTTTGTTGATTTCACCAATTTTGATTACTTCATGATTGATCTCTCTTATTGTAGTCTTTTATTTGAATATTGTTCTTCTTTTAATGTTTCTCCCACCATTTTTATTTCAGCCAAGACAAACCCAGCTCCCAATTCACCGTTAAGAACCCTAATATTTCTTCAAGTTCAAAATTGAAATCCTTTGCTTCTAAAAAGCATCCTGCGAGTGGCAAGGTATTTAAGAAACATTTACCCTTTTAATAACAATATTGTTGCCTCTGTTTCTTATTTAACTTGTAATTCGCAGGATGGCAAAAATGAAGGTAGATTTCCCAAGAGGCATCGCCACTCTAAGCCTGTCGCACCTTCTGTTTCCTTTCCTGGGTTCAATCTTATTCCTTCTCCTGTTGTGCCTTCGCAAAGCGATTCATCTCTTCCAGCGATTTCCTCGCAAGAGAGACCAATCCCTTCTCTTCAAGATAATCCATCCTCTCCTGCGATATCCTCGCAGGATAAATCAATTCCTGAGTTTTCTGTGAATGAAGTTCTTCAAAATGTACCCCTCTCCACTCTTTCTCTTAATACTTCTCTTTCTCCTTCACCTATTTATCAGACTTCTTCAACTGGCATTCTTATGATCAAGAATGATTCAACTTTTCCTTCCTCCTCTTCTGAGTCTACCCCTCTTACCAAAGAAAACCTAGAAGGGATAGATGTGGCTTTTAAAGTTTTATCAGACACCATGAACGATGTCAAGAAAACCTCCACTGATCCTATCAAGTCTTGTGTTTTTGAATCCTTGAATAAATACTTTGGCTCTGACACAGTGTCGCAAACATCTTTGGAGCAAGAAGTTAAGATCTTAAAGAACAATCTTCTCAATATTTCACTGGATTGCGACAATCTTCGCAAGAAGAATGAAGATTTAAAAGGTACATTTTGCCTCTACCCCCCTTTTTTTTTTTTTTTTTTTTTTTTTTTTTTTTTGAAGACTCAAGTCCTTGTTCACCCTTCAAGCTTTAAACCAGAAACGAAAAATGGAGATATATCAGTTGGAATCTACTGTTGAAGAAGTTCGAGCTGATAAAGATTCTTGGGTGGAGCAATATAACCAATTAGATAATCTCCACACATATGCTATTGACCAAATAGATAATCTTTCTAAAGAAAATGCTGATTTAGCTCAGAAACACGACTTGTTAAGTAATGACTTATCTCGCCTCTCGTATTCTTTGACTAAAGCTAATTTAGAGTTGGAAACTTTATCAGATGAGAATGGAATTCTTTCTCAAGAGAAGCGAACTTTATTAAACAAGGTGTCAGTTTACTCGCAGCAGTATGATATTTGTCAAAAATTGTGTAAAGAGCAAGAACAATCTCTCCGCTCACTGAGAAATAATCTTGAAGAAGTTACTATCGAGAAAAATAAACTTATTCAGGGTAGAATAACTTTAAGTGTAAAAGCAAACCAACTCAAGGATCAATGTTCCCAATTGGAGAAATCCAATTCTTCCCTCGCAAAAGAAAATGCCAGACTTATTTCTGACGAGAAATATCTGCGAGCTCGTTTGAAAGGATTAGTTGGAGATAACTTTGATATCGCCATAGACCAACTGGAAAATAGTTGTTATGTATTAACTCAGCACCTTATGTCGCAAAAGGAAGGTAGTCATAACAGTTGGCTGCCTCATCTATTCTTCATTTATCGTTGCTTCATAACTTTTATTTTTATAATATTTGTTGCTTTTATTCTTTGTTTCGCAGTGTCTGAGAAAAATCTTCATTCCTCCCTTACTGCTTTGAAATCTGACCACTCAAAAATTCGCAAGGAGAATAAAATGCTTGCTACTTCCCTTATGCATTCTCGCGACAGAGCAGAAAGAAGATTCAACTATATGTGTGGTTTCAAAGATATAGAGAGTAAAAATCAGCAGAAGGCGCTCCTTCGTCAACTTCATCTTAAAGCTGAAGCTCTTGTGAATGGTGTTTTACTATCTAAATCTCTTGATCCCGTTTCTGTTGCACCTCTGGAAGTAAGTGATGATGAAGTTCCCAATTCTCCTGACAGTGATTATGACTATCAAAGCTGCGAAGAAGTCGCAAATGATGAAATCTTCAGTAAGGATATGAATGAAGGAACTTCTGATGCAAACCTCCCAACTGGCGAAAAAGAGGCTGATAAGATTGTTGAAGAACCCGTAACATCTCCTGTTGATGTAGAGAATTGAATTATTTCTGTAATTATGCATTTTTATTTAAAATTTTTTAACTGGATGACATTTTGCATAGGATGCTTTTTGAATTTTTGTTGAAGTACTTCTTTTGATTTGGAGAACAAATTCCCTGATGATTAACTTTTATTATCGAAGTGCTTATTATTGTTAATTCTCTTTATATCTTGCCTCGCAATTATAATCTCGCAAGCATGTTCATTTTCCTTCTTTGTTGACATGTATTGCTGCGACATGATCGCAAGATTTCTTCATAATGAAGAAACCTATTGATCTTGTCTTATCATTACTTGTATGGTCTTATTTTGCCTTCCTAGTTAAAGGTCTTATTTTGCCATCCCTCATCGCGACAAGATCGCATGACGTCTTTACATTTCCATGTAATGACCCATTGACCTTGTCTTATCATTTCACAAGTATTTTTGCCTCTGCAGGATATTGTTCTTGCGACAATATAACGGGTTTAAATATTCTTGCGAACATAAAATCCCATGACATTATCGTCTTTGCGACGAAATCGCATGACGTTTTTTCATTTTTAAATGAAAAAACCCATTGATCTCGCCTCACCTTCATGTTAGTATTTTTGCCTCTTCAGAATCATTGCACAAATATGACAAGCCTAAATTTTCTTGCGAAAATAGAGCCTCATGACATTTGCGTCTTAAGACACTTATCAGCTCCCTAATGGAGGGTGCCGCCCTTATCATCTCCCTAGTTGCCCCTTCAAGGAGGCGTACATCGGCCATACAAGACTAGCTCCTCCCATCCGGTCTTAACATCAAGCAGTTGTTTTCGCAGCCTCTTATCCCTTATACCTATAGGGCTTATGGTTACGAGACTGCACCCTAAGTGGAGTTTTCTTCGGTCGAGTGCAGCATGTGCCAAGACTTGTCAAGAGTGGTAAGGAAGTTCCATGCTCCCCGTACTCTTGACTCAACCGTGTACCTCGGCGCCTTGGTCATACGCTGACTCCTTGGAAGAGACCCTCGGTCGCCCAAACCAGGGTATAACCTTATATAGTTGGAAATCCAAGGTATCTCTCCTGGATGGATGTTATTATCCCCAATCTCCATGACTCAGGTTCCAGGAGCGGTGTAACCTTTTCACTGAGCCATGTCAAGAGATACCCCCTTATATGACGCACTTTAGGTCTTACATTTGCCTCTTACGAAATATTATTCGCGAACTAGGGTGTACGCCATAAAGGTTCGTCCCATTCACTCACTCATTCATTTTTTATTATCATGCATTGTTTGCGAGATATTCGCACAATCTGGCTTTATTTTCTTCAATCTCGTAATCTATCTGTCGCAAAAACATTACATCACAAGCTCATTCCATTTCTCCCATCTTCTATGGGTAATATTTCTTAAGATATAACCTATTCCATGGCCTATTTAATTTTTGTCCTACATCTTTGCCTTCAGGATCCATCAATCTATATGCCCCCGTACCAACTATCTCTTTTATGATATAAGGTCCATCCCATTTTCTTGCCAGCTTGCCACCATTTTCTCGCTGATATATAGGTGTTTCTCGCAGCACCAAGTCACCTGGCTGAAATTCACGTATCTTGACGCGCTTGTTATATTCTCTGGCCAATCTTCGCTGATAATTCTCCATATGTTGTAGTGCTCTTTCTCTTTTCTCTTCTAATTCATCTAATTTGATTAAAATGTTACCCGTACTGAGATTTTTCTCCCAAGCTTCTTTCTTTGTAGTTGGAATTTTAACTTCTGTCGGAAGTACAGCTTCAACTCCATATGTTAAACAAAAAGGGGACATGCCTGTAGCTTCTCTTCTAGTTGTATTATAAGCCCATACCGCATTGGGTATTTGTTCGCACCATCCTTTATTGTATCCTTCTAACTTCTTCTTCAATATGTCTGCGATTGTTTTATTTGTCGCTTCGCTCGGCCATTAGCTGGGGTATAGAGGAGTTGATTTCCCACATCGTATCCGAAATGCATTAAGCAAAGAATTCTATATTTTGTCCTTCAAATCAAGCTTCCCATTGTCGATACCAACTGTCTTGGAATCCCAAATCTTCATATAATGTTCTCAAATATGAAAGTAAAAACATCCTTATCGCGAATATGTTGTACCGCTTTCACCTCTCGCCCATTTTGTGAAATAATCTGTAGCGACGATTAAATATCTTCTCTGTCCGTTCTGGTAAAAATGGTCCTACAATGTCTAAACCCCATTTTCCAAATGGCCGGACACTTGTTGAAGAATTTAACGGAGCTCCCGGGTGCATGTATTTTCTTCCCATGCCTTTGGCAATCCTCGCAACGCCTTGACACTTGTTTCGCGTCCTCATGCATACATGGCCAATAATAGCCCTGCATTTTTGCTTTATGTGCTAAAGATCTTCCACCGCTATGATTACCAGCATCCCCACTATGCAACATCTTCAATATGATTTCCCCTTCCTTTCTTGTTAAGCATCTAAGTGAAGGCCCGTTAAAAGATCGTCTGTATAGCACTCCATCTCTTAATTCATAATTTGTTGCACGGCTTTTTAATTTATGTGTCTCTAATCTATTTCTTGGTGTTTCTCCTGTCATCAAATATGCATGAAGCTCTGCTCTCCAATCTTGTTCGCAAAGTGTTTGTGTTCCATCTTCTACTACCATTACATTGGTTTCTTGTTCTTCTTCTTTGTCAATTGACGGCATCAAAAGTGTTTGTATTTTAATGTTTCTCGCAACCGGATCTGTCATCATACTTGATATAAAGGCAAAAGCGTCATGAGCCTATTATTTCTCCTTGATATATGTCTCCACTTTATTCTTGGTATCTGCATCGACAACTCGTCAACAAGTTTCTTATATTTTTGCAAAGACAATTCGTTTATGGCATATTCTTCTTTTATCTGGCGAATTGCCAATTGTGAATCACTAGTAATCCTCACATTCTCCAGCTTCATTTCTATTGCAAATCGCAAAGCATGTATTATAGCTTCATATTCTGTTTCATTATTTGTTGATGCAAACTCCAATCTGAAAGAAAGAGCTATTTTATTGCCCTCTGGCGATATCACAACAATTCCTATTCCATTTGATGACCCATCTACTAATATTTCCCATCTATTCGGTTCCGTTAACAAATCTTTTGGATCTCCATGTTCTTCCTCCACATCCATCATTTCTTCTACTGATTCATCCTCTTCCAAAGGAAATTTTGCTAGAAAGTCTGCGACAACCTGTGATTTTGGCGAAAATAGTATTTCATATTTGAGTTTGCAATGACTTATTTGAGCATTCCATCTCCCAACTCTTCCCGACCTCTTTGAATTCTTCATCACTGATTCTATTGGTACTTTTGTCACCACCTTGACAACATGCGCTTGAAAATATATACGAAGCTTAAATGTTGCATAAACCAATGCCAAGATTAGTTTTTCAATTTTTGAGTAATTCCTTTCTCGCAAAGATTGAAAGTTTTGTTGATGTAATAAATTGGTTTTTCTACTCCTGCGTCCACTCGCAGAACACCGCACTTAATGCATGCGAGGTTGTCGCAAGATAGATCAACAATTCTTCTCCTTCTTCTCGCTTTTTGCAAAATTGATATATCCATTAAATGTTCCTTTATTCCTTGCAAGGCTTTCTCGCACTCATCTGTCCATTTAAACTTCGATCCCTTTCTAAGGATATTGAAAAAGTGCTTGCATTTGTCAGATGATCGCGAGATGAACCTCCCTAGCGAAGCTAACAACCCATTTAAATTTTGAACATCTTTTATTATCGCCGGTGTTGGCATATCGCGAACTGCTTGTACTTTTTATGGGTCGACTTGAATTCCTTCTTTGGATACAATGTACCCTAAAATTTTTCCAGAGGCGACTCCAAAGGTACATTTTTCTGGGTTTACTTTGATATTAAATTGCCTCATTTGTTCAAAAATTTCTTTCAAATCCTGTATGTGGTCTTTTGCTTTTCTACTTTTTATTAACATATCATCTACGTATACCTCTAATGTTTTGTGTATCCATCTCGCGAACACCTTTTCCACCATTCTTTGGTATGTCGCACCGGCATTTCGCAGACCAAACGGCATTTTTGTATAACAGTACAATCCTCTTGGAGCAAAGAAAGCAGTATGTTCTTGATCTTCTTCGGCGATAGGAATTTGATTGTAACCTGCTTTAACCATTTGTGGAATATCTGGTAATGGGAAACTATCTTTAGGACAAGCTTTGTTTAGATCAGTAAAGTCTATACAAATTCTTATTCCTTTTTTCTTCTTTGGGACTATAACCATATTTGCTATCCATTCGGGATATTTTGCTTGTCTAATTATTCCCGCGTCCAACATTTTCTGCAATTCTTCTTCTATTTGAGGATGATATGCTGTCGCGATCTTTCTAATTCTTTGTTTAAATGGTTTTACATTCTTGTCAATTTCCAATTTATGGCAAGCCACTGATGGATCTATACCAGGCATTTCATCCATATCCCATGCGAAAATATCTTTGTAATCTCGCAGCAACTCAATAGTTCTTCTTTCTTCATCCGCTTCCATTTTAGTCCCAATTTTTAAGATTTTGGGCTCCTCCTCGGTTCCAACATTCACTTCTTTTGTTTGTTCTACTGCGATATAACTAGATTTCGGTTCTCCCATAGGAGTTGGTCCTTTCATTTCCTTCGCGAACTCACTCCCTTTTCCCATGATTTCGCTAGGTATTCCTTTTCCCTCTTTTGCTCTTATCATGTAAATTCTAAATTCTTCTTCTTTCTTAGCTGCTTTTAACATCTTCCTGCGATCTTTTCGCTTCTTCACTTGCCCTTCATAATGCTTTACTTCGATTTGATGGTATATTCTTCCTTTATCAATATCTCCTCTGATTTCACCAATTCCACTCGGCATAGGAAATTTGATACACTGATGGAGTGTTGACGCTACCGCCTTAATTGCATGTACCCAAGGTCTCCCTAACAATATGTGGTATGGCGATTCCATATCCACTATACTTAATGTTACCTGTGTTTCAATTTCTCCGAGTAAAATTCGTAATTTTACCTCTCCTTTAGGTACTGTTATAGATTTTCCAAAACCATGAATATAATACCTTGGGGAACTCATTTCTTCATCTTTATATCCTAATTTTTTGTAGGTATGGTAAAACATGATACTCACCAAACTCCCTGTATCCACCAAAGTTCTATTTATTACCCATTCTTCCGCTGCTTTTGCCGATTCTTCTCTTCTTCTGCTTGCATTTATCATGATCACTAGTGGAGATATATGATTCAAACTTTCTCTAGGCACTTCTGCTGCTGTGAACGTTATTTTCTGCTTCTCCCATTCCTTCAAAGACGATGTCTTCTCCTCATCTATAATCTTCTTTCCTTCAAAATCTCGTTTATGTATCCTTCCTCTAATATTTTCGTGGAATTCATTAACCATTGCTTTTGTAATTGAATTGTATTCCATATCTTCATTATGTTCCTTGCTTCTTAACTCCTCTACCTCATCTGATTTAACATTTTCCTTTCTCATTTTCTTGATTTAAACGATTTTAACTACACTCTTCGATCCTCAATCTTCTTCAATCCCTGTTTCTAGCGCATATGTAGTTGCAGGAAATCCCACACTACACCCCTCACTCGAATTTGCTTAGTTAATCCATTTTAAGGTGAATAACAATATACTTTATTAATTGTATTCTTGAAAGATTTACAAAGAAATGTAGAACAGAGCTAAAGAAATTACAATCACTCTTAATTTTCTCTCTCCTAATGACTTGCTTATCAATTCAAAAGAACCCCCCCCCTACAACAGACTGACTCATCCCTTTATATAGGGTAGTATACGATGGATGACAACTAAGTCATCCTTTATTTTCGGGAACATCTCGCGAAGTGTCGCGAATGTTATAAACGTCTTTACTTGCGACACTCCTAAATATCGCCAAGTCTTCATACTTTTCTCATGTTCTGGCTTTCGTCATCCATTGCGTCATTTATATTTCTTTCTTGCGACGCCTTCGCAATGTAGTTGTTTATTACTCTCACAAAGTATTGATGTCGCGATATTCTGCTCCTACATATGTGTTTGGTCTTGTCAAGTTTTTAATTTCTTCCGAAATCTTGTTTTGCCAAATTTTTTATCCTTATGCTCTAAATTTATCTCTGTGAGAATGTAAATATTGTTGAGCTAAGATTTGTGAAATTATTCACGTAGCAAAACATTGTTGTATAAACAACATCTCGTGTCATGTTTTTCGCTATCTGGGTATTTTACGGCTATGGGTCAAGGTTGTGTTCGTTCGCGTACCCATGTTACATGTCACGGACCAACTTTGGAAACCCTAAATTCTGTTTCCCTGAGAAACTATTTATATACCAAAACCTTTTTGTGAGTACGTATACTCCAGGTTTTTGTTTATCAAGGATGACTTCTCCTCATTGTTCTTGGGATTTGCCGGAAGACTTTATTGATGATGCAGTTTATTTTGAGTTCGTCTTAAAAAAGAGAAGAACCATTGTTGAAGCTGATGAACTCAATCCTGGTGCATCATGCTATTATGCATATTCTCATCAAGATAGAGAAAAGGCTGAGATGGTCTCTGCTGAAGTGGTTCATGTTTTCTCAATGATCTCGGGAAAGCAAAACTGAAGCTTGGGAACTCTCTGAAGGATCTTGATGTGTTACGAACTAAGTTGAATAAGTTTAACTCTGACCTTGTTCTCATGAAGTCACATGTTAATGATCTTCTCAAAGAGGAAATCTTCTCCGAAGAAGTTGTCGATGTTGTCAGTCACAAGCTTAAAGGTCTTGAAACCTGAGAAGTTTCTGGACACAAACTCTGAGTTTAACATGTGATAGGTTTTGTTTCTCTAGGAGTTGTTTTGTGTTGTCTAGGAAAATTCTTATGAGAATTTATTCTTATGTTTTAAGAAGGTTAACTAGGGTTTGGAATAGCTAATAAGTGCTTAATTTAAATGTTTAGGATGTCAATTCCATACTTGTTTTAGCTATAATTCTTGCATATTACTTTTTATTATGATTATTTTCTAGTTTATGTGTCATATCAGGTGAATCATCCAAAAAGGAGCTACAAAGTGCTTAAATGAACAAGGAAGTGGAGTCTATCGATTAAGGAAGGCCAAGGACCAAATTCAACTCATTCAAATCTAGGAGTTCTCAACACCATCTTCAAGAGAACGAGAATACGAAAAGAACGCAAAAAGAATGAGGTCATTCCGAGTTCGGACGAAGAAGTTATAGGCAAAACAAGATTGAAACTTGAAGTTACAGAGAGAGGTTCGGCTCGAAACTCATCGGCTCGAGTCATCCGAACCTGGAGCTTAAAAATCACTATTTTCGAAGAGTATACAGGAGAGTGTTCGGCTCAAAACCAATCTAATCAAGTGAGACGAACCTGACAACTTTCTGGGACATATTTGGACGCGAAATTGACTTCTAACTCAAGGAAACACGGTCCCGGAAGGATTCTAAAGCCTAACTTTGAGAGTTCTATATAAGAAGACATCCAGAGCCCTAAGAAGACATCTTATTATTTATCTTTTACACATCTCCACCTCTCATATTACATCTTTACATCAAAACCTAGGATTTACCCCTTTAGGGGAACCCATTCTTCTTGTAATTATGAGTAGCTAAACCTTTGATTGATTGAGGATGAATTCAATGTGCTAGCGTGAAGCTTTATTAATTATATAAATCTGTTCGGAGTTTTAATCACATCATCGTTTGTTTTCACTATTTCTAGGGTTCATGATTGATTAATTAGATTGTTTGGAGTGCACGCTAGATTAATCTATTGATCATTCTATTGATCATTCTATTGCTAGTAAAGGGTTAGGATATTCGTGTAATTGTTGAATAATCCTTACACAAGTAGAGAACATGGGACCTCGCAGAGGGATTCTGTGGAGCAATCGTGTGTGAAGACAACACTAGTGTGGACCTTGCGCTAAGAGTCTAACTGCTGGGATCAACCTAAGTTCACATAACTTAAAGCTTCCGTTGGGTTACACCTTGAGTGCGCTACTACTTGGTGGTTCGGTTGGATAGAACTTGCTATGCGAGCTCTTCGGTATCCGGTTACATAAGGGACTTTGGGGATAACACTGCGCCAACTGCTTTCCTACAGTTGGTGACGAATGGTTCTAACGAAGATAGATAAGTATATTAATACAGTTATCGCTTGGTAACGGCGAAGGATTCCTTGGTCATCTTTCTTTTATTTTATTATTTTTATTTACTTTACTTCGATCAACCCCCCCCCCCTTTGTATTTTACTTTATTTTGCTGATCAAATAACCTATCAATTACACAGCTCTCTGTGGGAACGATCCTTACTACCACTATATTATTTATTTAATTAGTGAGAAATATCTTAATTTATTTGTTGTGGTTACGACACGCATCAATAGCCATTATGGTGAGTACACATAGCTATGTCCAACGATTTTCATCTTGCAATATTTTTAGATTTATTTATTTAAATTCTAAAGGTGATTTGGAAGATGATTTTGCAGTATTAATCTTTATGGTTCCATATATTGCAACTTGTTATGGGATATGTGTGTTTGCATCCGTGAACTATGATTGTCCCATATATGTCAAAAGTTAAGTATTTGACATGTCATTATGCAAATATTGATAAAAGAATGAATGAACTTTTGACAACAAAAGTTAAGCCTATTATGTCATTATGCAAATATTGATGGAAGATATGATGAACTTTTGTTTACAAAGATTAAGTCTATTATATGTCTCTATGCAAATAGTGATGAAAGATAGAATAAATCTTTGTATATTCAGCAGTATTGGTCTTTCCCTGATCCACATCTTTGTGTAAATACTGTGCGGCTCCGTAAGTTCTCTTATGTGAGCATTTCCGATTAAATTAATCATGGGTTCTCTTGTAGTTAATTTAATTGAGTATTTTGGATACAAATTCATGTTTCATGTGATTTATTAATGTCCAAAGAAATCCTTCTTTTCATGTGAAAGTAAGGTCGCTTTTGTTGTTCTTTCGGGACTGACATTATATGGGGGAGAGTTCTTAATTGAACTTGTGCTTAATCGACAAATCTTTGTGGGGAGTGTGGTTGTGGAATATTATAGGGGTTATCTTGTATCTTTATAAAATCCATGATGAATGCATTTAGTTTCGGCTACATGATTGCATCTAAACAAGTTGATGTGTTGTTCTCTTTTGGTCATGAAGTATCTCTATGGAAATTTCATTAGGATCCCACTAGTTTTATTACCTTTGCCAATTTTTATTGTCAAAAGGAGGGGGGGGGGGGAATTAATGTGTAGTTCACACTACAAATACATATGGTTTACGGATCATTATTGGTAGGCTGAGGGAATGGGTCTGTTTTTGCCTACAAATTATAACCGCAAGTGCACGGTGTCTTCAATGTAGCACACGTCAAATACGGGTCGAACCACAGAGACTTGTGGTGCTGAGAATTGATTAAAGGCTTGCTAGACTGAGTTCAGAGAATTGTAACACAATTATAAGTTGTTGTCGATGCGACTGAGATGAAGTTATGACAATGAAATAAATGAAATACAAGCAATGCAAATAAATGGGTGCTAGGATTGTCAAATCCACCTCTAAATCATGCTATGTGTTCAACTAAATGGAGCTTTCTTGTTCCTGTGGCAGATAAGGATAATGTGTCAAGATTATCACCTATCTAAGGAGTTTCACCTAGTGACACTTCAATATTCAGCTAAGGTACTAACCCGCAGCACTAGTTGTCTAATTAAGCACAACTAGTCAAGGGAATTAGCAATTATGTCTAAGGATTGAGCTGCAAAAAGACACTCAAAACAGTTGTAACCTAACTACAATGGATACAAGGCATCCATTGTGAGAGAAAAGCCTTGGGTACTAGAATTGAAGACATCTTTATAGTTTAAGCATTCAAGAATGACTCAAACACAGTTGAAATCACAACATGGATTTAGGGTTTCATTGAAACCCTAGCAAACTAAATTAGAACATCCAATGAACAATTAAACTACAAATTAAACCTAAATTGATGCTCTGGCTAGCCCAGGCATGAGTTTTTACACATACACAGCAACCCTATTTATACATGCCAAGAACTGAAAACCCTAATTCACTCAAAACAGAAATTAAAATCAATACTTTCTCACCCACGTCGCTGAATCGTGCTCTCTCTTGTCAAATCGTCTCAGAGCTCCATGCGTGGTCGTTATGGAAACCCTAGCTCTAGTTATCTCTGATTTAGCTTCTAGGGTTATGGAGAAGCTAAAAGAGAGGTAGCTCGACCTAGAGGAGAGGTGAAGGTGGTTGAGGCGGCTGCTGTGGTGATGATGGCTCTGCTACTGTCGTGGTATGGTCGGGAGAAGAAAGGGGATGGAGTTGCTCTGCAACTATCGGGGGATGAAGGAGAGAAGAGAAGAAAGAGAAGAAGAAGAGAGGAATGGGTTTGGTCGAATATGTATAGGTATATGGCGTTGTGGTGTTGAGCGGGTGTAGCAAGATTTGATGCGGAAGGCGGAGCGACCGTAGGATCTAGGTGAGATTCGATGTGAGGGTCAGGAGATTTGTTTGTTGAGCGAGTGCATCAAAGGTCGATGTGTAGGGTGGAGCGACCATTGGATGCATAAGATGGAGATCTCAACGGCTCAGGAGAGATGGGCTCGGATCCGGGTCGGGTCTTGGATAGCTTGGCCCCAAGTCTTGTAGATGGGTTGCTCCTTGTTGGGTTGCAACTGTTGCGCGCGTGGGCTTCGGCTTTCTGCTCCAGAGACGCTTGTCTCCGATTCTTCGCTCTTTTGGCTCCTCAATTTCTCCGAGCTTTATTTATTACCTAAAAACACAAAATTAATTAATACAAATATTTATTCTTGAAAACAAAGAAAACACGAATGGGATAATATCGATTCTTGAGCACAAAAGATGAGTTAAATGCCAATAAATAGATGTATAAATATGCAATATTTGGCACTCATCAAATACCCCAATCCTGAATTTTACTTGTCCTCAAGTGAAACAGAATTAAGAAATCCTAACTATACCCCCTGTCGCAGGTCTCTCGAATGCATTTAGCGTATGCACTAAGCCTTTAAACCCCTAGGTGTCCCTAGTGGACGAGTTGTAGTCTCGTGAGGGTTTACCGAGGTGTACCCACAAAACCTTCTCCAACTTCGAGTGTAAAAGAGTCTCAAGCATCCAAGGAGCTATGAGGACATAGAGTTTCGCATGCTAGTAACAAGAAGTTAGAACTACCAAAGAACGCATTCTCATCCTTAAGTCTTTGAGCGAGAAGTAACCATACCATATGAAAGAATTCAGATTCGATTGTGATCATAAGCCTCGACTTCGCCTCACCATTAGGGTTTTATGATAATTGCACTCAAAAAAGATCGCTTTTTAGTCTCTCATGTGTGCGAGCGGGAATAAAGAGAGAAATCCCGCACACGTTGTAGGTAAGAAGGATAACCTTCCGAAATAATTTCTGGAGACTCCACGAAGTGTGGACAAAAATAATCTTTTTCTCGATGATCTCTAAGAAAGGAAATCAACCATTAGCAAGGGTGGGAGTACTCACTTACCTTTTCACCCGATCGGCAATTAATATCACTCTCTCAGCATTCATAGAAACGTCTTCAATCTTCGGTCTTCGGTCTTCAAATGTTGATGATGAACTTCTGAACTTTACAAAAACTTGACAAACATTTTTTTTTTTTTTTTTTTTGATAACATATATGACATGAAAATAATAAAAAAAACAGTAAAAATCAATTTTCCACAAACTTCATTAATTCTCATCTTCTTTTTCTTTTCTTTGTTGCACGTAACCTTGGACTATCTCAACTTTTCTTCCAATATTCTAATGATGCTCCGTTTGCTGACAATGATGTGTTTCTATGGGTCTGTTGATTGAGAGAGAGAGTGATGCTAACTGCAAATCGATATTTAGAAGGAGTTTTCATCTTTAAACGTCACCCTCATGATTGACAAAAACTAGCACTCAAGAGATCAAAAGTAGTGCTGAAAGTGGTACGAAGTTGGGTAGCTCACCATTCCTACCCGAAATTGACGTACGGTGACACACACTCTAACAGCTTTTCTAGAAAGTTGCAAAAAATTGAAGGTTGGTGCCTCACTTTATGTAAAATGGGTAGTCTCCACTATGGGTGATCACAATTCTACTACCGAATATCTAAACAGCACCTAATTCGCTCTCCGGCATGGTTAAATTCAACTTTAACGCTCTAATCAACTAAGAAACCCGATTGTGTTCTCCGGTACTTCCAAGTTCTTTATTTCGGTCGGACTCTCTATGTAAACATAGCTAGAAGCATGCTAGTGACTCTAAAATCTCTAAAAGTTGGAGGTTTTTACAAAAAGAGTTTTTTTTTTTTTATTTTTTTTATTTTTAATAAAAGACTAAAAACTCTATATGCAAATGCAAATGCACCCCCAAACCTAAATCAAACATTGTCCTCAATGTGTCGACGAGATAGAAAAATTTAAACAAATCACATACCAAGAGAACTATGCTGATAAAAGAAAAGGGAAGAGATTACCGGATGTCGGCGGGAGCAAGGTTAGAGCTTCACTAGTCAAGGTTAGAATCCAACATTCTCAGCGGAGATCATATCGGATTAGCACAAAAAATGCACAAGAAGACTCAACCGATTCAAGAAAGAAAAATTTAACAAGTCCTATTGGATTATATACAATGAAAATTCACCATACACCAACAATCTAAAGAGTTGAGGATCAACCCAAAAGACGGTGTGCAGAAACATCAACATTCTTACAAATATAACATGAAAATGGACTTTGGTTTATGTGGGAATTTGGTTTATGGGGTTTTGGTTTGGTTATGAGCAGCCCAGCAGTGTGAAACTGCACATCCCAGTTGCACAGCAGGCCTCAGTTTTGGTTTTTGGGGTTAGTTGTTGTAGAGCCTAGTGAGTGTGGGCTGAAAGTTTTGTGCACAGCCCAGAGAGTGGGCAGCTTAGGTTGAGTCCAGTTGTTGCACAGCAGGCCTTAGTTTTGGTTTAAAAGGGCTTTAGAGGTTGTGGATAGCCCAGTTTTGTGTGAAACTGCACTGCTCAGCTTATGCACAGCACAGCTGATGCACAGGTGCCCAAGGCAAGGCAAGGCAAGGCAGAGAATGTGTAAGGTGCATAGGGTTATACACAGTTTGCAGAGATTGTTTCATAAATGCACAAATGCAATGGGGATGAGCAATGCTTAGCAGGACTAAAAACAGACTGTGCACATGAGAATGCACAACTCATAGGATCATGTTTTGAGCTTACACAGCCTAGTGATGAGCCGAGACACAAATGTAGCAAAAGAAGAGTTTTATTCAAGTAATAATGCACAGAGTAGTGATGCTCAGAGCACAGGAGAGCTCAAGATTTCAGCATGTGATCATGGGTCAGCAGATTCAACAAGTCACATGATATTCAAGGGCTCACTATTCAAATGCATAATGCTGATGCAACAGGCTCACAGATGATCACACAGGGGTGCAGATGGCTCTAGTTTGCAGAGCCCAGGTTGGTTTATGCTCAGGTAAGTCATAACACAACACAAGACAGAAATGGTTACCAGTTTTCACAGAGCATGCTCAAGTTTGGCTCACAGATCACACAATAGTGTATCACTCAAATTTTCAGGCTTACAAGCACAGGTAGGCATAGAATAACAATGCACAGCACAATTTGGCAGGAGTAAGGTGCACAGAGTAATTACACCAGTTTGCACAGGGGAATGAGCATGCAAGGGGTTTGGTCAACACTGGCTATCCTGGTTCAACCTCAAAGCTACAGGGGATTGAGGTCAATATATCTCAGGTAAAACTGCAGCCAGCGCAGCCACATCACACAGTTCAGCTCTCCAATGGAATTCCAAGCAACTATGCAATGTGCAACTCAGAGAACAGGGAAGTAAATGTTGCTCAGATATGGTTCAACAGGGTCATACAAGGCACAGGGTAGATGAAGTGGGCTGGCAACAACCTAGCTTAATAGGGTCTGCAGCTTAAGCTCAGGGCATATGACAGCTATGGTTATAGTACAGGCCTTGTAGAGGCCAAGACTTTACAGCACAGAACACTCAAAAATCATGTTAAAGTACAGGCCTTGGGTTTATGGCTACAGCTAATCCTAGGCCAACCAGGTTGCACTCAAGCTCAACAGCTGCAGGGGCTGGAGCCGAGCACAGGGCTGAGTAAGGCAAGGCACAGAACACACAACAGGGTATCAATAAATGAGCAGCAGTTTAGATGCACAATTTCAAATGAGACAACAACCTCAAATACCACTGAATCAAACTTTTGTGCACAGATTCAATTCTATACAGCTTAGACTGGTAATATTGCACAGAGCACAGAACAGCTGAGAGCTATATGCACAGACTAAAGATTGGCAGGTGCCAAGGCTAGTATTCAGCACAGATTATCAACAGAACACACAAGTACAGGCTTCAGCCAAGGCAAGCATCCACAGGGTCAGGGTTATGCTCAGGGTTGTCGGAGTCAACTGGGATAGTTGATATCAACCAGCCCAGTTGATGTC
The DNA here is from genome assembly GCA_023531295.1 of Papaver armeniacum. Lineage (NCBI taxonomy): Eukaryota > Viridiplantae > Streptophyta > Magnoliopsida > Ranunculales > Papaveraceae > Papaver > Papaver armeniacum. The sequence goes on along the minus strand of JAJJWW010003300.1, from coordinate 1,284,833 downwards.
ACACAGAAATTGTAGCAGATTGGATATCTCAGTTGGAGCTCAAACTCACAGCTGCAGGGGCTGGAGGTGAACACAAAGTTTGCCGAGGCTTAGGGTTTAAAGCACATGCCCTGTAGATGGGTTATGCTCAGGGTGGTGTGCACAGGCTTTCAGGCTGGGTAGAGCATGCAAGGGGTTTTGGCAAATTATTGGCTCAACATCTCACACAAGGTCTCAAGCAAGGTCTAGCATGCTTAGCATTCAACAGGTTATGCAAATGGTACATGGCACAGAACACATCAGGCACATTGATGGAGCAATTCTAGCAACAAATGCTCCAAACAGAAAATATCAATTTGTTGGGGCTGTGCACGCAGAATTAGTGTGTTTCAGAAAATAGCACACATGACTCAACAGTATCAGCAAGTAAAACATGTTATTCAAGCAACACAAATTCATGCATAACGGTACCAGGGGAACATGCTAGGTTATCATGGAATATGCGGTCTATCATTCATCAAATATGAAGTACACTGTAGTTTTAAGCTGACTAACCGGTTTTAGCTCCAATACAACTATGCTCTGCTCCTCCACTTTCCTTGGTTTGCTTGGTTGCACCAAAAGCACCTGCTACTCAAGAAAGATATCTTAGTTCCCCATTTTGCACAGTTAAGGCAAGAGCCTCAAATTACAAGTACTGGAATTTCAAATCGATGATTCTGTAGTATGAAGATTAGGCACGAATGCCACCAAAGTCAACTCTTGAAAAGACAGATACTAAATGCTAAATGCAATGACTAAATACAATGCACAGATGCTAAAATGCAATGACTAATTAAATGCTAAAATGCAATGACTAATTACAGTGCACAGATGAGGATACTAAATACTAAATACAATGTACAAATGCAAAGACAGAAGCTAAATGCAATGATTCAAGGTTAATATGTACAGGGGTGAGTGGAAATCAGTAAAAGAAGCAAATCATCAACTTAGCACACGCCAAGTCCCCGGCAGCGGCGCCAAAAACTTGGTAGGCTGAGGGAATGGGTCTGTTTTTGCCTACAAATTATAACCGCAAGTGCACGGTGTCTTCAATGTAGCACACGGCAAATACGGGTCGAACCACAGAGACTTGTGGTGCTGAGAATTGATTAAAGGCTTGCTAGATCGAGTTCTAGAGAATTGTAACACAATTATAAGTTGTTGTCGATGCGACTGAGATGAAGTTATGACAATGAAATAAATGAAATACAAGCAATGCAAATAAATGGGTGCTAGGATTGTCAAATCCACCTCTAAATCATGCTATGTGTTCAACTAAATGGAGCTTTCTTGTTCCCGTGGCAGACAAAGGATAATGTGTCAAGATTATCACCTATCTAAGGAGTTTCACCTAGTGACACTTCAATATTCAGCTAAGGTACTAACCCAGAGCACTAGTTGTCTAATTAAGCACAACTAGTCAAGGGAATTAGCAATTATGTCTAAGGATTGAGCTGCAGCACACTCAAAACAGTTGTAACCTAACTACAATGGATACAAGGCATCCATTGTGAGAGAAAAGCCTTGGGTACTAGAATTGAAGACATCTTTATAGTTTAAGCATTCAAGAATGACTCAAACACAGTTGAAATCACAACATGGATTTAGGGTTTCATTGAAACCCTAGCAAACTAAATTAGAACATCCAATGAACAATTAAACTACAAATTAAACCTAAATTGATGCTCTGGCTAGCCCAGGCATGAGTTTTTACACATACACAACAACCCTATTTATACATGCCAAGAACTGAAAACCCTAATTCACTCAAAACAGAAATTAAAATCAATACTTTCTCACCCACGTCACTGAATCGTGCTCTCTCTTGTCAAATCGTCTCAGAGCTCCATGCGTGGTCGTTATGGAAACCCTAGCTCTAGTTATCTCTGATTTAGCTTCTAGGGTTATGCAGAAGCTAAAAGAGAGATAGCTCGACCTAGAGGAGAGGTGAAGGTGGTTGAGGCGGCTGCTGTGGTGATGATGGCTCTGCTACTGTCGTGGTATGGTCGGGAGAAGAAAGGGGATGGAGTTGCTCTGCAACTGTCGGGGGATGAAGGAGAGAAGAGAAGAAAGAGAAGAAGAAGAGAGGAATGGGTTTGGTCGAATAGGGATAGGTATAGGGCGTTGTGGTGTTGAGCGGGTGTAGCAAGATTTGATGCGGAAGGCGGAGCGACTGTAGGATCTAGGTGAGATTCGATGTGAGGGCTGTAGGAGATTTGTTGTTGAGCGAGTGCATCAAAGGTCGATGTGTAGGGTGGAGCGACCATTGGATGCATAAGATGGAGATCTCAACGGCTCAGGAGAGATGGGCTCGGATCCGGGTCGGGTCTTGGATAGCTTGGCCCCAAGTCTTGTAGATGGGTTGCTCCTTGTTGGGTTGCAACTGTTGCGCGCGTGGGCTTCGGCTTTCTGCTCCATAGACGCTTGTCTCCGATTCTTCGCTCTTTTGGCTCCTCAATTTCTCCGAGCTTTATTTATTACCTAAAAACACAAAATTAATTAATACAAATATTTATTCTTGAAAACAAAGAAAACACAGAATCTGGGATAATATCTGATTCTTGAGCACAAAAGATGAGTTAAATGCCAATAAATAGATGTATAAATATGCAATATTTGGCACTCATCAATTATGTAAGGGGGAGTGGTTTTCATGTGAGATGAAGTATTGACTAAGGGGGAGTGATACATATCACCATAGAATTGTTGTCAAAGTTGTGATACAATTGAACTTTGATGCTATGTAATAATACTATGATATTGTATAACAATTATTGAGAGCAACTGTTTTCTCATTTTTATAGCTACGGATCTTCAAGAAAATTGATGCTAAGTTGAACACGTCAGAATCACTGCAATACTTGGAAGTGACGAAGATTTCGAGTAATGTTGAAGAACCAAGGAGATCAAGCATTTGTATGATAAGCTACAAAGTTTATTTATTTTGTAATCTATATGTATTGATAGTTTTTTCACTAAAATTTACAAAGGGGGAGATTGTTAGAGCACCGCTCGGTCGAACTCACAAGCGTTGATATCTCAAGCTTGTTTGTCAAGTTTAGTTGCCAAAACTATAAGTCTTTATTTCTAGTCTACTTATAGTTAAGTTTCGGATTAGGATAGAAAGTGTAGTTGAGCTTAGACTTCACGACGTTCATCTATTGAAGACGAAGAAATACTAAGGGGGAGCTTGTGGAACTTCATCGACAAAAGGTATGTGGAGACTTGAACTCATATATTACTCAAAGGTCTATCTACTCTATATCCTATTTGAGACAAAAGTCGTATAGCTACATAGACTTCAATTATGCACATTTGATATTTTGGGCTGAGTTTAACTCGCTTACATATTTCTCGAAATATGTGTTGGTAAGGTTTCGCTTTAACCATGTTCATCTTATATTCTAGACGAAAGTCAAAAGATGATCATGTGAAAATCGCATGGTAACATCTTACATGATATGTGTGAGACAATTATTTGATGTAGATTCGGAATGTTTCGTATTGATCATTCGATCACGTGAAAATTGCTTTGAAGATAATAGTTTGTGTGAGACAGCTATTCCCGTCTTCCAAGAATGTTTCAATGATTGAAATGAGAGTTTAAGATGAATAAGGTTGATATGAAAGTGTTCATATGGCTAACTTCGGTTAACTATTGTTGATCAAACAAGGTGTACACGTTTAGGTACGGTTACTCATATCTAAATGAAGGTACATTTCATTGTGTATAACAAGCTAAGTTCGATCTAGCGGTTGAAAGATATTAGCTTGAGTCTGATCAGGTTTTCATCTAACGGTGAATATTGAATGCTTTGTTACTAAGGTAACATTGATTGCAAACCCTGATTTGAAGAGTATGTAAAGGAGAACTCTAGCAACTGGGAAACCTAATTCCCACACCTCCTGTGTGATACTAGTTGCGACTAGAGTCGATTCTCCTTTAACCTTAGGTTTTTCTAAAACCAAGTAGGTTAACGACTTAAAGACTTCATTTGGATTGTGAAGCCAGACCCAAATATTTTCTCTGTAGTTGCGTGATCTGATCTTTCTGTTTTCTATCGTGATTGAGTACTATCTTCTCTAAGATTGGCTCGAGATTTAATCTCCGATAGGCAAGATAAAAAGTAGTCACAAACATCTTCGTCTCATCGTTTGTGATTCCACAATATCTTGTTTCGCTACCATATGATTAAAATTATTGTGAGGTGATTGATATTTCTAGGTTGTTCTTCGGGAATATAAGTCTGGTATATCAATTGGTTCCTGTTCACCTTGATTTATCAAAATACGGAACAAAACTCATAGGTTTATTTGTGGGAGACAGATTTATCTATTCAATAGACTTTTCTGTGTGAGATAGATTTGTTTATCAAGTCTTCGATATTGGGTCGTAACAAGTCTTAGTTGTGGGTGATCTCAGCTAAGGGAATCAAGTGTGTAGAATCCTGCTGGGGTTCAGAGACGTAAGGAGCGCAACTGTACCTTGATCAGTGTGAGATTGGTTAGGGCTCAACTACATTCCAGTCCGAAGTTAACTTGGAGTAGGCTAGTGTCTGTAGCGGCTTAATACAGTGTGGTGTTCAAATATGGACTAGGTCCTGGGGTTTTTATGCATTTGCGGCGTAGCGCCCCCAAAGCTAGCAGCTGACTAATCCAAGAGATTAACTAAATAAAGAGGCACTAAGGATCCAAATTATATACCTACGCATTCAATTAAGAAATATGCTACAAAAATTAACCAAAAAACTAGCCCTGCTCTGAATTATATATACATAAGAACTCCTCTCAAATATTACATAAACAATAGTCATTTGGTTTACAAATATAATATACAACATAATAAACATAGCCGAAGTTAACCAACCAACGGACTCAACTCCTCGAAGCTTCCGTTGCGCAACTCTGATCTGTCTCTGAAACTGAAAGTTGGAATGGGTAAGCACATCATCCCTAAAAGGGGTGCCCAGTAGGAATAACATTTAACTTTCAAGTAATCATTGGAATGATCTGAAAAACAATACATGTTTTTCCTAAACACTAAAAGACAACCAATTCACAAAAATAAACAATCATGTATATGGAACTAACTCCTTCTGCAAACAATGTATAATATTTGTGCTAACCACACTCAGTAGGTAATATTGTGGTGTATCACCCTAGCCATAACATAAAAGCTCGAAAGTAAGCAGGTATAAAAGAAGGAGTGTATCTTATATACCACAGATGGGAATTCTGCTTTCCCAAGCATACAAATAGAAATTCTTATTTCCCAAACATTCATAAAGACAAACAAAGCATTACAGTTCCTTTCCAAACCATGGAAAGATTAAAAGAATTAACAGAACTTCGGAATTTAAAATCACACAATGCATGGAATACACAACCAGATAATGCATGAACTTGTTAAACATAAACTTTTGTAAAAGAAAACAGCAATGATCACAAAAGAGTTAAATATAAATTCCCACCTCTTTTGATAACAAGCCACACCCACCTCGAGATCCACGATCCACTGGTTCATCCTTTGAATCGATCGTTTTTAATATAAACTAACTGTTAATCACACAAGAACACTAAGAATATAGCCAAAATGGCTCACACAATAATCATACAAGTCTATCTAATGGTTCTAAGCCCATTTATGGTTCTACACCTTTTTATTATCTATCTTTAGCATAACTAAGAGTTTACTAATTCAATTAGGTTGGTTCTATAATCCATTAACTAAGTCTCATGAATATCTACAACTTTGTAGAAGAAACCACAGTCTAATTCAGACCACAAAGGTCCAATTCATGTTCAATAGGAAATCTGGCTCTAAGTATAAGCCCAACAAACCGGCCCGTTAAACTAAGGTCCAGTACTTCTGAGTCAAACTAACGGTCAAACTAACAGTCACAAGTTAACTAACAAGCAACGTCTAAGTCCAGTCAAAGGTGTTAGAGCACTGCTCGGTCGAACTCGCATGCGTTGCTATCTCAAGCATGTTTGTCAATGTTAGTGATCAAAACTATAAGTGTTGATTTCTAGTCTACTTATAGCTAAGTCTCGGACTAGGATAGAAAGTGTAGTTTAGCTCTAGACTCCATGGCGATCATCATACAATGACGAAGATCTACTCAAGGAACTGGTGGAACTTCATCGACTAAAAGGTATGTGGAGACTTGAACTTATCTATCACTCAAAAGTCTATCTACTCTATCTCCTATCTTGAGACAAAAGTCGTATTGCTATATAGACTATGATTATACACATTTGTTATTTCGAGCCGAGTTTATCTCGCTTATCTATTTCTCGAAATATGTTTTGGTAAGCTTTCGCTTTGTCCAAGTTCATCTTTACTAGTGACGAAAGTTATATTAAGTTTCAATGACTTGAAAATTGATTTGACGAAAAATGGTTTGTGAACAATGATAGACACATTTTTGTGTCTAATTTGATCTCGATACTATATATTGTTGGCACTCGATTTTGTATTCATTATGGTGTTTTATGTGTGTGTAGGTATTTTTTGGGGAATAAACATTTTTGGAAAATTCGGCTCGAAAAATTACCCAGAGCACCCCCAGAGGACAACTGCTAAATGGACTCTCAGTTTGGATAAGGGGCACCTAATTGATAAGGGGCACATTCTTTACTATTTACAACCCACTGCTAATCGCACCCCATCATTGGATAATGGGCAACCCTTCTTCATCGTTTAAACTTTGAAAATGGCAGGAAAATTTTGCAGTTTACTGCGTAATTTTCTGTTGGATTTGTGGAGGAGTTTCAGTGAGACTCAACCACTGGTTTCAATCGAGATGAACGTGATATACCCAAACAAAGCTGGTATGGGTGATCGGATGAGTTTAGTTGGGATGTATAATCCGAGAGAAGAAAAAAACAGGGCAGCTTATTTATGGCAGATGATTTTCACGAGTTGCACATGTTCTCAGTATCTCTGTTTGGAGTGTGTTTAGATGCGTGAGAATCGTGTAGGAGCTAAAAAGAGGGAAGTTGGCAGATTACAGACGCGTGAGAACATAAAACAGGAAAGAAAATATCCTCGAGTTATTGGTTTGATATCAAGAAGATTTGGGAGTTATTACGAAGATATTCTTGGTCCTGTGACTATATAGAGGCTGTAGGAGAATCATATAGGGGGGATGGAGAGATTGGGAGAGTTTCAGAGCATCAGAAAGTCGAGAAAATCAAGTTATCGAGAAAATCACAAAAGAGTCATTCATGCTACGGTGTAAACGATCATGTATTTTAGGAGATACTTAAATCTACGAATCTGACAGTTCATCTTTATCGTTTTCTTTAACAATTATAAACGTTGCAAACACCCGATTTTCATCATTTCCTCATTTTCATCATTTGAAACACGAGCAATGAAAAATCATAATGAGTGTAGTTGCAAAATCCCACACTACACCCCCTTACTCAATTTCGCTAAATCTTAAATTATCTAAATCTCAAAATATAAGTGCTAGAAATTTAAATAGACACAAGGATTTTTACGTGGTTCGATTCACATCCACGATTCTTCACTATGATCGATGAGGTTACATTAATATTACATTGGAAATCTCCATTAATGGATATTTTCTAGAGCTCTAGATCTAATTATTTGGGGAAGAAGATGATAAAGAAAATAAATCACAAAAAATATCTCTCCAAAATATCTCTCTCTCCCTCCTCAAAGTATCCTCCCAAAATTATTCCTCCTTTCTCTCCCGTGGGTTTACATAGTGACAACTCACATAGCGAGCTCTTTGATAATTTCGAGACCTTCTCTCGAGACACTCTCTCGAGTCTTGCTACCTTCTCTCGAGACACTCTCGCGAGTCTTGCTAAACACTCTCTCGAGTCTTGCTACCTTCTCTCGAGACACTCTCGCGAGTTAAGAAAATAATTGAATCTCGCACGCTAAGAAAATATGTTGTGCGATATTTGAATCCTACATCTTGCCTCTTTTTCCTTGAATATTGCTTGAAGAGCGATCTTTAAGGAAAAATCTGTTGTTGTCTTTATTGATGAAGGAACGTTACTGGACTTGAAAAGTACGTAATTCTTTTGCGATTGTTTATATATGAAGTATCGTTTCTTGAATTATGTGAAGTAATTCCTTGATAATGAAGTACTTAATCCTCGAAATATATAAGAAGTATGAAGTATCCTTTGAGAAGTATAAGAAGTACAAACACTTAATCCTCTAAATATAAGATTTTCCATCATTTCGCTCCATTTTCATCATTTGAAAATTTAAACACATTTCTTTTCAAAAATATTCATTTAATTGAAGTTCAAATCATTTTTCTTTGTTTTGATTTCCTTTGAAACTCATTTCATTTCATCCGATAAAACATCCTTCATGGAAATGATCCTAATAGGTACCCCCTTATATGACGACTTTAGGTGTTTTGCACCATGAGGTTGGATATCATTCTCATTTGCTAGAACCCATCTTTGTAGTCCTCGTAATTTTGGGCCTTTTGTAAATCAAATCAAAATCTTTTTATTTTTTGTAAGTAAAATGTTTAAGAGTGGTAAGCTTTTGTGGTTTGTTGTTGTCAATCTTTCTTGAACCCTTGAAATTCTCAGTTATGTGGTAAAATTTATTTAAATTTACTTATGCAACCAATCGTGCTAGGCATTCTTTTATGATTATTTGTGTGCGAGAGCAAAAATAAGTACGTACTAAGTGATTAATCAATTGACAAGAGTGAAATGAAAATTGAGTTTGGAAATTTGAAAAGATTTTTCATTAAAAAAGAAAGATGGCTAGAAGAAGAAACGTACGGGAGCAACCAACGATTGTAGTTGTGTCATCAAGGATTCAAAACCAACCACCAATCTCCCCGATAGCAAACGCGGGTGATTATGAAGTAAGTGCTACTAGTTTAGACGAGAGAGAAGAGAGCTTTGGACAAGGAGAGCAAGGGATGAATGGAGAAATGAATCCGGAAACGAAGAAATGGCAACGTTTGAGACAAACAATACACGAAGAGAGACGATTAGAAGCGAAGAGCGAGCAAACTTGACAAGACAAAATCATGAACTAAGGATGGAAAATATGAGGTTACAAAATAGAGATCTGTAAGAAGTAGCGTGAGATCAAGTTCTAGATCGAAATGAGAAGAAAGAAGAAGAGTCTTACCAACGGAGAATACCGAGGAAGAAACACAAGATCCGGGCACGTAGAGCATGGCGAGAGAAGAAGAGAAATAGAAGATCGTTATATTCCTCACCCAAAATCTTCAAAATGAGCGAAATAGGGAAAATCAAGAGAACATGCAACTCCAAGGGCCGAATGACCCATTGAAGGAAGAACAATCCCGCACGGAGAGAAGAATTGAGAAGAAACCGAGAGATCGAGGATGACATTGAGAGGCACTACATTGAACAAGCGCGACTAGCTCGCGAGAGAGAAAGACTAAGAGAAGAAATGGAAAATCAAGAGATGGGAGGAGGCAATTCGACGTAATAACCATGACAACCGCGAGAGAAGGAGGGAACAAAATCGTACTAATAGAAATATTAATGAAGAATATGAGAGGGTGCAGATGTTGAGAGCCGAGAGGCCACCAAGAAGAGAGAACAACCGATATAATGGCGTGCGAATTAACGAAAGAGACGAAGAAGAGCATCGCGAAGAGAGAAGAGGAGAAAATAATGAGCAGGAAGGTCAAAATAGGCACGAGCGAAGAAGGAGAGAAGCAGAGCTAAAAAGACCAAAGTGAGAAACAAATTCTCGAGGCAAATGAACAAATCTTAAGAGAACTAGCCGAAATGAGAGGATTAAAATGTAAGGGAAGGAGGAAGGAGACAACTGGACGAAGCCATCGCGAGAAGCCGCGAAGAACCCCTTCACGCTAGAAGTTGGGAGGAATACCTCCTAAATGCAATCTACCCGCATTAACCAACATCTTTGATGGAACAACCCATGCGATACAACATATTAAAGCTTACATGAGATGTATGTTACAATGGGAGAATCATGATGCTATATTATGCAAATATTTCGTCAAGCTTAATAGAGAAGCACTAAAATGGTTTGAAGGTCTGCCAAGGAACACAATCACATCATTCAATCATTTACAAGCCACATTCCCGGGAGCATACATAAGTAACAACTCTTCGACGACTGTGTATTGAAGATGTATTTGGATTGAAACAAAGGATTGGCGAGAGTTTAAGACTTGATTAAGATGGAGGACCATGTGTAGCGAAATGGCAGACGGGTTGAGAGAGATATCTCATACTCTCATTTGTGAATGCTCTCTTGCGACTAACTTGTTATACATTCAAATTTTTAGAATCAAAAATACAATCACGATGGCAATTACAGAATTACAGAAGAATACATCGCTTTAGAAGAAAGACAATGAAATGAATTCTTATCCAAATCGCGAATACAAGTTCTAACGCCGCGAACGCAAGCTTATTGCCTCAATTCATAAATACAAGGCGAGCACTTCAGGACAACAGCAAGCAAGGAGCGGCGATGAGGGACAGCAGAAGATAGTAGCCATGGGAAGCCACGATCAAGAGGAGTTTGAGCGAGAGAGAAACTACCACAACCGTTAATGACAATAATAAGATTCAAGGCTAGATCATGTGCAAGAAACTTATGGTGGGCGAAGGCAAAATAACCGTGGAGTACAGAGAAGTCATAGAACAATATGGGAACAAATTAAGATGCCTCCACTGAATGCTAGCGTTGAAAAGATTTGGGAAGCTATACTTGTGATGGAAAATGTACCAAAGACCTGGGAATGTTGGAATGGAACCACCACCGGGCGATAGAAGTCATGAGTTTTGTTCTTACCATCGCTTCCATGGGCATCAAACAAATGATTGTAGAAACATAAAGAGAATTATTCTCAGGATGATTGATCAGGGGAAGCTGAATCACTTTCTAAAAGGAGGAGAAATAAGCCAGACATTACCACCACCGCGCGTAAATGCACGTAATGATTGTGGAGCGAAAGGAAAGGAAACATTTGTGATAGAAGTAGGAACCAAAGCTAAGAATTTGAATTGCAACTCTATCGTCCACTCCTATCGCACCATCGAAGATTTTCATGACAACGTGCTCAGTAGAGTCTTTGCGAGAGATGCTAATGATAAAGAAATAATGAGTTCGGCGAGGACAACGCAGTTAGAAAAGTGGCGCTTGAAGACTATTTCTTTCTCTAGATGAAGTACCAAAAGGAAGAGAAACACACGATAGCCCGTTGGTTGTGAGACTAGAGATTAACCCAAAACCAGTTGATGGAGAAGATGATGAGGCGTGAAGCTTGTTGGGCGATCAACCGAATTCTAATCGACACCGGGAAGTTCGGTGAATATTCTCTTCTACCATACTTACAAGACGATGGGCGGAAAGATGAGGATTTAATTCCCTCGACATACAAGATATATATGGCTTTAACATCAAAACAAAACCAAAAGGAGAGGTTCACATGAGAATACCTCTACAAGGATTATCCATATTTTATTCTCATGGTTGATGTGGAATCTCCATACAATGCGCTTTGGGAGACCATGGCTTCATGAAATCTTGGGAGTCGCGTCAACGTATCATCAATGTATTAAATTCCCACATCCAAATGGCATTGGTATTATACAAGGAGATTGGAAGGAGTCGCAACAATGTCATGAAATAGATGTAAAGCTCCGAAGAAAGGAATGCCAAAAGAAAAGGGTGGAAACAAAGATGTGAGAGATGAGCAGAGAAAGGAAAAACTAATGGTAGATGCTATAGAAGTGAGGGTGAACGCACTTCATGAGATGAATGCTTAGAGACAGACCAATATTATAGCAATGAAGAAGCAAAAGATATGAGGAACAAAAGGCATAAGAAGTGAATAATCAATAACAAAACAGGATGCAAAGTAACAAATCGAAGAATGATGCGAGAATCTCATTCTGAGAATATGACTAAGAAAGAAAAGTGAAATGCAACAAGTGAAAACAGAGCTGTGTGGATTGAATGATTTAACAAATATAAATGCGCAAATGAATGGGACGAACCTTTATGGCGTACACCTAGTTCGCGAATAACATTTCAGTAAGAGGCAAATGTAAGACCTAAAGTGCGTCATATAAAGGGGTATCTCGCCGTGGTTCATTTACACCGCTCCCGAAGCTGAACCATGAAAATTTGGGGCCCATGAAAGCCTATCCTGGGGAGATACCTTGGATTCCCAACTATATATGTAGGTTATACCGGTTGGGCGACCGAGGGTCTCTTCAAGGAGTCAAGTGGATGCACAAGGCGCTCGAGGTACACGGTTGAGCGAGTGCCCGGGATGGATGAACCTACCCCCGGCCATTCTTGGCAAGTCTTGGCATGTCTTTGCACTCACTTTCCACTTAGGGTGCGCTCGTTGATAAGGGATAAGAGGTGCGAAAACAACTCGTTGTTGTTAAGGCCTGCTAGTCTTGTATGGCCGATGTTTCGCCTCCTTGAAGGGGCAACCTGGGAGATGATAAGGGCGTGATGCTCTCCATTAGGGGGAGTCAATGAGCCATCACATGAAAGTGTAAGGCGGTCTGCGACCCTTGTCGCCACAAAAGAGATAGAATTCTTGATTCATACAGACCTGCGATCTCGTCGCGCTATACAATTAAAAACCAACAAAATACTTGATGAACAGGCAAGTATGGGAATGGAAAAGATGAAATATTGCTATTCATCTTTTGATGAAAGAATTATACATCGATAATGTTAATCAATTATATTACAAGGAAGAACTACCAAAAAGGGACCTCAAGATTGAATTCGGAGGGAAAAATCCAAGAAATACACTATAATAAGGATACGAAATGTGCGTATACTACAAGCGAGAAAGAAAACGAAAAAGTTATTTCTTTGGCGATTCTTCTTCTTCACCGATTCTTCGGTCCGATTATTCTCATCGCTGCAATTTTCTTCTTCGCCCGGCCTCACTATCGAAACGCTCGAGACAAAGTGATTCTCGGGAACCTCTTTCAAGGAGCCAGGGATATGAATGCGGGGGATATTGCGGTCCTTACAAACATACTCCATGCCTCTATTGCGAAACGAACATCATTGTTAAAATTCTCCACCGTCGTTAAAAATTGTTTCTTCAACTTGGAATATTTATTCTCGCGAAGGAAGAGATTCTTTATGAAATGTTCTTTTTCTTTCGAGTTCTTCAATTCTCGCCGGAAAATTCCGTGCGAGTTGTTCTTTCTCGCATTCGAGCTCTCTAATTCTAGCCCGAAGCCTCATCTCGATTCTACGAAATAAGAAACAACAAGTTAACAATTTACAAGTAATATTACGGAAATAAGAAGCAAGAAGGTATAATAAGCAACCTTTCTCCGTCAGATATCATATCTTTAACCAAGGAAGTATGCTCGGCGTGAAGACTAACATCAACACCTAGGTTATTTCAGCGTTGTCTAAAACTTTCGCAGCCCTGTGCGAATTCATCATCATTATTTATAACAAGGAGCAGAAACGAATCGATCTTCTCGCTCCCTAAGTAAGGAATTCGCGAAGCAATTCATCTCGCTCAATTTGTAGCTCAAGAAGAGATTTTTGAAATGTTGCTAATGCTTGAGCACCATTGTTAGCAATGCGGTCTTTGTCATCTATGTGATCACTAATTTTCTTCCTCAAAATTTTGATTTCTTTACGAAAATCTAATGAAAGAGAGTTAATTTTGTTCAAGAACTACTTAAAGAAGTGTTGAGATGAGCTAGAAGAAGGTTATTATCCATAGGTTCAGGAAATGTATGGAGAAGAATAGCTTCATCGGAGAGATTATATACATCTCGCGAAAGTGATAAGTTAGGTGGCAATACACGACCAATCAAATATTATACCATAAAGTTGTCGATTAGCATTTTGAAGGGTGGATACCCTCTCTTTTGAGAGACAAGTTCGGTATTTAACTTTTGAATCGTCTCGTCTTTATCGCGAGATAACGCAGACTTCAATCTCCACTTCTCGAATCTTCTTACTCAATTGCAATTCTTCTTCTCAAGATTGTTGCGTCTTCTCTCAAGATCTGAGGCAACTACAAAAGAAGATCTTCCAACCTATGAAAGAAGATAGAAAAGTCATAATACATATACAACAATATAAAGCCATTCTGTGTAAAGTTGAGAAATGAGAGGCAATAGTATTGTTTTAAAAAAAAAAAAAAAAAAAAAAAATGTGTCAAAGTAAGGGGAAATGCTTCTTACTTCACTCATAAGAGACCAGAAGCAATGTCAAAGTATCCTCCGAATTATTTAAAATCAAGGGTACAACCCACCATTTCTCATCTTTGGAATGACAGGAGAGGAATTATTACTGGGTGCCAATCAATGTCTTGCATGAGTAATTTATCTTCAGAGACATTATTATTTTTCTTTCGGATTTCTCGCATTCATCATAGTTATCCGAGTAATTTTCAAAAAAGTTTTCCACAAGTATTTCTCAACAATGCCTATTTCTAAATCTGCACGAATTGTGGGATTTCTCGCGTAGGGTATAAAGATCCTTAATTCAAGCATCGTGCGAAATTGATAAACAGCGATAGAGAATTTTTCATGGGCCAAAATTTCATAAAATAAAGGCAACTCAGATTGTACAAGGGAATAGAAGTCCCGCGAGAAGTAAAGACTATAATCTTTTGATCATCACATTGATGATCGGAGAAAAGATTTACGTAAAGAATGGATGAGGGTTCTTGATCGTGAATGGTTGACAGAGTAAAACCCTTCTCGCAACTTCGTCAAACTTCTTCAAAAGAAGTTTTGTATCCACGACTAATGGCAGCCATTATCGTATGGGAATGGAGGGGAATTTGGAGATTAGGATTAAAACGTTAGAAAGGATGAAGAAAAGATTTGCAGAGTGAAGCGTAAGAACACGAAGAACATAAGGAAAAAGACAAAAACGAGGTCATTTAATGTCATTCATGCTACGTGGGCTAAAAAAACGATCTGTCAAAGTGTGGGTCATAGTTTAAGAAAAGTATGAGGAGACAGGGAGACGCAAAACTCTTAAATCTAATGGGAGGCAAGATTTTCAAGTCCAAGTTTCTTTCGCTCATTCCTTCATCTTTATCGTTCTCTGTAACATTGTTTGCAACAATTATAAACGTTGCAAACACCCGATTTTCATCATTTCCTCA
Organism: Papaver armeniacum; assembly: GCA_023531295.1. Classification (NCBI taxonomy): domain Eukaryota; kingdom Viridiplantae; phylum Streptophyta; class Magnoliopsida; order Ranunculales; family Papaveraceae; genus Papaver; species Papaver armeniacum. Next base: position 1,269,660 of record JAJJWW010003300.1, on the reverse strand, counting down.
TTTTCATCATTTGTAAACACCTTTTTGAGCAATGAAAAAAATCCTTTGAGAGTGTTTTCACCATGAGGAGCTAGAACCCATCCTCCGGGGCGATGGAGGAAGCCATTCTTTCCAAAAGTTATGTGGTAAAATTTATTTAAATTTACTTATGCAATTCTTTTATGATTATTTGCACCGAATGAAAATTGAGTAAATGATTTTTATTAATTAGTTGTGTTTTCTCTTGATGAAGTATGCTTAGTTTAGGGCTTTTGATACTTCATGCTTGCGATTAACAATTGATGTTTTGAAAATCTAATTTAGGCAATGATTAGAATCACAATTTATTTTGATTGGAGTTATATTGTCTAGAATTGCATGATAAACACTAACATTAAATCACATGAATTTTGGTGAATGGTGAAATCGTGAACCCCGGTCTCTCTAATATAGTCAGTTTTAATTTGCTTAGTCTTAAAATTTAAATCTAAAAGCACAGTCTTCACAAGTCTCAACGAACCTATTACTACAACATCATTGAAAATAACCATCAATTTTTGGCGCCGCCGACGCGGACTTGTCTTTAGGCTAGAGTTTTTAGATTTTTTTTTCTTTTTTAGGTTTTTATTTATTTTTGTTCTTCTTTACGTTTTGGGTTTTTGTCTTTTCCTTACAGAATTTGGAATTTGGAGCGAAAGAAAATTTTGCCAAAGCTTTTGGTGAATACTTAAAGACTTGGAGTAAAAGGCAAAACGAAAGGAGCGAAAGAAGAAGATTTTTTTTTTTTTTTTTTATAAAAAAAGAGACATTTTTATTTTTTTTAGATATTTTTTTTATTTTTATTTTAGACTTTCCTTTTCTTTTGCACTTTATTTTTGGACTTTGGACTTTAAACTTTGGGATATTATTTTTAAACCCTACGGAAGGGTAGTTTAAATATAAACTGTGTGCAGAGAAGGACGGCGATTACGATATCGCCTCGGCCCCTTGGGTTCGTACACGACATTGGAGTCGTGGCCCGAGTCGACTACAACGGTTCATCCCCCGTCTGGAACGGGAGGTAAGTTTGCCGAAACACTCGCGAATCCCCTGTCAGCGGGTTACTGTATTCATTCGTTTGCATATATGTCGAGGAACTGAATACGACTGCTTTAATTTCCTAGTAAAGGCAAGGCCTGGCCATACAAGATAAGGGTTCGGATTTCATCACCGTTCTCTTCTTGTCAGCCTTAGGAAAACGATACTTAACGCGAACCTAAGCTTTAAAATTTGGAATAGAACGAGACCTATAGGGTAACGAGTTTAATAGGAAAGTCGTTCGAAAAATATTGGTTACTCTTTTAAGCATACTTCGAAGTTCATGATGGTTTCTGTGAGTTGAATGCGTGACTGCGCCGCCTTGTAATGCGGTGAGGCCTTGGGTATCAAAGCTTCACACAGCTTCCCTCGCCTCTATTCAACTTACTTTAACTCGGATTGATTCCAGATAGGTTTGCTCAGATTGTAACTAGTTCCTTTTCGAAAGATTAGAAGCTGGTCTAGAAACAATCTAAGTGGAGCCATCATGCTTTTTGTTTGCTAGAAATCATTAGGTTTGTTGTGGTGGAGTCAGACTTGTTTGTGTTTGCATAGAACTTCTCTTCCTTTTTAGGATTTTTCTTTTTCTTTTGTTTTTCTAGTGTATACCCGAGGTTATTAGAGAGCGGGCGTGGAAAAGAGACAATCTAGGTCGATTGATTAGTGACAAACCCGGTAATTCTTCTTGTGGAAGCGGGGAGCTCGAAGACTCTTCTTTTGAGAGCCCCGTTTTTGGAAACTTCAGTTTTGAGAATCTGTCTCTTCGTGAGGAAAGTACCCCTAGTACTTCAAATTGTGCAATGATGGCAACTTTGAAAGATTACATGTTCCCAACTAGGACCAACCGAGCTTCGTGCATTAAATTGCCAGCCACTACGGCTAATTTCGAGATAAAACCTAGTATTCTTCAGATGATCCCTATATTCTTAGGAAAAGATGATGAGAACCCTTATTTTCATATTAGGGACTTTGAGGAAATTTGTGGGACAGTTAGAATAAAAGACCTTACTGATGAAGTTTTGAAACTTAAGATGTTCCCCTTTTCCTTGAAAGATAAAGCCAAGACTCAGCTAAACAACCTACCATCCGAATCCATTGAAACATGGCAGGAACTTATTGTTGCTTTCTATATGAAATTCTACCCTAAGCATAAAACTGCAGCTGTTAGACAGAGAATTAGTTCCAGTGTGCAACAAGAGGGAGAGTCTCTTTATAGGTTTTTAGAGAGATTTAATGATCTCCTATCCCAGTGTCCTCACCATGGATTTGATAAGATGAAACTCGTAGAGATTATTTATGATGGTTTAGACTATTCGACCAAAGCCATGGTCGAGTCTATGTGCGCTGGTGAGTTCACTAGTAAAAGTGCTGAGGATGCCTTTACCTTCTTAGGAGTTGTTGATGAGAAATCCCAATAGTGGGAGTCTTGTGTTGACCCCCTAAAAGACTCTTGGTCAATAGAAGTAGCACTAATATGGTAGATACGAGTTTTGCGTCAGATGCTAAGTTTGCTGCTTTGTCTAGAAGGTTAGAAGCTTTGGAAATGGGTCAGTCTAAAAATAGGTCCCTTGTTGAACCTAATAGAGCCTCTCAAGTCTCTAGTTGTGGAATAGAGACCGATAACTCATTTTGGGAAGGTCAGGTTAGTGAAGAGCAAGCTCATGCTGTCTATAACAATGCTAGGTTTGAGAACCGTCAGAAGTTTGACCCATACTCAGAGACCTACAACTCTGGTTGGAGAAACCATCCTAATTTGTCTTGGTCTAAGGGCCAGAATCAAGGTCAGTCTAGTAATTCTCAGCTTCCCCCAGGTTTTGGTTATACTCAGAACCCTTCAGGTCAAACCCAGTTTCAGAACATTTCTGAGAAAAAGATCTCTACCTTAGAAGAAGCTCTTGCTATGTTAGTAAAGAACCATGATATGTTATCAGCTAACCACCTTAGCTTTCAACAAGAAACCAGGCAGAATCATAAGGATAATTCCCAGACTCTTGCTAAACTAGAATTTCAAGTCGGCCAAATAGCTAAGTATTTAAGTGAGAGAGAAGGAGGTAAGTTTCCTATTCAAACTCAACCCAATCCTAGGGGGATCCATAAAATATCTTTAGTTGGTGAGGAATCATCAAACCATGTGAACTCGATAAAAACCCTTAGGAGCGGTACAAAAGTAGACAACAAGGTTGACATGCATGATAGTGAACATGCTGTAGTTCACCCTTTTGAACCAGAAAGTGAGGAGACTGATAGAGTCTCTAAAGAGACCAATGAGGGTCATATTGAGCCCGGCTTTGTTCCTATAGCCCCATATCCGCAGTTGTTAGCCCCAACAAAGAAGGAGTCGACATTCAACGAGATAATGGAAATATTTAAACAGGTGAACATCAATATTCCGTTATTAGAAGCAATTAGGCGGATGCCTCGCTATGCCAAGTTCCTTAAAGATCTTTGTACACGAAAGCGTAAGATTAATGTCCAAAAGAAAGCCTTTTTAGTGGTCAAGTAAGTTCCATTCTTCTTAACCAAATACCCCCTAAGTATAAGGACCCTGGATGCCCCACCATTTCTTGTGCGATTGGTAATCACATGGTCGATTAAGCTTTACTTGACTTAGGAGCTAGTGTTAACTTACTCCCGTATCATGTATACACCCAAACTAGGTCTTGGTAAGTTGAAACCGACTAAAATGACACTACAATTAGCCGATAGGTCTGTAAAAGTCCCTCGTGGTGTCATAGAGGATGTTCGATTGAGGTTGATAAGTTTATTTATCCAAAGGGATTTCGTTGTTCTAGACACCCAACTGCTTCAGACCCAAATGCTCAAATCCTAGTGATTCTAGGGCGCCTGTTTTAGCCACATTAACGCTGTCATCAATCGTAGGATCTGGGCTTATGAACATATCCTTTGGTAATATGACCACTGAACTAAATGTCTTTAATGTTACTAGACAACCTTCTGAGAATGATGATGTAGAAGAAGTGAATATGATTAACACTTTAGTTCAGGATTTAGTTCAGGATAATTGGCATGACACTCTACTGGGAGATTCTTTAGATGAATTTGAGGAAACCATTCTCTTAGACCAGTTGTGTGATCAATCTTTAGAAGAAGCCCTTGAGTATTTTAAAGACACTACGGACCCAGCAATCCAGGCAATAGTGTTAGGTCTTTCTGAGAATAATGATGACCCTAAGTTTGGGGGTACAGAACTAGAAGAAGCTCTTGAGTATTTTAAGGACTCTGAGGATCCAGAAATTCAAGCAATAGTTATAGGTTTGTCTATGAGTAGTGAAATCCCTACGTTTGGGGGTAGTGATGGTTCTTGCGATTATCATGTATCCCTAATTAGAGTCCCTAACTTGGGACTCGAGCCATGTGCGTCTGGGATATTACTCGAGTCTATTCAGACTCAGCAACCCGATCCTCCTGATACTGTCCAGGAGGTAACCCAGGTATTAGAGACACATTTTTCGGATGAATCTATTTATCAAGATACACATATGAAGCTCAATTATGCTACCCAGATGAACCTAGTTGTCTTGACAAAACCTTAGACGAGGATGTGCTCCTTCTATTCATTTTTCTCGAACCAAAGTGCAAATTGTCCTGATATTGGTGTTAGCTCTATTTGGTCTTATAGACCCACAACTATTTCGCCTATTAGTGTATGACTTTGGAAGGTGAAGATCCTTTTTGAGGTATTTGATGTCTGGCTGAAGACTTAAACTTAGCACTCCTTGGGAGGTACCCCTTGCTCATGCAACACGGTAATATTTTTCCTCATTTCCTTCTAGTGGTAACGGTTTCTCCTTGTTCATGTTTTTAATTTCATCTTTAGAACATTGAGGACAATGTTAGATTTAAGTTTGGGGGTATGGGAGAAACTTTTTAGTTGCAATAAATAAAACTCCAGAGCCTAGAAATTTATGTTTATTAAGGATGGCACTAACCAATCTAAGTGGATGGAAGCATCTTGGTTATAGGAGTTGAGGAACCAATCTGATTAGATGGAAACATCTAAGAGTCTATTCATAAAAGCACAGAGCTCAGGTGTTAGAAAAGAAAACATGGTAGTTTCGCCATATCCTCGTGATGGAAACAATGAAAGAATCTTGATCACTTCTTTTTCTTTTTCTTTTTACATTGCTAGGGTGAAATAGAGTGACTGAGATACTCAAAAAAAAAAAAAAAAGACCAGACCACTAGACCAACCGGAATAAATACAATAAAGTCGACCACTGATACCCTTGTATATGCCAGCTGAGTTGACCTAGAGTTAGGATTATCGACCTCTGGTTCCCTTGTATATGCCAGTGTGTTGATATTTGTCCAGACTAGTATCTCAGTCCATTAGGATAGGTTCACCTTAGTCAACATCATCTACGTTTTTCTCTACATCCATCTTCTTAATCTATCCATGTGATTGGTTGACTCCAGTTTATGATGTCCAGAAACTATCTAAGTAGAGCTCTGTCACTTTATATGAATTTTAGTATGCTTGAGTGCAAACTCGTGTACAGCAATTGGAATTTCGCATCAGGGTACTTCCTCCTATAGTCAATGATTGTATGCCAACCAAGGAGATTCTTTAGTGCCTTCCAAGGTTCTGCGTAGATAGCTAGGGTCTGGAGTAAAGGTTTTGTGGGTACACCTCTGGTAAACCCTCCGGATACATCACTCCGCCGCTAGGGCCACCTAGTGGTTTAACGGCTTGCTGCATGTGCTAAGTGTAGTCATTTTATTTTCTAGAATAAATTTGCTCGAGGACTAGCAAATAATAAGTTTGGGGGTATTTGATAGACACATTTTTGTGTCTAATTTGATCTCGATACTATATATTGTTGGCACTCGATTTTGTACTCATTATGGTGTTTTATGTGTGTGTAGGTATTTTTTGGGGAATAAACATTTTTGGAAAATTCAGCTCGAAAAATTACCCAGAGCACCCCCAGAGGACAGCTGCTAAACGGACTCTCAGTTTGGATAAGGGGCACCTAATTGATAAGGGGCACATTCTTTACTATTTACAACCCACTGCTAATCGCACCCCATCATTGGATAATGGGCAACCCTTCTTCATCGTTTAAACTTTTAAAATGGCGGGAAAATTTTGCAGTTTACTGCGTAATTTTCTGTTGAATTTGTGGAGGAGTTTCAGTAAGACTCAACCACTGGTTTCGATCGAGATGAACGTGATATACCCAAACAAAGCTGGTATGGGTGATCGGATGAGTTTAGTTGGGATGTATAATCCGAGAGAAGAAAAAAACAGGGCAGCTTATTTACGGCAGATGATTTTCACGAGTTGCACATGTTCTGTGTCTGTTTGGAGTGTGTTTAGATGCAGCAGAATCGTGTAGGAGCTAAAAAGAGGGAAGTTGGCAGATTACAGACGCGTGAGAACATAAAACAGGAAATAAAATATTCTCGAGTTATTGGTTTGATATCAAGAAGATTTGGGAGTTATTACGAAGATATTCTTGGTCCTGTGACTATATAGAGGCTGTAGGAGAATCATATATGGAGGAGGGAGAGTTAGGGAGAGGTACAGAGCATCAACAGATCGAGAAAATCAAGTTACAGAATTATTTTCTGCTGCTGCTGCACCAAGAACACGAAGAACATAAGACGCACAAAAGACAGTCGTTCATGCTACAGTGTAAACGACTGTCAAAGTGTGGGTCGTAGTTTAGGAGACAGTCTTAAAGCTACAGTAACAGTGGCAGTTCATCTTTATCGTTCTTTGTAATAGTGTTTGCAACAATTATAAACGTTGCAAACACCTGATTTTCATCATCCTCCTTTTCATCATTTGTAAACACCTTTTTGAGCAATGAAAAAAATCCTTTGAGAGTGTTTTCACCATGCGGAGCTAGAACGCATCCTCCGGGGCGATGGAGGAAGCCATTCTTCCAAAAGTTATGTGGTAAAATTTATTTAAATTTACTTATGCAATTCTTTTATGATTATTTGCACCGAATGAAAATTGAGTAAATGATTTTTATTAATTAGTTGTGTTTTCTCTTGATGAAGTATGCTTAGTTTAGGGCTTTTGATACTTCATGCTTGCGATTAACAATTGATGTTTTGAAAATCTAATTTAGGCAATGATAAGAATCACAATTTCTTTTGATTGAAGTTATATTGTCTAGAATTGCATGATAAACATTAACATTAAATCACATGAATTTTGGTGAATGGTGAAATCCTGAACCCCGGTCTCTCTAATATAGTCAGTTTTAATTTGCTTAGTCTTAAAATTTAAATCTAAAAGCACAGTCTTCACAAGTCTCAACGAACCTATTACTACAACATCATTGAAAATAACCATCAAACAACAACTATATAACGTCCTCTAAGAATGTTTCAATGATTGAAATGAGAATATATAACCATTGTTGGATATAAACATTGTGTGATAACTCATACGTGTATAAGTCCTTATTCCTTGAACCAAAGTATGCGTACTTTGCTGCTCAGAAAAACCGGAACTAAAGTTCGCGTACCAGTAAGCGCACCATCGGAAGTTCACGTCCCGTAAAAATTTGCTGGAGTTTATGAACTGAAAACAAACTTATTCCGGGTACTTAAGTCCGCGTACCAGTATGCGTACTTAAGTTGGTTATTTTCTAAAAACGATTATTCGTGAACTTAAACTTATATATACTAAGGAATGCATATTTGCAAACCGTGGCTATAAAGTTCATGAATCGATTCGAGTGAATCAAATCGTTTTTGCTTCGATTGTGTCTTGCATACTTCTATAAGATCTAAGCAATTGAACAACTCTCTAACTAGTTCATTTGAGTCATTTGAACTAGTTATGGTAAAGAAAAATATGGTTGATATGAAAGTGCTCATATGGCTAACCATTTGGTTAACTACTGTTCAACCAACTAAGTGTACATGTTTGGGTACGGTTACACAAACCTAAATAAACGTGCATTTCATTTGTGTGTAACAAGCTAAGTTTCGATCTAACGGTTGAAAGATATTAGCTTGAATCTAATCGGGTTTTCATCTAACGGTGAATATTGAATGCTTTGTTACCAAGGTAACTTAGATTGCAAACCCTGATTTGAAAGACTGTATAAAGGACAACTCTAGCAACTGGGAAACCTAATCCCCACACCTTCTGTGTGATACTAGTTGTATTAGCTAGAGTCGATTCTCCTTTAACCTTAGGTTTCTACCGAGACCCTGTAGGTTAACGACTTGAAGACTTCATTGGGATTGTGAAGCCAGACCCAACTATCTTCATTGTAGTTGCGTGATCTGATCTTGTTGTTTCTATCGTACTAAGTACAACCGTAAGATTGGCTTGAGATTGATTTCTCCGATACGCAAGATTAAAAGTAATCACAAACAAACTTCGTTTCATCGTTTGTGATTCCACAATATCTTCTTTCTCTAGTCGATTAAGATTATTGTGAGGTGATTGATAATTCTAGGCTTATCTTCGAGAATATAAGTCCGGGTTATCAATTGGTCCATGTTCACCTTGATTTATCAAAAGACGAAACAAAAACTCGCAAGTATTTCTGTGGGAGACAGATTTATCTATTACCCTAGATTTTTTTGTGTGATACAGATTTGTTTATTAAAGTCTTTGACTTTGGGTCGTAGCAACTCTTAATTGTGGGTGAGATCAGCTAAGGGAATCAAGTGCGTAGTATCCTGCTGGGATCATAGACGTAAGGAGCACAACTGAACCTTGGATCAGTGTGAGATTGATTGGGGTTCAACTACAGTCCAGACCGAAGTTAGTTTGTAGTAGGCTAGTGTCTGTAGCGGCTTAATACAGTGTGTGTTAAATCTGGACTAGGTACCGGAGTTTTTCTGCATTTGCGGTTTCCTCGTTAACAAAACTTCCGGTGTCTTTGTTATTTCTTTTCCGCATTATATTTTGTTATATAATTGAAATATCACAGATTGTGCGTTGAATCAATCAATTGGAAAATCTGACCTTTGGTTGTTGATTGAAATTGATTGATCCTTGAACATTGGTCTTTGGTACCGTTCAAGTTAATTTCTCTTGTATTCAATTAAGACTCGCAGATTTCTATTTGCTTGGGTAAGTATTGAATCGAGAAATTGAGATATAACTCTTTGATATACTTTTTATTAAGATTGAGTCTAATTGTTTAGTTGATTCTCTTAAAAGTATATTGGAGTTAGTCCATACAGATTGCTAAGCGAATTATTGGGTGTGGTTGTTAGACCCCCGCTTTTTCAATTGGTATCAGAACGGGCAAACACATTAAAGACCTTATAAGTATGTGTTTGTAGATTCTGACTATATGTACGAGTCTATCTCTGATAACGTACTAGTTCAGAAATTACCAGATGATTCGCAAAGCTTGAATTTTCCTGAGAAGACTATCACATCTAAGTTAATATCCAAACATGTGGAAAATGTTGATAACTGGGAAACACGCCTAGAAGAACAGTTGGATGAACTTTCTGACGAAGGTGACTCAGATATTGATAGAGATGTTGATGAGGAAGTCTCAGAGTATGTTAAGATTTTGAATTCGTTGGAAAAGAAGAAGATGACAACTTCTCATGTCACACCTTTTCTGACTAATCTCTGTCGTACAAACAAGAAATTGAGAAGATGTTACGCAGGTGTTTATGTTTCGAATCGTTCTAACGAATCGATCCTCAAAGATATTGAGGAAAACCTGAGTAAAAAGTCACTTGAATGTGATCGTGTATTGTAGGATCATAATATCGCAACGGACAAGGTTCGCGGGATTAATAAACGACGGTGTCGCGAGGGAGTCGCAGGGAGTTAAAATAAACGACGCGATGAATAACGACAAACAAAACAATTGGAAGACATGAAACCTGGCGAGGGTTAAGAAGTGTCGCGAGAATGAATATTCGTGCACTTGCGACACTTCGCGAGACATTCCCGAAAATAAAGGATAGCTTAGCTGTCAACCACTATGTATTACCCTATATAAAGGGCCAAATGAGTCTGTTGAAGAGAGAGATCTTTTTGAATTGTGAAGCAAGTCATTAGGAGAGAGAAAGTTTAAGAGCGCTTTAATTTCCAAGTGTAATTCTATTGTACTGTGTAAACATTTCATGGAATCAATTAATAAATATTCTTGATCACACGTCTTTCAATGGATTAGTCAAGCAAAACTGAGTAAGGGGTGTAGTGTGGGATTTCCCGCAACTACATATGCGCTAGAAACAGGGAGGATCATTTGTAAAAGAGAGAAGATTGCAATTAAAGTTGTTTGAATCAGGAAAATGAGAAAGGAAAATCTTAAATCGGATGAAAAAGATATGGCATGCAAAGACAGACACAAGAGTAATGATTAGCGAATTTCATGAAAATATCAAAGGAAGAATACACAAACGGGATTTCGAAGGAAAGAAGATTACGGATAGAGAAATGGCATCACCTTTGAAGGATTGGGAAAAGCAAGAGATAACATTCACGGCGGGGAAATATCCAAAGAAAATTTGGATCACACATCTCCACCGGTGATCACAATAAACGCGTATAAGGAAGGAGAGGAATCGGAGAACACGGTGAAAACATGGGTGGTGAATGGAGTTTTAATCGATACAGGAGTCTGGTGAACATCATGTTCTATCACGCTTACAAAAAGATGGGATATAAAGACGAAGATATGATTTTCGCGGCATACAATATTCAAGGTTTTGGTAATCCGTAACAAAAGTTAAAGGGGAGATAAGAATACGTATTCCGTTAGGAGGAATTGAAACACAGGACATTAAGTGTAGTGGATATGGAATCACCGTACAACATATTACTAGGAAGACCATGGGTACATGCAATAAAAGCCGTGGCGTCAACGCTTCATCAATGTATCAAGTTTCCTACACCCACTGGAATTGGCAAGATCAAAGGGGATGCTACTAAAGGAAGAATATATTATCAAAATGAAGTAAAGTGTTGCGAGGAACAAGTAAACAAGCGAAAGAATATATCAAAGTATCGCAAAAAGATGGCGAGGGTGGCTAAGAAAGAAGAAGAGTTTAGAGTTTATATGATAAGAGCAAAGGAAGGAAAAGGCATACCTAGCGAGACCTCGGGAGAAGAAAATGATCTTGCGAAAGAACCAAAAGGACCAACCCCTATGGGAGAACCGAAGGCCACTTACGTCGCGGCGAACAAACCAAAGAAGTGAATATTGGAACTAAGGAAAACCCAAGATGCTAAAGATTGGAACTAACATGGAAGCAGATGAAGAGAAAAGAACTGTCGATCTGTTGCGAGATTATAAAGACATCTTCGCGTGGGATATGGACGAAATGCCTGGTATAGATCCGTCGATCGCCTGTCACAAGTTAGAAATTGATAAAAATGTGAAACCATTTAAACAAAGAATTAGAAAGATAGCAACAAAGATATCACCCTCGAGATAGAAGAAGAACTGCAGAAGATGCTTTGGATGCGGAATTATTAGACAAGCAAAATATCCCGAATGGATAGCGAATATGGTTATAGTTCCAAAGAAGAACAAGGGAATAAGGATTTGCATTGATTTCACCGATTTAAATAAAGCTTGCCCTAAAGACAGTTTTCCATTACCGGATATTCCACAACTAGTCGAATCGGCGGCCGGAATGAAAGAGTATCATCTCTGGACGTGTACAAAGGTTACAACCAGATTCCTCTCGCCGAGGAAGATCAAGAGCATACTGCTTTCTTCGCTCCAAGAGGATTATACTGCTATACTAAAATGCCGTTTGGTCTGCGAAATGCTAGAGCAACGTATCAAAGGATGGTAGAAGAGGTATTCGCAGAATGGATACATAAAACACTAGAGGTATACGTAGATGACATGTCGGGTAAAAAGTAAGAAGGCGTAAGATCACGTGCGAGACCTGAAAGAAATTTTTGAGCAGATGAGGCGTTTTAACATCAAAGTAAATCCAGAAAAATGTACCTTCGGAGTTGCGTCAGGGAAGTTCTTGGGTTACATTGTATCAAAGGAAGGAATACATGTTGAACCGGAGAAAGTAAAAGCAGTTAGCGATATGCCGACACCTGCGACAGTAAAGGATGTTCAAAAGCTGAATGGGTTGTTAGCATCACTAGGAAGGTTCATCTCGCGGTCATCCGATAAGTGTAAACACTTTTTCAGCGTTCTGAAAAAAGGATCGAAGTTTAAGTGGACGGACGAATGTGAAAAGGCTTTACAAGGGATCAAAGAGCATTTAATGGATATATCCATTATGCGATGCGTAACCAGGAGAGGAACTATTAATATACCTCGCGACAACTTCGCATGCCTTAAGTGCGCTTTTACTACGAACGGACGCAGAGTAGAAAAACCAATCTATTACATCAAAGAAAACTTTTAATGCCGCAGAAAGAAATTATTCGAAGATCGAAAAATTAATCCTGGCATTAGTTTATGCAACATTCAAGCTTCGCATATATTTTCAAGCGCATACTATTAAGGTAGTCACGAAAATACCAATTGAGTCAGTGATGAAACATTCAAAAAGATCGGGAAGAGTTGAAAGATGGAATGCTCAAATAAGCCATTGTAAGCTCAAGTATGAGATATTATCCTCAACTAAGTCACAGGTTGTCGCAGACTTTCTAGCAGAATTCCCCTTGGAAGAAGATGAAGCGATAGATGAAATGATGGATGTAGAAGAAGAGTATGGAGACCCAAAAGACCTGCTAACTGAGCCGACGAGATGGGAAATATTAGTAGATGGATCATCAAATGGAGAAGGAAATGGAGTGGGAATTGTTATGATTTCACCAGAAGGCAATAAATTAGCTTTCTCTTTTAGATTGGAGTTTGAATCCACAAATAATGAAACAGAATATGAAGCTATAATACATGCTCTGCGACTTGCAATAGAAATGAAATTGGAGAATATAAGGATTACCAAAGTGATTCGCAACTAGCAATTCACCGGTAATAGAGAAATACACTACAAATAATCCATCTTTGAAAAAGTATAAGAAGCATGTCGAAGAATTGTCGGCACAGATACCGAAAATAAAATGGAGGCACATATCAAGGAGAGATAATAGACTCGCAGACGCTTTTGCCTTTATATCAAGTATGATGACAGACCCGATCATGAGGAATATCAAAATACGACACTACATCGGCACCATCAATTAATAAAGAGGAAGAACAAGAAGCAGATATAATGATGGTAGTAGATGAAATGCAATGTCGCGAAGAGGACTGGAGAGTAGAACTTCACGCGTACTTAATGAAGGAAGAGGTACCAAAAAATAGATTGGAGGCACACAAGTTAAAGAGCCGGGCAACAAATTATGAATTACGAGATGGCGTGCTTTATCGGCGATCTTTTGATGGGCCTTCGCTTCGATGTCTAACAAGGAAAGAAGGAGAAACCATATTGAAGATGCTTTGCATAGTGGGGATGCCGAAATCATAGCGGCGGAGATCTTTGGCATACAAGGCAAAGACGCAAGGATATTATTGGCCATATATGCATGAGGACGCAAGAACAATATCAAGACGCTGCGAGGACTCACAAAGACATGGGAAAAGATACACGCGCCGGGGCGCTGCTAAATTCTTCCACAAGTGTGTGGCCTTTTGGAAAGTGGGGTTTAGATATTGTAGGACCATTTTTACCAGAATGGACAAAGAAGGTACTTAATCGTCGCAACGGACTATTTCACAAAATGGGCAGAGGTGAAAGCGGTCCAAAGACATTCGCGATAAGGATGTCTTTACCTTCATATTTGAAAATATTATATGCAGATTCGGGATTCCCGCACAATTGGTATCTGATAATGGGAAACAGTTTGAAGGGCAAAATATAGAGTTGCTGCTAATGCATTTCGAGATAAGATGTGGAAATCAACTCCATTATATCCGCAAGCTAACGGCTGCGAGGCAACAAATAAAACGATTGCCGATATACTAAAGAAAAAGTTGGAAGGACACAATAAGGGATGGTGCGAACAAGTACACAATGCAGTATGGGCTTATAATACAACTAGAAGAGAAGCCACAGAATGTCTCCTTTTGCTTAACTTATGGAGTTGAAGCAAAGACTCCCAACGAGAGGTCATAATCCCGACAACCAAAAAAGAGGTTTGGGAGAAAAATCTTAGTGCAGGCAACATTCTAATCAAGTTAGATGAATTGGAAGAAAAACGAGAAAAGGCATTGCGACACATGGAGAATTATCAGCGAAGACTGGCTAGAGAATATAACAAGCGTGTCAAAATACGTGAGTTCCAACCAGAGATTTGGTGCTGAGAAACCCCAGTATATCAACGTGAAAGTGGAGGCAAGTTGGCGAGAAAATGGGATGGACCTTATATCATCAAAGAAGTAGTTGGTACAGGGGCATATAGATTGATGGATCCCGAAGGAAAAGATGTGGGACAAAAATTGGATAGACCATGGAATAGATTATATCTAAAGAAATATTACCCATGAAAATGGGAGAGGAAAATGAATCAAGAAGAAGTACTTCTACGCAAAATATTTGCGAAATTCAATAAAATGCAGAGAAAATTCGCGAAGATCTCGCGATAAGAATAACAAAGAGTCATGAATGGCTTAACAAAAATGAACGAACAAAAGAATGGGACGAACCTTTATGGCGTACACCCTAGTTCGCGAATAACATTTCGTAAGAGGCAAATGTAAGACCTAAAGTGCGTCATATAAGGGGGTATCTCTCGACATGGCTCGGGGAAAGGTTACACCGCTCCCGAAGCCCGAGTCATGAAAATTTGGGGCCCATGAAAGCCTAACCTAAGAGGTACCTTGGATTCCCAACTATATATATAAGGTTATACCCTGTTGGGCGACCGAGGGTCTCTTCCAAGGAGTCGGTGTATGCTCAAGGCGCCGAGGTACACGGTTGAGCTGAGTGCCCGGATGGATGAACCTACCCCGGCCATTCTTGGCAAGTCTTGGCATATGTTGCACTCGCCCAAGAAAACTCCACTTAGGGTGCAGCCTCGTAACCATAAACCCTATAGGTATAAGGGATAAGAGGTCTGCGAAAACAACTGGTTGTTGTTAAGACCGGATGGGAGGAGCTAGTCTTGTATGGCCGATGTTTCGCCTCCTTGAAGGGGCAACCAGGGAGATGATAAGGGCGACGCTCTCCATTAGGGGGAGTGTCAAAACAGACGCAAATGTCATAAGGCTATGTTTTCGCAAGAGAATTTAGGCTTGTCATATTTGTGCAATGATCCCGCAGAGAGGCAATAATACTAACGCGAGGGTAAGGCGAGATCAATGGGTCTTTACACGACAAGGTACGGACGTCCCGCGATTTCGTCGCACGACGGCAATGTCATGGGGCTTTATGTTCGCAAGGATATCTAGACCTGTCATATTGTCGCAACTAAAACATCCTGCGCAGAGGCAAAAATACTTGGAAAATGATAAGGCAAGATCAATGGGTCTTTACATGCAAGTGTAAAGACGTCCCGCGATTTTGTCGCAATGAAAGGTGGCGAGGGAAGACCTCTAATTAGGGAGGTCTAACTTGGAAGACCACACAAAAATGATAAGGCAAGGTCAATGGGCCATTGCATGAAAATGTAAAGGCGACTTGCGACCTTGTCGCAACAAGAAGAGATAAAATAAAGACTACCGAAATGATAAGGCGAGAAAAGTAGGTTTCTTCATTCATGGAGATACTGCGACCTCGTCGCAATATAAAATTCGACATCGTTGAAGAACACAATGCAAAAATGATGATGACTCGAGTAAAAATCATTTCATAAAAATGTAAGCGAATAAGCTTGCGAGATTATAGTCATAGTTAAGAAGAAGAAAATAAGAGGATTATTCAACAAGGGGTTTAATCTTTCAAAACAAAAAGAAAGTTGCAAAGCAAAAGTTATAAAACAGTTAATTCTCTACATCAATGTTATCATTTTCGCCAATAGTTTTCTCAGCTTCAGCTTTGCCAGAGAATGGAATTTCGTCGAAACTTTTTCAAAAAGATCTTTATTGACAACTTCGGATCGGCGACGTCTTCGCCGCTTTCATAATCATAATCATCATCGAGAGTTGGGGACTTCATCATCACTTACTTCTAAAGGTTTGACACGAACAGGTTCAAGAGATTTAGACAATAAAATGTCATTCACAATGACCTCGGCCTTGAGATGAAATTGACGAAGGAGCGCTTTCACGATTTTTACTATCTATGTCCTTACAATCAGACATATAGTCAAATCTCCTTTCGGCACGATCGCGAGAAAGAGCAAGGGAAGTAGCAAGCGACCCATTTTCTTTGCGAAGTTTAGAGTTGTCTGACTTGAGAGTAGAAATAACAGAGCGAAGCTTTTTCTCATAATCGCACAACAATTGAATAAGTAAAGATTAAAAGACAATCTTAAAGATTATGGGATTCATAAATGAATTAAGGTAGTCAAATAATATGACTACCTTCCTTTTGAGAAACAAGATGCTGAATAAAAGACGAACAACTATTTCCCAATCGGTCCATGGCGTCATCGAATGTGTCCCCAACTAAGCCCTCCGCATTTAGATCGCAAAGATTTTTCGTTGGAAATAAGTATGGCATTCTCAGAACAAGCGAAGAATTGGATTTTTCTAGCGAGAACATTGATCCTTGAATTGGTTCGCTTTTACACTCAAGGATATTCTACCTTGAATAAGTTTATCTCTTTCGGTCAGAACTTCTTCAAGTGACTCTCGGCGTGTGAATAGCTCGTCCTTGTTCTTCACATAATTTTTGACAAGCATTATATTGTTGCGAATAGGTCGCCACTTTGTTTAATAGAGAACGCTTTTCTTGAGAAAGAGTTCCGTTCTCATCCGATAAAGTTTCCATTTCCAAATTAGCTTTATTCAAAGAATAAGAGAGGCGAGATATATCATTACTTAATGAGTCTTGACTCGAGCTAACGTGATGTTTTCTTTAGACAAATTGTTTATTTGGTTGGCAAAGTTAGGTATGAAGATTATTTAAGTAGTTATATTGCTCCATCCAAGCGTCTCTCTCAACACGAACTTCTTCACCAATGGATTCCAATTGATATATCTCCATTATTCGTTTCTGGTTTTGGGCTTGAAGAGCAGATAAGGGTTTGATCAAAAAAAAAAAAAAAAAAAAAAAAAATGGGGTGGCGAGAGTATACCTTTTAACTCCTCATTATTCCTGCGAAGATTATCACGGTATAGCGAGAGGTTGTGAAATTTTTGATTTTCAAGGTGGAAACTGTTACATTTCTCACCATAGCTTGGAGATCATTCCTCAATCTAGTGATTTCTTGAACCAAAGATGCTTGCGAAATCCTATCAGACCAAGATGTTTACTTAGAATCTCGCAAACATCGACTTGACAGGTCGACGGAAGTTTTCTTGGCATCATTCACAAGATCCGAAAGGACTTTGAGAGCCACTTCTATCCCTTCCAAGTTTTCTTTGGTAAGAGGGATTTGCTCGGATGAAGAAGTAATAATAGCAAAGTGGAAGGAGGAGACGGGGCATCTTTCATCAAGGCAAATATTCACGGGAAAGGAAGTCTCGGAAGGATGATGACCGGAGAAATGTCGAGGCATGAATAGTAGGATTATTATGAGGAGCTTGATCTGCGAAGAGTTCGTGGTATAGGAATGTCATCGTTAATAATGTTCTCGCGAGAATCAGCCAAGAAATCATCTTGCGATGATCTTGCAACCGGAGAAGAAGGTGTAAAGGAGGGAAAGGAAACACTGGGAGTAACAGGCTTGGGTTGGCGAAGTCTTTTAGGAGTTTTGTCAATACTTCCATCATCCTGCGAATAACAAGTTAAATAAGAAACAGAGGCAACAATATATTGTTAATAAAAAACAAATGTTTCTTAAATACCTTGTCACTCGCAGGCTTTCTCTTTGAAGCCATAGATTTTACTCGCGAAGAGGGCTTTGATTGCGCAAGGGATTCTTGTTGCGAAGTAGATTTCGACGGCGAGTCCAAAGAAAGAAGAGGGTTCTTCACGGTAAATTTAGTTCTGGGCTGGTTCTTGCTAAATAACAATGGCAGAAAGAAAACTACAAAATTAATCATACCAGTGTGATTTTAACAAAGAAAGATAATCTCAAAATTAATCAACCACAAAATCAGTCAGATATGGCAAGATTAACAAACCTAGACGCCATGAGAACGACAACTGGTAAAAATGGTAAAGAAGATGATGAGAGAAAATAGCAGGCCGACACTTGCAGAACGATGAAGAAGAAGAACACTTGCAGACGATGAAGAAGACGAAAAAGAAAAGGAAAATTCTTCACAGGGGACACTCCTATAAATAGACAAGAAAAAAAAAAATATTACGACCGGATAACATTAAATGCACCGGTAAAAGGGGTAAATATAGACACGTGTAAACGGTCATTACTAAATCCAAGAAAACCAGGCAAAAGGAATTTCAGTAGGATCCAAATATCGCACAACATATTTCCTAACAAACGGGAAGAGCTTGCGAGATTGGTTATTTTCCGTAACTCATGAGACAAGAAATGACACTTCATATATATATTACAAAGAAGCTCCAGAACTTCGCCAAAAGAATAGAGGCAAGTACGTACTTTTCAAGAAAAGTATTCTTTCGCTCGTTCCTTCACCAATTGAAACCAAGGATTATTACAACAATGAATTTTTCCTTCAAATCGCTCTTCAAGCAATATTCAAGGAAAAAGAGGCAAGATGTAGGATCATAATATCGCAACGGACAAGGTTCGCGGGATTAATAAACGACGGTGTCGCGAGGGAGTCGCATGGAGTTAAAATAAACGACGCGATGAATAACGACAAACAAAACAATTGGAAGACATGAAACCTGGCGAGGGTTAAGAAGTGTCGCGAGAATGAATATTCGTGCACTTGCGACACTTCGCGAGACATTCCCGAAAATAAAGGATAGCTTAGCTGTCAACCACTATGTATTACCCTATATAAAGGGCCAAATGAGTCTGTTGAAGAGAGAGATCTTTTTGAATTGTGAAGCAAGTCATTAGGAGAGAGAAAGTTTAAGAGCGCTTTAATTTCCAAGTGTAATTCTATTGTACTGTGTAAACATTTCATGGAATCAATTAATAAATATTCTTGATCACACGTCTTTCAATGGATTAGTCAAGCAAAACTGAGTAAGGGGTGTAGTGTGGGATTTCCTGCAACTACATGTATATCAAAAATACTTCTTGTTGGAAGAGAAACTTGCAGAAACTGAAGGAAGGATTAACTCTCAACAAGCAAGTTTTGATGACAGAGAAATCGCTTTTCTCGCTCGAGAAAAACGCCTTGAGGCTGATTTAGCTCCTGCTCTTGATAAAATCAAGATGTTGGAAGATGACTTGAAAAAGTTCAATACTAGTTCAAGCAAATTAATCACTATGCTAGGAGCAAGTAAAAATCATCGTGATACACGAGGATTGGGCTATAAGGGAATAAATGCTCCAAGTATTAGCAAAGAGGTAAAATTTGTCAAGGCTAGTGATTCTTCTCAACAAAAGGTTTCCACAGATGGCAAAAGTGAAATACCTTCACCGGCAGTTAAGGTTCAAAAGAGCAAAGTATATCAACCTCCAAAGTCAGCACACACAGATCGAGGTAAGAACATTTCTTATGTTTGCCACTATTGCGGAAATAAAGGTCACCTGGAAAGGAGATGTCGTTTCCGTATAAGGAATGGGAAACTTCATGATGTTCTTTTTTGGGCATCACAAGAAGTTTTGAAACCAAGATCATATGTTAAGACTAATCCCCTTAACGTTACAGGTTGTAACTTTCCAACCTTTAGGCAAAGGAATCAGTGTTGTAATAATCCTAGTTTTGCCTATAAATGTCATACGAATCCTTTTCACAATCATAATGGTTATCAAAAGGATAACTTCGTAAAGACGAAGACATGATCCGATGCTCCCAATTGGAGAAAGACTAACTTGCAAAAGAATAGTCAATCCAATTCTCTTCCGAGAATTCTAGAAGAGAGTAATGGGAAAAAGGTTCCGGTTGTTCCTAAACGCACTCAGAAGTGGATACCAAAGAAAGTCAATGATGATTTGAGTGTGAAAAGGAATGATCTCCCAGAAAATTCCATGACTATGGAGAAGGTAGTATCCATGATGTTGGAACTTAACAAGTTCTTTGGAAAGATGGATTTGGATGTGAAAGGTTCTAAAAGTGATCTTTTTCATGATAATCCAAAAGTCACTTGTGGTGAACAAGACATTGTTCACCTCAACACAACTTGATTGTGTTGTAAGTGCATCCTCACCAAGGAATGCCCTGCTATGTATACGGTGAGGGAAGCACGAGAATTGGGGCGCACAGATTATGTTCAGTAAGGCTGTAGAATTCGATTGGATTCTTCTAAAAAGGTATGTCTATAAAATTGAGCAAGATTTGTGTTTATTTTCTTAGAGTACTTATAATGATCCATGTACCTTGCATATCATTCATTTCTACCTAACTTGATCTGTGTTTAAGAATCTTAAATGTTTAGGTATGAAAATAGTAGTTTAGGATGTTTGGACTTCATGGTAGACATACCAAGTATGCATAACATCATTTAAAATCAAAATCCAGGGATTTAAGTACGCATACCCGTTTGCATACTCCCCCAGGTCATGAAAATTCGTTTGCAAACCAGTATGCATACTTAACGACGATATTCGGTAAACTTGTTTTGGCCGTAACTTCTTCGTCCGAACTCGGAATCAACCTCATTCTTTTTTCATTCTCTTCCTTTTTGAATTCTATTCAAAATAGAGATGAGAATTCTTGAATTTGGATGATTTAAGTTTGGTATTTGTCCTGTCTCTTGTTTTTGAGTGTTTTGCTCCATTTCGTCGCACTTGTTCCACTTCTTGGACTTGGGCACTTGGATTCTTGGAGTGCTACTCTTCTAAGATCATTTGTATCTTTTACAAAAATGTTTTTGGTAAATCACAAAGAAGGAAGTTCAAGAATGGGCAGTAGTATGCAGTACTATGAGATTCTTGAATGTTTACAATCATCTTATGTGAACTATGGTGCATGGTCGTTAATGACTTTGTATGTTCTTCTTTGTTAAGAAAATATTTTTATAAGCCCTTGGTAGATATTATTGGTGTCAATCCGGGAGAAAAGGATTGATTCCACCCTCTAAGGACAAATCATATTATATGTGCATTACGAGTTTCTCTTGATGCCTAGGAAACTTCTTATGAGAATTTATTCTTGTTTTTGAGAAGGATTAATAGAGTTCGGAATATCAATTATTGTGTTTACACATAGCTATTTCCAAACTGTTCATCTTACAATGTTTTTAGATTTATTTATTTAAATTCTAAAGTGATTTGGAAGATGATTTTTTGCAATTTTAATCTTTATGATTTTATATATTACAAATTGTTATGGGATATGTTGTTTACGTATGTAAACCTGTGACTATACCATACTTGTTCAAAAGTTATCTCTATTATGTCGGTATGAAAGTATTGATAGAAGATAGAATGAACTTTTGACATTACAAAGCTTTTGTTTACGAGGATGGAAGAAAGGATAAAGCTTTTGTTTACGAGGATTATGTCTATTGTATGTCATTGTGCAAATAGTGATGGAAAATAGAATGAATCCTTGTCTATTCCGCAGTATTGATCTTCCCTGATCCATATTTTTATGTATATACTATGCGGCTCCGTAGGTTCTCTTATGTTGAGCATTTCCTATTAAATTAATCATGGGTTTTCTTGTGGTTAATTTGGTTGAGTATTTTTGGATTCAAATTCATATTCGTATGTGATTTGTTATGTCCAAAGAATCCTTCTTTTCTTATGAAATTAAGGTCGCTCTTGTTGTTCTTTCGGGAATGACATCTTATGGGGGAGAGTTCTTAATTGAACTTGTGCTTAATTGCCAAATCTTTGTGGGGAGTGCGGCTGTGGAACATTATAGGAGTTATCTTGTATCTTTATTAACTCCTTGATGAAAGCATTTAGCTTCGGCTATATGATTGCATATAAAAAGTTGATATGTGCTCACTTTTGGTCATGAAATGTCTCTATGGAAATTTCATTAGGATCCCACTAGTTTTCGTACCTTTGCTAATTTTATAGACAAAAAGGGGGAGAATTATTGTGTAGTTCACACTACAAATACATATGGTTTTCGGATCATTATGTAAGGGGGAGTGGTTTCCATGTGAGATGGAGTATTGACTAAGGGGAGTGATACATATCACCATAGTATTGTTGTCGAAGTTGTGATACAATTGAACTTTGATGCTGTGTAATAATACTATGACACTATGTAACAATGATTGAGAATTCTTGTTTTCTCATTGTTATAGCTACGGATTTTCAACAACAATGATACTAAACATACAACCTTTGGAATCATTGGAGTACTTGGAAGTGACGAAGATTTGGAGTAATGTTGAAGAACCAAGGAGATCAGGCATGTGGAAGAGAAGCTACAAAAGTTTATGTTTATTTTGTATTTTTTGTAATCGTGTGTACCAAAAAAACTACTAAGTAGCAGACGACTGCTAATTACTTAGTATAAACATTAGCATTTCTAATGTAGTATGTGTAGTGACCGGTTCAAATAAATAATTTAGACACACAATGAGCTAAATCAATAGTATAACATAAACTTATTAAACAGAAGAGAGGTGAACGGGAGTACGAGAAATGTTCCATTTCTTGGTTTCCAACTTACATAGTATATTACCGTTCAAGACTATTTATAGTCTAACTCAAGGTCGATACATGCACAATAGCACAATGTTAATTTGCCTCTGTTTAGTGTTAATCCAAATAGGGATTAACCTTATCACTGAGCAAAGACGGTAAGTGTGGGTCCCATTGAAAATGTGGTCAGCCACACATTTGAAAGCCGACGATATGTAACACTCCCCCTTGGATGACCACCATTTGAAAATATTGTCTTGTTTACTCTTTGTCGGAAAAACCCGATGGGATAAAAATCCAAGCAAAATTTTGTTGTCTCCTCAAAACCTTACCAGAAAAATCCGTAGGACAAAAACTGGTCGAAGGAAATAGAGCAAAATACTTCGAGCTTCTAATGCAGCATTGGCGTCACGTACTTCCATATTTTTTCAAAGATGTGTCAGGAAAATCTTTTAGGAAAATCTGAAAAACTGAAAGCTCACAATGGCAACGCTGTTCACTCCATGGAAGACTCTATGGATATACATCCTTTTTGGATGATGGTAGATTGTTATCTCATTAAAAACCTCGTCAGGAAAATCCAGAGGGACAAAACCTGAACGTAGGAAAACATGAGTATCCAGAACAATGATAAATCCGCAGATGTTGCCTGTTAAAACCTTGCCCGTAAAAACCCAGAGGGATAAAAACCAGGACGAAAGAAAAAGAGTAAAACATGTCGAACTGCGGATATCATTGGACTCACATGCCTCGTTAAAACCTTGACAAGGAAAACCCGGTGGGACAAAACCTTGACTAAGGAAAAAGAGTACACGACGTAATGTCCAACATTCCCTATATCCATAGTCTTCTATAGATTTACTCCCCCTGATGAGTAGCCTACCTAGTTGATCATTGCTCCCGATAATACTGCATAGAGATCCCGAACCATCCTTTAATGTCTTGAGCGGCTTTCTTTGCTTAAGAAACTTGGTCCGATTTTACTCTGTGTAATTTCTTAATGATCATCTGGTTGTATCAGCCTTTTATTCTCCACTAGCTTTGTCTGAACAATCATAATCGATCGGAGGATGAACAAGTATCCTCTACTACCAGACTATTAGCTAGGAAAATGTTTAGCTGCTTTTATCAAACCTGCCAAAAATCAAAACTTAAACAGCCTAATTATCTTTTCTCTGTGGGAGACATCTAGCGATCTTTTATGCGAAAGATCAAGCTTAATGGTACAACGAAGATGAAGGGGTTTTCTTCGGACCAATGTCTCGATATTGGTGCTAGATAAAACCAGACTTACATGTTTACTACAGACCCAATATCAGGTACCTATAACATATCTCAGTTAATATACCATTTACACATCTTTTGTGTAATGCAAACCATAGAGTGATACATCTCCTTGGTTTAGATGTAAGCCGATCAATCTTAAAAATAAGAGATCGAATGATTAGCTTATCCATTTAAACATGTTTAAACCTTTATGGTTGACGAAATTAAAGGAATTATAGCTACAATGCTCAATCTAATTGAGCCATTGTTTTACCGAGATTTTCCATCTCGAACTCCTGCTTTAAGCATTTTTGTGCTTTGGAGAATTCTTCAGGAGTTCCAATAAAGTAGATGTTGCATAAATCAAATCTAGCAAATGCACAATTTATGAGCATATAAGATGGTTCACATATCCCTGGATAATATAAGCATTCACTTAGACGATTGACCACTCTCGTCTTTATTGAGCAAATGCATACGACATGGTAATTCTACTAATAGGTGAGAAACCTTCAGCAATTTGTATGCAGTTATCCGTACTTCATACAGATTCGCAATAACCACATCCTTTAGATGCATGTCGAGTCCTTAAAATACTTCCAGACAAATACCAAAGAGGTAATTGCATCCACAACAGGGAATATGTTTCTTTGTAATCCATCTCAGGTTTCTATGAAAGACTTTGTGCCATTAGTTGACTTTTCTTTTCTCACTATGCACACACACCCACCTGTAGCCACTAGGGATTACATTATCAGATACCAGAACTACAAACACTCACCTGTGGCCAAGAGTAACACACATTATCGAGTGTTTGAAATGTAGTTCTAAGGATATGCATTTTTGCGCTTGGATCTCTCCTTTCCAGTTTAACCAATCATTCATCTGATGACATTCCCATATAGAGAGCGGTTCAACACCAACATCATATATGGAAGTATCATTGGATACTTTGAGTATGTCACCAACAATCATTGCGTTATGATCGTAAATTTCTTTATTGCACGCATGCCTTATGAAAATCCTCTCATTTTGAGGTTCCACGGCCTTTGCAGAGACATTCTCTTATTAGGAGAACTATACACAGAGAAATTAGATCTTCCAATAATAGTTTCTATGAGAGCACTATCTTTCAATGATTGTGATTGATTCTTTTCTTTTAAGAGGTGCAAAATATTTCAAGTCAACTAGTCATCCACGCTCAAGGTGTGTTCTAAGTGACACACTTGCTACTACATTTACAGCTTCTCAAGATGTCAAATCTTCGGCATGTCTTTCAGTGATGAAAAACATCAAGACGAGATAAATCATGGTTTATCTTTGTGCAAACCAGGATACTTCACGCCGTTTTTCAGGCGATAGCCTTTCCTCCCCCAAATGGTGGGAAGACTTTCTCATCAAATTTTCAAATCTTGTAATATAGTAGTAACAGCAGTGGAATATAGCACGTCTCAAACAGAAAAACATGACAATGGTTACATGAGTAATAAGTTCAAAGTGCACAAGAACATCAAATGTGCTCACTATCAACGCCCAAAGCATTACTAGGATGATACAACATCAAGAGTTTCATTTAAAATCTATATGAGTATAGATACACAGTTACCACCAGGTGAGATGTCGAGTCATTTATGATTACCAGACCATACTTCCATCAACCTGGTTAGTGTCTGCGGAAACTCACTTTCAAGGGGTGGCGCTGCATAACAAGCAATCTCAATTAGTTTTCTCACTACGCTTTCACATAAGCATCAAATTTGGGACTGATGCTAAGACTAAGTTTCAAGAGCGTACACAAGGGAGAAAACATTTCAATATGAACTAAGGTCCATGTCTGCCAATCATATAAACTTTGTCGATAATTCCTTTGCAAAGGGGATATCTATCCACAACAATTTCAGTAGATACTCTGAACATTATCGACAACCAAGTTATTAATCAGTTAGTTAACAATCTCACATCATTCTCTAGAGTACGAGGATATTCTAATCCATTGGTACCAAAATTCAATATGCGGATATTCATCTCCGAGAGATATCTACGCAAATTATATGGATATGCTCCTCGTAAGGATTTATCAACTCATCACTCAAAGAGAATATGGATGTTATCTGATTAGATTGGCATACCTCATATAAGAGGTTTTCGTCAATGCTGATAGGCATATTCTCAGACGAAACAATCGCTGCGATTCCATGGCATGCCTTGCAAGGACTTTCTTAAGCCAAATCAAGCAAGCGCACTCTTGCTAAATTTAGCAACAGAGTAGTCTCTAACACCTTAGGCATTTCTCGGTGTGAGAATTTAGATGAGACATAATTGATGTAAACCATTATCGTCGACGATTCTCCCCCTGATCCTCAGGCGGGAATGTCTCATCAACAGAACCTTCAGTTCTGCATTACTCTAACTATCAAGGGAGTAACTGAGTGTAGAAAAAAACAATAACATGCAACCCATGAGAGGTAACTGATCAGGTTTCCTCTCTCGTTTACTGTCCAGCTGGAATAATTTTAAGAATTTACATTGCCATGTAAAATTAACAGTAAATAGTAAAAAACAAATTTTGTGAACTATCTCGACATCAGTACCAATCCTGCCAAGACGACCGATAGAGATCACAACAATGAACGGCATTTGAAATGCACGTACCATGTCTTCTATGTCACAACGATAGCAGAGCTCTTCTAGGCTCAAAGACGGCTTATTCAGACCAATCATTATGCTACCGTCCCGTATTTCTCCACTTTCTGGTGGTACGGGGTTTACCAGATTCTCAAACCTGATAACTTTTGTGGTTCCCATATTCAAATATGCCTACCACAATTGTATTTTCCTTCTTTGCCAAAGATAGGCTTATTTGCATAGGCACTGCTGCAAATTTCATTCACCAAGTTCGTGATTTAGGTAATAGCTCAGGCGACAAGAAGACATGATATTAAATCTAAATATCATTTAAAGAAATGCGGCACTCATTATCGCTCTACTTTTGTATATCTACGAGGCGCAATTAACATTTGCAACACTTGTTGTTGTTGAGACAACATATACAAAGTGCAAATTAAGCACTAGCTCTTTAAAGCTCGTCGATGCATATAATTGGCGCATATAATGCACGCCGTAAATCTAGCGGGAACACATAGGGGCGCAAAATATGCAGCTCTCCCTATAGCTCACCACAACATTTTATACGGTGCATATATCTTCTCCAGAAATTAAGCCGGACTATTTACCACAAAAATCAAGTGAAACAAGGAAGAAAATATTCCAAATGTAATATATACGGTTCAAACACAATATCGACAAATCTCCAATTTCGTTAGTTAGGGTCGACGAAATATTAATTTATCAAAGTTGAAATATGAAAACATTCTTTATATCTTAAAGAAATTGTCTCGATATCAATTGTAGGTCATTTTAAGGACCGTAGATAGAGACTGGCTAACCATGTTAACCCGGTGTTCATTTTTCATCGCATTCCGACCTTGGGTGGAACGACTTTGAATTCTGGAGATCACTATAGCAAAGGAATATTTAAAATTTTGCTATCCCTCAGGATGCAACAATTCCTCGCTCTGCCGATATTAAAAAAACCCGTTAACACCACAAAAATCATTGGTGTACCAACAAAGAAAATTTTATTCTCTACGCTATATATCCGAAAGGACGCGGAAAAACCTTCCGTTGGTCGGCTAAAGAGGAATATAGAAAAACTTACAAAACTCAAATATTCGGTTCAATTCGGAAATTGAATAACATCACAAATATGAGTTGTTGCTAATACGTACCTATTTTTAATATCTCTTCATATACCGTATGATTTCCTGTGCTTCAAATAGCACATACAAGATACAGTAAGGTGTCCAACTTTCTCTTTAACAAGTCCTAACCAAAATAGGAACCAAGTTAGGCATAATAAAAATTGTATGCATAAAACTACATAAGAATAGTTATATTAAATATGCAAGAGTTGAAGAGAATTATTCTTTTCCCGTATCGTCGGCCCCCACTCGATTGCCGTAGAGCAATTCGTGCTGATAACGTTTTGTAATCGTGTGTACCAACAAAACTACTAAGTAGCAGACGACTGCTAATTACTTAGTATAAACATTAGCATTTCTAATGTAGTATGTGTAGTGATTGGTTCAAATAAATAATTTAGACACACAAGGAGCTAAATCAATAGTATAGCATAAACTTATTAAACAGAAGAGAGGTGAACGGGAGTACGAGAAATGTTCCATTTCTTGGTTTCCAACTTACATAGTATATTACCGTTCAAGACTATTTATAGTCTAACTCAAGGTCGATACATGCACAATAGCATAATGTTAATTTGCCTCTGTTTAGTGTTAATCCAAATAGGGATTAACCTTATCACTGAGCAAAGACGGTAAGTGTGGGTCCCATTGAAAATGTGGTCAGCCACACATTTGAAAGCCGACGATATGTAACAGTATTCCATATGTATTGATAGTTTTGTCACTAAAATTGACAAAGGGGGGAGATTGCTAGAGCACTGCTCGATCGAACTCGCATGTGTTTCTATCTCAAGCATGTTTGTCAATGTTAGTGATCAAAACTATAAGTCTTGATATCTAGTCTACTTATAGCTAAGTCTCAGACTAGGATAGAAATTGTAGTTGAGCTCTAGTCTCCATGAAGATCATCATACAAAGACGAAGATCTACTCAAGGAACTGGTAGAACTTCATCGACTAAAAGGTATGTGGAGACTTTAACTTATCTATCACTCAAAAGTCTATCTACTCTATCTCCTATCTTGACACAAAAGTCGTATTGCTATATAGACTATGAATGTACACATTTTGAAAAAGCGGGGGTACAACAACCACACCCAATATTTCGATTAGCAATCTGTATGGACTAACTCCAATATACTTTCAAGAGAATCAACTAGACTCAATCTTAATAAAGTATATCAAAGAGTTATATCTCTCTTTCTCGATTTAATTCTTACTCAATCAAATAGAAACCTGCGAGTCTAATTGAATACAAGAAATAACTTGGATGGTACCAAAGACCAATATCCAAGTGTCAATCAATGTAAATCAACAACCAAAGGTTGGATATTCTAATTGATTGAACTTATCGCACAACCTGTGATATTTCAATTATATAACAAAATATAACGCGGAATAGAAATAACACAGTCACCAAAATTTTGTTAACGAGGAAACCACAAATGCAGAAAACCCCGGGACCTAGTCCAGATTGAACACACATTGTATTAAGTTGCTGCATACACTAGCCTACTACAAACTAACTTCGGTTTGGACTGTAGTTGAACCCCAATCAATCTCACACTGATCCAAGGTACAGTTGCGCTCCTTACGTCTATGATCCCAGCAGGATACTACACACTTGATTCCCTTAGCTTATCTCAGCCACAACTAAGAGTTGCTACGACCCAAAGTCGAAGACTTTAATAAACAAATCTGTATCACACAGAAAAGTCTACGGTAATAGATAAATCCGTCTCCCACATAAATACCTACGAGTTTTGTTCCGTCTTTTGATAAATCAAGGTGAACAGGAACGAATTGATAACTCGGACTTATATTCCCGAAGAACAGCCTAGTATTATCAATCACCTCACAATAATCTTAATCGACGCGGTGAAATAAGATATTGTGGAATCATAAACGATGAGACGAAGATTTTTGTGACTACTTTTATATCTTGCATATCGAAGATATCAATCTCAAGCCAATCGTTACGATTGTACTCAATACGATAGAAACAACAAGATCAGATCACACAACTACAAGAAAGTAGTATCGGTCTGGCTTCACAATCCCAATGAAGTCTTCAAGTCGTTAACCTACAGGGTCTCGGTTGAAACCTAAGGTTAAAGGAGAATCGACTCTAGCTATACAACTAATATCACATAGGAGGTGTGGGGATTAGGTTTCCTAGTTGCTAGAGTTATCCCTTATATAGTCTTTCAAATCTGGGTTTGCAATCAATGTTAGCTTAGTAACAAAGCATTCAATATTCACCGTTAGATGAAAACCTGATTAGATTCAAGCTAATATCTTTCAACCGTTGGATCGAAAACTTAGCTAGTTATACACAAATGAAATGAAACGTTTCTAGGTTTGTGTAACCGTACCCAAACATGTACATTTGTTGATTCAATAATAGTTAACCAAATGGTTATCCATATGAGCACTTTCATATCAACCATATTCTTCTTCACCATAACTAGTTCAAATGACTCAAATGAACTAGTTAGAGAGTTGTTCAAATGACTCAAATGAACTAGTTAGAGAGTTGTTCAATTGCTTAGATCTTACAGAAGTATACAAGATGCAATCGAAGGAAAAAAAATTTGATTCACTCGAATCGATTCATGAACTTTATAGCCACGGTTTGAAAATTGCATTCCTTAGTTTATATAAGTATAAGTTCACAAATAATCGTCTTTAGATATAACCAACTCAAGTACGCAGACTAAAGTTCCCGGAAGAAGTTTACAAACTCCAGCAGATTTTCTCGGGATGAAAACCTACGACAGTTCGCGGACTGTTGTTCCGGTTTTCCTGATCAATAAAGTAATAATACTTCGGTTCAAGGAATAAAGACTTATACATGTATGCGTTTCTACACAATGCTTAAATCCAACAATGGTTACATAATCTAAACTCTCATTTCAATCATTGAAACATTCTTAGAGGACGTTATATAGTTGTCATCCACAAACTATTTTTCGTCAAAGCCATTTTCAAAGTGATTGAAACATAACATGACTTCCGTAACTAGGTAAAGATAAACTTGGCCAAAGCGAAAGCTTACCAACACATATTTCGAGAAATAGATAGGCGAGATAAACTCAACTCGAAATAGCAAATGTGTATAATCAAAGTCTATATGGTAAAACGTCTTTTGTCTCAAGATAGGAGATAGGGTAAATAGACTTTTGAGTGATAGATAAGTTCAAGTCTCCACATACCTTTTAGTTGATGAAGTTCCACCAGTTCCTTAAGTAGTTCTTCGTCTTGTATGATGATCGCAATGGATTTCTTGAGCTCAACTACACTTTCTATCTTAGTCCGAGACTTAGCTATAGTAGACTAGAAATCAAGACTTATAGTTTTGATGACTAACATTAACAAACATGCTTGAGATAGCAACGCATGCGAGTTCGACCGAGCAGTTCTTTAACACATTTGCTATTTCGAGCCGAGTTTATCTCGCTTATCTATTTCTCGAAATATGTGTTGGTAAGATTTCGCTTTGGCCAAGTTCATCTTTACTAGTGACGAAAGTCATATTAAGTTTCAATTACTTAAAAATTGCTTTGACGAAAAATGGTTTGTGAAAAACATCAATATAACGTCCTTTAAGAATGTTTCAATGATTGAAATGAGAGTTTAGAATATATAACCATTGTTGGATATAAATATGTGTGATAACTCATACGTGTGTAAGACCTTATTCCTTGAACCAAAGTATGCGTACTTTGCAGCTCAGTAAAACCGGAACTAAAGTCCGCGTACCAGTACGCGCACCATCGAAAGTTCACGTCCCGTGAAAATCTGCTGGAGTTTGTGAACTGAAAACAAACTTATTCTAGGTACTTAAGTCCGCGTACCAGTATGCATACTTGAGTTGGTTATTTTTTAAAAACGATTATTCGTGAACTTAAACTTATATAAACTAAGGAATGCATATTTGCAAACCGTGGCTATAAAGTTCATGAATCGATTCGAGTGAATCAAATCGTTTTTGCTTCGATCGTGTCTTGTATACTTCTATAAGATCTAAGCAATTGAACAACTCTCTAACTAGTTCATTTGAGTCATTTGAACTAGTTATGGTAAAGAAGAATATGGTTGATATGAAAGTGCTCATATGGCTAACCATTTGGTTAACTACTGTTGAACCAACTAAGTGTACATGTTTGGGTACGGTTATACAAACCTAAATAAACGTGCATTTCATATGTGTGTAACAAGCTAAGTTTCGATCTGACAGTTGAAAGATATTAGCTTGAATCTAATCAGGTTTTCATCTAACGGTGAATATTGAATGCTTTGTTACCAAGGTAACTTAGATTGTAAACCCTAATTTGAAAGACTATATAAAGGAAAACTCTAGCAACTGGGAAACCTAATCCCCACACCTTCTGTGTGATACTAGTTGTATTATCTAGAGTTGATTCTCCTTTAACCTTAGGTTTCTACCGAGACCCTGTAGGTTAATGACTTGAAGACTTCATTGGTATTGCGAAGCCAGACCCAACTATCTTCTTTGTAGTTGCATGATCTGATCTTGTTATTTCTATCGTATTAAGTACAATCGTAGGATTGGCTTGAGATTGATTTTTTCGATAGGCAAGATTAAAAGTAATCACAAACAAACTTCGTCTCATCGTTTGTGATTCCGCAATATCTTCTTTAGATAGTCGATTAAGATTATTGTGAGGTGATTGATAATTCTAGGCTGTTCTTCGGGAATATAAGGCCGGGTTATCAATTGGTCCCTGTTCACCTTGATTTATCAAAAGATGGAACAAAAACTCGTAGGTATTTATGTGGGAGACAGATTTATCTATTACCGTAGACTTTTCTGTGTGATACAGATTTGTTTATTAAAGTCTTCGACTTTGGGTCGTAGCAACTCTTAGTTGTGGGTGAGATCAGCTAAGGGAATCAAGTGCGTAGTATCCTGCTCTGGGATCGAGACGTAAGGAGCGCAACCGTACTGGATCAGTGTGAGATTGATTGGGGTTCAACTATACTACATACCGAAGTTAGTTTGTAGTAGGCTAGTGTCTGTAGCGGCTTAATACAGTATGTGTTCAATCTGGACTAGGTCCCGGGGTTTTTCTGCATTAATGGTTTCCTCGTTAACAAAACTTTTGGTGTCTGTGTTATTTCTTTTCCGCATTATATTTTGTTATATAATTGAAATATCACAGGTTGTGCGTTGAATCAATTAATTGGGAAATCCGACCTTTGGTTGTTGATTAAAACTGATTGATCCTTGAACATTGGTCTTTGGTACCGTTCAAGTTAATTTCTCTTGTATTCAATTAAGACTCACAGATTCCTATTTGCTTGGGTAAGTATTGAATCGAGAAATTGAGATATAACTCTTTGATATACTTTTTATTAAGATTGATTCTGACTGTCTAGTTGATTCTCTTAAAAGTATATTGGATTTAGTCCATACAGATTGCTAAGCGAATTATTGGGTGTGTTTTTTAGACCCCCGCTTTTTCAAAAGGGTTAACTCGGTCAACGAGTCAAACATGAATCGGTCTGGGTTAACTCAGTCAACAAGACTGATTCAGGTAAGTCGGGTTCACAATTGACTCTGTCAGATTAACTGAGTCATCTAAGCAAACTAATCAGATATCTGACTGGGATGACTAACATGCCTAAGTTTCAAGAACATAAGTTTATACAATTACTAAACATTTCATTCATTCAAATAGAATTCAATAATTCAATACAAATGTACTTTAAGCCTACCTGCAATTGCAGCTTTAAGCTTTCGCTAGAGAGGTTCAACTCAACACATTCATCTAACCTTCATTCCTATAACTCAGCCACACAACATCTCATTCAACTTCTTCAGTCATATAACTTATCATATTGGATCATTATCAGTTCTAATTCATTACATAAACATTACCACCATCTCTAATTACCACTACTCTTTCACGTGCAACTCTCATTTGCTGAGATCAACTCCTAACACCTGCCATTTCATATACACAGACTCATTACCATCTCAAGCCACCACCTGATCAATCCCATTCCACCTGCAATACCTAATTCTCATTTCGGCAACACCAGTTCAATCTCCAATTACAACTGCAAATTTTATTATAACACACATCCATACAACATATCAATCACAACTTCATTACTACTTCCACCTCCAACACCAGTTCTGCAATAATAACTACACAGACAACACCACTATCCTTTAACTTCATTTCCCTCAGCTCATTCATCATTTTGAGTTCATCTCAGTACCTACACTGCCTACACATTCAAACTTCTACACCAGTTCCATAATTTACAGCCGCATCTCAGCTCAACAGCACACAAAGACACTAATCTAGAACAATATTCATCTACACATACCCCTGCACCTTACATCACCACCACAGTTAACTCAACTCAACCATTTCATTATAAACATTACTTCTAATTCCCATAATCTACAGTTCATATACCAAATTCCTTAACAACAACTAGTTGACCTAAACAACAACCCTGCAACTCCATTTGTTATCATACTCAATCTATTAACTACATTTACTTAGTCCCAACTCTTGTAATCACCAACTCATCCAAATTAAAACAACAATAGCATTAACACCATCCTTAAACTCAATCAATTTCAGTAATTTCATTCAAAATACCAAATTCAAAACAACTTAAAGGCTTACCCCAAACATCATCATCCCCTGATTTGTTATTTCCCCAAATCACCTCTATTAAACCCTATAATTATCATCCCTGACCCTGAGATCGACCACCACCATCAATTTCATCTCCTCCATCTTTCCTTAGACTTCCAAAGTTCAATTAATCTCAACACTATCAACAATTTATTCTTCTGAAACTCCACAGGACAATCTTACAAAACCCTAACTCTTTAATTCTATATGAACAACTCTATATCATCTAATTAACTTCACCCCGTCCCTCAATCAACTAAACCCAGTCTTCAATCATTCCTCTTAAACATCAATTTTACTTTCTAAATCTTCTCAGATTCAAATCCCCGAAACCCTAATATAAAATTCAAGCCACTCTTCAACCTTATTTTCTAAATCGTGATAAACCCAACTTAATTGAATCCCGTAAACCATCATCTTCATCTTCTAATTCTTCTTTGAACCTCAAATGAAATCCTAACTCATTTATTTCTCAAACCCTAAATTTTTGTTTCCTTTAAATCCAAATTGACAGCAGCAATATCAACCTTCAGAAACCGCATAGAGTAAACAACTGATTCACTCAAATAGCTCTCACAGACTCTCAGCAGAAGAACGAACAGAGAAAGAGAAACAAAA
Source organism: Papaver armeniacum (assembly GCA_023531295.1). NCBI lineage: Eukaryota > Viridiplantae > Streptophyta > Magnoliopsida > Ranunculales > Papaveraceae > Papaver > Papaver armeniacum. The sequence goes on along the minus strand of JAJJWW010003300.1, from coordinate 1,234,628 downwards.
TAAGAAGGAGAACAAGAAAGAAAAGAAGATAATCATTTTTCTTCGATCTGGGTGGAAGATAAGGTCAAAGAAATCTATAAAGGCACCCATCACTTGTATATGGGTAGCCAAGTCGGTTAAACTGCAAAAAGACCAATTTGCTCGTCTCACGATTCCGATGATTTCTTCTTCGTCCGGTATCCGAATGACACGCTCGAGTAGTCCATCTCGCACAACTTTTCGAGATCTATCTAGCGGTACTATTTTCGTATCTAGATCGTGTGTTTCAGTTTTTCAACTTTTGCTATTGGCACGCATTAGTTAAAATGGATTCAACCTTTCTCTGGTAAAGGTTGCTCTTTGTTGTTGTTCATTTGTTTTTGCGAGAGGATGACATAATGGGGGAGAGTTCTAACGTGAACTTGTGCTTAATGATATATCTTTCTGGGGAGAAGAGGATATGGAATCTGAGGTAACGAATTTTTTAGTTAATCGTTTTCCTGTTTAAGAAAAGCCTGATTTTATTGCATATATTTTGCTTTTGCTTAACAAAATTTCGGTACAATTGATGTCTAATCCATTATGTGTGTATGGATGTGTGTATGTGTGATTCAATTGTTTCCGGTTAAGAAAAACTATTGTTTGATATCTTCTTAATAGTTTGGTATCAAGTGTTTTTGGCTTAACTAAATTTCAGTGCAATTGCGGTACTATAATGTCTATGTTTGTTTCAATTGCTTCCGGTTAAAAGAAATAATTGTGCAAGTCAATTTATTTGGTTTGTATGTATTGTTTATGGCTTAACAAAATACGGGATCCAATTCGATTCCGGATAAGAGAAACTAAGTTAATTCTGATCTTAGTTAGACTTATAAAATTGAAGGATTCGGTTATTTAAGTCTAATCGAATGCCTTGACGAGAAATACTAGTGTTGATGGTGGATTTTCATTTAAGGCTAAAATTCGTAAAAGCCAAAATTATGCGCTAACATCTTGTAAAAGATAAAGCCATTAATAAGTGATGAATACTTCTCCACTTTACTAATTCACCTAAGATGGAGCATGTGGCAACAATCCCAGTATTCTGTGAATCAAACACACGAAATTCATCCAGGTTGGAGCATGTGCCAACAATCCCATATACCCTGTGAATTTATAGCATTATTAATTAATGCATGACCAGCCTTGTATTTCCTGTACTCATTATCGGTGCGGCATGACGACTGAGTGTTGTTCTCAGCAGAGCAACACGAACCTCCAAGCATTAATAATGAAGCATGTACGAAATACCCATACAGGCTGCAACTCTCGGTGTGTTATACTAGACCGATTGAGCATACATATCTCGATGTGTTATACTAGCCCGATTGAGCATATTTGAATCTGGACTATCCATATCAGTCTCAGAAACGATCACGACCATCCAACTTCACCAAGCATGGTTGGATGACTTAGATCGAATCCATGACCCCAAGCAAGCATTGGAATATTCACTACCGACCCAACGCGGGCCCCGCATGGTCGGCCTCCCCAAAAGGGTGGCATAGCTTGCCGAACCGTCCAAGCCAAAACAGTATGGACAAAAACCCTAAATTAGGGACACATGTAATGTGTCGCAAAACAGTCTCAACCATCCATCTTCGCAGGCATAGATGGAGGGTGTAGATGTAGATCCAAAAGGCCCATAGCATGTCAACACGCTCACTGTAAGCCCGCCTACACACATGACCGATCGGTCAGGACCAACCATGGCTGGTTGTTCCAGATCGTGCGCCCAAAGTGGGCATGCCGCATGGCTGACAAAACCCTAATTAGGGTTTGCATTGATCGCAAACGTCTGTTTTCTCCTGATCGAATGGAGGGTTTAGGAGTCGACTGAGCAGGTCCGGTGAGCATCAACATGATCACCGTGGACCCATCTATCTCCATACCCGATCGGCCAAGGCATGCCATGCCTGGTCGTTCCAATTTGCACGCCCAAACTAGCTTGGTCACACTTCCCAATCACAAACTGATCTCGACCACTTAACTTCGCCGGACGAATTGAGTGTCTTAGATCACGTTCCTATGGAAAAATAAGGTATAATCATGAACACCAGCCTGCCATCTACATGCCAAACTAATCGGCCGAGACCGACCAAGCTTGGTCATCCCGAAACGCGCGCCTGAAGAAGGCATGCCGCGCGACATTTGCGGACCAAACTTCCATTGTAAATCAATCCTGACCGCTCCTCTTTGCCGGACAAATTGAGCGGTCCAGATCACACTCTCACGGGACAATGAGGTATGGGCATGTATACCGGCATGCCGTCTACACGCATGCCCGATCGGCCATGCAAAAATCGTGTCCCAAGCTTGGATTCGACTAAGCTGAAAAGTGGTGCTTGCGCGCCTCTTCTAAAAACCTAATTCCACTAATGGTCGCAGATGAGTGTCTCAAAGATCATCTCGTCCGTCCAACTTCACCGGCTTGGTTATACAGCCCCGGTCAGGAGTTAATTGGTCAGTGAGGCGTCATGAAGATCACCACTCGTCACTCTACCACACCATGTGGTCGGCCAAGGGAGGACTTGCTTGCGCAACCTCTAAACCATCACATGAAGTAGGCTGGACATGAGGCTATTTTGAGACGCTCAAACAGCGATGCTTCATGCACGTTGAATATACTCGATGCAGTACCTGCATAGAATACACACGATACTTCACAAGTATCGACTTCCTAAATAACTTAGTTATTTAATCTAGCATTACATGCTACTTTCTGTGGGTCCCACGATCCACACACTCGAGACATCAATCATGTCACAAACTGGGGGATACATACTGGGGTATTGGTCTGGCGGTTTACAGCGTGCATCGCACAACGCGCCATCACAAGAACGTGTCAGGAAGTCATGGACGGCTAGTGATGATGGGAGAAGTGGGCAAGACTGGTCGTGTGACACCAACACACGACTCCACTACTCCATCACTCCACTTTCTCCACTTCCCACGAGATACGAGGGTCAGGCTTAAAGACTTGTATAAATAGGTTCTCCTCCCTATTTTCCAAAAAAAAAACAAGGTAAGACAAGACAACAGAGGCAAGTGTTGATACAATCATATTCAAACACCAGAACTGATAGCTTACATTCTTCAAGCCAGTTCAGTTTTCTGATACAAGTCATACATAGACAACACCTTCACAATCTCAACACCTTCTTCGCTTCCCTCCCTAAGATCAACCCCATCTCCTTCACTTTGTGACCGAAACAAGTCTGGAACGGCCATTTCTTGGTTTAGGCCGGATTTGCACAGATTGATTTTGAATCTACAAGCACTCCCGTGCAGTGCATTTGTTTAAAATTTAGACTCATTTCTCATCCACACACCCCAAATTACCAAAACCGGCAGAAATAGTTTTCACCCATAAACAATTGGCGACCACAGCGGGAGGTTAATCTCTCGGTTGTAAAGTCAATTTCTTCAATACCATTCGATCAGTTTCGAGATGGTTCGTCTTAGGACCGCCTCGACAGTCTCAAATCCTCCCGATGGTTCCTCTAACGGAGATACCCCTCCTCCTAACGGCGTATCTGACGGCATGATCAGGAGATTTCCAACATTAAGCGAACTAGCACGGGTACAGGAGATTCACACGAAGAACATGGAACTAATTAAAGAAGCGGTAAACGGCATACTTGATCTCCTCATCAAGATGACATCAGAGATGAGCATTCCGAAGACCTCTACACCGGGGACTAGTTCCCCTCAGATCAATAACTTTACTACGAACCAGAGACCAGTGGATCAGGAAGCGGCATCTCTAGTGGAAAGCTTGTGTGAACTCTTGCACCTCTCGAAGAATCAACGGGAAGAGACGTTTGCTGCAATTAATAAAATAGCTCTGGCGTACACCGACTCCTTCACGTCCGTAAGTCCTAATCGCATCGGAAACATCTCGTAAATAATGTTACATTTACAGAAGACGACATGATGGCAGGGAAGGTCACAACCGGGCCCTACATGTTACCGCACGTATCAAGGGTTCAGAGTTCAGGAGGGCCCTCATCGACACAGGAGCATCTTCGAATGTGATTACTCTCAAAACTCTCAGGACAACCAAGGTTAGCCCATGCAAGATTGTGCGTCAGCCCACCACAATGACGGACTTCGAAGGAAACCAGACCAGCACATACGTGTATGTCAATCTGAATTTATCAGTAGGACCCATTCAGTCGAAAGTGAAATTTGAAGTCATAGAAAAGGAGCCGGACTACCATATGATACTAGGGAGACCGTGGCTTCATGACAATAAGGTCATCCCTTCAACATATCACCAGTGCCTGAAGACCATGCTAAATGAGGAAGTCATCTGTATTCCTGCATCATTGTCTCCGTACGCACCAATATGCGGAGTGGAATTGTTCGAGCCAAAAGAAACTCCGCAGGGAAGGTCAGACAAAGTCCTGTGCACCCCACTACCCACGTGGGCTTCAATTCAGGAAGAAGACCGACTTGCATCACTGGGGGCTAATCACTACGACACACCTTTTCTGAAGAGGCGTCCATCTTTATCCGGTGAAGCTTTAATCCATGCTCACACCAAAAGGGAACGCACTTTCGAGGCAAACCGTGATCAGAAGAGGGATACAATATACCGGCGCCGCTGTTAGCAATTAGCAGGAGAGACTGGCACCCAGTCTCTCCGCCCAATTGAATGCTGCAAGAACGACGAAACACAAGAGGAGGTATTGGACGCCCCGCGACAGCTACAAGATGGCACCAACTCCACGACTGACGAGCTCGAGACTGTTAACATCGGGAATGAAGAATCTCCCAGGCCTGTCTCTATCATTTCGACTCTGTCCGTGGACGAACGTGCGAGTCTTGTCCAACTACTCAAGGAGTACCAAGATGTGTTTGCCTGGACATACGAGGAAATGCTTGGTCTAGACGAAAAATTGGTCACCCATCACCTACATGTCATACCTGGATCCAAGCCAATCAAGCAATCTCTGAGGCAATTCAGACACGAAGTGGAAAAACAAATCAAGAACGAAATTCAGAAGTTGCTAGCTACTGGCTTCATCAGACCTATTCATCATCCTACCTGGTTAGCTAATGTGGTCCCAGTAAAGAAGAAAAACGGACAGATTCGGTGCTGCATGGATTTCAGAGACTTGAACAAGTGCTGCCCCAAGGACGACTTTCCTCTGCCTAATATTGACATGTTAGTAGACGCCACCAGCGGACACGGCATGTTCTCCTTCATGGATGGTTACAACGGCTACAATCAGATAAGGATGTATGATCACGATGCAAGTAAGATAGCCTTCCGAACCCCTCTTGAAAATTTTGACTATACTGTTATGCCATTCGGTTTAAAGAACGCCGGCGCAACGTATCAACGTGCTATGACGTCAATCTTCCACGACATGATGCATAAACAAGTAGAAGACTATGTAGATGATATCGTGGTCAAGTCAAGGGCTCGAGCAGATCACACCAACATCTTACGACAAGTGTTTGAGAGGTGTCAAGAATACAAGTTGAAGATGAATCCTTTGAAATGCGCTTTCGGTATCTCTTCAGGTAAATTTCTGGGGTTCCAAGTGACTGTAGAAGGAATCAAGGTAGACCCGTCCAAGACTCAGGCTATCCTCACAATGCCGCCTCCACGAACTGTGAAGGAGCTTCAGAGTTTCATGGGCAAGGTGAACTACATTCGACGTTTTATACCTGTTATAGCCCAACTTACCGCCTCATTCACCCCCTTGCTGAAGAAAGGATCCAGCTTCGTTTGGACCGCAACCCAGCAGGAAGCTTTTCGAAAGATTCAACGAATACTGTCATCTGCAGCCATCATGAAGTCTCCTGTATAAGGAAAGCCGCTGTGTCTCTACACTGCCTTCAGTGACACCGCCATAGGGGCTCTACTCGCTCAGGAAGACAACGAGGGAATCGAACGTCCCATATACTATTTCAGCCGAATATTAAGAGATGCTGAACTTAGATATCCCAAAGCAGAGAAAGCATGTTTAGCTTTGATCCATTCCATTCAGAAGTTTAGGCATTACCTACTATCCAACAAGGTGATACTCGTGTCTAAATCTGATCCTGCAAAGTTTTTACTTTCAAAGCCGGTCTTGACGGGAAGGACAGGCAAGTGGCTTCTCCAAATGTCAGAGCTGGACATAACATGTACGTCACCTAGATCTATCAAGGGTCAAGCAGTCGCAGACTTACTAGCAGCATTCCCTGGAGAAGGCACTACAGGGCTACACGAGGATCTTCCTGGAGAATTTCCAGACATCTCTCTTTTGGAATAAGAAGTGTGGCTCTTGTATTTTGATGGCTCTGCTACCCCTAGCATTAATACTGGAGGAGCGGGCATGATATTAGTATCTCCAATTGGGGAAGTATTCTCACACTCCTTCAAGCTGGACTTCGAATGCACCAACAACTCAGCAGAGTATGAAGCCTTCCTCATAGGGCTGTCAATAGCTAAGCAAGCAGGAGTCACGCGTCTGGAGATAACAGGTGACTCCAAGTTACTGGTGAATCAGATGAATGGAGTATACGCATCGAAGGAAGTAACGCTAGCTCCATACCGATCAGAAGCACAAAGGTTACTAAACTATTTTGCTGATGCAACCATAACCCATGTTGGTCGCAGCAATAGCAAACATGCCGATTGTCTAGCAACATTGGCTTCCAAATTGAAGTTCGAAGGTTTGGAAGAAACCCTGACAGTAAATAGGAGAACCATAAAATCGACATGGCTATCACAATACAAAGACACCAAGACTGACGATTGGCGAACTCCGATCATTCATGATCTCAACAGCTCACTCTCCCAAGGAAAGGTCAGTCTCAAAACCCTGCAGAACTTCTTCATACTTCATGGTATGCTATATTATCGAAACCCGGATGGTTCCCTGTCAAGATGTCTTGGGGATGATGAAGCACAACTACAACTGAATCGTGTTCACAATGAAATTTGTGGACAATCACTGGTGGTAACGCTTTACCGACGACTTCAACGCCTGGTCTATTACTGGCCAGAGATGGAGACTCAATCCAGACTACTTCAGAAGTCCTGCTCAAATTTCCAAGCACCGCCACATCAATTGGAAGTTTTTAATGTGAACTACACTGGGGACTGGAGAGAGCCATACATTAGATATCTCTGTGACGGAGCAACTCCTGCCAATCAAAAAGATGATATCAAGATAAAGCAAAAGGCCAAGCGGTTCGTATTCCACGAAGGGATCCTGTATCGCAAGAGCTTCGGAGGTGATTTATTACGATGCCTGTCTGGGGTAGAAATTCCAGTCATGCTAAAGGAAACACATGAAGGGGAACATCAAGGGAAGAGGAAACTGTTTCTTCAGATACACGAGAAATACTATTGGTCGACCATGGAGGATGACGCAGCCGCTTTTGTTCAAAGCTGTCACAAATGCCAAATTCATGGGAACCTTGTTCACGCGCCTTCCAACCCTTTGCACTCGATAAGCAGTCTATGGCCATTTTACAGCTGGGGATTGGACATTATCGGGAAAATCAATCCTCCATCATCGAAGCAGCACGAGTACATCATAACCGCGACAGAATACTTCACCAAATGGGTAGAAGCCATTCCCCTGCGAGGAACTACAGGAGCAACAATTGCGTTAGTGATGGAATCAAGAGGAAGATTTGTTTTTGTTAACGCAGGTGGAGACTCAGATGGTTTGGCGGTCGTCTGGTGGAATATTGAAGCTAAGAAGAACACAGAGCTGATGGGTTTGAGTTAGTGATTGAAGTGTTAATGGCGATGATTAAGAGCCGTATAGATGGAATCAAGATGAGGGTTTTGAGTTTATGACAGACAGGGAGAAGATGGTGTTCTTGCTAGTCGCTTATGGGCTTGAAGCTCAACAGGATTCTTGAGGTTGCAGTGATTGAGGCAAGCAAGAAGAATGGTTGCCTGAGCAGATGCAGTTGTGAAGCTACATGAGCTGAATGTTACAGGTGCCAATGGTGATTCTGATGAGGAACAAAGAGTGTTGAATTGTATTGGGAAATCAGTAAGCTGTTTATGTTTCGGCCGTTGAAATGAGTTGGTAATTAAGACTTTTGTCTGCTACAACAAGGCCTGAGTAATGTCTGGTTCTGATTGAATTAGGTGAACTTAAGTGGAGCTGCAAGATTATTGTTGGCAGTGATTGCAGGTGTGAGTCGATGGCCCGAGTTGTGTATGAGTAACAAGGAGATGGCATGGAGGTGAGGTGCGGATGGTCATATTATAAGGATTACGGGTGATGCTTTTAGCTAGCTAGCTATGGCACTGTGTTGGTGTTTGAGATGTCTCTGAGTTATGCTGCTGCGTAGATGTATGCCTAGGTACAAGTTATGATATGAATGGAAGATGGAGGTGAGATGAAGCATTGCAGGTAGTATTGATGGTGAATGAAATTGCAGCTGCAATTACAATGGATGCAATGGACTGAACTAGTAAGCAGGTGCTGGAGATGATTGTTTTATTTGGGATCTGGGTGGTTGTTGTGTCTGAGTTTTGAGCTTAAAATGGAGAAGCACAACAGATGAATATGCAGTGACTTAACCAGATTGCAGGGGAGATTGAGATTTGAGCTAACGCAGTTGTGAAGAGAACTAGTTTAATACAATCGACAGTGATGTTGATTACAGTTCACAGTGATTGAAGTGATGAAGCTCTGTTGGTGGTCAAAGGCTGTAGATTGGTGGAGCTGCAATGGGTGAGCTGTTAGCGCAATGGCTAGGCAATTCAAGACAATGAAGATGAATGTATGAGTAGTTGCAGTGATGTTATGCAGTAGTGGTTGCAACACAGTTGACGTGTGTTGATTGAATGGAACAGCAGAAGAGGAAGAAGTAACTGAGACCTGGCACTGGAAGTGGTATTGCTTATGAACTGATGGCTTGAAGCAGCAGAATGGATTGTGCTGTGTTATTTTGAAGTGCACATGGCTGTGACAGAATTGCAGATGGAGCTAAAGAACTGGTGGATAGAAGACTCAGATGGAAGCTGACATTGAGAAGCAGATGAGTGGTAGCAGGCGAAGCTCAAGTCTTGTGAGCTGAGTTGCGATGGGGAATGATGTTCATGAAGCTGCAGTTCAGGTTCGGAGGTGTAGAATGGTCGTATTGAGAGTCATGGAAAGAAATGGAGGCTATGATGCTGTTGGTGGAAGGAATTATGAGGCAGTACTGTTTGAGGAGACGCAGTCGTAGATGCGAAAGAGAGTTGGTGATGGAACTGGTAGTGAGTTTGTTTGTAGGAAGTGATGGTTTTGCAGAGACAGTGGAGTTGTAGCTGGAGCTACGGAGATAGTGATGGAGTAAACTCAGAGTTGCAGGTGTTGGGAGTGGCAATGCAGGGCCATCATGGCTGTGACTGAGGTGATTGTGCAACAGCTAAGGCCTGTGCAATGGCCTATGCCAAGACAAGTCAGCTCAATCAGCCAAGTTAGTGACTGACTCACACCCTGACTCGTTCTAACTTTTGAGTTGACCCAATTGAATCGTTTGACCGGTGACCGGGTGGACTTCGCCGGTCACCTGAGCTACTTTCCGGCCAATTTTCGGCCATAATACCAGTTTTCCGGCGACTATTTTTTGGGACATATTTTCACATGGGTATTCTCACATATGGGCTTGGTGGACATCTTGTTATTGGACTTTGAGCTTTGAAGACCTAGTTTTGGAAAGACGAAAAGGTACAAAAAGAGAAAGTTTTCTACAACTTGGGTATCACGTATTATTCTTGGAACTGGGAGAGAGACGCTTTTGTTTACGCTACTAGGGTTTGCTTTTGTTCATCTTCTTCGATTCAATTAATTTTTTTATGATGAACTCCATAGCTATGAGTAGCTAAACAATTATTATTGGTGATGGGATAAAGTTGATTTCTCAACATGTTATTTGAATATATGAATTAGTTTTGTCTCAGTAATTTATTGTTTGTGATTCACAATTAATAGTGTTATATGATTTGAATACTTGTTAGGTTGAGTCCGGAATCAATCCGATTTGCATTCATCTCTAGAGCTATATTAGGGTTTTCAATACGAAAAAGTTGTTTATCCCTGATTCTAAGTAGCATTATTGTGGGTAGTGCTTGTAGTGATATATCCTACTAGTCACAAGTGAATCATAACTTTTGTTAAAACGGATTAGTGCTTTCACACGTTCGTTTGCATTGATTAGTCTTATTCCATAGAACTTATTGCTTTTAGGGAGTTAAACTTGATTGTGCTTTTACACGTTAGGTTGCTTTCTAGGAAGAATTCTCATATACATCTTTTAATGTGGTTGTGATGAAATCAGGGAATTAGCGGGATATTCTTGCGATCAAGGTATCCTAGGACTTTTAGTAAATGAGAGATTAAAATATCAATTCTAGTCATTGATGATAATACATGTTTGTGAATGATACTATCCCGTGGCCAATATCTTCTCCTTATTGATTATTCAAATTATTTTATTGCTTTCAATTACTTTTATTGCTTAGATAAAACAAAAATCCCCCCTTGGTTACTAAGAAACTGAAATTCTATAACAACAAAAGCCTCTCTGTGGGAACGAACTCTTTCTTATCACGTACTTCATTTATATTTAGTAGAGTGAGAAAGTGAAATTATCTTTGCTCGGCTGACAACCGGTCAAATTTTGGCGCCGCTGCCGGGGAGGCATACGGCTTGTTATTAAGTTTTTAGTGTCTTTTTATAATTTCTGCTTTTATCTTTGCCTTTTGTTTTCTTGTCTTGTTTCTCACTTGTTTGCTAGAATTGTTTTCAGGACCTAATACCTGGCTTCTAAAGATTGGAACTACCCAAGGTGCGGGATAGCTACTCGAAGAGGCACAATACTCCAACCAAGTCAAGACACAACAGAAGATCAAGAGTTAGAAGTGGAACAAGAGTTACAACTAGAAGGAGAACAAGAGGTTCCAGGAAAGAAGATTAGAACGAACCACAAGTTGAAGAAGAAGCAATGGGTGATGCAAATCGTACAATCAAGGACTTGGCTTCTCATAGGCTTGATACACAACGAGGGTGTATTCAAACAAACTCTACTTTTGAGATCAAGTGGGGTTGCTTAGAGAATTACCAAAGTTCCATGGCATGGTGAATGAAGACCCAAACAAGCATCTTATGGACTTCCACACCATTGTCATGGCCATGCTTCCAGCGGATATTGAGGCGGATGGTGCAATGTTGAAAGTTTTTCGTTTCTCTTTGATGGATAGTGCTGAGGATTGGTTGTACTATTTACCTTCCGGAAGTTAGTGGTAACAAAGGTACCAATTGAGTCGGTAATGAAAAATTCAAAAGATCGGGAAGAGTCGAAGATGGAATGCTCAAATAAGTCATTGCAAACTCAAATATAAAATATTATCTTCAACCAAGTCGCCGCAAGACAGGAAGATGAAGCAATGGATGAAATGATGGATGTAGAGGAAAACATGGGGATCCGAAAGATTTGTTAACCAAGAAACCGTGGGAAATATTAGTGGATGGATCATCAAATGGAGAAGGTAAAGGAGTGGGAATTGTTATGATTTCCTAATGAAAGGAGATTTGCACAAGACCAATAGGTCGCAATTGGCAATTCAATCTACAAATGATCCATCCCTACAGATATATCGTTGATTGTTTTCAGGACCTAATACCTGGCTTCTAAAGATTGGAACTACCCAAGGTGCGGGATAGCTACTCGAAGAGGCACAATACTCCAACCAAGTCAAGACACAACAGAAGATCAAGAGTTAGAAGTGGAACAAGAGTTACAACTAGAAGGAGAACAAGAGGTTCCAATCGTAGACGAACCACAAGTTGAAGAAGAAGCAATGGGTGATGCAAATCGTACAATCAAGGACTTGGCTTCTCATAGGCTTGATACACAACAGGGGTGTATTCAAACAAACTCTACTTTTGAGATCAAGCTGGGGTTGCTTAGAGAATTACCAAAGTTCCATGGCATGGTGAATGAAGACCCAAACAAGCATCTTATGGACTTCCACACCATTGTCATGGCCATGCTTCCAGCGGATATTGAGGCGGATGGTGCAATGTTGAAAGTTTTTCGTTTCTCTTTGATGGATAGTGCTGAGGATTGGTTGTACTATTTACCTTCCGGAAGTGTCACGACATGGAATGGGCTGAAGAAACTCCTTTTAGAGAGATATTTTCCTGCATCAAAGGCTACTCAAATTCGCAAGGAGATTTGTGGGATGAAGCAAAATGTGGGAGAATCCTTATATGAATGTTGGGAACGATACAAAAGATTGGTGGCAAGCTGCCCTCACCACCAATTCAGTGACGCTATGATCATCTAATACTTCTATGAAGGACTCCAATCAAGTGATAGGAATCTTCTTGACGCTGCGGGTGGTGGTGCACTAGTGAGCAAGACGGTGGCACAAGCTAGAGAGTTGATTGAAAACATGGCAGCAAACTCCCAACAGTTCTTGAGTCGTGGTTCAGATGTGCTTCTTAGGAAAGTCAATGAAGTGAGCGAGGTCGAGGAACTTCGTCAATAAATGGGTAACATGACAGCAATGATGCAACAAGTTACAGCCGCGGTGATACTAAGTTCCTCTCAATCTTATGAAAACGAGCAAGCTAATGCGGTCTTTCCAAATCAACAAAGACGGTATGATCCCTACTCTAACACTTACAATCCGGGATGGAGAGATCACCCCAATTTTAGCTATGCCAACAAGCAAGGTGCAGTCCAACAACCTATTTTCAACCGTCCTAGTGGATTTCAACCACAACAACAACAATTTCAGCAACAACAATTTCAGCAACCACAAGCATAACAATCAATACAAAATCAAGGTTCCTATATTGATTCAAAGATTCAAACAATGATGCAAGGCATTTCCACCATGTTTAAAGAAAGTCAGCAGGAAACTAAGAGTGCTATCAAGGAGTTGCAGACACAAATGGGCTCCATGGCTATTGAGTTGAACCAATTGAAGGCACAAAATAGTGGGAAACTCCCTTCTCAACCTATTAACCCAAAAGAGGGTGTCAATGCTATTACATTGAGAAGTGGTACACAACTTGTGCAACCCGAAGTTACTGATTCAGGCAAGGTGGAAACACCAAAGGAACCTGTTTTGGAGGAGAAGAATGAGGATTCTCCCAAAACTTCTGAGGTACCTATTCCTAACTCTAAAACTCCGGTTTCTACTTATGTTCTTCCTTTACCTTTTCCTCGCAGATTTGCAAGTTCCAAGAAGGCGGAACTAGAAAAGGAGATTTTAGACGTTATTAAAAAGATCCATGTGAACATACCACTCATTGATGCTATTAAGAAAGTTCCAAAGTATGCAAAGGTATTGAAGGACTTGTGTACCAATAAGCAGAGGCTCAAAGGTAATGAAGTGCTTAGTGTGGGGGAGAATTCTTCGGCAATCTTACAACACAAACTCCCACTTAAGTGCAAGGATCCCTGTAGTTTTGATATTCCCGTCACAATTGGTAACACTACATTTAACAAAGCTATGTTGGATTTAGGTGCATCCGTTAATGTTATGCCTGCATCAATGTATAATTCACTTGATCTTGGTCCTCTTAAAAAGGCTGAAATTGTATTTCAATTAGCCGATCGCTCTAATGTCTACCCAATTGGTATTGTTGAGGATGTTCTTGTGCAGGTTAAGAAACTTGTATTTCCAGCTGACTGTTGTGTGTTAGAGATGAATGAAGGGTCACCGGACTCGTCTCTTCCATTGCTACTTGGGCTTCCCTTCATGAAAACAGCGAAAACCATAATTGATGTGGACAAGGGAACGTTGACCATGGAGTTTGATGGAGAAACAATACGTTTCAACATTTTCGAGACGATGAGATATCCTAGTGATGTCCACTCTTGTTTCTCCATTGATGTTATGGATACATTGGCACAACAAATGTTTGAATTAAATGGTGATGATGCTTTGGAAACCATGTTAACTACATCCATGGATAATGGTGTAGAGTGTGGTAATGAAGTCAAGGAAGCCCTTGGTGATCTTAATTCACTACAAGGATACCCGGAAACTCATAATATCTCTTTTATTTCTTTACCATGCAGTGATGAAAAGATTGTACCTTCAATTGTTAAATCTCCAAAGTTAGAATTGAAACCTCTTCCCGATCACCTAAAGTACTTGTACTTGGGTGATAATGAAGAGTTACTTGTGATTGTTTCTAACAAGCTTAGTGAATTACAGGAGCAAAAACTTATAAGGGTGCTAAGGAAGTAAAATACGGCCATACGATGGACAATTGCTGAAATCAAGGGTATAAGCCCTGCCATTTGTATGCACAAAATACGTTTGGAGGACGATACAAAGCCTACAAGGGAAGCGCAACGTCGTTTGAACCCTCCCATGATGGAAGTTGTGAAAAAGGAGATACTCAAGCTTTTGGACGTGGGTGTTATCTACCCCATATCCGATAGCAAGTGGGTAAGCCTGGTATAAGTAGTACCAAAGAAATCAGGTGTGACGGTAGTGGAAAATGATAAGAATGAACTTGTCCCAACTCGTGTGCAAACCGGTTGGAGGGTTTGTATTGATTACAGGAAATTGAATGCCACCACTAAGAAAGATCATTTTCCATTGCCTTTTATTGATCAAATGCTTGAACGTTTAGCTGGACACTCTTACTATTGCTTCCTTGATGGCTATTCAGGTTATAATCAGATTATGATAGCGCCGGAGGACCAAGACAAAACTACTTTCACTTGTCCTTTCGGTACTTTTGCTTATAGAAGGATGCCTTTTGGCTTATGCAATGCTCCAGCTACCTTTCAAAGGTGTATGGTAAGTATCTTTTCAGAATATGTTGAAAATATAATCGAAGTGTTCATGGACGACTTTAGTGTCTTTGGTGATTCATTTGACCTTTGCTTGAACAATTTGTCTCTAATCCTTGAACGATGTGTTGAAACAAACCTTGTGCTGAATTTGGAGAAGTGCCGTTTCATGGTAACTCATGGCATAGTTTTAGGCCATATAATATCTTCTAAAGGCTTGGAAGTTGATAAATCTAAGATAGACCTTATTCGTGCTTTAACCCCTCCCACTATAATGAGGGAGATACGCTCTTTTCTTGGTCATGCAGGTTTTTATCGTAGATTCATCAAGGACTTTTCCAAGATAGCATCACCACTTTGTAACTTATTGCAAAAAGATGTGGTTTTTAACTTTGATGAAAAGTGTATGGCGGCATTCAATCGTTTGAAAGAACTTTTGATTTCAGCCCCTATCATTAAACCACCGGATTGGAGCAAGCCTTTTGAGCTCATGTGTGATGCAAGTGACTATGCGGTTGGTGCGGTGCTTGGGCAACGTGTGGGGAAGATTCCTCATGCTATTTATTATGCTTCGAGAACGTTAAATGAGGCCCAACAAAACTACACAACCACTGAAAAAGAGTTGTTAGCCATTGTTTTTGCTTTGGAAAAGTTTCACTCTTATCTAGTTGGTACAAAAGTTGTTGTCTTTTCTGATCATGCAGCACTTAGGTACTTGCTATTGAAGAAAGAAGCGAAACCGAGGCTCATACGATGGATTTTACTCTTGCAAGAGTTTGATATTGAAATCAAGGACAACAAAGGAATTGAGAACACCGTTGCGGATCACTTGAGCTGTCTTGCTGTGGACAAGGAAGCTATCCCATTGCGTGAAAGTTTCCCGGATGAGCAACTATTCTCAATTGCCTTTGGAGAACCATGGTATGCCGATATTGTCAATTACTTGGTGTCTAAACAAATCCCAAAGAACTTGCCTCGTTCTGAGAGGGACAGGCTTAAGAAGTTAGGGAACCAATACATATGGGATGATCCATACTTATGGAAACATTGTAGTGACCAAGTAATAAGAAGGTGCGTTGCCGAATCTGAATTTAATTCTGTCTTGTGTTTTTGTCACTCTTATGCTTGCGGAGGACATTTTGAGAGTAAGAGAACCGCTCACAAGGTACTTGAAAGCGGTTTTTATTGGCCAACCTTGTTTAAGGATGCACATATATTTTGTACAACTTTTGATAGGTGCCAAAGAACAGGCAATCTAGGAGCCCGAAATCAAATGCCACAAACTTTTATTCAATTTATTGAGGTTTTTGATGTATGGGGTATTGATTTTATGGGTCCTTTTGTCAACTCCCATGGGAATTTTTATATCTTACTTGCTGTTGATTATGTCTCTAAATGGGTGGAGGCTAAGGCCACCCCAACTAATGATTCTAAAGTGGTTTCAGATTTTGTGCAAACTAATATCTTTGCAAGGTTTGGAATTCCAAGAGCCATAATTAGCGATGGGGGTTCTCACTTCAAAAACAGGATTTTACAGAGCTTGTTGAAGAAGTACAATGTGTCGCACAAGATTGCAACACCTTATCATCCCCAAACAAATGGACAAGCCGAGGTTTCTAACCGGGAAGTGAAATTCATTCTAGAGAAGACGGTGAATCCAACAAGGAAAGATTGGAGCATGCGACTTAATGATGCTTTGTGGGCTTATAGAACCGCATACAAGACACCTATCGGGATGTCTCCCTTTAGGATTGTGTATGGTAAACCTTGTCATTTACCCGTTGAAATTGAGCATAAGGCGTTTTGGGCTATTAAGCAATGCAATATGGAGATGGATGGGGCTGGAAAGCAAAGGAAGTTACAAATCCAAGAGCTAGAGGAGCTTCACAATGATGCATTTGAAAGCTCACGCATTTATAAGGAAAAGACGAAAGCATTTCATGATAACATGATTTCTAGGAAACAATTTTGCATTGGGAAAAAAGTGCTTTTGTTTAATTCTCGCTTGCATTTATTTCCGGGTAAATTAAGGTCACGATGGATCGGACCTTTTATTGTTACTAATGTGTTTTCTCATGGTGCAGTGGAAATTCGTAGCATAGATACAGGAAAAGAACTTAAAGTTAATGGGCACCGGTTGAAACCATATTATGAGAGTTTCACTTCCGAAGTGGTGGAAGGAGCTAACTTTGTGGATGTACTCCCTCTGGAGGATTCATAGAAAGCAAGGAGATAGTCGGGCTGACGACTTTAGACCAAGCGCTAAATGGGAGGCAACCCATCGGATGAGTATTTCTTGTCTTGTATTTATTTCTTGTCTTGTTATTAGTTTTTCTTGTCTTGTTTTTATTTTTTCTGATTTCTTGTCACATTCATGTTAGAATTTCCCACCTTGACTTACTTTGGACGATTCAATTTACATTGAGGACAATGTAAAGTTTAAGTATGGGGGAGTGGTTAAGCATTTGCATTGTAACTTTTTTCATGAATTTTCAACTTTTGTGTAAATTAGTGAATAAAAACTCCAACTTGTGGTTAGTTTAGAGTCACATAGTGTACATGTCGCTAAGATTACATCGAGATTCTCATAAGAGTGACTGAACTTAGAGATGACAGAGAACATGATCGGGTTTCTTAATTGTATGAGAGTTAAAGTTGGATTTAACCATGCCAGTGGCAAATAAGGTGCAGACTGAATTCAGTATTAGAGTAGTGGTCCCCTATAGTGGAGACTACCTATGTTACATCATGCGAGGCAACGACCTTCAATTCTTTGTACATGTCTAAATGGTGATCTACCCAACCTCCCACCATAGAAGCACTACTTTGATCTCTTGAGTGCTATTTTCATCAACCATGATGGTGACATCAAATTGCTAACTTACATACCACTTGTAATCTTGTTCGCAGTTAGCACCATCCACTTTATCTCTCTCTACACCAACAGGTCCATAGAAACACCATCATCATCAACAAGAGGAGCATCACAAATTTGAAGGAAAGTTGAAGACGTTCAAGGTTTACAGGCAACAGTACAGAAATGAGCAGATTTCAGATTCAAGTAAAGCAACAAGACAAGGAGCATAATTTTTATAAGTTGAAGACTATTGTACAAGAGTGAAGATTATCAAGATGAGAGTTCGAGAAATTTATGATATCGAGACATACAAGTTGTGAAGAATCAAGCGGTAAAGT
The DNA here is from genome assembly GCA_023531295.1 of Papaver armeniacum. Classification (NCBI taxonomy): domain Eukaryota; kingdom Viridiplantae; phylum Streptophyta; class Magnoliopsida; order Ranunculales; family Papaveraceae; genus Papaver; species Papaver armeniacum. Next base: position 1,216,634 of record JAJJWW010003300.1, on the reverse strand, counting down.
ACTTACACCATGGCCTTTGTACTTGCATTTTTATTTAATCTTTATTTGTATTTCATTTTCTCTTGTCAAAAAAAAATAAAAAAAAATATATATATATAAAAAGAGACAAGACAAAATTGTGTTAGGTGCATTATTAGTTTTATTATTTTGTTTTGTTTTGTTTTCATTTTGTATTTGTTTTATTTTTCATGTCTTAATTAAAAAAATAATAATAATAATAAATATATATATAGAAAAGAAGAAAATTATTAAAAAAAAAAAATTGAAAAAAAAAAAAGACAAGAAAAATTCATTGTATCATATTTTGGGTTTGTATAGTTCGTTTTTAGTTTTGTATTCTTTCAATAAAGCCAATGGAAGAAGGAATATCTACAATGAAGTTTCAAGCAATAAGGAATCAGAGGAAAAGAGTTACATTGTCGAGATTCTACGAAGTTCAAGAGTTATCATCAAGAGTTGAAGACCGAAGACGAAGATGAAGACACCGATTGAAGACCGAAGACGTTTCTATGGATGCTGTGAGAGTGGTGCTAACTGCACGTCGAACGAATAACGAGGTAAGTAAGCATATTCCCACCTTCGTTAAGTGGTTGATTTCCTTTCCTAGAGATCGTCAGAAAAAATGGGTTTTCAAAAACAACAAAAGATGTGGGTTTTTAAAATACTTCGGAGGGTTTTTGCCTTCCTACCATTCAACGTGTCGCAGGATTCTCTCTTCATTCCTACCTGGACACATGTGTGACCCATAAAAAGCTGTTTATTATTGAGAGCAATATCATAAAACCCTTTCTAGTGAGGCAGAGTCAAGACTTTTGATCACTCTGAACCCGAATTTCTTTCGATAAGGGATGGTTATTTCTCTCTCAACTTTTAAGGATGAGATTGTGTTCATTTATGTCTAACTTCTTATGACTAGTTTGCAGAATCTCTATGTCTTCTTAGCGCATTGGATGCTATCATTTCGGAGAACTAGTAAGTTGGAAAAGTAGGTTTTGTGGGTATATCTCTAGTAAGCCCTCACGAGACTATAACTCGTCCACTAGGGACACCTAGGGGTTTAAAGGCTTGTCATACGTGCTAAGTGTGACCGTAGCCTCAACGACACGGAGTTGTATGCATGTTTTAGAATTGTTTTGTTTGATTTGCTCGAGGACTAGCAAAGTCTAAGTGTGGGGGAATTTGATAGGTGTTGTAAAACACCTAGATTTATATCTAGTATTTATGCTTTCTTTGCGAGTTTTCTTGTAAATTATGTATCTTATGTCTACTTTTGAGTTATTTAGGTATTTCGGAGTCATTGGAGCAAAAAGAAGTGAAACTCGCTCAAAAGTTGGGTTTCTTCTTATCACGTTGAAGAGAACGAAAAGAAAAAGCCACTAGTATAAGAATGATGTCACCACGAAGTCATACGAGGAAGTTATGAGCGAAAGCATTGATAAAGCCTGTCAGCTCCCTAGAACTGACAACACAAGAAGAGGAGTTATACCGTCAGTCTTCCAGAACTGACAGCTGAAATGGAGAATGCTATCACCTCGGGTGTCCCTTATCCAATTCCGGGTGCCATGATAAATCTTATCATATATTACTCATTCTTGAAACCATTACTAACCACATGAGAGTTAGAAGCGAGAAAAGAGAGGTGGAAATGGTTGTCTGAAACCATTCTCCTCTGTATCGAGTGATGACAGATGGCTATGGGGTTTATGAAATTGAATGGGTTTGATGTTTGTCTGAAGTTTAGAGAAGAGATGAACTAATGGCGGCTGGCTGAAGAAATAAAGATTCAGAGTGATTAGGGATCGAGAAATTGTTGTTGCTGGCAAATTCAGGGAATGTGTTTTGATTGTTCTTTCAGCTGGTGAAGATTGGAGAGGTGGTAACTCAAATTTGGTTTTGAATATGTATGAAGTTGATGCCGTCAATGGAGGAAAGAGATCTGAGTTTTCAGTTGATGCAAGGAAGGAATCTAAGATGGGTTTGAGCGATTTGGAGCCTACCAAGGTTTTGAGAAGTGGAATCGAAGGTTTAGACAGAGAAGAGAAAGATTTGTTTCTGTTAACGCAGGTGGAGACTCAGATGGTTTGGCGGTCGTCTGGTGGAATATTGAAGCTAAGAAGAACACAGAGCTGATGGGTTTGAGTTAGTGATTGAAGTATTAATGGCGATGATTAAGAGCCGTATAGATGGAATCAATATGAGGGTTTTGAGTTTATGACAGACAGGGAGAAGATGGTGTTCTTGCTAGTCGCTTATGGGCTTGAAGCTCAACATGATTCTTGAGGTTGCAGTGATTGAGGCAAGCAAGAAGAATGGTTGCCTGAGAAGATGCAGTTGTGAAGCTACATGAGCTGAATGTTACAGGTGCCCATGGTGATTCTGATGAGGAACAAAGAGTTTTGAATTGTATTGGGAAATCAGTAAGCTGTTTATGTTTCTGCTGTTGAAATAAGTTGGTAATGAAGACTGCAAGGTTTTGTCTGCTACAACAGGGCCTGAGTAATGTCTGGTTCGGATTGAATTAGGTGAACATAAGTGGAGCTGCAAGACTATTGTTGGCAGTGATTGCAGGTGTGAGTCGATGGCCCGAGTTGTGTATGAGTAACAAGGAGATGGCATGGAGGTGAGGTTCGGATGGTCATGTTTATGGGTAAAAATCGTTTCCGCCGATTTTGGTAAATTCGGTTGGTGAGTGAGAAACTGGTTTAAACCCTAAACAAATGTGCTGCACGTGAGCACTTTCTAGATTCGAGAGATCAATCTGTACAAGTCCGGCCTAAACCAAGAAATGGCCGTTCAAGACTTGCTTCGGTCACAAAGTGGAGGAGAAGGGTTGATTTGAGGAGGGAATCAAAGAAAGGTGTTGAGACCAGAATAATTCTTGGAGAGTAGTGTCTCGACTTGTATCATAAAGTGAAAGCTTCGGAAGCTTGCAAGAGATGAAAGCTTTTTGGAGAGCTTGCAAAGTTGCCTTTTCTGAGAGTGTTGTGTTTTTCTCCTGACCGAGACTTGTCGTCTGGTGGAAATAGGTAAGATCTATTTATACAAGTCGAGATTGAAACGTACCCTGGCCTCATGAAGGAAGAGAGTAAAGGGTGAAATAATGGGAGGAGGTGGTAACCGCATGGTGTTTATGGGTGAAAACGTTTTCACAATTATTTCCTCATTTATTTGACCGCTTTATTCTTATTCACGCTTTCTTAATGTGAGCGTAGTGTACGCTGCATGCTGTGACCGCCAAACCAAGACCCTGGAAAGCATCCCCCAGTTTGTGTTGATATCTCGAGTGTTGGTTGCACCTTGAGTGCAAGTGGCGCTGCTAGTGGCGCGTGTGGCATGTGCAGAATGCCTTTCTTGCGGGTTGCACCTTGAGTGCAAGTGGCGTGTGTGGCATGTGCGGAATGCCTTGGTGGTAGGTTGCACGTTGAGTGTAAGTGGCAATTCCAGAGATGCTAGTGGCGTGTGTGGCATGTGCCTATGGCATGTGCAGAATGCCTTGGTGGTAGGTTGCACGGTTTGCAAGTTAGGCTACCAGCGTGGGTTTTGGCATGTGCCAATGGCACGTATGACCAAGTTGGCCTAGGTTGCACGGCTTGCAAGTTAGGCTACCAGCGTGCGTGTTTGGCCTGTGTCAATGGCACACATGGCCATTAGGGCCACGGCTAGGTAATGAAAGCTACCAGCGAGCGTGTTGGCATGTGCCAATGGCATGCTTAGCCATTAGGGCCACGGCCTGGTAAGAAAAGCTACCAGCGATGCGTGTTGGCATGTGCCAATGGCATGCTCGGCCATTAGGGCCACGACTTGGCAAGAAAAGCTACCAGCGAGCGTGTTGGCATGTGCCAATGGCACGCTCGGCCATTAGGGCCACGACTAGGTAATGAAAGCTACCAGCGAGCGTGTTGGCATGTGCCAATGGCATGCTCGGCCATTAGGGCCACGTCCTGGTAAGAAAAGCTACCAGCGATGCGTGTTGGCATGTGCCAATGGCATGCTCGGCCATTAGGGCCACGGCTTGGTAAGAAAAGCTACGCGCGAGGGTGTTGGCATGTGCCAATGGCACGCTCGGCCATTAGGGCCACGACTAGGTAATGAAAGCTACCAGCGAGCGTGTTGGCATGTGCCAATGGCATGCTCGGCCATTAGGGCCACGTCCTGGTAAGAAAAGATACCAGCGATGCGTGTTGGCATGTTCCAATGGCATGCTCGGCCATTAGGGCCACGACTTGGTAAAAAAAGTTACCAGCGAGCGTGTCGGCATGTGCCAATGACACCCTCGGCCATTAGGGCCACGGCCTGGTAAGAAAAGCTACCATCGATGCGTGTTGGCATGTGCCAATGTCATGCGTGGCCAATTTGGCCTAGGTTGCACGGTTTGCAAGCCTAGGCGCGGGAGCTACTTTGGCATGGCGCGGCTAGGGCCAAGGTAAGGGTGTTTGGCTTGGCGTGGTGTGACCAGCGTAGCTAGGGCCAAGGCAGAGTGTGTTTGGCATGGCGCGGCTAGCTTGGGCTAGGTATGGCTGGCATGATTTGCCATTGGCACAGAGGTGCGGCTAGCATGGTTGGCATGCTTTGGCGCGTTTGGTGTGACTAGCATAGCTAGGGCAAAGGCAGAATGCGTTTGGCATGGCGCGACTAGGTTGGGCTAGGTGTGGCTGGCATGATTTTCCATTGGCACGGAGGTGCGGCTAGCATGGTTAGCATGCTTTGGCTCGTTTGGTGTGACTAGCATAGCTAGGACCAAGGCAGAGTGCGTTTGGCATGGCGCGGCTAGCTTGGCTAGGTGTGGCTGGCATGATTTGCCATTGGCACGGAGGTGCGGCTAGCATGGTTGGCATGCTTTGGCGCGTTTGGTGTGACTAGCATAGCTAGGGCCAAGGCAGAGTGCGTTTGGCATGGCGCGACTAGCTTGGACTAGGTGTGGCTGGCATGATTTGCCATTGGCACGGGGGGGGGGGGGGGGAAATTAGGGTTTTGTTCGTTGTAACCCTAATTTGAAAAAATACCCCTATTAATTACTGACTACATGCATTGAATGTTCTAATAAATGTGTCACCGGTGACATTAGGTTATTCGGGGTTTTACGATTTTACCCTTTGTCTAAAAACCACCATCAACATTAAGTCCCTGCTTAGCTCGGAACAGGGGCTTTGTTGCGAGGTAAGCATAAGATGGTGACAGACTATCAGCAGTAAATCGTAAAGAGAATTGAGGAGGCTTGTCGACCTTTTTATAGATAGGATTTGGAATCCTTGCCTCGGCGCGATTTGCACAAATCGGGAGGTTGGCACAATTGGAAAGTCAGCATCATTGAGAGACAGGAAGCTGGGCGGCATTGAGAAGTTGACACGAGTTGGGAAACTGAGCGTGCTAGCTGGCGGGACCGGCGCAAGGTGGGGAAGCTGATCGTGCTAGCTGGCGGGACCGGCGCAAGGTGGGGAAGCTGAGCGTGCTAGCTGGCGTGACTTGGGCGGTCATTGGGAAGTTGACGTGAGTTGGGAAACTGAGCGTGCTAGATGGTGGGACCGTCGCAAGGTGGGGAATCTGATCGTGCTAGCTGGCGTGACTTGGGCGGTCATTGGGAAGTTGGCGCAATTGGTGGGGCCGGTATAAACAAGGAGGGAGCAGGCGTTTCGACAGATAACAAAGTTTCCTTATTTTGCCTTCCTTCACACGCGGCTTCCATCGGGGCATCACCCGTGCTAAAATCTGGAAGCGTTATGTCCTTCATTGCTTCCTTTTTTTTTTTTTTTTTTTTTTTTTTAAGGTTCCGTATTCACACCCAGCGCAATTGCATCATCTCCCTCGTTTGAGAAAGGGTTCTTCTTGTTGAGTTTCTCTCTTTGTCATGTCGCACAGAGACGAATCATCTTCTAACCAGCCAGATTCTCCAGGTGAAGGCGCGAGGTCTGACTCTTGCAGGAGCATTCCAAAAAGGGTTATTCGGGTTAAGAAAATCATACCGGTATGTTTTCTTCTTCTTTGGTGGACTGACGTACGCTTTACCGCTTGTTTGATGAATGTAAAATTTCCCTTTTGTGCAGAGATATCCCGTTGGAGCATGCGTTACTGTTATCGACGAGGATGACCTAGTCGTTCCCCTCCCTTCAAATCCAACCTTGTTGACTGCTGCAGACTTGGAGACCGCTGATTTAGGGATCTCTTGTCATGAATACCCCTATGTAGGTTTATCGTTTGGGACTCGTATGAGGTGTCTCTCCTCCAATTATCGGAATGTTGGCGGTTTCCTGGTGCGGAAAGAATTCGTGGTCCTTTATACGAGGATATGGAAGACATACGGCCATATCGCTACCAGGAGCGTAGTGAAGTGCTGTTAGTCCGCCTTGGTTTCTGTAGTGAACTGTATTTTGCCAATGATTGCTGAGATGGAGAATATGTCCATCCGTGCTGCTGCAGAGTCAACCATTCAAAGGTGGGAGAACATGGTGTCCACCTGTGAATCCTTGGAGTTTAATATCAGCTGGTTGCGGCATCGTCTCAATATTGTGAAAGTCGACAGAGCTGGTATTCTTGCTTTGGTGTGATTCCCGCCACAAAAGCCATCTTTGGAAGAGGAGAAAGCTTTGGCCTTAGAGTCTCGAGAGGATTGAAGAGTTAACTCGAGACTTGAAGAGTAGGACCGAAAGATATCATGGTCGATTGAAGATGATATTTTGTAGGGATTATAATTTACTAGATGGGCTTTTCTGACTTGTATCACGAGGTTTGAAGGGTCCTCTTTTTTTTTTGAAGAAATAAAGAAATTCCATTAATCTGTTGGATTGTATTGAAATTTGATAATTGGTAAGAAAGAAAAGTAAAAACAGAGAGGGTGTCTGGACGTTCACATTTTTGATGTAGCATGTTGCATGGAAGTGATTAGGCGTAGTATGCCTTAAGCCACTTTCCGTTAATGACTGCCTCTAGCTTTCCCCCATCTTCTTTGATAATCTTGTCGTAACCACTGTCATACACTTTAGTGATTATGTACGGCCCTTCCCATTTGGGAGAAAACTTCGGTACCGATGCATCTTGCTGGATGTGTTTGGCGATTTTTAGCACCAGATCTCCTTCCTTAAAAACCCTGGATTTTACATGGATGTTGTACGCCCTGGAAATCCTGTTTATGTATGCTTGTGCATGTTCCTCCGCCCGGGATCTTCTGGAGTCTATAGTATCTAGTTCCGCGATCCTGGCATTGAGTGTTTCGGCTTCATTCCACTAAGGTCCACTTGCTGCGGCGATTCTGGCAGACGGGATCTTGATTTCCGCTGGGAGGATCGCGTCTGTACCGTAGACGAGGGAGTAGGGAGACATGCCGGTGGAGCTTCTAGGAGATGCTCTGTACGCCCATAGATCCATTGGCAATTGCTCGTGCCAGGTCCTGGGATTGTCGTGTACTGTTCGGCTGAGGATTCGGATCAGAGTCTTGTTGGTACTTTCGGCTTGCCCATTTCCCTGGGGATAGTAGATGGTAGAGAAGACTTGTTTAATGCCGTACCTCTCAAGTAGTTCCCGTACTTGCTTGTTAGCAAAAGGTGTGCCGTTGTCGGTGATGACGTGTTTAGGTACGCCAAAACGGCAGATGATGTGTTCCTTGAAGAACGCCGCGATCGTGGCTCCAGTGGTTCCTTTCAAATGGGACAGCTTCAACCCACTTGGTAAAGTACTCGGTCACGGTTATTATGTATTCATGCTTTGTTTGAGGATGGCGGGTTTATCTTCCCAATGATGTCGAGTCCCCGGTATAAAAGGGCCACGGGCTACTTATCGAGTGCGGGGGTGTTGGAGGCGCGTGGATGAGGTTTCCGTGAATCTGCATTCTCGGCATTTCGAACGAAAGTAGCCGCGCGTCGTCTTCCATGGTCGGCCGCAGTACCTCTCGCGTATCTGCAGGGTACGGTTTTGTTTCCCTTGGTGTTCGCCTTCGTGCATTTCTCTTAACATAACTGGGATTTCTGTATCGCCCAAACACCGCAGTAGACTTCCTCCGAAACTCTTGCGATATAAAACCCCATCATGGAACACGAATCTTTTGGACTTTTGTTTTAGCTTGGACGCATCCTCTTTGTTAGTAGGGAGAATGCCGTCGCGAAGGAAGCCGATGTACGGCTCCCGCCGGTCCCCGGTGTGACTGATGTTGAGGACTTACGTCGACATGGGGGTGCCCGGCAATTGGGACACGCCTTCCGGGAGTAATCGAGATTGGGCTTCCATCTCCGGCCAATAGTATCCAAGTCGTTGTAAACGACGGTAGAGGGTTACTACCGATGTATTCCACAGACTTCGGCATGGACATGTTCAAGTTGTTGTTGTGCTTCCTCTTTTCCGAGACACCTTGACAGAGAGTCATCTGGTTTCGATGATCTGAGAACATCTTGAAGCATAAAGAAATTCCGCAAAGTCTTGAGGTCGACCTTCCCTTGGAAAAGTGAGTTGTTGAGTTCTTGAATGATAGGAGTTCTCCAGTCATCGTCTTCGGCTTTCTCAGGTTGTGAAAGCCATGTTGAAGCTATGGTTCGCCGTTTTACTGTCAGGGTTTCCTCGGATCCTTCGAACTGTAGATTTGATGCTAGTGTAGCTAGGCGATCTGCATGCTTGTTCTTTGCTACGGCCGACGTGTGTGTGATGGTTGCATCGGCGAAATAATTTAGTAGTTTTTGTGCTTCAGCCCTGTATGGTTCCAGCGTCAGTTCTTTCAATGCGTAAATCCCGTTTACCTGGTTGATGAGTAATTTGGAATCTCCTCTTATCTCCAAACGCGTGGCCCCGGCTTGTTTAGCTAGTGATAGTCCTATGAGGAAGGCTTCGTATTCAGCTGAGTTATTGGTGCATGGAAAGTCTAGCTTGAAAGACTGCGAGAAGACTTCTCCAGTAGGAGATACTAGTACCACACCCGCTCCTCCGGTATTAGTGCTGGGGGTGGAAGAGCTGTCGAAGAACAGCAGCCATGCCTCTTCTTTGACTAAGAAGATATATGGAAGGTCTCCCGGGAGATCTTCTCGTAACTCCGCGGTGTTTTCTCCTGGGAATGCTGCTAACAGGTTTGCAACAGCCTGTCCTTTTATGGCCCTCGGGGAAGCGCACGTTATGTCGAACTCTGACATCTGCAGGATCATTTAGCCGGCCTCCCTATCAGGGCAGGTTTCGAGAGGAGAAACTTTACAGGGTCTGATTTGGATATTAACACAACCTTGTTGGATAGGAGGTAGTGCCTGAACTTCTGGATGGAATAAATTAATGCTAAACACGCCTTTTCCGCTTTGGGGTATCTGAGTTCAGCGCCTCTTAACGTTCGACTGAAGTAGTATATGGGATATTGAATTCCTTCGTTGTCTTCTGGAGCGAGGAGGGCTCCAATGGCAGTATCGCTAAAGGCTGTGTAAAGACATAGTGGTCTCCCTTGCATAGGAGGCTTCATGACGGTCGGGGAGGACAGCGTTTGCTGGATCTTCTGATACGCTTCTTGTTGAGACGTAGTCCATGTGAAATTCGCTCCTTTTTTTCAGCAGAGGGGTAAACGCAGTAATGAGCTGTGCCAGCCCCGGTATGAAGCGACGAATGTAGTTTACCTTGCCCATGAAACTCTGGAGCTCTTTTACGGTTCGTGGTGGTGGCATCGTGAGGATAGCTTGCGTTTTGACTGGGTCAACTTTTATCCCTGCGGCCGTTACTTGGAATCCTAAGAACTTCCCCGAAGAGACACCAAAGGCGCATTTCAAAGGATTCATCTTCAACTTGTATTTGCGGCATCTTTCGAACACTTGTCGTAGCGTTTCCAGATGATTCGCTCGAGTCTTCGATTTAACCACCACATCATCTACGTAATCTTCGACTTGCTTGTGCATCATATCGTGGAAGATGGTAGTCATGGCGCGTTGGTAAGTAGCGCCAGCGTTCTTCAGACCAAAAGGCATTACGGTGTAATAGAAGTTTCCGAGAGGGGTTCGGAAAGCAGTCTTACTCGCGTCGTTCTCATACATCTTTATCTGGTTGTAGCCGCTATATCCATCCATGAAAGAGAACATACCATGTCCACTGGTATCGTCTACCAGCATGTCGATGTTAGGGAGCGGGAAATTGTCTTTAGGGCAGCACTTGTTCAGATCTCTGAAATCGACACAACACCTGATCTGACCATTCTTCTTTTTAACGGGAACGATATTGGCCAACCAGGTGGGATGGTGAATAGGTTTGACAAAACCAGCGGCTAGTAATTTCTGGACCTCCGCCTTGATTTGTTCTTCTACGTCGTGTCTGAATTGTCTTGGAGGCTGCTTGACTGGTTTGGATCCGGGTATCACGTGTAGATGGTGGGTGACCAGTTTTTCATCCAAGCCAGGCATTTCTTCGTAAGTCCATGCGAACACGTCCTGGTATTCTTTGAGTAGGTCGACTAGCTTTGAGCGTTCTGCAGAATGTAGAGTCGAACTGATCAGAATGGGTCGCAGGAATTCCTCATTCCCTATATTGACAGTTTTGAGTTCGTCTGTGGTTAAGTAGGTCGTGTCTTGCAGCTTCTGAGGGGCGTCTGGAACTTCCTCCTGGTTATTGTGAAAACATTCTTTCGGGCGGAGAGACCGGGTCATGGTCTCCCCTGCTAATTGCTAACAACGGTGGTAATGTGTGAGTTTTCCTTTTTTGCTTCGTCCTGTGGTAAGGGTGCACTCTCAATTGGTGCGGGCACGGGTTACGCCCGGTGGTGGGAGACTGGCGGGTCTTCCTTCTGAGAAGACGGTGAGAGGGCGGTCTCCTCTGCGGAGTATCTCCAGTTTGTCGCTATCTCTGAGCGATGTCCATTTTGGTAGCAGAAAACTGTGAATCTTGGTCGTCACGCCTTTTGAACCCTCCTTCGGCCCATGTGCTTCTACGCAGATGGCCGGGTGCATAGGGGACATTAACGCGGGGATGCGGACAACTTCTCCGTTCAATACTGTTTTCAGGCATTGGTGGTATGTTGAAGGAATGATTTTGAGATTGTGCAGCCACGGCCTTCCCAGTATCATGTGGTAGTCTGGTTCTTTTTCAATCACTTCAAACTTCACGCTTGATTAAATTGGCCCTACTGCCAGCTCCAAGTTGATGTAGCCGTATGTGCTAGTTTGGTTGCCTTCGAAATCTGTCATCGTAGTGGGTTGTCGTACGATATCGTTAGGTCGCACCCTGGCAGCTTTAAGTGTCTTGAGAGTGATGACATTGGAAGATACGCCTGTGTCAATGAGCGCTCTTCGAAACTCTATGTTCCCGACGAGAGCCGTAACATGCAAGGCCCGGTTGTGACCGTCTTCTACCATCATGTCGTCATCGGTGAAAACAATATTGTTGGTGGATCTTCCGGGGATCCTTGGAGTCCCCGTGGGTGCAGGAACTAGTGATGCGTTCAGTGCTATTCGGTTAATAGCAGAGAATGTTTTTATTCGCTGGTCCTTGGAGAGGTGTAGCAATTCACATAAGTTTTCTACCAACATGGTCGCCTCCTGGTCCGCTGGCTTCCAGTCAGTAACGAAACTATTGATTTGAGAATGCTCATTCGGGATGTTGGTCCCCTGCTCTTGATCTCTTGGGGAACATGAACCACTTAGCTCTGATATTAGGCTGATGAGGAAGTCGAGTATGCTGTTAATCGCATCCTTCATTAGATCCATGTTTTTGGCATGGATCTCCTGAGCTCGCATCAGGTCAACCAGTCTTGGGACCTCTTCATTGGTAATATTGCTTCCATAAATTGACAAGTTATCATGACCTTGAGCGGGATCAATGTTTGTGGAGATGGCCTGATAGCCGACCATGCTTGCGCAAAATTTGAGGACGGAAACTGGAATTTGATATTGTAACCGAAAGATCAATCCTCCCGCTGTGGTCGCCAATTGTTTATGGGTAAAAATCGTTTCCGCCGATTTTGGTAAATTCGGTAGGTGAGTGAGAAACTGGTTTAAACCCTAAACAAATGTTCTGCACGTGAGCACTTTCTAGATTCGAGAGATCAATCTGTATAAGTCCGGCCTAAACCAAGAAATGGTAGTTCCAGACTTGCTTCGGTCACAAAGTGGAGGAGAAGGGTTGATTTGGGGAGGGAAGCAAAGAAAGGTGTTGAGACCAGAATAATTCTGGGAGAGTAGTGTCTCGACTTGTATCAGAAAGTGAAAGCTTCGGAAGCTTGCAAGAGATGAAAGCTTTTTTGGAGAGCTTGCAAAGTTGCCTTTTCTGAGAGTGTTGTGTTTTTCTCCTGACCGAGACTTGTCGTCTGGTGGAAATAGGTAAGACCTATTTATACAAGTCGAGATTGAAACGTACCCTGGCCTCATGAAGGAAGAGAGTAAAGGGTGAAATAATGGGAGTAGGTGGTAACCGCATGGTGTTTATGGGTGAAAACGTTTTCACCATTATTTCCTCATTTATTTGACCGCTTTATTCCTATTCACGCTTCCTTAATGTGAGCGTAGTGTACGCCGCATGTCTTTGTGACCGCCAAACCAAGACCCCGGAAAGCATCCCCCAGTTTGTGTTGATGTCTCGAGTGTTGGTTGCACCTTGAGTGTAAGTGGCGCTGCTAGTGGCGCGTGTGGCATGTGCCAATGACATGTGCGGAATGCCTTTGTTGCGGGTTGCACCTTGAGTGCAAGTGGCAATGCCAGAGCTGCTAGTGGCGTGTGTGGCATGTGCCAATGGCATGTGCGGAATGCCTTGGTGGTAGGTTGCACGTTGAGTGTAAGTGACAATGCCAGAGCTGCTAGTGGCGTGTGTGGCATGTGCCAATGGCATGTGCGGAATGCCTTGGTGGTAGGTTGCACGGTTTGCAAGTTAGGCTACCAGCGTGGGTTTTGGCATGTGCCAATGGCATGTACGGCCAAGTTGGCCTAGGTTGCACGGCTTGCAAGTTAGGCTACCAGCGTTCGTGTTTGGCATGTTTCAATGGCACGCATGGCCATTAGGGCCACGGCTAGGTGATGAAAGCTACCAGCGAGCGTGTTGGCATGTGCCAATGGCATGCTCGGCCATTAGGGCCACGGCCTGGTAAGAAAAGCTACCAGCGATGCGTGTTGGCATGTGCCAATGGCATGCTCGGCCATTAGGGCCACGGCTTGGTAAGAAAAGCTACGCGCGAGGGTGTTGGCATGTGCCAATGGCACGCTCGGCCATTAGGGCCACGGCTAGGTAATGAAACCTACCAGCGAGCGTGTTGGCATGTGCCAATGGCATGCTCGGCCATTAGGGCCACGACCTGGTAAGAAAAGCTACCAGCGATGCGTGTTGGCATGTGCCAATGGCATGCTCGACCATTAGGGCCACGACTTGGTAAGAAAAGCTACCAGCGAGCGTGTCGGCATGTGCCAATGGCACGCTCGGCCATTAGGGCCACAGCCTGGTAAGAAAAGCTACCAGCGATGCGTGTTGGCATGTGCCAATGGCATGCGTGGCCAATTTGGCCTAGGTTGCACGGTTTGCAAGCCTAGGCGCGGGCGCTACTTTGGCATGGCGCGGCTAGGGCCAAGGTAAGGGTGTTTGGCTTGGCGTGGTGTGACCAGCGTAGCTAGGGCCAAGGCAGAGTGCGTTTGGAATGGCGCGGCTAGCTTGGGCTAGGTCTGGCTGGCATGATTTTCCATTGGCACAGAGGTGCGGCTAGCATGGTTGGCATGCTTTGGCGCATTTTGTGTGACTAGCATAGCTAGGGCCAAGGCAGAGTGCGTTTGGCATGGCGCGGCTAGCTTGGGCTAGGTGTGGCTGGCATGATTTGCCATTGGCACGGAGGTGCGGCTAGCATGGTTGGCATGCTTTGGCGCGTTTGGTGTGACTAGCATAGCTAGGGCAAGGCAGAGTGCGTTTGGCATGGCGCGGCTAGCTTGGGCTAGGTGTGGCTGGCATGATTTGCCATTGGCACGGAGGTGCGGCTAGCATGGTTGGCATGCTTTGGCGCGTTTGGTGTGACTAGCATAGCTAGGTCCAAGGCAGAGTGCGTTTGGCATGGCGCGGCTAGCTTGGACTAGGTGTGGCTGGCATGATTTGCCATTGGCACGGAGGGGAATTAGGGTTTTGTTCGTTGTAACCCTAATTTGAAAAAATACCCCCTATTAATTACTGACTACATGCATTGAATGTTCTAATAAATGAGTCACCGGTGACATTAGGTTATTCGGGGTTTTACGATTTTACCCTTTGTCTAAAAACCACCATCAACAGGTCATATTACAAGGATGACGGGTGATGCTTTTAGCTAGCTAGCTATGGAACTGTGTTGGTGTTTGAGATGTCTCTGAGTTATGCTGCTGCGTAGATGTATGCCTAGGTACAAGTTATGATATGAATGGAAAATGGAGGTGAGATGAAGCATTGCAGGTAGTATTGATGGTGAATGGAATTGCAGCTGCAATTGCAATGGATGCAATGGACTGAACTAGTAAGCAGGTGCTGGAGATGGTTGTTTTATTTTGGATCTGGGTGGTTGTTGTGTCTGAGTTTTGAGCTTAAAATGGAGAAGCACAATAGTTGAATATGCAGTGACTTAACCAGATTGCAGAGGAGATTGAGCTTTGAGCTAATGCAGTTGTGAAGAGAACTAGTTTAATACAATCGACAGTGATGTTGATTGCAGTTCACAGTGATTGAAGTGATGAAGCTCTGTTGGTGGTCAAAGGCTGTAGATTGGTGGAGCTGCAATGGGTGAGCTGTTAGCGCAATGGCTAGGCAAGTCAAGAAAATGAAGATGAATGTATGATCAGTTGCAGTGATGTTATGCAGTAGTGGTTGCAACACAGTTGCTGTGTGTTGATTGAATGGAACAACAGAAGAGGAAGAAGTAACTGAGACCATGCACTGGAAGTGGTATTGCTTGTGAACTGATGGCTTGAAGCAACAGAATGGATTGTGCTGTGTTATTTTGAAGTGCACATGGCTGTGACAGAATTGCAGATGGAGCTGAAGAACTGGTGCATAGAAGACTCAGATGGAAGCTGACATTGAGAAGCAGATGGGTGGTAGCAGGCGAAGCTCAAGTCTTGTGAGCTGAGTTGCGATGGGGAATGATGTTCATGAAGCTGCAGTTCAGGTTCTGGAGGTGTATAATGGTCGTATTGAGAGTCAGGGAAAGAAATGGAGGCTATGATGTTGTTGGTGGAAGGAATTATGAGGCAGTACTGTTTGAGGAGACACATTCGTAGTGATGCGAAAGAGAGTTGGTGATGAAACTGGTAGTGAGTTTTTTTGTAGGAAGTGATGGTTTTGCAGAGACAGTGGAGTTGTAGCTGGAGCTACAGAGATAGTGATGGAGTAAACTCAGAGTTGCAGGTGTTGGGAGTGGCAATGCAGGGCCATCATGGCTGTGACTGAGGTGATTGTGCAACAACTAAGGCCTGTGCAATGGCCTATGCCAAGACAAGTCATCTCAATCAGCCAAGTCAGTGACTGACTCACACCCTGACTCGGTCTGACTTCTGAGTTGACCCCAGTGAATCGTTTGACCGGTGACCGGGTGGACTTCGCCGGTCACCTGAGCTACTTTCCGGTCACTTCTCCAGCCAATTTCCGGCCATAATACCAGTTTTCCGGCGACTATTTTTTGGGACATATTTTCACATGGGTATTCCTCACATATGGTCTTGGTGGACATCTTGTTATTTGACTTTGGGCTTTGAAGACCTAGTTTTGGAAAGATGAAAAGGTACAAAAATAGAAAGTTTTCTACAACTTGGGTATCACGTATTATTCTTAGAAATGGGAGAGAGACGCTTTTGTTTACGCTACTAGGGTTTGCTTTAGTTCATCTTCTTCGATTCAATTAATATTTTTATGATGAACTCCATAGCTATGAGTAGCTAAACAATTATTATTGGTTATGGGATAAAGTTGATTTCTCAACATGTTATTTGAATCTATGAATTAGTTTTGTCTCAGTAATTTATTGTTTGTGATTCACAATTAATAGTGTTATATGATTTGAATACTTGTTAGGTTGAGTCCTAATCAATCCGATTTGCATTCATCTCTAGAGCTATATTAGGGGTTTCAATACGAAAAAGTTGTTTATCCCTGATTCTAAGTAGCATAATTGTGGGTAGTGCTTGTAGTGATATATCCTACTAGTCACAAGTGAATCATAACTTTTGTTAAAACGGATTAGTGCTTTCACACGTTCGTTTGCATTGATTAGTCTTATTCCATAGAACTTATTGCTTTTAGGGAGTTAAACTTGATTGTGCTTTTACACGTTAGGTTGCTTTCTAGGAAGAATTCTCATATACATCTTTTAATGTGGTTGTGATGAAATCAGGGAATTAGCGGGATATTCTTGCGATCAAGGTATCCTAGGACTTTTAGTAAATGAGAGATTAAAATATCAATTTTAGTCATTGATGATAATACATGTTTGTGAATGATACTATCCCGTGGCCAATATCTTCTCCTTATTGATTATTCAAATTATTTTATTGCTTTCAATTACTTTTATTGCTTAGATAAAACAAAAATCCCCCCTTGGTTACTAAGAAACTGAACTTCTATAACAACAAAGCCTCTCTGTGGGAACGAACTCTTTCTTATCACGTACTTCATTTATATTTAGTAGAGTGAGAAAGTGAAATTATATTTGCTCGGCTGACAACCGACCAACCGGGATCCACTGGAACGAGGCTGAAGCCTCTAAC